>JAQJVK010000009.1:44629679-45288770 GCA_035578135.1 Flexamia atlantica
ACTAGAGTTATCGATTAATTAGTATACCTTCTATAGATATCGATTAATTAGAATATCGACTACAGATATCGATTGATTAGAATCACGACTAATAATATCGATTGATTAGAATATCGACTAGAGATATCGATTGATTAGTATACCTATTAAAGAAATTGATTAATAAGAATATTTACTAGAGATATTGATTAATTGGAATATTGACTAGAGATATCGATTAATTAGTATGCCTAGTAGAGACATCGATTAATTAGAATATCTACTAGACATATAGATTAATTAGAATACCTACTAGAGATATCGATTAATTAGTGTACCTAATAGGTATATCGATTAATTACTATACCTACTAGAGATATCGATTGATTAGAATATCGACTACAGATACCGATTGATTAGAATATCGACTAATAATATCGATTAATTAGAATATCTACTAGAGTTATCGATTAATTAGAACATCGACTAGAGATATCACTTAATTAGAAAATCGACTAGATATATCAATTGATAATAATATCGACTAGAGATATCGATTAATTAGAATACCTACTAGAGATATCGATTAATTAGAATATCGACTAGATATATCGATTAATTAGAATATCGACTAGAGATATCGATTAATTAGAACATCTACTAGAGATATCGATTAATTAGAATATCAATTAGAGATATCGATTAATTAGAATATTGACTAGAGATATCGATTAATTAGAATATCTACTAGAGATATCGATTAATTAGTATACCTACTAGAGATATCGATTAATAAGTATATCGACCAAAGATATCGATGAATTAGAATATCGACTAAAGATATCGATGAATTAGAATATCGACTAGATATATCGATTAATTAGAATATCGACTAGAGATATCGATTTATTAGTATACCTAGTAGAGACATCGATTGATTAGAGCATCTACTAGAGATATCGATTAATTAGTATACCTACTAGAGATATCGATTAATTAGTATACCTACTAGGGATATCAATTAATTAGTATATCTACTAGAGATATCGATTAATTAGTATACCTACTAGAGATATCGATTAATTAGAATAACGACTAGAGATTTCGATTAATTAGAATATCGACTAGATATATCGGTTAATAAGAATATTGACTAGTGATATCGATTAATTAGAATACCTAGTAGAGACATCGATTAATTAGATTATCTTCTAGAGATATCGATTAATTATAATATCGACTAGAGATATCGATTAATTTGAATATTGACTAGAGATATCGATTAATGAGAATATCGACTAGAGATATCGATTAATTAGTACATCGACTAGAAATATCGGTTAATTTGTATACCTACTGGAGATATTGATTAATTAGAATATCTACTAGAGATATCGATTAATTAGTATACCTACTAGAGACATTGATTATTACAAACAATCGACTAGAGATATAGGTTAATTTGAATATCGACTAGAGATATCGAATAAATAGAATATCTACTAGAGATATTGATTAATTAAAATATCGACTAGTTATATCGATTAATTAGTATACCTACTGGAGATATTGATTAATTAGAATATCTACGAGAGATATCGATTAATTAGTATACCTACTAGGGATATCGATTAAATAATATACCTACTAGAGATATCGATTAATTAGTATACCTACTAGAGATATCGATTAATTAGCATACCTACTAGAGATATCGATTAATTAGTATACTTACTAGAGATATCGATTAATTATAATATCGACTAGAGATATATATTAATTAGTATACCTACTAAAGATATCGATTAATTAGAATATCTACTAGAGATATCGATTAATTAGTATACTTATTAAAGAAATTGATTAATAAGAATATTTACTAGAGATATCGATTAATTGGAATATTGACTAGAGATATCGATTAATTAGTATGCCTTGTAGAGACATCGATTAATTAGAATATCTACTACAGATATCGATTGATTAGAATAACGACTAATAATATCGATTGATTAGAATATCGACTAGAGATATCGATTGATTAGTATACCTACTAGAGATATCGATAAATTAGTGTACCTACTAGGTATATCGATTAATTAGTATACCTACTAGAGTTATCGATTAATTAGTATACCTTCTATAGATATCGATTAATTAGAATATCGACTACAGATATCGATTGATTAGAATCACGACTAATAATATCGATTGATTAGAATATCGACTAGAGATATCGATTGATTAGTATACCTATTAAAGAAATTGATTAATAAGAATATTTACTAGAGATATTGATTAATTGGAATATTGACTAGAGATATCGATTAATTAGTATGCCTAGTAGAGACATCGATTAATTAGAATATCTACTAGACATATAGATTAATTAGAATACCTACTAGAGATATCGATTAATTAGTGTACCTAATAGGTATATCGATTAATTACTATACCTACTAGAGATATCGATTGATTAGAATATCGACTACAGATACCGATTGATTAGAATATCGACTAATAATATCGATTAATTAGAATATCTACTAGAGTTATCGATTAATTAGAACATCGACTAGAGATATCACTTAATTAGAAAATCGACTAGATATATCAATTGATAATAATATCGACTAGAGATATCGATTAATTAGAATACCTACTAGAGATATCGATTAATTAGAATATCGACTAGATATATCGATTAATTAGAATATCGACTAGAGATATCGATTAATTAGAACATCTACTAGAGATATCGATTAATTAGAATATCAATTAGAGATATCGATTAATTAGAATATTGACTAGAGATATCGATTAATTAGAATATCTACTAGAGATATCGATTAATTAGTATACCTACTAGAGATATCGATTAATAAGTATATCGACCAAAGATATCGATGAATTAGAATATCGACTAAAGATATCGATGAATTAGAATATCGACTAGATATATCGATTAATTAGAATATCGACTAGAGATATCGATTAATTGGAATATCTACTAGAGATATCGATTAATTAGTATACCTACTAGAGATATCGATTATTTAGAATATCGACTAGAGTTATCGATTAATTAGAATATCGACTAGAGATATCGATTAATTAGAATATCTACTAGAAATATCAATTAATTAGAATATCGACTAGAAATATCGATTAAAATGAATATTGACGAAAGATATCCATTAATTAGAATAACGGATAGAGATATCGATTAATTAGAATATCTACTAGTGAAATCGTTTAATTTGCATACCTAGAAGAGAAATCGATTATTTGAATATGTACTAGAAATATCGATTACTTAGTATACCTACTAGAGATATCGATTAATTAGTATACCTACTAGGGATATCGATTAATTACTATACCTACTAGATATATCGATTAATTAGTATACCTACTAGGGATATCGATTAATTAATATATCAACTAGAGATATTGATTAATTAGAATATCTACTAGAGAAATCGATTAATTATTATACCTAGTAGAGACATCGATTAATTAGAATATCTACTAGAGATATCGATTAATTCGTATACCTACTAGAGATAGGGATTAATTAGTATACCAACTAGAGATATCGATTAATTAGAATATCGACTAGAGATATCGATTAAATTGAATATCTACTAGAGATATCGATTTATTAGTATACCTAGTAGAGACATCGATTGATTAGAGCATCTACTAGAGATATCGATTAATTAGTATACCTACTAGAGATATCGATTAATTAGTATACCTACTAGGGATATCAATTAATTAGTATATCTACTAGAGATATCGATTAATTAGTATACCTACTAGAGATATCGATTAATTAGAATAACGACTAGAGATTTCGATTAATTAGAATATCGACTAGATATATCGGTTAATAAGAATATTGACTAGTGATATCGATTAATTAGAATACCTAGTAGAGACATCGATTAATTAGATTATCTTCTAGAGATATCGATTAATTATAATATCGACTAGAGATATCGATTAATTTGAATATTGACTAGAGATATCGATTAATGAGAATATCGACTAGAGATATCGATTAATTAGTACATCGACTAGAAATATCGGTTAATTTGTATACCTACTGGAGATATTGATTAATTAGAATATCTACTAGAGATATCGATTAATTAGTATACCTACTAGAGACATTGATTATTACAAACAATCGACTAGAGATATAGGTTAATTTGAATATCGACTAGAGATATCGAATAAATAGAATATCTACTAGAGATATTGATTAATTAAAATATCGACTAGTTATATCGATTAATTAGTATACCTACTGGAGATATTGATTAATTAGAATATCTACGAGAGATATCGATTAATTAGTATACCTACTAGGGATATCGATTAAATAATATACCTACTAGAGATATCGATTAATTAGTATACCTACTAGAGATATCGATTAATTAGCATACCTACTAGAGATATCGATTAATTAGTATACTTACTAGAGATATCGATTAATTATAATATCGACTAGAGATATATATTAATTAGTATACCTACTAAAGATATCGATTAATTAGAATATCTACTAGAGATATCGATTAATTAGTATACTTATTAAAGAAATTGATTAATAAGAATATTTACTAGAGATATCGATTAATTGGAATATTGACTAGAGATATCGATTAATTAGTATGCCTTGTAGAGACATCGATTAATTAGAATATCTACTACAGATATCGATTGATTAGAATAACGACTAATAATATCGATTGATTAGAATATCGACTAGAGATATCGATTGATTAGTATACCTACTAGAGATATCGATAAATTAGTGTACCTACTAGGTATATCGATTAATTAGTATACCTACTAGAGTTATCGATTAATTAGTATACCTTCTATAGATATCGATTAATTAGAATATCGACTACAGATATCGATTGATTAGAATCACGACTAATAATATCGATTGATTAGAATATCGACTAGAGATATCGATTGATTAGTATACCTATTAAAGAAATTGATTAATAAGAATATTTACTAGAGATATTGATTAATTGGAATATTGACTAGAGATATCGATTAATTAGTATGCCTAGTAGAGACATCGATTAATTAGAATATCTACTAGACATATAGATTAATTAGAATACCTACTAGAGATATCGATTAATTAGTGTACCTAATAGGTATATCGATTAATTACTATACCTACTAGAGATATCGATTGATTAGAATATCGACTACAGATACCGATTGATTAGAATATCGACTAATAATATCGATTAATTAGAATATCTACTAGAGTTATCGATTAATTAGAACATCGACTAGAGATATCACTTAATTAGAAAATCGACTAGATATATCAATTGATAATAATATCGACTAGAGATATCGATTAATTAGAATACCTACTAAAGATATCGATTAATTAGAATATCGACTAGATATATCGATTAATTAGAATATCGACTAGAGATATCGATTAATTAGAACATCTACTAGAGATATCGATTAATTAGAATATCAATTAGAGATATCGATTAATTAGAATATTGACTAGAGATATCGATTAATTAGAATATCTACTAGAGATATCGATTAATTAGTATACCTACTAGAGATATCGATTAATAAGTATATCGACCAAAGATATCGATGAATTAGAATATCGACTAAAGATATCGATGAATTAGAATATCGACTAGATATATCGATTAATTAGAATATCGACTAGAGATATCGATTAATTGGAATATCTACTAGAGATATCGATTAATTAGTATACCTACTAGAGATATCGATTATTTAGAATATCGACTAGAGTTATCGATTAATTAGAATATCGACTAGAGATATCGATTAATTAGAATATCTACTAGAAATATCAATTAATTAGAATATCGACTAGAAATATCGATTAAAATGAATATTGACGAAAGATATCCATTAATTAGAATAACGGATAGAGATATCGATTAATTAGAATATCTACTAGTGAAATCGTTTAATTTGCATACCTAGAAGAGAAATCGATTAATTTGAATATGTACTAGAAATATCGATTACTTAGTATACCTACTAGAGATATCGATTAATTAGTATACCTACTAGGGATATCGATTAATTACTATACCTACTAGATATATCGATTAATTAGTATACCTACTAGGGATATCGATTAATTAATATATCAACTAGAGATATTGATTAATTAGAATATCTACTAGAGAAATCGATTAATTATTATACCTAGTAGAGACATCGATTAATTAGAATATCTACTAGAGATATCGATTAATTCGTATACCTACTAGAGATAGGGATTAATTAGTATACCAACTAGAGATATCGATTAATTAGAATATCGACTAGAGATATCGATTAATTAGAATATCGACTACAGATATCGATTGATTAGAATAACGACTAATAATATCGATTGATTAGAATATCGACTAGAGATATCGATTAATTAGTATACCTACTAGTGATATCGATTAATTAGTATACCTAATAGAGACATCGAATAATTAGAATATCTACTAGAGATATCGATTAATTAGAATATCTACTAGAAATATCAATTAATTAGAATATCGACTAGAAATATCGATTAAAATGAATATTGACGAAAGATATCCATTAATTAGAATAACGGATAGAGATATCGATTAATTAGAATATCTACTAGTGAAATCGTTTAATTTGCATACCTAGAAGAGAAATCGATTAATTTGAATATGTACTAGAAATATCGATTACTTAGTATACCTACTATAGATATCGAATTATTAGTATACCTACTAGAGATATCGATTAATTAGAATATCGACTAAAGATATCGATTAATTTGTATACCTACTAGAGATATCGATTAATTAATATATCAACTAGAGATATTGATTAATTAGAATATCTACTAGAGAAATCGATTAATTATTATACCTAGTAGAGACATCGATTAATTAGAATATCTACTAGAGATATCGATTAATTCGTATACCTACTAGAGATAGGGATTAATTAGTATACCAACTAGTGATATCGATTAATTAGAATATCGACTAGAGATATCGATTAATTAGAATATCGACTACAGATATCGATTGATTAGAATAACGACTAATAATATCGATTGATTAGAATATCGACTAGAGATATCGATTAATTCGTATACCTACTAGAGATATCGATTAATTAGTATACCTACTATGAATATCGATTAATTAGAATATTGAATAGAGACATCGATTAATTAGAATATCTACTAGAGATATCGATTAATTAGTATACTTATTAAAGAAATTGATTAATAAGAATATTTACTAGAGATATCGATTAATTGGAATATTGACTAGAGATATCGATTAATTAGTATACCTACTAGAGATATCGATTATTTAGAATATCGACTAGAGTTATCGATTAATTAGAATATCGACTAGAGATATCGATTAATTAGAATATCTACTAGAAATATCAATTAATTAGAATATCGACTAGAAATATCGATTAAAATGAATATTGACGAAAGATATCCATTAATTAGAATAACGGATAGAGATATCGATTAATTAGAATATCTACTAGTGAAATCGTTTAATTTGCATACCTAGAAGAGAAATCGATTAATTTGAATATGTACTAGAAATATCGATTACTTAGTATACCTACTAGAAATATCGAATTATTAGTATACCTACTAGAGATATCGATTAATTAGAATATCGACTAAAGATATCGATTAATTTGTATACCTACTAGAGATATCGATTAATTAATATATCAACTAGAGATATTGATTAATTAGAATATCTACTAGAGAAATCGATTAATTATTATACCTAGTAGAGACATCGATTAATTAGAATATCTACTAGAGATATCGATTAATTCGTATACCTACTAGAGATAGGGATTAATTAGTATACCAACTAGAGATATCGATTAATTAGAATATCGACTAGAGATATTGATTAATTAGAATATCGACTACAGATATCGATTGATTAGAATAACGACTAATAATATCGATTGATTAGAATATCGACTAGTGATATCACTTAATTAGAAAATCGACTAGATATATCAATTGATAATAATATCGACTAGAGATATCGATTAATTAGAATATCGGCTAGAGATATCGATTAATTAGAATACCTACTAGAGATATCGATTAATTAGAATACCTACTAGAGATATCGATAAATTAGTATACTTATTAAAGATATTGATTAATAAGAATATTTACTAGAGATATCGATTAATTGGAATATTGACTAGAGATATCGATTGATTAGAATATGTACTAGAGTTATCGATTAATTAGTATACTTACTAAAGATATCGATTACTTAAAATACCTACTAGAGATATCGATTAATTAGTATACCTACTAGAGATATCGATTAATTCGTATATCGACTAAAGATATCGATTCATTAGTATACCTACTAGAGATATCGATTAATTAGAATATCGACTAGATATATCGATTAATTAGAATATCGACTAGAGATATCGATTAATTAGAACATCTACTAGAGATATCGATTAATTAGAATATCAATTAGAGATATCGATTAATTAGAATATTGACTAGAGATATCGATTAATTAGAATATCTACTAGAGATATCGATTAATTAGTATACCTACTAGAGATATCGATTAATAAGTATATCGACCAAAGATATCGATGAATTAGAATATCGACTAAAGATATCGATGAATTAGAATATCGATTAGATATATCGATTAATTAGAATATCGACTAGAGATATCGATTAATTGGAATATCTACTAGAGATATCGATTAATTAGTATACCTACTAGAGATATCGATTATTTAGAATATCGACCAGAGTTATCGATTAATTAGAATATCGACTAGAGATATCGATTAATTAGAATATCTACTAGAAATATCAATTAATTAGAATATCGACTAGAAATATCGATTAAAATGAATATTGACGAAAGATATCCATTAATTAGAATAACGGATAGAGAAATCGATTAATTAGAATACTTACTACTTAATTAGAATATCGACTACAGATATCGATTGATTAGAATAACGACTAATAATATCGATTGATTAGAATATCGACTAGAGATATCGATTGATTAGTATACCTATTAAAGAAATTGATTAATAAGAATATTTACTAGAGATATTGATTAATTGGAATATTGACTAGAGATATCGATTAATTAGTATGCCTAGTAGAGACATCGATTAATTAGAATATCTACTAGACATATAGATTAATTAGAACACCTACTAGAGATATCGATTAATTAGTGTACCTACTAGAGTTATCGATTAATTAGAATACCTTCTGGAGATATCGATTAATTAGAATATCGACTAGAGATATCGATTAATTAGAATATCTACTAGAGTTATCGATTAATTAGAACATCTACTAGAGATATCACTTAATTAGAAAATCGACTAGATATATCAATTGATAATAATATCGACTAGAGATATCGATTAATTAGAATACCTACTAGAGATATCGATTAATTAGAATACCTACTAGGGTTATCGATAAATTAGTATACTTATTAAAGATATTGATTAATAAGAATATTTACTAGAGATATCGATTAATTGGAATATTGACTAAAGATATCGATTGATTAGAATATGTACTAGAGATATCGATTAATTAGTATACTTACTAAAGATATCGATTACTTAAAATACCTACTAGAGATATCGATTTATTAGTATACCTACTAGAGATATCGATTAATTAGAATATCGACTAGATATATCGATTAATTAGAATATCGACTAGAGATATCGACTAATTAGAACATCTACTAGAGATATCGATTAATTAGAATATCAATTAGAGATATCGATTAATTAGAATATTGACTAGAGATATCGATTAATTAGAATATCTACTAGAGATATCGATTAATTAGTATACCTACTAGAGATATCGATTAATAAGTATATCGACCAAAGATATCGATGAATTAGAATATCGACTAAAGATATCGATGAATTAGAATATCGAATAGATATATCGATTAATTAGAATATCGACTAGAGATATCGATTAATTGGAATATCTACTAGAGATATCGATTAATTAGTATACCTACTAGAGATATCGATTATTTAGAATATCGACTAGAGTTATCGATTAATTAGAATATCGACTAGAGATATCGATTAATTAGAATATCTACTAGAAATATCAATTAATTAGAATATCGACTAGAAATATCGATTAAAATGAATATTGACGAAAGATATCCATTAATTAGAATAACGGATAGAGATATCGATTAATTAGAATATCTACTAGTGAAATCGTTTAATTTGCATACCTAGAAGAGAAATCGATTAATTTGAATATGTACTAGAAATATCGATTACTTAGTATACCTACTAGAGATATCGATTAATTAGTATACCTACTAGGGATATCGATTAATTACTATACCTACTAGATATATCGATTAATTAGTATACCTACTAGGGATATCGATTAATTAATATATCAACTAGAGATATTGATTAATTAGAATATCTACTAGAGAAATCGATTAATTATTATACCTAGTAGAGACATCGATTAATTAGAATATCTACTAGAGATATCGATTAATTCGTATACCTACTAGAGATAGGGATTAATTAGTATACCAACTAGAGATATCGATTACTTAGAATATCGACTAGAGATATCGATTAATTAGAATATCGACTACAGATATCGATTGATTAGAATAACGACTAATAATATCGATTGATTAGAATATCGACTAGAGATATCGATTAATTAGTATACCTACTAGTGATATCGATTAATTAGTATACCTAATAGAGACATCGAATAATTAGAATATCTACTAGAGATATCGATTAATTAGAATATCTACTAGAAATATCTATTAATTAGAATATCGACTAGAAATATCGATTAAAATGAATATTGACGAAAGATATCCATTAATTAGAATAACGGATAGAGATATCGATTAATTAGAATATCTACTAGTGAAATCGTTTAATTTGCATACCTAGAAGAGAAATCGATTAATTTGAATATGTACTAGAAATATCGATTACTTAGTATACCTACTAGAGATATCGAATTATTAGTATACCTACTAGAGATATCGATTAATTAGAATATCGACTAAAGATATCGATTAATTTGTATACCTACTAGAGATATCGATTAATTAATATATCAACTAGAGATATTGATTAATTAGAATATCTACTAGAGAAATCGATTAATTATTATACCTAGTAGAGACATCGATTAATTAGAATATCTACTAGAGATATCGATTAATTCGTATACCTACTAGAGATAGGGATTAATTAGTATACCAACTAGTGATATCGATTAATTAGAATATCGACTAGAGATATCGATTAATTAGAATATCGACTACAGATATCGATTGATTAGAATAACGACTAATAATATCGATTGATTAGAATATCGACTAGAGATATCGATTAATTCGTAAACCTACTAGAGATATCGATTAATTAGTATACCTACTATGAATATCGATTAATTAGAATATCGAATAGAGACATCGATTAATTAGAATATCTACTAGAGATATCGATTAATTAGTATACTTATTAAAGAAATTGATTAATAAGAATATTTACTAGAGATATCGATTAATTGGAATATTGACTAGAGATATCGATAAATTAGTATACCTACTAGAGATATCGATTATTTAGAATATCGACTAGAGTTATCGATTAATTAGAATATCGACTAGAGATATCGATTAATTAGAATATCTACTAGAAATATCAATTAATTAGAATATCGACTAGAAATATCGATTAAAATGAATATTGACGAAAGATATCCATTAATTAGAATAACGGATAGAGATATCGATTAATTAGAATATCTACTAGTGAAATCGTTTAATTTGCATACCTAGAAGAGAAATCGATTAATTTGAATATGTACTAGAAATATCGATTACTTAGTATACCTACTAGAAATATCGAATTATTAGTATACCTACTAGAGATATCGATTAATTAGAATATCGACTAAAGATATCGATTAATTTGTATACCTACTAGAGATATCGATTAATTAATATATCAACTAGAGATATTGATTAATTAGAATATCTACTAGAGAAATCGATTAATTATTATACCTAGTAGAGACATCGATTAATTAGAATATCTACTAGAGATATCGATTAATTCGTATACCTACTAGAGATAGGGATTAATTAGTATACCAACTAGAGATATCGATTAATTAGAATATCGACTAGAGATATTGATTAATTAGAATATCGACTACAGATATCGATTGATTAGAATAACGACTAATAATATCGATTGATTAGAATATCGACTAGTGATATCACTTAATTAGAAAATCGACTAGATATATCAATTGATAATAATATCGACTAGAGATATCGATTAATTAGAATATCGGCTATAGATATCGATTAATTAGAATACCTACTAGAGATATCGATTAATTAGAATACCTACTAGAGATATCGATAAATTAGTATACTTATTAAAGATATTGATTAATAAGAATATTTACTAGAGATATCGATTAATTGGAATATTGACTAGAGATATCGATTGATTAGAATATGTACTAGAGATATCGATTAATTAGTATACTTACTAAAGATATCGATTACTTAAAATACCTACTAGAGATATCGATTAATTAGTATACCTACTAGAGATATCGATTAATTCGTATATCGACTAAAGATATCGATTCATTAGTATACCTACTAGAGATATCGATTAATTAGAATATCGACTAGATATATCGATTAATTAGAATATCGACTAGAGATATCGATTAATTAGAACATCTACTAGAGATATCGATTAATTAGAATATCAATTAGAGATATCGATTAATTAGAATATTGACTAGAGATATCGATTAATTAGAATATCTACTAGAGATATCGATTAATTAGTATACCTACTAGAGATATCGATTAATAAGTATATCGACCAAAGATATCGATGAATTAGAATATCGACTAAAGATATCGATGAATTAGAATATCGATTAGATATATCGATTAATTAGAATATCTACTAGTGAAATCGTTTAATTTGCATACCTAGAAGAGAAATCGATTAATTTGAATATGTACTAGAAATATCGATTACTTAGTATACCTACTAGAGATATCGAATTATTAGTATACCTACTAGAGATATCGATTAATTAGAATATCGACTAAAGATATCGATTAATTCGTATACCTACTAGAGATAGGGATTAATTAATATACCAACTAGAGATATCGATTAATTTGAATATCAACTAGATATATCGATTAATAAGAATATTGACTAGAGATATCGATCAATTAGAAAATCGGCTAGAGATATCGATTAATTAAAATACCTACTAGAGATATCGATTAATTAGAATACCTACTAGAGATATCGATAAATTAGTATACTTATTAAAGATATTGATTAATAAGAATATTTACTAGAGATATCGATTAATTGGAATATTGACTAGAGATATCGATTGATTAGAATATGTACTAGAGATATCGATTAATTAGTATACTTACTAAAGATATCGATTACTTAAAATACCTACTAGAGATATCGATTAATTAGTATACCTACTAGAGATATCGATTAATTCGTATATCGACTAAAGATATCGATTCATTAGTATACCTACTAGAGATATCGATTAATTAGAATATCAATTAGAGATATCGATTAATTAGAATATTGACTAGAGATATCGATTAATTAGAATATCTACTAGAGATATCGATTAATTAGTATACCTACTAGAGATATCGATTAATAAGTATATCGACCAAAGATATCGATGAATTAGAATATCGACTAAAGATATCGATGAATTAGAATATCGACTAGATATATCGATTAATTAGAATATCGACTAGAGATATCGATTAATTGGAATATCTACTAGAGATATCGATTAATTAGTATACCTACTAGAGATATCGATTAATTAGAATATCGACTAGAGTTATCGATTAATTAGAATATCTACTAGAGATATTGATTAATTAGAATATCTACTAGAAATATCAATTAATTAGAATATCGACTAGAAATATCGATTAAAATGAATATTGACGAAAGATATCCATTAATTAGAATAACGGATAGAGATATCGATTAATTAGAATATCTACTAGTGAAATCGTTTAATTTGCATACCTAGAAGAGAAATCGATTAATTTGAATATGTACTAGAAATATCGATTACTTAGTATACCTACTATAGATATCGAATTATTAGTATACCTACTAGAGATATCGATTAATTAGAATATCGACTAAAGATATCGATTAATTTGTATACCTACTAGAGATATCGATTAATTAGTATACCTACTATGAATATCGATTAATTAGAATATCGAATAGAGACATCGATTAATTAGAATATCTACTAGAGATATCGATTAATTCGTATACCTACTAGAGATAGGGATTAATTAGTATACCAACTAGAGATATCGATTAATTTGAATATCGACTAGATATATCGATTAATAAGAATATTGACTAGAGATATCGATCAATTAGAAAATCGGCTAGAGATATCGATTAATTAAAATATCTACTAGAGATATCGATTAATTAGAATATCGACTAGGTATATCGATTGATAATAATATCGACTAGAGATATATATTAATTAGTATACCTAAAAGATATCGATTAATTAGATTATCTACTAGAGATATCGATTAATTAGTATACTTATTAAAGAAATTGATTAATAAGAATATTTACTAGAGATATCGATTAATTGGAATATTGACTAGAGATATCGATTAATTAGTATGCCTAGTAGAGACATCGATTAATTAGAATACCTTCTGGAGATATCGATTAATTAGAATATCGACTACTCTCGAATATTCTAATATCGATTGATTAGAATATTTACTAGAGATATCGATTAATTGGAATATTGACTAGAGATATCGATTAATTAGTATGCCTAGTAGAGACATCGATTAATTAGAATACCTTCTGGAGATATCGATTAATTAGAATATCGACTACAGATATCGATTGATTAGAATAACGACTAATAATATCGATTGATTAGAATATCGACTAGAGATATCGATTAATTAGTATACCTACTAGTGATATCGATTAATTACTATACATACTAGAGATATCTATTAATTAGAAAATTGACTAGATATATCGATTAATTAGTATACCTACTAGAGATATCGATTAATTAAAATATCGACTAGAAATATCGATTAATTAGAATATCGAATAGAGATATCGATTAATTAGAATATTGACTAGAATGTCTTTAGAATGTCTTAATAATGTCTAAATAATGTATAAGAATGTCTTTTAGAGATTAATTGGAATATCTACTAGAGATATCTATTATTTGGTATATCGACTAGAGATATCGATTAATTAATATACCTACTAGAGATATCGATTAATTAGCATGCCTACTAGAGATATCGATTAAATTCAATATCGACTAGATATATTGATTAATTAGAATATCTACTACAGATATCGATTAATTAGTATACCTAGTAGAGACATCGATAATCGATATAACTTGTCGATATTTTAATTAATCGATATCTCTAGTAGATATTCTATTGAATCGATATCTCTAGTCGATATTCAAATTAACCTATATATCTAGTCGATTGTTTAAAATAATCAATATCTCTAGTAGGTATACTAATTAATCGATATCTCTAGTAGATATTCTAATTAATCGATATCTCTAGTATTTATACTAATTAATCGATATCTCTAGTCGATATACTAATTAATCGATATCTGTAGTCGATATTCTCATTAATCGATATCTCTAGTCAATATTCTTATTGATCGAAATATCTAGTCGATATTCTAATTAATCGAAATCTCTAGTCGTTATTCTAATTAATCGATATCTCTAGTAGGTATACTAATTAATCGATATCCCTAGTAGGTATACTAATTAATCAATATCTCTAGTAGGTCTAGAGATATAGATTAATTAGAATACCTAGTAGAGACATCGATAAATTAGAATATCTTCTAGAGATATCGATTAATTAGAATATCGACTAGAGATATAGATTAATTAGAATATCTACTAGATATATCGATTAATTAGTATACCTACTAGAGATATCGATTAATTAGTATACCTACTAGGGATATCGATTAATTACTATACCTACTAGATATATCGATTAATTAGTATACCTACTAGGGATATCGATTAAGTAGTATACCTACTAGAGATATCGATTAATTAGAATATCTACTAGAGATGTCGATTAATTAGAATATCGACTAGAGATATCGATTAATTAGTATATCGACTAGATATATCGATTATTAGTATTCCTACTAGAGATATCGATTAATTAGAATATCTAATAGAGATATCGATTAATTAGTATACCTACTAGAGATATCGATTAATTAGTATACCTACTAGAGATATCGATTAATTAGAATATCTACTAGATATATCGATTAATTAGTATACTTACTAGTACTAACTTCGTACTACGTACGAAAATGATAGCGTACATGCTAGTGTATATGATATGATAGCGCGTATGATAGCTTATATCATAGCGTATATGATAGCGTTTGTGATATCGTATATGATAGCGGATATGATATGATACCATATATAATAGCGCGTATGAAATTTGATAAAATAGCGTATATGATATGACACCATATATGATAGCGTATATTACATAGTATTTTATAGCGTATATGATAGCTTATAAGAAATCGTTATTTATAGCATAGCGTAATTGATAATACATATATTAGTGTACATAATAGTGTAAATTATAGCGTATATGATAGCGATAATTATATGATAGCATAATTGATAAGATAAATAATATTTTAAATGATAGCGTATAAGATATCGTATATTATAGACTATATGATAGCGTATAAAATATAAAAGCGTATATAAGAGTTTAAATTATAGCGTATATCGTAATTTTAAATAATAGCGTTTATAATTGCGAAAATGATAGCGTATATGCTAGTGTATATGATATGATACCATGTTTGATAGCGTATATGACATTGTATTTTATAGCGTATATGATAGCGTATAAGATAGCGATATTGATATAATAGCGTAAAATGATAATATATATCATAGAGTATATAATAGCGTAAATTATAGCGTATATTACCGTATAATTGATAGTGATAATGATATGATAGTGTAAATGATAGCAAAAATGATAGCTTATATTATAGCGTATATGATATGATAGCGTAAATTATTGCGAACATTAAAGCGTATATTATATTACGTATACCTACTAGGGATATCGATTAATTAGTATACCTACTAGAGATATCGATCAATTAGTTTACCTAGTAGAGATATCGATTAATTAGTATACCTACTAGAGATATCGATTAATTAGAATATCTACTAGATATATCGATTGATTATTATACCTACTAAAGATAACGATTAATTAGAATATTTACTAGGGATATCGATTAATAGGAATATTTACTAGAGATATCGATTATTTATAATATCTAATAAAGATATCAATTAATTAGAATACCTACTAGAGATATCGATTAATAAGTATATTTACTAGAGATATCGATTAATTATTATACCTACTAAAGATATCGATTAATTAGTATACCTACTAGGGATATCAATTAAATAGTATATATACTAGAGATATCGATTAATTAGTATACCTACTAGAGATATCGATTAATTAGAATAACGACTAGAGATTTCGATAAATTAGAATCTAATAGATATATCGATTAATTAGAATATCGACTAGATATATCGATTAAATTGAATATCTACTAGAGATATCGATTAATTAGTATACCTACTAGAGATATCGATTAATTAGTATACCTACTAGGGATATCAATTAATTAGTATATCTACTAGAGATATCGATTAATTAGTATACCTACTAGAGATATCGATTAATTAGAATAACGACTAGAGATTTCGATTAATTAGAATATCGACTAGATATATCGGTTAATAAGAATATTGACTAGTGATATCGATTAATTAGAATACCTAGTAGAGACATCGATTAATTAGATTATCTTCTAGATATATCGATTAATTATAATATCGACTAGAGATATCGATTAATTAGAATATTGACTAGAGATATCGATTAATGAGAATATCGACTAGAGATATCGATTAATTAGTACATCGAATAGAGATATCGGTTAATTAGTATACCTACTGGAGATATTGATTAATTAGAATATCTACTAGAGATATCGATTAATTAGTATACCTACTAGAACATTGATAATTCCAAACAATCGACTAGAGATATAGGTTAATTTGAATATCGACTAGAGATATCGAATAAATAGAATATCTACTAGAGATATTGATTAATTAAAATATCGACTAGTTATATCGATTAATTAGTATACCTACTGGAGATATTGATTAATTAGAATATCTACGAGAGATATCGATTGATTAGTATACCTACTAGGGATATCGATTAAATAATATACCTACTAGAGATATCGATTAATTAGTATACCTACTAGAGATATCGATTAATTAGCATACCTACTAGAGATATCGATTAATTAGTATACTTACTAGAGATATCGATTAATTATAATATCGACTAGAGATATCGATTTATTAGTATACCTACTAGATATATCGATTAATTAGTATACATACTAGAGATATCGATTAATTAGAATATCGACTAGAGATATCGATTAATTGGAATATCGACTAAATATATCGATTAATTAGAATATCGAATAGATATATCGATTAATTATAATATCGACTAGATATATCGATTAATTAGAATATCTACTAGATATATCGATTAATTAGTATACTTACTAGAGATATAAATTAATTAGTATACCTACTAGAGATATCGATTAATTAGTATACCTACTAGAGATATCGATTGATTATAATATCGACTAGAGATATCGATTTATTAGTATACATACTAGAGATATCGATTAATTATAATATCGACTAGAGATATCGATTTATTAGTATACCTACTAGCGATATCGATTAATTAGTATACCTATTAGAGATATCGATTAATTAGAATATCTACTAGATATATCGATTAATTAGAATACCTACTAGAGATATCGATTAAATACAATATTTACTAGAGATATCGATTAATTAGTATACCTACTAAAGATATCGATTATTTAGTATACCTACTAGGGATATCGATTAATTAGAATATCTACTAGAGATATCGATTAATTAGTATACCTAGTAGAGATACTGATTATACCAAACAATCGACTAGAGATATAGGTTAATTTGAATGTCGACTAGAGATATCGATTAAATAGAATATCGACTAGTTATATCGTTTAATTAGTATACTTACTGGAGATATCGATTAATTAGAATATCGACTAGATATATCGATTTACATATATATATATATAGACTAGATATATAGATATAGCGTATATTACTTAGTATTTTATAGCGTATATATTAGCTTATAAGATAGCGTTATATATAGCATAGCGTAATTGATAATAGATATATATGTGTGTATATAAGAGTTTAAATTATAGCGTGTATTATAGTATATTTGATAGTGATAATGAGAAGATAGTGTAAATGATAGCAAAATGATAGTGTATATTACAGCGTATATGATACGATAGCGAATATGATAGCGTAAATTATAGCGAACATTATAGTGTATATAATATGTTATTTGATAGCGTATATAATAGTTTAAATGATATTGTAAATTATAGCGTATATGATATCGTATATCAAAGCCTATATGATAGCATATAAAATATGAAAGCGTATATAAGAGTTCAAATTATAGAGTATATGATAGTTTATGTAATAGCGTTTATAATTGCGAAAATGATAGTGTACATGCTAGTGTATATGATACGATAGCGTGTATGATAGCTTATATTATAGCGTACATGATAGCGTTTGTGATATCGTATATGATAGCGGATATGATATGATACCATATATAATAGCGCGTATGAAATTTGATATAATAGCGTATATAATATGACACCATATATGATAGCGTATATTACATAGTATTTTATAGCGAATATGATAGCTTATAAGAAAACGTTATTTATAGCATAGCGTAATTGATAATACATATATATGTGTATATAATAGTGTAAATTATAGCGTATATGATAGCGATAATTATATGATAGCGTAAATGATAAGGTAAATGATATTGTAAATGATAGCGTATTTGATATCGTATATTATAGATTATATGATAGCGTATAAAATATAAAAGCGTAAATAAGAGTTTAAATTATAGCGTATATGGTAATTTTAAATAATAGCGTTTATAATTGCGAAAATGATAGCGTATATGCTAGTGTATATGATATGATACCATGTTTGATAGCGTATATGACATTGTATTTTATAGCGTATATGATAGCGTAAAAGATAGCGATATTGATATAATAGCATAAAATGATAATATATATCATAGAGTATATAATAGCGTAAATTATAGCGTATATTATAGTATATTTGATAGTGATAATGATATGATAGTGTAAATGATAGCAAAAATGATAGCTTATATTATAGCGTATATGATATGATAGGGAATATCATAGCGTAAATTATTGCGAACATTAAAGCGTATATTATATTACGTATACCTATTAAGGATATCGATTAATTAGTATACCTACTAGAGATATCGATTAATTAGTTTACGTACTAGAGATATCGATTAATTAATATACCTACTAGAGATATCGATTAATTAGAAAATCGACTAGAGATATCGATTAATTAGAATATCGAATAGAGATATCGATTAATCAGAACATCTACTAGAGATATCGATTAATTAGAATATCGACTAAAGATATCGATTAATTAGAATATCGACTAGATATATCGATTAATTAGAATATCGACTAGACATATAGATTAATTAGAATATCTACTAGTTATATCGATTAATTAGTATACCTACTAGAGATATCGATTAATTAGTATACCTACTAGAGATATCGATTAATTAGTATACCTACTAGGGATATCGATCAATTAGTATACCTACTAGAGATATCGATTAATTAGTATACTTACTAGAGATATCGATTAATTATAATATCGACTAGAGATATCGATTTATTAGTATACCTACTAGAGATATCGATTAATTAGTATACATACTAGAGATATCGATTAATTAGAATATCGACTAGAGATATCGATTAAATAGAATATCGACTAAAGATATCGATTAATTAGAATATCGACTAGATATATCGATTGATTATAATATTGACTAGATATATCGATTAATTAGAATATCTACTAGATATATCGATTAATTAGTATACTTACTAGAGATATCAAATAATTAGTATACCTACTAGAGATATCGATTAGTTAGTATACCTACTAGAGATATAGATTGATTATAATATCGACTAGAGATATCGATTTATTAGTATACATACTAGAGATATCGATTAATTAGAATATCTACTAGATATAACGATTAATTAGAATACCTACTAGAGATATCGATTTATTAGAATAACGTCTAGAGATTTCGATTAATTAGAATATCGACTAGATATATCGATTAATAAGAATATTGACTAGAGATATCGATGAATTAGTATACCTACTAGAGATATCGATTAATTATAATATCGACTAGAGATATCGATTTATTAGTATACCTACTAGCGATATCGATTAATTAGTATACCTATTAGAGATATCGATTAATTAGAATATCTACTAGATATATCGATTAATTAGAATACCTACTAGAGATGTCGATTAATTAGAATATTTACTAGACATATCGATTAATTAGTATACCTACTAAAGATATCGATTATTTAGTATACCTACTAGAGATATCGATTAATTAATATACCTACTAGGGATATCGATTAATTAGTATACCTACTAGGGATATCAATTAATTAGTATATATACTAGAGATATCGATTAATTAGTATACCTACTAGAGATATCGATTAATTAGAATAACGACTAGGGATTTCGATAAATTAGAATCTAATAGATATATCGATTAATTAGAATATCGACTAGATATATCGATTAAATTGAATATCTACTAGAGATATCGATTTATTAGTATACCTAGTAGAGACATCGATTGATTAGAACATCTACTAGAGATATCGATTAATTAGTATACCTACTAGAGATATCGATTAATTAGAATAACGACTAGAGATTTCGATTAATTAGAATATCGACTAGATATATCGGTTAATAAGAATATTGATTAGAGATATCGATTAATTAGAATACCTAGTAGAGACATCGATTAATTAGATTATCTTCTAGAGATATCGATTAATTATAATATCGACTAGAGATATCGATTAATTAGAATATTGACTAGAGATATCGATTAATGAGAATATCGACTAGAGATATCGATTAATTAGTACATCGACTAGAGATATCGGTTAATTAGTATACCTACTAGAGACATTGATTATTCCAAACAATCGACTAGAGATATAGGTTAATTTGAATATCGACTAGAGATATCGAATAAATAGAATGTCTACTAGAGATATTGATTAATTATATTGATTAATTAGAATATCTACGAGAGATATCGATTAATTAGTATACCTACTAGGGATATCGATTAAATAATATACCTACTAGAGATATCGATTAATTAGTATACCTACTAGAGATATCGATTAATTAGCATACCTACTAGAGATATCGATTAATTAGTATACTTACTAGAGATATCGATTAATTATAATATCGACTAGAGATATCGATTTATTAGTATACCTACTAGATATATCGATTAATTAGTATACATACTAGAGATATCGATTAATTGGAATATCGACTAAATATATCGATTAATTAGAATATCGACTAGATATATCGATTAATTAGAATATCTACTAGATATATCGATTAATTAGTATACTTACTAGAGATATAAATTAATTAGTATACCTACTAGAGATATCGATTAATTAGTATACCTACTAGAGATATCGATTGATTATAATATCGACTAGAGATATCGATTTATTAGTATACATACTAGAGATATCGATTAATTATAATATCGACTAGAGATATCGATTTATTAGTATACCTACTAGCGATATCGATTAATTAGTTTACCTATTAGAGATATCGATTAATTAGAATATCTACTAAATATATCGATTAATTAGAATACCTACTAGAGATATCGATTAATTACAATATTTACTAGAGATATCGATTAATTAGTATACCTACTAAAGATATCGATTATTTAGTATACCTACTAGGGATATCGATTAATTAGAATATCTACTAGAGATATCGATTAATTATTATACCTAGTAGAGATATTGATTATACCAAACAATCGACTAGAGATATAGGTTAATTTGAATGTCGACTAGAGATATCGATTAAATAGAATATCGACTAGTTATATCGTTTAATTAGTATACTTACTGGAGATATCGATTAATTAGAATATCGACTAGATATATCGATTTACATATATATATATATATATATATATATATATATATATATATATATAGACTAGATATATAAATATAGCGTATATTACATAGTATTTTATAGCGTATATATTAGCTTATAAGATAGCGTTATATATAGCATAGCGTAATTGATAATACATATATTAGTGTATATAATAGTTTAAATTATAGCGTGTATTATAGTATATTTGATAGTGATAATGAGAAGATAGTGTAAATGATAGCAAAAATGATAGTGTATATTACAGCGTATATGATACGATAGCGAATATGATAGCGTAAATTATAGCGAACATTGTAGTGTATATAATATTTTATTTGATAGCGTATATAATAGTTTAAATGATATTGTAAATTATAGCGTATATGATATCGTATATCAAAGCCTATATGATAGCATATAAAATATGAAAGCGTATATAAGAGTTCAAATTATAGCGTATATGATAGTTTATGTAATAGCGTTTATAATTGCGAAAATGATAGCGTACATGCTAGTGTATATGATATGATAGCGTGTATGATAGCTTATATTATAGCGTATATGATAGCGTTTGTGATATCGTATATGATAGCGGATATGATATGATACCATATAAAATAGCGCGTATGAAATTTGATATAATAGCGTATATGATATGACACCATGTATGATAGCGTATTACATAGTATTTTATAGCGTATATGATAGCTTAGAAGAAAACGTTATTTATAGCATAGCGTAATTGATAATACATATATTAGTATACATAATAGTGTAAATTATAGCGTATATGATAGACATAATTATATGATAGCATAATTGATAAGATAAATAATATTTTATATGATAGCGTATATGATATCGTATATTATAGACTATATGATAGCGTATAAAATATAATATAATATAATATAATCTTAAATAATAGCGTTTATAATTGCGAAAATGATAGCGTATATGCTAGTGTATATGATATGATACCATGTTTGATAGCGTATATGACATTGTATTTTATAGCGTATATGATAGCGTATAAGATAGCGATATTGATATAATAGCGTAAAATGATAATATATATCATAGAGTATATAATAGCGTAAATTATAGCGTATATTGCCGTATAATTGATAGTGATAATGATATGATAGTGTAAATGATAGCAAAAATGATAGCTTATATTATAGCGTATATGATATGATAGGGAATATCATAGCGTAAATTATTGCGAACATTAAAGCGTATATTATATTACGTATACCTACTAGGGATATCGATTAATTAGTATACCTACTAGAGATATCGATTAATTAGTTTACCTAGTAGAGATATCGATTAATTTGAATATCGACTAGAGATATAGATTAATTAGAATATCTACTAGTTATATCGATTAATTAGTATACCTACTAGAGATATCGATTTATTAGTATACCTACTAGAGATATCGATTAATTAGTATACCTACTAAGGATATCGATTAATTAGTATACCTACTAGAGATATAGATTAATTAGTATACTTACTAGAGATATAGATTAATTATAATATCGACTAGATATATCGATTAATTAGAATATCTACTAGATATATCGATTAATTAGTATACTTACTAGAGATATCGATTAATTAGTATAAATACTAGTGATATCGATTAATTAGTATACCTACTAGAGATATCGATTAATTATAATATCGACTAGAGATATCGATTTTAGTATACATACTAGAGATATCGATTAATTAGAATATCTACTAGATATATCGATTAATTAGAATTCGTACTAGAGATATCGATTAATTAGAATAACGACTAGAGATTTCGATAAATTAGAATATCTCCTAGAGATATCGATTTATTAAAATATCGACTAGTTATATCGATTAATAAGTATACCTACTGGAGATATTGATTAATTAGAATATCTACGAGAGAAATCGATTAATTAGTATACCTACTAGGGATATCGATTAATTAATATACATACTAGAGATATCGATTAATTAGAATATCGACTAGAGATATCGATTAATTAGAATATCGACTAGATATATCGATTAATTAGAATATCTACTAGATATATCGAATAATTAGTATACTTACTAGAGATATCAATTAATTAGGATACCTACTAGAGATATCGATTAATTAGTATACCTACTAGAGATATCTATAAAATATAATATCGACTAGAGATATCGATTTATTAGTATACATACTAGAGATATCGATTAATTAGAATATCTACTAGATATATCGATTAATTAGAATACCTACTAGAGATATCGATTAATTAGAATAACGACTAGAGATTTCGATTAATTAGAATATCGACTAGATATATCGATTTATAAGAATATTGACTAGAGATATCGATTAATTAGTATACCTACTAGAGATATCGATTAATTATAATATCGACTAGAGATATCATTTATTAAAATATCGACTAGTTATATCGATTAATTAGTATACCTACTGGAGATATTGATTAATTAGAATATCTACGAGAGATATCGATTAATTAGTATACCTACTAGGGATATCGATTAATTAATATACATACTAGAGATATCGATTAATTAGAATATCGACTAGAGATATCGATTAATTAGAATATCGACTAGATATATCGATTAATTAGAATATCTACTAGATATATCGAATAATTAGTATACTTACTAGAGATATCAATTAATTAGGATACCTACTAGAGATATCGATTAATTAGTATACCTACTAGAGATATCTATAAAATATAATATCGACTAGAGATATCGATTTATTAGTATACATACTAGAGATATCGATTAATTAGAATATCTACTAGATATATCGATTAATTAGAATACCTACTAGAGATATCGATTAATTAGAATAACGACTAGAGATTTCGATTAATTAGAATATCGACTAGATATATCGATTTATAAGAATATTGACTAGAGATATCGATTAATTAGTATACCTACTAGAGATATCGATTAATTATAATATCGACTAGAGATATCGATTTATTAGTATACCTACTAGCGATATCGATTAATTAGTATACCTATTAGAGATATCGATTAATTAGAATATCTACTAGATATATCGATTAATTA
This sequence comes from Flexamia atlantica, assembly GCA_035578135.1. Classification (NCBI taxonomy): domain Eukaryota; kingdom Metazoa; phylum Arthropoda; class Insecta; order Hemiptera; family Cicadellidae; genus Flexamia; species Flexamia atlantica. The sequence goes on from JAQJVK010000009.1 coordinate 44,656,396, forward strand.
GAATACCTACTAGAGATATCGATTAATTAGAATATTTACTAGAGATATCGATTAATTAGTATACATACTAAAGATATCGATTATTTAGTATATCTACTAGAGATATCGATTAATTAGTATACCTACTAGGGATATCGATTAATTAGTATACTTACTAGGGATATCGATTAATTAGAATATCTACCTGAGATATCGATTAATTAGTATACCTAGTAGAGATATTGATTATTCCAAACAATCGACTAGAGATATAGGTTAATTTGAATGTCGACTAGAGATATCGATTAAATAGAATATCGACTAGTTATATCGTTTAATTAGTATACTTACTGGAGATATCGATTAATTAGAATATCGACTAGATATATCGATTTACATATATATATATATATATATATATTTAGACTAGATATATAGATATAGCGTATATTACATAGTATTTTATAGCGTATATATTAGCTTATAAGATAGCGTTATATATAGCATAGCGTAATTGATAATACATATATTAGTGTATATTATAGTTTAAATTATAGCGTGTATTATAGTATATTTGATAGTGATAATGAAAAGATAGTGTAAATGATAGCAAAAATGATAGTGTATATTACAGCGTATATGATACGATAGCGAATATGATAGCGTAAATTATAGCGAACATTATAGTGTATATAATATGTTATTTGATAGCGTATATAATAGTTTAAATGATATTGTAGATTATAGCGTATATGATATCGTATATCAAAGCCTATATGATAGCATATAAAATATGAAAGCGTATATAAGAGTTCAAATTATAGCGTATATGATAGTTTATGTAATAGCGTTTATAATTGCGAAAATGATAGCGTACATGCTAGTGTATATGATATGATAGCGTGTATGATAGCTTATATTATAGCGTATATGATAGCGTTTGTGATATCGTATATGATAGCGGATATGATATGATACCATATAAAATAGCGCGTATGAAATTTGATATAATAGCGTATATGATATGACACCATGTATGATAGCGTATATTACATAGTATTTTATAGCGTATATGATAGCTTATAAGAAAACGTTATTTATAGCATAGCGTAATTGATAATACATATATTAGTGTACATAATAGTGTAAATTATAGCGTATACGATAGCGATAATTATATGATAGCATAATTGATAAGATAAATAATATTTTAAATGATAGCGTATATGATATCGTATGTTATAGACTATATGATAGCGTTTAAAATATAAAAGCGTATATAAGAGTTTAAATTATAGCGTATATCGTAATCTTAAATAATAGCGTTTATAATTGCGAAAATGATAGCGTATATGCTAGTGTATATGATATGACACCATGTTTGATAGCGTATATGACATTGTATTTTATAGCGTATATGATAGCGTATAAGATAGCGATATTGATATAATAGCGTAAAATGATAATATATATCATAGAGTATATAATAGCGTAAATTATAGCGTATATTGCCGTATAATTGATAGTGATAATGATATGATAGTGTAAATGATAGCAAAAATGATAGCTTATATTATAGTGTATATGATATGATAGGGAATATCATAGCGTAAATTATTGCGAACATTAAAGCGTATATTATATTACGTATACCTACTAGGAATATCGATTGATTAGTATACCTACTAGAGATATCGATTAATTAGTTTACCTAGTAGAGATATCAATTAATTAGAATACCTACTAGAGATATCGATTAATAAGTATATTTACTAGAGATATCGATTAATTAGTATACCTACTAAAGATATCGATTAATTAGTATACCTACTAGGGATATAAATTAATTAGTATATCTACTAGAAATATCGATTAATTAGTATACCTACTAGAGATATCGATTAATTAGAATAACGACTAGAGATTTCGATTAATTAGAATCTAATATATATATCGATTTATTAGAATATCGACTAGATATATCGATTAAATAGAATATCTACTTGAGATATCGATTTATTAGTATACCTAGTTGAGACATCGATTGATTAGAACATCTACTAGAGATATCGATTAATTAGTATACCTACTAGAGATATCGATTAATTAGTATACCTACTAGAGATATCGATTAATTAGAATAACGACTAGAGATTTCGATTAATTAGAATATCGACTAGATATATCAGTTAATAAGAATATTGACCAGAGATATCGATTAATTAGAATACCTAGTAGAGACATCGATTAATTAGATTATCTTCTAGAGATATCGATTAATTATAATATCGACTAGAGATATCGATTAATTAGAATATTGACTAGAGATATCGATTAATGAGAATATTGACTAGAGATATCGATTAATTAGTATATCGACTAGAGATATCGGTTAATTAGTATACCTAAGAGATATCGTTTAATTAGAATATCTACTAGAGATATCGATTAATTAGTATACCTACTAGAGACATTGATTATTCCAAACAATCGACTAGAGATATAGGTTAATTTGAATATCGACTAGAGATATCGAATAAATAGAATATCTCCTAGAGATATCGATTTATTAAAATATCGACTAGTTATATCGATTAATTAGTATACCTACTGGAGATATTGATTAATTAGAATATCTACGAGAGATATCGATTAATTAGTATACCTACTAGGGATATCGATTAATTAATATACATACTAGAGATATCGATTAATTAGAATATCGACTAGAGATATCGATTAATTAGAATATCGACTAAAGATATCGATTAATTAGAATATCGACTAGATATATCGATTAATTAGAATATCGACTAGAGATATAGATTTATTAATATACCTACTACAGATATCGATTAATTAGTATACCTACTAGGGATATCGATTAATTAGTATACCTACTAGAGATATAGATTAATTAGTATACTTACTAGAGATATCGATTAATTATAATATCAACTAGATATATCGATTAATTAGAATATCTACCAGATATATCGATTAATTAGTATCCTTACTAGAGATATCGATTAATTATTATACCTACTAGAGATATCGATTAATTAGTATACCTACTAGAGATATCGATTAATTAGTATACCTACTAGGGATATCGATTAATTAGTATACCTACTAGAGATATAGATTAATTAGTATACTTACTAGAGATATCGATTGATTATAATATCGACTAGATATATCGATTAATTAGAATATCGACTAGATATATCGATTAATTAGAATATCTACTAGATATATCGATTAATTAGTATACTTACTAGAGATATCAATTAATTAGGATACCTACTAGCGATATCGATTGATTAGTATACCTATTAGAGATATCGATTAATTAGAATATCTACTAGATATATCGATTAATTAGTATACATACTAAAGATATCGATTATTTAGTATACCCACTAGAGATATCGATTAATTAGTATACCTACTAGGGATATCGATTAATTAGTATACTTACTAGGGATATCGATTAATTAGAATATCTACCTGAGATATCGATTAATTAGTATACCTAGTAGAGATATTGATTATTCCAAACAATCGACTAGAGATATAGGTTAATTTGAATGTCGACTAGAGATATCGATTAAATAGAATATCGACTAGTTATATCGTTTAATTAGTATACTTACTGGAGATATCGATTAATTAGAATATCGACTAGATATATCGATTTACATATATATATATTTAGACTAGATATATAGATATAGCGTATATTACATAGTATTTTATAGCGTATATATTAGCTTATAAGATAGCGTTATATATAGCATAGCGTAATTGATAATACATATATTAGTGTATATTATAGTTTAAATTATAGCGTGTATTATAGTATATTTGATAGTGATAATGAGAAGATAGTGTAAATGATAGCAAAAATGATAGTGTATATTATAGCGTATATGATATGATAGCGAATATGATAGCGTAAATTATAGCGAACATTATAGTGTATATAATATGTTATTTGATAGCGTATATAATAGTTTAAATGATATTGTAAATTATAGCGTATATGATATCGTATATCAAAGCCTATATGATAGAATATAAAATATGAAAGCGTATATAAGAGTTCAAATTATAGCGTATATGATAGTTAATGTAATAGCGTTTATAATTGCGAAAATGATAGCGTACATGCTAGTGTATATGATATGATAGCGTGTATGATAGCTTATATTATAGCGTATATGATAGCGTTTGTGATATCGTATATGATAGCGGATATGATATGATACCATATATAATAGCGCGTATGAAAGTTGATATAATAGCGTATAGGATATGACACCATATATGATAGCGTATATTACATAGTATTTTATAGCGAATATGATAGCTTATAAGAAAACGTTATTTATAGCATAGCGTAATTGATAATACATATATTAGTGTATATAATAGTGTAAATTATAGCGTATATGATAGCGATAATTATATGATAGCGTAAATGATAAGATAAATGATATTGTAAATGATAGCGTATTTGATATCGTATATTATAGATTATATGATAGCGTATAAAATATAAAAGCGTATATTAGAGTTTAAATTATAGCGTATATGGTAGTTTTAAATAATAGCGTTTATAATTGCGAAAATGATAGCGTATATGCTAGTGTATATGATATGATACCATGTTTGATAGCGTATATGACATTGTATTTTATAGCGTATATGATAGCGTATAAGATAGCGATATTGATATAATAGCGTAAAATGATAATATATATCATAGAGTATATAATAGCGTAAATTATAGCGTATATTATAGTATATTTGATAGTGATAATGATATGATAGTGTAAATGATAGCAAAAATGATAGCTTATATTATAGCGTATATGATATGATAGGGAATATCATAGCGTAAATTATTGCGAACATTAAAGCGTATATTATATTACGTATACCTACTAAGGATATCGATTAATTAGTATACCTACTAGAGATATCGATTAATTAGTTTACGTACTAGAGATATCGATTATTAGTATACCTACTAGAGATATCGATTAATTAGAATATCGACTAGAGATATCGATTAATTAGAATATCGACTAGAGATATCGATTAATTAGAACATCTATTAGAGATATCGATTAATTAGAATATCTACTAGAGATATCGATTAATTAGAATATCGACTAAAGATATTGTCAAAGATTTATCAAATAACATCCAAAACCTTAATTTTTATTTTCAACTATTTTATTTTTAAACATTTCCGGCCGCTACAACAATAGTAGTCGCCATTACAAGATTCCTTTATGTTCACATTTCAATAGAGTCTGCAAGTCGGGCAAAGTCCAAATTCAGGGTTTTCCTTCTTTATCGCTTCCCGGTCAGTGTCTACAGTCCACTCATCCTGTCCACTTGCAGCTCGTCCATCAGTAGACGATTATTTTCCAAAGGCCATCAGTTGCCGTAATATTATCAATTATTTTAACTTACCACTTGTATATAGATGTGAAATCTTAACCTTGTGCAAGCAGCATAACCTTTGTTTTATTTAATTGTGAATATAAACTCAAAGACAGTGTTTCAAGCCTGTAGTGATTCGTGTTCGCGACCACCTCGAACGAACTTTAGGCCTTCATCACCAGTGCTACATCCCCAGGGGCGCCCCTCTACAAGATCTACGTCCTCCCCCAAGTGCCGACGCAAGGATTAGAAGGTGCGTGCTCCAAAAAACCATATTGTCCAATCTAAACTCTAGTCAATTCAATCAACTTTCAATGTCTGCCATTTTGCAAAACTATTAGCTATCGATAGGACTAAATCGTTCCACATTTTTGGTCACTTCGACCGCAGATTAATCAATCAGACTATGGATTAAATTTGGAACAGACATTTAATTTAACTATTAATTCCAGTGTTTTTTACAATTTTGAACATTGATTTAATTTTAAAACATATTTCAAGAAAGCTGCTTGCAAAATATTTCATGTCCAATTTTGTTTGTCACAAACAACATGTGATTTGACAATGACGTCACATCCGTCATAGCCAAGGCCATCTATGAGTCACTTTGTCATTTCGACAAAATACAATATTATTTTGTCATTTTCAATATCCGCCATCTTGTCACTAGCACTACCTGTTAGCGATTTTTGGAAATATTAGTTCTCTTCTTTGCCACTAGTAGCCAGTATACCAAATCCTTTTGGTCAATTTCATTATTCCTAGTCCTATTCCCATTCGTCTGAAATGAAGAATTGGAACGACCTCTTGCGTCACTACGGACATCAGCTGCAAAGCAGACATGAATAATTTCAGGTTATGTCTGTTTGTTTACATACAATCTCAAGTGAATAAAGTTGAATAAAGTGAATGAAGAATATCTGAAAACTGTTAATGCCTTTTAGTTGCATTTAGTTAATAATTCGAAAGAAGCACCACTAAGTAACTGAAGAGGAATAACTTAATAATTAATTTGAGATTGAATATATTTTACATGGACTAGGCCTAACTATTCATTAATTGCTGTCTGCATTTAATACAAACTTGATTGATACAACAAAATAAATATTTCCTGGACTTTTGATATAATGTTGTGAGATGTTAATTAATGAAAATATTCTCACTCTGAAACATTTGGACTTGTGTGCTTCCTTACTGGTTATAGTCAATTTGTTTACAGGCTAGGCCCAATTTATCATTGATTTCAACCGAATTGACATTTCAAATGCATTTTTGGGAAATATATTTTATTTTGTGCAATTTATCTTATAAAATGCGCTTTTCAACCTTTATTAAAGCCTCTGAACTTCTTGAAAATAGGCTTAAGGCTATTCACAAACAGGTCAAGGCACTTCATGATGCAAGTGTGGTTAACGAATTATCAACCCAACAGACTAATAAATTAAAAGGTCTCTTAGAAACTGCCTTCAAAAAGAATAAGGAGTTTGAAAAGTCACTTAACAAACTTTTTAATGCTCTGTCTGATGCCGACATTGACTCAGAGCAGATAGGCAAATTACAGGACTCAATTTCAGATCTATTTCTTGAAATTCAGAGTATTTGTACGACACTTCTTCCAGGTCTTACACAACTAAATGATTCTACTGATGTAGTGGTTCAACCGCCACAAATTGTTACGCAGTCAGTCAAACTACCTCGCTTAAACCTTCCCACCTTCTCGGGTGACACAGAACAATGGGTTGCGTTTTAAAATATTTTTGAACAGTCAATCCACAAAAATGATTCAATTTCTAATGTTGAAAAGTTTACTTATTTGTTGTCTTGCTTATCCAATGAGCCTTTAAATTTAGTCAAATCATTGCCAGTCAATGCTGCTAACTATATCATTGCATGGCAAACTCTTGTAAAAAGGTATCACAACCCAAGGCTACTTGTCACATTGCACATAAACAAGATTTTAGATCTCCCAACACTCCAGAAACCTACTATTAAGAAACTTAGAGATTTTTTGTCAGCCTACAACGAGAATTATGAAGCACTCAAAGCCTTAGGCCATAATATTAGCACAGAAAGTATTCTTCTGACTTCTTGTATTTTAAGAAAATTTGATGCAAACCTGCGATCAGAATTTGAACGTAAACGTGCAGACTCGCAAGAAATCCCTAACATAAAAGAACTAATTTCTTTTCTCGAAAAGGAATGCCATCACAGGGAAGCAGCCCAAATAGGAAGCTTGTCTCTTCCTTCTACGTCTAATAGCAAAAATAGGCCCTAGTCCTTACAAAAATTCTAATTCTAAAACCAGTAATATGAAGCCTTCTAAGGTTGTCATGTTTGCTAGTAAACAGAATTCAGGATGCATTTTCTGTAATTACAACACACACTTTATGTACAAATGTGCAAAATTTCTTGCTGTTACGCCACAAAGTAGGCTAAGTTTTGTGAAATCAAAAGGTTTGTGTAAAAACTGTTTAAATCAGCACAGTACTGATAGCTGCACTTCTATGCATTCCTGTCGTGTTTGCAAAAAAAGGCATCATACCTTACTTCATTTAGGGAAAACTGAGCAGAATACTTCCCCGAATATCGACAAACCCTCAAACAGTTGTGTTTCACCAGATAAGCCTAATGTAGTGGTTAACCTTCCTCAGAATGAAGGCTCCCCACTTCCTCCTACAATAGAGTCTACATCAACCTTAGTTAGTTTAGCTGAAAATAGTGGAGGTTTTGTGCTGTTAGCTACAGCCCTAGTTCAGATTTCATCGATCACTGGTCAGTCGTTGGTTGTTCGTGCAATATTGGATAGTGCCTCACAAAATACTATCATCACTCAACATTGTGCTCATCTTTTACAACTCAGTCGTTCATGGACTAACCTTCCTGCGCTCATGGGCATCTCATCAGCTAAAATAAGCCCAAGAGGCATGGCTCAAGTCAATCTCTCATCATTGAGCGGGCATGTACTTGCACAATCACACCCTGTGTTAAAATTAGGTAGAATTTCTACCAATCAACCACCTATCCGACTGTCTAGTAGTGTGAAAACCAAGCTCAAGGGATACACTCTTGCAGACCCTAGCTTTGACCTACCAGGCCCTATTGATTTACTAATAGGAGCCGATCTTTTTCCACAAACGTTACTCGGGCCTTCAGTCTGTCTGGGCAACAATTTGCCTTATGTTTTGAATACCATTTTTGGATATGTGGTAATAGGTAATGTACCTGCAATGCAACCAATCTCTCAACCTGTGGAATCATGTACATTTTTATCCAATACTGAGATAGACATTCATTCTACACTTCAGAGGTTCTGGTCACTAGAAGAACCACCTTCATTACCAGTTCTCTCACCTGAAGATAAGTAATGTGAAAAACATTTCATCGAGACTCATTCTCGCACTGCCAGCGGAAGATATGTATGCCGCATACCCTTCAAGGATAGTCCCTCTAAATTAGGCGATTCGTCTAATGTTGCTAAACGCACATTTCAATCACTCGAACGCAAGTTTCAGAATCAAACCGATTTCAAGGACAAATATTTTGAATTTATGGAAGGCTACAAGTCATCAGGCCACATGAAGCTAATGGATTCAGATCTTAATCTCTCACAACCTCATTGCTTCTTACCCCACCATGGAGTTTTCAAGAATGGGAAAATCAGAGTTGTTTTCAATGCATCAGCTCCAACCTCTACTGGTGTTACTTTGAACAGTATCCAACATCAGAGACCTAAACTACAATGTGAAATATTTGATATTATTTTTCACTTCCGACAGCATAGAATAGTGTTTTTGTGTGACATACGTCAGATGTTCAGACAGATTTTGATCCACGATGATGATCAGATTTTTCAGTTAATCTACTGGAGAGAAAATGACAATCTACCTTTACAAATCTATCAGCTAACCACTGTGACATTTGGTCTGAGTTCATCACCGTATTTAGCCAACAGAGTTATCCAACAACTGATAGAGGACAGGAAGGTGAACATCATCCACTTGCGGCTAAGGCTCTTAAACAACACATATACTTTGACGATGCTGTGCTAGGCTGTGATTCTGTCGAAGAAGCCTTGGAACTTCAGAAGGAGGTTATTGATCTTCTGCAAAAAGGAGGATTTGAGCTTCGGAAATGGGCTTCTAACCATCCTAAACTTCTAGAACATCTAGAATTGCGAAAATGATAGCGTATATGCTAGTGTATACGATATGATACCATGTTTGATAGCGTATATGACATTGTATTTTATAGCGTATATGATAGCGTATAAGATAGCGATATTGATATAACAGCGTAAAATAATAATATATATCATAGAGTTTATAATAGCGTAAATTATAGCGTATATTATAGTATATTTGATAGTGATAATGATATGATAGTGTAAATGATAGCAAAAATGATAGCTTATATTATAACGTATATGATATGATAGGGAATATAATAGCGTAAATTATTGCGAACATTAAAGCGTATATTATATTACGTATACCTTCTAGGGATATCGATTAATGAGAATACCTACTAGAGATATCGATTAATTAGTATACCTACTAGATATATCGATTAATTAGAATATCGACTAGAGATATAGATTAATTATAATATCGACTATAGATATCGATTAATTAGAATATCTACTAGAGATATCGATTGATTAGAATATCTACTAGAGATATCGATTAATAAGAATATCGACTAAAGATATTGATTAATTAGAATATCGACTAGATATATAGATTAATAAGAATATCGACTAGAGATATCGATTAAATCGAATATCGGCTAGAGTTATCGATTAATTAGAATATCGACTAGATATATATAGACTAGATATATAAAGATATAGCGTATATTACATAGTATTTTATAGCATATATGATAGCTTATAAGATAGCGTTATTTATAGCATAGCGTAATTGATAATACATATATTAGTGTTTGTAATAGTGTAAATTATAGCGTATATTATAGTATACTTGATAGTGATAATGAGAAGATAGTGTAAATGATAGCAAAAATGATAGCGTATATGATGTGATAGCGAATATGATAGCGTAAATTATAGCGAACATTATAGCGTATATAATAGTTTAAATGATAGTGTAAATTATAGCGTATATGATATCGTATATCAAAGCCTATATGATAGCGTATAAAATATGAAAGCGTATATAAGAGTTAAAATTATAGCGTATATGATAGTTTATATAATGGCGTTTATAATTGCGAAAATGATAGCGTACATGCTAGTGTATATGATATGATAGCGTGTATGATAGCTTATATTATAGCGTATATGATAGCGTTTGTGATATCGTATATGATAGTATACGATATAGCGTTTGAGATATCGATTAATTAGTATACCTACTAGAGATATCGATTAATAAGAATATTGACTAGAGATATCGATTAACTAGAATATCTAATAGAGATATCGATTAATTAGAATATCGACTAGAGATATCGATTAATTAGAATATCGACTAGAATTATCGATTAATTAGAATATCCACTAGAGATATCGATTAATTAGAATATCGACTAAAGATATCGATTAATTAGAATATCGACTAGATATATCGATTAATTAGTATACCTAGTAGTGATATCGATTAATTAGTATACCTACTAGAGATATCGATTAATTAGTATACCTACTAGAGATATCGATTAATTAGAATATCTCCTAGAGATATCGATTAATTAGTATACTTACTAGAGATATCGATTAATTAGAATATCGTCTAGAGATATCGATTATTTCAAACAATCGACTAGAGATATAGATTAATTTGCATATCGACTAGAGATATCGATTAAAAAGAATATCTACTAGAGATATCGATTAATTAGAACATCGACTAGAGATATCGATTAATTAGTATACCTACTGGAGATATCGATTAATTTGAATATCTACTAGAGATATCGTTTAATTAGAATATCGACTAGATATATCGATTAATATATATATATATAGACTAGATATATATAGATATGGCGTATATTACATAGTATTTTATAGCGTATATGATAGCTTATAAGATAGCGTTATTTATAGCATAGCGTAATTGATAATATATATATATATATATATATATATATTAGCAGTTGCCCGTGGCTTTGCTCACGATAAAAACTGTAACTCCCGCTGACTAAATGAAAATAGTGCCACATACTGAGTTTATGAATTAACAGATAAGGTAAAAAATGACGACTTTAATTTAACTAATTAAATTAAATTTAACTTTTATATAGTACAAATCACCTAAAAAATCAACAAAACAACTATAAAACCATTATGAAAGTAACCAAATTATAATTCAGCTGTAAAATCATATCAATATGTAAAGCTGGACCACCTGCTTGTAGAATGAACATTGAAAATTAAACAAAAGATCATCCATTCCACTTGCAAAGGAAAATTTATAAACTTTGACCCCGCCAAACCCCCTTAAAACTTTGAATTAAAAAAACCGTAATAGTGGATGCTTACGCCCTTAATATCGTCCATGTAATGGTCCAAGGTTCTTAGTAGTTTGGGCTGTGCAGTGATAGGTCAGTGGTATTGGACAAATATAAAGAAGATGGACTTTCATTAACCAGAAAGATTTTTTCAGGATTCCTCAAAGTCTGCAGACCTGCTGCAACTGGAGTTATTCTATTGCTGCCCCCCGCAGGAAGTATTTCTATTTGGCCTCCCTGTACTATACTTGTGAGCAGATTCAGCGCCCCGCCGATAAAGGCCTCAAGGGTGCCACTGCCCTGGGAAGGCTTATGCCCAATATCGTTGAATCTGCTCGCATGCATGATATATATTGGCCCTTAAGCAGGAATATAAATATCTCCGTCGCAGCAGACTTTGCGTACTTTAAGAATCCTAAAGCAGTTTTCTGTTTGATGAAAGTATATGTACGTAAAACGTATAAATTGCCTTGATTTAATGTCAAAAAAATTCTATGGTTTTTAGGGTCTATCTTGAACATAAAAATACCCCCGTTGCAGCAGACCTCCAGACTACGTGCAGGACCTTATTTCATTTCTTCCATAAGAATAAAATAGGGAATGAGTATGCAGGACTACTGAACAGTCATGCGAAAATTTGGTGGTTTTAAAACAATATCAGGTGAATATGAACCAAAAAAAAAACACATACCAAGTTTTATCAAGATATGTTGAGTAATAACCGAGATATAGAATTTTTCTACAGGGACAATGTACTGTGTTTTAAGCTTTAAATATAGTTTGAATAGTGTTTTTTGCTACTGGGAGCTCCAAAATGAAAAGTTATCATGGTCTCGCGCTTAGGTCTTGCCGTGAGACCTATGGTAATAATTCCATCAATGAAATTTTCTATAAGACAAAGGCAAAGTATTTTTTTCTAATGATGTCGATAAAATAAATGGTTTAAATTAGCTCTTTCATTAACCAATAAAAGTCAATAAAAGTATCAATAAAAGTATCTCTAGTCAGTGATTTATTTTATGTTCTACTCCTGACAGCCGGTTTGACATTCCACTAAATTTCTTGCATTTTACATCTGTTTAAATGTAAAAATTTCACCAATTTGTATTCTGCCATAAGGATAATATGGGATCTTTGAGAGGGTCCATGGCGGAGTCCGAGGGTCAAATCAGGATGAAAACCATTTAGTTTTCCTATTTAATGCCTAAAGAAACAGTGAACCAAATTTCAGCCTTCTGGGTTATTGGGAAGTTGGAGAATTAGTGATGAGTGTGTGAGTGAGGGCTTTGCCTTTTATAGGTATATATATATATGTGTCTAGAAATTTGAACGAATAGTGTTTTTGACTTCTGGGGCACCAAAACGAAAAGTTATAGTGGTCTCGGGCTTAGGTCTTACCATGAGACCTACGGTAATAGCTCCTTCCCTATAGAGGAAATTCGCTAAAATCATTGTAAACCACAGTTCTATTCCTTACGGTATGTGCTCAGCACGAATGAGTTGGATACATGGTGTGAAACCAATAATTACAGCAACTGTGCTGAATGAGCGGTGGGGACTTGATGAAGTTTTTATGGTCACATAGGCCTACTGTAATGTTTAGTTGAACCGTTCAGTTACACTACGTGCCAAGGCGAGTTTGCCAATTCATGAAGTGCCCAATACAATCAGTTGCTACGTTATGTCAACTAATTTAATCGTGTACATTAGTCAAGTACTAATTTCAGTGTTGTTTATAATAAAGTAAGAAGTAGAATTAAATTAACTGAAACCTACTTTAATCGTAAGCTACTCTTTGTTCAGAAGATTCTTTACAATATAAAGAGAAAACATAATTACTTCCCGTGAGTGCTGCATCCTCGAAGCAAGGACAGTTTCATTTTGCAATATTTAGAAACTTCGTTAAATCTTCAGACCTGCGGAGATATTATTATTTCCTGATAAAATAAAAAAGAAGGTCTAGTAATTAATGAAATGGTTGGTGTAATCCAGCTAAGTATTCGTGCATTTTGTAGGATGTATAAATCACATTTAGAACAAAAAATTACCTAATTGGGAAAAGGAGGGTAGAAATAATAAATATACAGCGGGATTGTTATTCAAACTTAAATATAAGACCGTACGATTACATCATCTTTTAAATTATAATGAATGTTTTTCGTCAGCAGCTGAAATTATTAGCGAATTTCCTACAGGATAATGAGGCATTGGCATCCAGACTCTGAGGCATGGGACCATGATTTATTTTTGTTATGGGGCTGCTTGTTATGTTGTGCAAAAAACATCATTAGGTAAAGAAACACACACACACACACACACACACACACACACACACACACACACACACACACACACACACACACACACACACACACACACACACACACACACAGATATATATATATATAAATTCAAACGTATGGTGTTTTTTTACTCTAGAGGCCCCAAAACGAAAAGTTACTTGGTCTTAGGGTTAGGTCTTACCATGAGACCTCGGTAATAGTTTCTTTCTTAAAGAGAAAAATCGCTAAAAGTAGAAGTTTTTGCAAATTTTGCAATTGTAAACATTCCGTCATGCTCTAGTAAAGCTGAGTTAACAAGAACGAATAATATTCAATCTGAAATTACAAATATTTAGTGGTTTTGAAATTACAGGGGTTTCGTAAATGTCGGAAAAATTCACAAAAATGGCCATTATTTCTAAACTGATTGAGATTATTTTTTCACCAAAATGTTCCTTTCAGTAAGGTATTTGAAACAAAACACAAATTGATTTAGGTTTACGTTTGAACCACTGACCTTAATTTTTGAACAAACTGTTAATAAATTGCGATTAAAATATTTGCCATGAATTCTTCATATTATATTAAAATTAGAGGGAAAAATTTATTTGACATTTCTACGTTAAATCGTTTCTCCGCTAAACGAAGTGAACGGGTGGTCTGACTCACCCTGTATTTTCGGGGAAAATATTTTATGTACTTCTTTACTTTAATTTACCAAAACTTACCAGACATAAGAGATACTTGTGTTGCTTTTCTCAAGGCGTAGAAGAATCATAAATACATTCAATTTATTTAGTTGGAAGAATGGCCAAGATATTTATTGAATTCTGATAAATAAACGACATTTTCGGACCTAGTTAAGTAAAAAGGAAGACTCACATGCTTCATATCGAACAGTCTCTTTTTTACCTCCATCAAAAAATATAAAGTCACGCATTCAAGATAGATGAAGGCAAAACATCCCCTTTGTTGGCATATCAATCAAGCGCCTTTTGTCTGAAAATGTATTGTTTAAAACCATAAAAGTAGAAGTTAAAACCAATGTTTGTATGAAAATAGAATTATTTTTGCAATGGAGTTTTAATTATTATTTTATGATTTTCAAGAGTATGAAATACCTAAAGCCAATTTAGTATTTAGTTTGTACAGGTAACATTTTAAATTAGGTTTTCAGGCAACCTGGATATTAATTTGAAATTCACTTAAATTAAGTCAGCAGAAGTAAATATCTTCGTTGAATAACACTGACATGAAAATAACTTTTAATTAATATTGTCTTAGGATTGATTTGTTTCACTTAATGCACTACTATTTAATCCCTGAAGCAGGAATTCTCATTGAAGTATTTCTCCCATACTTCGTTTTAAAATAAATGTGTGACGTGAAAGACACCTAAATTAAGGGATGCAACTGCACGTGGCACGTACTTACGTACATACATACGTAATAAAGCTATTAAAATAGTTTCCGTCTTTGATGTTAATTCCACTTACAAATGATATTGGTGCCGTTTTAAAATAACGTTTTTTAATGGAAAACATCATAAAACTTTAAAAATTATATAGTATTTAAAACTTTTGAAATGTCATACTAATTACGTATCATTATAGATGTATAAAATACACATCAGCACATACTTACTTATAGCCTAGCGTATTAAATAAACAAACTGCAAAGATTTATTTAGGTCTATTCAAAGCATAGTTAAATTTATTTACATAAAATGGTTGACTATATCAAGAGTATTTATTAATTGATAACTTTCTATTCCTCATGTAAAAGTTAAACCAATTGGTTCAAAATAAACGATGTAAGACAAAATAAAGCTTTCCAAAGGAAAATAATTCTTAATGGTTTATGTGTCGGATGATAAGACTGGGAGGGAGCCAAGATATTGTTTGTGTTGACTTTGTTTTATAAATGGTTCTATTAATTTTATGTGCTTTAATTGTAATGCTGTTCAAAGGGGAGATTGAAGGTATGATATTTAAAGGTATGATAGCAATATCATTTCAGAGAAACGTTTAATTTACGAAAATTAGGTTCCACAAAAGTTGTAAACTTTATTTGAATTTTTACGTCTAAATGAATGGATACGAAAATTGATTTAGACAAAGGATTTAATAGACTAAATCCTTAGTTTCACAGTTCTTTGGTACGGTTGCTCATAACGTAAATATATTTTAGGAGGTCAAAACTGAGTAAACGGTATACAAAAACTAGCTAGGGAGCGGGTCGAGATTATATTTCTTATTTATCATTATCCTTAAATATGTTGTAAATCACGCCAGCTTTGCAAGTCCAGCGTCTACTTTTTATAGCGTTTTAATGTTTGTATTTATTTATTTGTATTAATAACTTTTTCAATTAGAAAAAAAATTAAAAAAGATTTATTTTTTTAATAGATGTGGGTATATGGCAAGTCATAGGACGATGGAAGAGGGCTAAAATTAATGATCTTGATCCTGAGGTCTCAGGAAACATTCTGTAATTTCATAAAGTTTACCTAACAGTAAGAAATAACGCCGAATATCTGCCAATTAAAAAGCATTGGTAATAAACGTCTGCTTTGCTTATGTTAAAACAGTGTTGCTGGCACTTGATTCAAACTCACATACATTTGGCTTATATAAAAGCCAGTTAACTTTGTCGGTTTAATGTTCTACAAGAAAAATAATTTTTTATTTTTAATCTTCACATTTTATAATGAGGGGTTTTCGCCTGCTTACTTACCTCTTAAAAAGCGCAACGAATTAAATGCGTCTGTCAGCTTACTGGTGAAACCTTGTGGTTATTACATCTGCTAGCCTTAATTGGAGGTGTTCATAATAATTATAATCTGATTGGCTAAGGTACATTTATGAGCCAGCTGGAGGCTTCAGACGAGCTGCACCCGATCTCTTGATGACATACGAATTTATATAATTTAATTGTAAAATGTTAAATAAGCTATGCTTCTATTATTCAACGAAACTTGGGTGGTCATGAGTTTGTTGAGGATATATAAAAGAGCAGCAGTCTGTTGTTAACCATTAAAACTTATCAAACCATGTCCATTTATTTAGTTTTAAACAAAGTAAATTGAGTTAGTTCAAGTGTTGATGGATAACTAAAATGCTCCAACTATTCAGCCCTCTACTGATGTAGTTACGTAATTCTGTTTCTCAAAAGTGTGGTACGTATTTGCAAATCCAGGCTATGTTAAAACACCTTTAATATGACCTTCGATGATAAAAGGAAGAAATTGAATAATCTGATTTATGTTGAGTAACGTGATCAGAGAAAGAGATAGTGATACTAATTTGGATGATGATTTCGGTTAAACCAACGCGTTTTTCTTAGGCTTGATATTAAAAATGCTTTAATGAAGGGTACAATTAGACTTGTAAGAAAGACCTTTTCATTTTCAGGTACTCCATCGTCATTATGTAGTGGAGTGATTAAAATGAAGTTATTGCTACCACCCAAGTATTTTGTTAATATTACATCTGAATCCCTTAAAATAATTAGTATTCAATGTAAACAAATGTAACTCTGGTAGACAGCACTAAATAACGGTTGCCTCTGATGATGTCCGACCCATTCATAGATGGGTCCTGAGGGACGAAGGAACGATTATCAAGATTGTTTTGGCCATCAATTACAACTCCCTGATGATTGATGTCATCTTACAACTTAAAAACCGATCAAATGTGTACTTCAATTTACATAGACCTAAATTAAAATTTGAAGATAACGTGAAGAAGTGAATAACATTAAATAACCAGAACTTTTTACCGAACAATTAGAAAATTTAAGTGCTCGAAAATGTTTAGGATGATTAGTTAATAGAATTAATAAGTTTAAATTATTGCCGTGGTTTGCACCATACAAGACGATTATTGGGTGAGGGTTTATAATCGTCAACAATGTGCATTTATGTTCTTGTTTGGTAATATATAAATTTGGTTTGAATAAATCAAACTTTGATAGAGCAGCACGTATGTTGTAGAATTAAAGCATTACAAGCTACTATATGACTTTAGCACTAATTTTTAATAGAAATATGTTTTGGATTTTTTCATAACTATGCTTTAAATGTTCAAGAAAGAATAATTTAGGAAATTGCCGAGAGCAAAACTCATTTTCACTGTCAGTGTTGTTCTTTTGCATAAAACAAGTTTAACAGGTTTTGTTTCTTTTTAACATACTTAATACACTAACAAACATATGTTTCTTATTATTTTTTCAACACACTTGTAATTTTTCAAGTATTAAGACAAATTAACGATATTGAAATAAACCATTGGGTTGTCTTCCATTACTGGATAGCTCGTGTGATGATTGTGTTAAAATTGAACAAGTGGAAAGCATAAAATATTTAGGCGTTTTCCTGGACGAAAGGTTGAACTGGAAAAAACATGTATCCAGTGTTAAAGGCTATCTTTATGCAGTTCTTAGGAAGTTTTACTTTTTGAAATATCTATGTCCGATACCTGTCTTAAAACTGTTTATTACTCATTAGTGAATTCCAAATTGCAGTATGGTTTATGTGTTTGGGGTGGGGCTTACTATTCAACACTTTATCCTTATTTGCCAAAATAAAATCATTAAAGTTATAAGTGGGGCTTGCAGGCGTGATTCTTCTTTTCCTTTATATGTATCTTTGAATATCTTACCTCTCAGACATTTGTACGTATATCGTGTTCTGAGAATTTTTTTCACAAGAGTGGGTCATTTGCTGGGTAACATAAGTGTACATTCGGAAAGGCTGAGAGATTTAAGTAAAGTGTCAGTTCCGTTTCCTAGAATAGAAGCCTATAAACGTTTTTATACTTTTTCAACTCCATATTTATATAATTTTCCACCCACTTCTGTGGCCCGTTTAAGAGTATTTTTTTCATTTATCAAGGGTTTAAAGGCATGGTTAATGTCAATTAACAATATGGAATCATATATAGGACAGATACAAATAATTTTTACTTTTTTTTTGCTGTTAATACTTTCTCTGTTATGTATTTTGACAGTAAATGCTTAGAATATTTTAAGTAGGTATATGTTTGTTCGTTCCTTTCTAAGTAGTTTTGAGAGTTTTTGTGTTTGAACACGTTGTTTTCTTTATGTTTTAGTTTAGGCACTATTAATATATTGAATGATCTATTTGTCTTAAATATTGTTTTTCTTTATGTTAATGGGGGTTCTGGCACACAACACACTTTTAACTGTAACGTGATGCCACCTCAACACGGCAATATGCTACAGAGGTGGCTATCCATTTTGTACTTCTGTAATTAAGGTTGTCTTTTTTTGTAATTATGATTTGTATATTTTATTGTAACCTACAATGTATTTTGATGATGTAATGTACATAATGGAAAATAAAGAATTTATTTATTTATTTATTTATTTTATTTATATTTAAGCTATACAAAATCTGGAGACTTAGAAAACAAAAGTTGTGAAACCAGTTCCAAAGATAAACAAATAAATGTTGTCAGTTACTCAAAGCCATTTTAGATCAATCATACAATGCATAATGTTGTATGAAGGAGGAAAATAAATTTAGTATTTTGCGATTCAAATTTTAGCTTCTGGACAGTGCGATTCGTAAAAAATTATTTTATTTATTTATTTAAAGAATAATACTTTACAGGCTAACGCCCAATTACAGAGTAGCAACAACGTTGCAGTTTAGTTACAAAGTTATACATAATTTATGGGAATGTTCATGCAGATCTTCACTGTATCTTTATTCACACTACAATGAAATTGAAACTTTTCAAAACATGCTAGGACATAAAAATTAACCTAAAATAATAAAAGCCAATAAAATTAATTTATATGAACGATAAATTAATTTGATTATTATTGAAATCGAAACAAACTTTAATGCAACAATGTTAACATTGAACAATCATTAAAGTAAAAATAAAATTCAAAGCAACATGCAATAGTATCTAGTATTGTAATGCATTTGAAACATTAAGATTTTTTTCAATACGAATATCCTAAATAGAGAAAGATAGTGCGAATTAATATAATATGGTGAATGATTTGGTTTACTTCTTATATCACTAAGCAGTTCAATTAACCCTTATCTTGGATATACTGCTAGACTCCAAGGTTATGTGGATAAACTATATAAGGTACGTTTTGTGAGCTGCTAATTAAAAAAAACTTAAAAACGGTGTATAAAAAGGTTTTTTAACTACTAAAAAGTTGAATGTATTTACATAATTTTCTGTATTAATCAATAAAATTTGCAAATTCATTCGACGTAAAATGTATTGTTTTAAAAAGCATATTTCATTTATTTATTTAAAATACTTGTTTAACAATTTCTTTCCTATTTGAATTAAAATGTCTGGGATGTCGTATATTAAACTAGAATTTGTATTATTCGAATGTATGCTCTGGCTATGTTATCTCATTTTAAGTTAAAGGAAGCGTTGGCAATATTATCCGTTGTGTGTTAGCTTTGCTAGTTGTGATTAAATGTTATATGAAGATAGCCGTTTTTTCTTATTCTTTCATAGCCTTTAGCGTAATAACAGAGAATGTAATTGGGGATCTTTTAAGAAGAGGGACGCGCCGCCACTATTTAAAATTGTATAACTTGCTTATTTGTCAAATCATGATAAAACTTGTAATTGTTAAGTTAGGTTGGGTTAGGTAATGTTAAGTTAGGTAACCCAAGCCAACTTAACCTTAAGCCTAAGGTGCCTGTGTTGGGAGTTCACTACAGGTAGTGGCGACAAGTGATAAGATAACACTCGACGATTCCACTTTCAATATACACAATCTGGATATATTCCATTCATCTACGACTCTCTCAATACTAGGAACTCATTTGTAAATAGTTTATTAGTGTAGAGAAAATTTAAATAGTGGCGGCCCTCTTACAAAAAAACAATAGTTAAAATTTCTACAATAAAAAATTAAATGGAGTTGAGTTGGTAAAGTAAAACAGATCACACCAGAAAACAACAGAAATTAAACCTGCATCGGTTTGATTAATATCCTTTACATTCATTGTTATTTCAGTATAAATTCCTCAGCTCTCATGGAATCTCAACTAGGTTATAAATTAACTAGACCTAATCTCCGTCAGACCATAAGTTCACTTATACTGATTTTGATTTAAGAAAAAAAAACAATCAAAACATTCACTTTAATTCTGTAAAATAACATTCTTGCAAATTTCAATAAAAAAGTCAATAATGGCCTGGGGACATAAAACATATTTCAGAAAGCAAAGGACGTTGGCTGCAGACATATTGGTTACCACTAAACATACACCCATTGCTTGTACACTAGTTGCCCAGTTCTGAGCGTAAAGATAAGATGGCATCCCCTTGGTACAGAAGATATTTAGTAGTTCGTCCAACTACATATTAATCTCAGTAAGTATTGAAGAATCTTCAATAAAGCTTTCCTTACTGTGATTAATAATGAAGATGAATGAAGATGAACTATTAGCTGTTATTTAATGGTTTTCCAGAGTTAAATGTCATCCACCAATATTAGATTTTTAAGGGTTTTTATTTGTTTTGGTGAAAAAAGTGGTGAAAAAATGAAGACCCGAGAAAAATTAAATTATGATTTACAAAAATATGATATTTACGACAAGATTAATGTTGGTGCATAAATCAACATAACAATAGTGGATAAATTACGACAATAGTGGATAAATCTTGAATAAAACTACTTATACACGAGTAATTAAACCAATTATTGCTTGACTACGTTTTGGAAAGAGGGTGGGGGTTCATCGAATATTGAGATGCAGAACTCATTATTTCGACAAGCAATTCAGGGCCAAAAACTCACAAAAAATAGAGAAGAAGCTGTTAACGTAGGTCTCATGGTAAGTTTTAAACCCAAGACCATCATAAATTTTCGTTTTGAGGTCTCCAGGTGCCAAACGCACCATTCGTTCATTTATATAAATATAAATTACCTTCGTTTATAATAATGAAGTGTTAAGTGAAATGTTTCATGCGATAGCTTCAAAATCAAGCTAAGACACGGCTTGAGAAATTATTCAACATATCCTCACATAACATATACCAATATGTCCTCTGGACCTATTTTATTTCTTGTTTTACAGGCAGTTTTGGCTTTAACAAGATATCTTTCAGGGTCGGTGGTCTCTTAAAAACTATCCTTGGTTGGCTTTTGAATATGATGTTTGTCAAAGGAGAGCTCTTTTGGTGTATAGTAGGCTATATATATATATGGTAATATTGTTGAGATTAGTTTTCATAACAAGTACCCTTTTTATTTTTCAAAAATTATTTAATTTTTTGAATTAATAATTTTATTTCATATATATGTATATTTTATATATATTATACAAAAAAACCAATTAAACACAATTACCACATCTGCAATTACTCTAATATATATATATATATATATATATATAAAAAACTACTATATATATATTCTATATAGTAGTACATATACCGGGTGTTCCATTATAGTCCCCCCCCTAATCTTTTCCTACATTTTTTCAAATATCAATTCCACACCACCCCCAAACATTATTGGGTAGTTATTACTTCATTTTGAGAGGGTACTCAATTTTGGCCGCTATCTTGGATCCGCCATATTGGATCCAAAATAATTTTTTCAAATGTAAAAGTGGTGTTGTGACCCATCATTTCGAACTAGATTTTTTCACTGATTACAATGCCACAATCCGTTTTTTAATATCTCAATTGGTTCTCAAGATATGGGTACTGTAAATTTATTTATTTTCAAACAATTTAAACATTACAAATGGAAAAAATAGGCCCATAACCACAAAATAATGCTAGATAGTGACGAATAACCACCATCAGTCATTGTTGTGCGATTTACACTTAACTTTCACCAATGTAAATTTTTTGGCCGCCATCTTGGATTAGCCATTTTGAAATGAGGTAAGTTATTTCAAATACGAAGTTGGTATTATGACCCATCATTTCAAACTAGTTTTTTACGCCGAATTCAATGCCGCAACCCGTTTTCAGCTATAAAACTTTTTTTTTGAAACATTCATATTTTTTGAGATTTTTATCAGAAACATGTCAATATCTTGAAAACTAAACAATATAATTAAATACCCCCGTTGCAGCAGACCTGCATACTCAGCGAATTTCAAGTGCAAAACAACATATTTCAATCCAACATAGCGAGATTTGACATGTTTTGGTAAGCTCCATAAGAAAAACATGGGGTATGAGTATGCAGGTTTGCTGCTACAGGTATATTGAAACTGGGTGGTTTTAAATCATTATATAATAGATCTGAACTAGAAGAAGCTATTTACCAAGTTTTATCAAGACATGTCAAGAAATAAGCGAGATATAGAATTTTACTTATTTCCCATAAGGTTAACATTGGGACAACGTACTGTGTTTACCACTTACAATATCTCAGTAACCAATGGACATAGAGCAGTGATTCAAAATACTAAATTGTTTGTTTTTTTTGAGCTGAATTCAATGGTGCTAACTAAAATTGGATTATTTATATTTTTATATGTGAAAACCCCAAAAAACCCATTTTTGGGGGGGGTTTATCCCCCTTTACCCCCCCTTCCAGTGGTCCGATTGAGCTGGTTTTCGAACTCATCCGAATAATTACTACTTTACACACCTATGCCAAATTTCATTCCGATCGGACCATTTTTGCGAGCGCTATCGTGCTTACAGACACACACACACACACACACACACACACACACACACACACACACACACACACACACACACACACACACACACATATATATATATTATTTTTAAAATTTCAGAACACAGTACCCTGTTTTAAAATTATTTAATTAGACCTGTTTTAAATATAATTTAAAACAGGGTACTGTGTTCTGAAATGTTAAAAATAATAATATTAGTAGCCCTCATACATTTAACTTTATTGATAATATATATATATATATCTAGAAATTTGAACGAATGGTGTTTTTTGCTTCTGGGGGCCCCAAAATGAAAAGTTATCATGGTCTCGGGCTTAAGTCTTACCATGAGACCTACGGTAATAGCTTCTTTCCTATAGGGGAAATTCGCTAAAACGGGTTGCGGCATTGAATTCGGCGTAAAAAACTAGTTTGAAATGATGGGTCACACACAATACCTTCATACTCTTGTATTCGTGATTGGTTTTTAGTAAATATTCTGCGAAGGTACTTTTCATAGAGGTGTTATTATTGCTTTTGAGCGCTTGGATGTGTTCTTTAAAGCGCGAACAGAAAGACCTTCCAGTTTGCCCTCTGTAGAATTTGTTACGGTCAGAACAATTTATCTGATAAATGCCAGATTTGTTGTTATCATTTCTATTATTGTTGTTGTTTTCATTAATTATGTTCTTGATTAAATAGAAAGATTTGTTTCTTGTTCTATAGCCTAGGCAGTATCGAGTTCGAAAATAAGCCCATTCGGACCATCAAAAGGGGGGTAAGGGGGTTTAAACCGCTCCAAACATGGGTTTTTGGGATTTTTTCGTATAAAAATAATACCCCCGTCGCAGCAAACCTGCGTACTCAGCGAATGTCCAAGTACAAAATATCCAGTAATTAATCCATTATTACGAAAAAAAGAATAATAAACAAGTGATATATTTATAAATTATAGCTTAGAGAGTAAATAGGAAATTGGGTAAGCCAACATCCTTCCCCTGATACTAAAGTGGCAATATCTCGGAGACCAATGGACTTAGAGAAATGATTTAAGATACAAAATTGTTTGTTTTTTCGAGCTAAATCCAATGGCGCAAACAATAATTGGATAAATATAATTTTTCAATTCGAAAAACTCAAAAAACCCATTTTTGGGGGGTAAAATGGGGCCTTTACCCCACTTTGGGTATGTCGATCTGGCTGGTTTACGAACTTGTCCAAGAGAATCTAGTTTTACATGTCTGTACCAAATGTTATTACGATCGGAGGATATTTACGAGAGTTATCGTGCTAACAAAACTCAAAACATGAAAATTCTATTTCCCATATATAAGCCCATGTTAAATTTTGAAACATATCGTGATTTTTGCAGGTAAAAATGCGTTTTCACAATAAACTCACTTCATATCCAGAAGGTACACATAAAAAGCTGTCAATTAATAAAAATATTAATATGATTGCTGAGGTTACCCTGAACGGATATTTTTTGTCCATTTTGTTCTGTTAAAACGACGGTAATAGCTTTATTTCTAAGGAAATTCGCTAAAATTGATGAAATTCTAGTTTAAATTATTCAATTCAGCTTCAAAAAACAAATAATTTATTATTTTAGCGAATTTCCCCTATAGGGAAGAAGCTATTACCGTAGGTCTCATGGTAAGACCTAAGCCCCAGACCATGATAACTTTTCGTTTTGCAACCCCCAGAAGTATAAAACACCATTCGTTCGAATTTTTAGATATATATATATCTATATATATCTATATATATATATATCTATATATATATGTGTCTGTTAGCACGATAGCGGCCGTAAAAATGGTCCGATCTTGATGAAATTTGGTACAGACATGTAAAGTGGTAATCGATTGGACGAGTTCGTGAACCAGCCCGAACCTCCGGAAGGGGGGGTAAAGGGGGATAAACCCTTTCAAAAATGGGTTTTTTGAGCTTTTTACAAAAAAAATTAAAATGTATCAAATTTTTGTTGGCACCATTGAATTCAGCTCAAAAAAACAAACAATTTAATAGTTTCAATCACTGCTCTATGTCCATTCGTTACCGAGATATTGAAAGTGGTAAACACAGTACGTTGTCCCAATGTTAACCTTATGGGAAATAAGTAAAATTGTATATCTCGTTTATTTGTCAACATATCTTGATAAAACTTGGTAAATGGCTTCTTCTAGTTCAGATCTACTAAATATTGAATTAAAACCAACCAGTTTAAACATACCTGTAGCAGCAAACCTGCATACTCATTCCCCATGGTAATCTTATGGAGCTTACAAAAGCATGTCAAATCTGGCTATGTTAGATTAAAATATATTGTTTTGCGTTTGAAATTCGCTGAGTATGCAGGTCTGCTGCAACGGGGGTATTTTAGTTATTGCTGTAGGTCCTCTTAATCACTTAATCACTTTAATAAGACAGGTACCTCATGGAGGACGTTACCCTGAATATGAGTGAAGGATGAGTGTCCTTCGTGATAAACACAGTACGTTGTCCCAATGTTAATAAATATAATTATATGTCTCACGTATTTCTCAACATATTTGAATATGGTACCAAATTCATCAACTTCATCTAGTTGATACCTATTGAAAAACTTGAATGAAATTTCACATATCCAGTGCAGAAAACCTGCATTCTCATTTCCCATGTTATTCTTATAGAGAAAACTGTTGTTTGCTCAATTTAGGATGTTAAGTTGATTTTACTCTGTTTAAGGCTCTATACTTTAAAAACCAAAATTTCACAACTTGTGAACTTTTGAAATATTTCTCTCGACGAGGCTTTTATCTTATTTTTGTTATTTCAAACAGTCTGTTTTATTTGTGTTTAGGTTATATTGACAGTAACCTTCAGATTGGACAAAAATTTATCTTGACCAATTGGAGGAAACATATTATTGGCACTGTTTGAGGCTATATGTTTACCCAATAATCTAATAGAGCTGGGATGAAATCAGGAAAGGGTCCGGCATTGACGTCACAAGTTCACTCTATATATCATTATTTATCATCCATATATAATTATATCATTGCTCTTTTTTTCCTATAAAGACCTTGGTCTACAGTAAAAATCGAATAGCTTACGTTCCCGACTTCAGATGATCCTTTTTCTCCTTAGGGAGCAAAAGAGGTTCTTTAACCACGCAACACGTATGAGAAAAATGCCGTTTTCGTAGTGGTATAACGAAAAAAAAACTTAATACATCAGAAACTTATTCATGCGTTTTGTAAATCCGAACGTCACGTTACAAATTAAGTGATATGTTTATTATATTGTAGAGGATAGTTTTATCTCTCTTTATCAAGTAGCGATTAAACTATTTATGCTCAAGGAACGTAAAGATTACATCTCGGAAGACCTGCTGGTCACACCACTTCCGGCCACACCGTGGGGGAAGAGGAAGTGGACAGAAAACTATGGTATCTAAATCTGAACTACACACTATACACCAGAATGATTCTGTTCCTTTAGATTCAAAAGATCAATTCAATATACTTTTGGTGCGACCAACAAATATTTTGAATGATTAAGGTTTTATATTTTGAATACCGATGAATAATTCCTGTAGAAAACCAAGTATAATTGAACCGTAGTTTTCATATTCCCATTATACTCTAAAATTAAGTCTGAAAAATGTGAAACGGATTCGAAGCAAACCTGTAATAACACGGTAAACATTAAGTCTCATATTCAAACTCATAAACAATTTGTAATTATCTGGTTTAAATTAAATGTACATGAAAATGAAAATTTCGTATTTTTTTCTATTTTATGTAACTCAACTTTAATAAAAGTATGACCATATAGAAAAGGAATGATATATTTTAATTTTTATTTATGTTAACCATAAAACTGGAGAAGCAGAGAGAGCACGGTTTCTGCTATAAGGATATTACAAATTCAATCAGATCAAAACTGGAAAATGGTGCGTGGGACACACTTGAAATGCTATCCCAAAAGAGTATGTAATATTTATTTAAGTTTCAATATTATTATAACTTACATATTGCATTACAAGGGATTAAAGTGATTATTTTACCTAGTTTTAACTAAACAATTTAATTCATTTACGATTTTTTCCTTTAAAAGCAAACAATCACTTATTGTTATCGAAATATTCTAATTGCGCATAAAATAGATTGATTTTTAGCGTCTTGAACAATGTTTGTAGTTTTGTAACAGTGCGAAACCTGATCAGATCACACTTTGTTAGCATTTACTATTTAAAATCATATGTTTAT
The DNA here is from genome assembly GCA_035578135.1 of Flexamia atlantica. NCBI lineage: Eukaryota > Metazoa > Arthropoda > Insecta > Hemiptera > Cicadellidae > Flexamia > Flexamia atlantica. The sequence continues at coordinate 44,684,505 of JAQJVK010000009.1, forward strand.
TCAATCTTTGGGTTTAATCAAAAATAATTTTTATTCCACAAATTATTGTTAATATAATAAGTATTGTTAAAAATTGTGAGTCATTAATAACAAAAGAGGAGTGCGACAAAAAATTTAATAAACAATGGAAGCTAGATAAATGCAACTTGAACGAATTCAATAGGAAAATTAAAACATGGACTGACGTCCCTGTGAAGGATAATTTGTTTAATGGGTCTAACAAAGTGTCATACTGTCCCTAGTCACCGTTCCTTTTACGTATTAAAACGTCAAGCCAACATTTTTCAACAAATAAATTAAGCATTTCTTATTATTGTTTTATAGCTGCATCCAAACAAAGTCACATTGTGACAGATTATTATGTTATATTAAATTATTCTTTAAAATAACTCCTGATAATCTTAAAAGTTAGTCTATAAAACTGATTTTGAGGAAGTTTCATAACGCTGGAATATCCCGATTACTTTACTTTGCACCAGGATTCTGGTGTGAAATACATTTATTACGAAACAAAAACATATAATATCGAATGAACTAAATATGGAATCAAATAAGTAATATTCCAAGTTATTAAACATATGGATATATGATTTTGTTTATAACAAGGGCAAAAAAATGAATATTAACGTTCTATTTTACATAGTGTACTGTATGTCTTGAAAATAGTTTGATTTCAACCAATACAATCGGTAAAAGGAATAAATTGTTAATCGGAGGTAATAAACAGTCATGTTGAACACATTAAAGACGGCAATACAGAACCTAAAACAATAATTAAATATTGATCTATTTCTAAGTTCTTAAAAATAGTATTACATTGGTTTTTGCATGAATAATGCTAATAGAGAAAGAGATCCTTAACGATACGTAATTTGGTAGTTCCTACACTTACTAAGGCTGACCTGTACTAATAGTTGGTATCCTTTTGAGTTCAAATAATCTTATTTGCCACAAATCCGGATTTTGTCTTCATACTATGTTGTAAATGTTGAACAAGTCAGTTTAAAATTTTCAATTTTGCCCACAAAATTTAGGAAAATTATAAGTAAAGTAAACTCAAATCAACCTTGAGGTGTCTCTAAGGGTTCGAAGAGAAAATACGAGTACATTCTGGTTCTGACAAGTTTGGTACCTCAGTGCATAAGCTGAAAATGAATAGCAGTTATTCAAATAGATAATTTTAAAGATACCGCCTCTAAGATAATTTTGTTTTGATTATTTATTTATTTTTTTTATTACAATTAACGATGTTGTACTAATTGTTCTACGATTCAAGAGACGGTTATCAAAACTGTGACTGTCACGTTTAAAATGGGCCGTGGATATGATTTTTACCGTGCAACATACAATACTCTGAATTACTAGGTTCCATACCACGTTTTTACTTTCTCCCCCCTCTACAGAGTATATGGAGAAGTATTGTTTTCGTAAAAAAATTTCGGATTTGAGTTGTTAGTGGATATATTCGTTTTAGTGCTTCCTGAATCTAAACAAGTGGTTTTTGGCGTGGTGTCTGTCTGTCTCTCTCTCTCTCTCTCTCTCTCTGTGTGTGTGTGTGTGTGTGTGTGTGTGTGTGTGTGTGTGTGTGTAAACAAAGCTAGAGACGACACCAGTGGTCCGATTTTCATGAAATTTGGCATGTAGGTATAAAGTTGTGGTATCTCCAGGCCTATTTTTCATTTTCTTTTATTTTTTATTTTTAAGGGTATTTACCCCATAAAAACCCATAAAAAAATGACAAAAATCCACAAATTTCTCAAAAACGGCTCTAACGATTTTGATAAAAATTTCATGAAGATGACAAACAAAATGACACCACCCGCATGTCTGTAAAAATTCAGGTTCAGAAGGTATGGGGGTTTAAGTGTTAAAAAATTCATATTTTTCAAGTTTCACAAAATCTGTAATCTCTAAAGAAAATATACTTGCAACCATGAAATTCGAATTGGAAAACTAAATAATCCAGTATTTTGAATCATTAGTGTGCGTCAACTGGTTGCGGAGATAATTGATATTTTAGTTCGGTGGTAAACGCAGTACGATGTCCAATGTTATTCTTATGGCAAATATTTAAAAGCCGTTATCTCCGTTATTTACTAACCGATTTTGATAAAATTTGGTATATATTTGTGTGATAATTAACTGTTAATTTGTTTTGATTCACTATATATGTTTTCTGGTTTTAAATGACTTGAAGGGAGAAAGTATGTATCAGTTTCCTGATACCGTTTATTATAAATACTTGCAATTATGAAAATTTCTATTAAACATTGACTAGTCACAGCTCAAAGTGACTGATTACACATAACAATGGAGCATTGTTCCCCCATTCTCGTTTATGTTTTGGTATTTCTCCAACGGATGGTTCTCTTATAATATTGGATATTTATTTTATGGATTTCCCTTAAATTATACCTTGTAGATATAAGTAAGACAATCAGCTATCAGTTTCAATACTCAAACTTTCAGGTGATTTGTCATAAGCATCTAACACGAAAAACATAATATATGTTTTTCTCTACCGAATCCACAAAAAAATCCTACAGCATTTCAGGTACTAGTTGAAATCTTTTAATTTTAATGAGTGCAATTAAAGAGTGAAGAACAGGCTCCAATTATATTATACCTGAGTAAAAGCATTTTCTTTATAATATTATGTTTATTCTACTGTATTTTTCAAATAGAGAAATATTTGTCACGGATTGCGGCATTCCAATTATCATAAAAAAACCAATTTCACATTATTGGTCACAACCCCCCCCCCCCCCCACTCCCTTCAAATTTGAAGGATATGATTTGTATTCAATATGGCGATATTAAAATTGTGACATGCAATTCCAAATAAAGTATAATTTAGGAAACAAGAAAGTCCCCAAGAAAGTCGACTAAAGGTTCTGTACAGGAATATTTTCCCCGATGCTTCTAAGTAGAGTTATCATAAATCAAACACAAAGAACTGACTTTTTTAATTCGTAAATCGTGTTTTTAGTAATATAACTCACAGTATAAACTAAACGAAGTACGTTAAAAATTATTTGAAAACAGTGCTGATAACGTAATTAACTGGCCATTGGAATAAACTCAACTGAAAATTTTAACAGCGTTTGTTACATTTCTACAGCGTTTTAAATAGGAATGATTTTACTGCCGCGCGCTCGCTCCGCCGCGCCGCCCCCGCGCCGCTCACCTTCTTTCGATAATCAGGGTATAGTATCTTGAATTGTTGCTTTATGTCCATTGGTTACCAAGATATCGCTGGTGGTAAACACAGTACGTACGCTGTTCCAATGTTAACCTCATGGGAAATAATTAAAATTCTATATCTCGCTTATTTCACAACATTTATGAATGAAACTTGGTATATGGCTTTATCTAGTTGATATCTCCTGGATTATTGCAAAAAAGTCAAAATTTTGCTCTTCCATGGCAGCCATCCTGCATACTCATTTTCTATATTATTCTTATGGAGAAAATTGTTGTATGCTCATGTTAGAATTTTAGTTGATTTTACTTGATTTGTGGCTCCGTCTGAAAGCTTTATTTTAAAATTTGGAATTCGCTGAGCATGCAGGTCTGCTGCAACGGGGGTATTTTTATTTTAAATAGGAGTTTATTGTAATCTCTTTCTTTAATATTTTCAATTTTGAATACCTTTTTATCATAACATAAAATACCCCCGTTGCAGTAGACCTGCATACTCAGTAAATTTAAAATGCAAAAGAACCTATTTTAATCCGTCAGAGCGTGATATGACATGTTTTTGTAAGCTCCTTAAGAATGACGGGGGGAATGAGTATGCAGGTATGTTGCTGCAACAGGTATGTTACAACGGGGTGGTTTTAGATCAATATTAAGTGGTTCTTCTATTTAAAAGATAGAAGAAGCTATATACCAAGTTTTATCAAGAGATATTGAGAAAGAAGGAACTCTTTAAAATTATATCTATCAAATCAAATCAAATCAAATCAAATCAAATCTTTATTGCCGTAAGACATTTTTAACAAATGTGTAGCAAAAGTCAGCTATACAATTACATGTATAGCATATAAAATTACTTACAGCTATTTTATATTGCTGTCACTCACACACGCAAACTCGCAACAATAAACCGCCATTCACACTCATTCACACATGGACTCTCCCCCTGCTGGAATTTAACGATCGATGAATTCCCCCACCGAGTAACATGCGGAAGCCACAAGGTAGCCTTTCAATCGAGACTTAAATTTTGACAAATTTTGTTCAGACCTCAGGTTTTCAGGAAGAGCGTTTAGGAATTTTACTCCCATCTGCGAGGGGAGGTGCTCAAAAGCTGCCGTTCGATGTTGAGCAACTCGGTAATCGTGTCTTGCTCTTGTCTCATACCGATGGATGTCGCTGCCCTGCGTGAGTACGACATTTTTCCCGCAGTACAAAGTTGTTTCCAAAATGTACATGCCTGCGAGGGTCAGCAACCCTAAATTCCTGAAGGTCTGTCTGCACGACTCTCTATAATTTAGTTTTCCAATTATTCGGACAGCTTTCTTTTGCAATCGAAAAACCCGTTTGAAGTTTGCCTTTGTACAGCAACCCCATAACCGAATTCCATAAGAAAGGTGTGGGTAAATAAGGCCAAAGTAGGCCATGAGCTGTACTTCGATGTTGCAGTACTTTGAAATACTGCGTAAGGCAAAAAGTCCAGAAGAAATCTTTCCACAAATTTTGTCGATGTGATCACTCCAAGACAAAAACCTGTCCAAATCTATAAGTTTTGATCTAAACATATCTTACCTAGAGCATTTTCTAACCCCACGCCCCCTTAAAAACGGTCTCAATGCGAAGCCTAAAAATTTGTAGAAGCCCAACCACCAAAGTGCACATCTAGAGATTCCACGCTATATTATAAATTTGACACCAAGATCAGAGTTCTAAAACAGGTAGTTTTGACTGTATAATATACTATAACGATACACAACTCTCTTTATATATGTATTAATCTGATTCGAAATAAGTTAGTAGCTCTAAATAAAATCATGTTAAATTGCAGCATATGTAAGATAAATGATCCTTTTTAATATCTTGAAAACACTACATATTAAATTTATAATCTTAATGCTTGTCTTTTGCAGTATTTGCGCGTATCCAGTAATATACAACAGATCTCGGTCAAATTCCGTTATTTACCCACAACTGAAAAACTTTTTCTTATTGGCTGTATACGTTTTATGGCTAAGTCTTTTGGTTATTGGATAGTTTGCCAAGCATATCGGAATAATTTCTAAAGTAATTCGTTCGGTATTGTTGTCGCTCTTACTTTATGAGTCGCTGTCAGACATACAGATAACGGTGACATCGACGACGCATCGCCGCCCCGGCCACTGGTTTGGTTGGATTAGGCTAGGTATACTTAATCCATAAAATACAGTATTAAATATGAGATTAGATTTGATCCTAGCCTAACCTAATCCAACCTAACCTAACCTCTCCTCTTGTGTTGCCGCTACTGCAGGTAACGGCAACATGATGTAAGATAACGGCTCATAAGATAACTCTCGGGTATAAAATTAGGCCGTTTATGATTGAAATTTGTTTCTATAATTTATCTTTTACATCTCATATTACCTCTATATATCCTAATTATTTGTTATATTACTCTATATTGGAAATAACAGTTGTGGGCAGATAACGGAATTTTACCCAGATCTCAACTATATGAAGCCTCATGGCAAGTTTTATTAGGATACGTTTGGAGATAAGCGAGTTTTAGAATTCTATTAATTACCAGGGAAGATTTTTCCCTATTTTCACATCAGTAACACATGAACATAGAGTTAAATTTAAAATAGAAGCTATTTTTAATTTATATGCAGACAATCTTTTTGAGCCGAATGTAATGGTGCAAAACATAATTTCATTATTTTAATTTTTCTGAGTAACAAAACTAACAAGCCCATTCTCGGAGTTCCCGTTTACAACTTCCTCTGGTCGTTCGATTGGGCTTGATGTCAAACTCGTCCAAGTTAACCACTTTACACGTCTGTACCGAATTTCACTAAGATCGGCCAATTTTTACTACCGCTGTCGTGCTAACGTGCCCGTATGTTAATTTGTATGCCTTACAGATAACTTAGTTCAGTAATCTGGAAATGTTTATTTCAGGGAGACCGTTAAAATTATGTGCAGTTTGTTACCAGTTCACTTGAGAAATCATTTAGATTCGAAACCGTAACCTTCATTTCTGCAATACTCTGAATTTTTAAATCATATAGAAAATATTTAAATGGAAAGAGCGTTTATAGGTTAGACCGCTTTCCAGTTATACCTATGCGTGGGTGGTCAGGCTTACTTGTATATCAATTAATCTAATAACTATTGCACGGTGCACCGAAATAAATTGTTAAAAATATTAATAAATCTGATCATTTGACCCAATATAGTATTACACAACCTCAGTAACATTTCATAGTATACAACTTTATGCAACATGACAAGAGTTGAAACGCTGCTGAAAAGATAAAAATTATTTTTGCTTTCCCATAATTAAATGGAAAATGACGTTTCAAAGAGGAGTAATCTGATGCAGCTTTCAACGCCTACTTGCAGAGCTCTCTAACTAATAAATAATTCAACGCTTGATAAGTTGTTCTCTTGAAATAATGTGGCATCCATTTTATTCAGGTATCCGTTTTGGTATCAATTCGCGGTACATCATGTAAATCATTCTTGGAAAGTGAAAATATATAAACATTAAAAATACTCGTAAATGGTTTATGCATGGTAAAGTGTGCAATAGAAAACCTCCCACACAATTTCTTTGTTTCTGTCAGCCAATAGCAGACACCTAATTGGGGTTTTCAAAAAAAATCTTTTAAGCAGAAAAGATTGTGAACGTCTACAGAGTTAAGCTTTTTAATCCTTTTAATATACGGATGTTTTTACGTTTTTCACTTATCGAATATTGTAAACGAATCTGTGTCCAGGTTTTCTTATTACGCACATGTTTATGGTTTTAAATCGATACCAAGTGCACCTCAACTGTAAGAAGTCATATACAAAGTTTAATCAAGGTATGTCAAAAATAAGGAAGGTGTAGGATTATTTATTTTCCATAAGGATAACGTTTACAAGTATTGAGTAGGTAGGTTTGTTGATTCGGGAATGAAAAAAATTGGGTAACTCAGGCTTTTGTAGAACAGATCTACATACCAAGTTTTACTAAGGTTTGTTATAAAATAAGCGATATAAAAATTAAATATTTATCCCATTAAATTATCATTAGAAAACCATATCTTTATACCCAATGGACCTAGACGAATGATACAAAATACAATTTTTAAACCAGAGGAAATCCAGAGGTGAAAATAATAATTGATGATTTTTTCCTATGAGAAAATCCAGAGGTGAAAATAATAATTGATGATTTTTTTCCTATGAGAAAATCCAGAAAACCTTATTTTAAGGGCAGTACGACACTCGCAAACCTCCACCCTTATAATTTGCCTGACGGACTGCTTTCCTAACACGTCCGTATGATTACTAGTTTACTTATTTATATAAATTCCAAAAGGTATGTCTATTCTTACTACAGTTAAAACACACACACTCTCTCTCTCTCACACACACACACACACAATATACGCTAAAAACGTAAGTTTTTAAATGTAAATATTATTCGACCTCGATGAGTTAAAATGGATAATGTAATTGCTGAGCTGCGAGCTGTGAAAGATTGTGTCGAATCGTTCTCCAAATTGGGAATAACTTTAGAAAAGAAACTTAATATTTTGATTAACCAGAATATTAAAACAGGATCAAATGTTAGACTTTTGTTGAAACATGGAAGTGACAACAGCAGTATCAGTGCAACGTTCAAATCTGACATTTCGGCACATGATTACGAACTCAATCCTGATCATGAACAGGAACAAATTGACCTGTCGAGGAAATCAACAGGCAGCCGTGACGTAACTGATGTACTCAATTTCTCATTGGCGGTTGGCAACGAAAACGAAATGACAGAGGCCGTGGACAGTGGAACAAGGGATTTGAAAGAGGACGAGCGGAATGTAAACGGACCAAGCTGTCAGGTCGTAAATACTTCTGTTTACACTCGAAGTGACGGAGAAAGTGCCGATCCAGTGAAACATAAATCCTATGCTGCATGTCTTCAAACAAAAAAAAGTACTAATTTGAAAAAGGGACTTAGTGAAACATCAAAACCTCGCCAGTTGGAGAGTAATAAACTAGTTACCGGCACATCTGAGAACGTAAAGGGCTTTAAGGCCGCATGCAAACAAAGCTTGTTCTTTGTGTCAAGAGTCGCCCCTGGGACTACGAATGAAATTATATCAAGTTTTCTCAGTGAAAATGGAATCGAAAATTACGAGTGCACTGAACTGAATGTGAGATTCAAGAACTACAAGTCCTTCAAAGTGGGTGCTCCCGAACGTTATCAAGAGATGCTGTTGACCCCCAATTTCTGGCCCAGTGGTGTTATAGTTAGGCCTTTTGTCCCTTACAAGCGGAAGCAAAGTGTAAACTCAAATTCTTTTTTAGGCCGGACTTTCTACAACTTAAGGAAAACATAGGCCTTTCTCCAAGTATCGAACCTGCCGGGTTACCTCAGCTGGATGGGCCTGCTGTGCAGGTGGACATTTCTAGTGACTATTTATGTGTATTAGGTGTTCTAAATGTACAAAGTATCAGAGGTAAGGAACCTCTTGTGTCATTACTCATTGAGGATGAGAAAATAAATGTCCTTGGCGTATGCGAGCACTGGCTTACTTTTGAGGAATTGGACTTTTATAGTACGGTAGCCAATCTAACCCTGGCTAGCGCTTATTGTAGGTCAAATGCTCAATGTGGCGGAGCTGGGCTATTTGTGGACCCAAGTCTCAAGTTTACAGTGCTGAACATTGATGAATACTGTTGTGAATTTAACTGTGAACTGACTGCTATTCATGTTTCGAGCCTTGATGTTATAGTTGTTTGTGTGTATCTCTCCTCAAGCGGAAATTTCAAAGACTCCTGTGAGAGACTTGAAAACTGCCTTGCTTTTTTGGAGGGGAAAACCTCAAGGTTGATATTGATGGGAGATTTTAACGTCAATTTTATTGGTGAATCTCCGGAGAAGACTGCATTCATGAACCTGTTGAGGGCCTTCGGGTTGTACATTTCTACTACTCAGCCAACAAGGGACAGGTCTTGTTTGGACAACATCGCAACCAACCTCAATATATGGGGGTATCAGTCATCGGTGGTGGAGCCTTGTGTCTCGGACCATTCAGCTGTGGTTCTAAGGTGGTCTGCAGTCAACTTGGTGAGTCCATCCTCTTTGTCTTGGCATGCTGATTATGATTTCCAGATTAGAAAAATAGATCTTAGTAATATTGATTCTTTCAGATTAGCCTTAAGCAATATCTCTTGGGCTGATATTTTCAAAAGTGGTAGGCCTACTTGTGATTTTGAAACTTTTTTCGTCAAGCTTAGATCACTTTTTGATGTTTTTTTCCCCCTCGCTTAAAGACATCCAATTCCATTGTCAAGGAACGTACCAAACCCAGGTCACAGAATCCCAGGAAGTTTGACTCTAGTTCGTACTGGTATACACCGGACCTGCTAAGGTTAAAGAATTTAATGCTTTCCCGGAAAGATATGTACAATCAGTCAAATTTGATTAGTGACAAAAAGGGCTATCTGGCTCTAAAAAGGCTGTACAAAGTAAGAATAGTTGCAGCAAAGAAGGAGGCTAACGTTAAAGAAATAAAGTCAGCCAAGAACCAATGTAAAGCAGCCTGGAAAGTGATTCAGTCAGCAGCTTTACCATCGGTGTCTCACAGGATTCCCCATAGTCCAGATGATTTAAATGATTTCTTTATAGAATCAGTGAATGATATCGTCACTAGTCTGGGCGACGAAAGACGCAATCTGCCTGTGGCTAACCAAGCAGCCTGCCCCCCTCTCTTGTCATGGCAGCCAACTTCGGCAGCTGAGATCGAACGAGTCGTGGCTAAATTTAAGAGCTCCAACAGCCCGGATTTCTATGGAATGTCAGCTTCTTGGTTAAAGAAGGTCATTGACCTGATATCTCAGCCTTTATCTGCTGTCATTAATGACTCTCTCAGTAAGGGAGTTTTTCCCCACTTTCTTAAGACAGCCAGAACTGTGCCCATCTTTAAGAAGGGAGATCGTGGTAGACTCGCTAGCTATAGGCCTGTTTCCATTGTCCCAGTGATAGGGAAGGTTGTTGAAGCCATAATGTTGACCCAGCTCTGTCGACACCTGGAGCAGAATAACTTAATCTCGGACGGGCAGTATGGCTTCAGAAAGGGCCGGTCTACTACAGGTGCTGTGAAGGCTTTAGCAGATCGAGTTGGTGCGGCTTTCGAGGCAGGCGACACGGTGACTCTCACCATGTGCGACCTGAGCCGCGCTTTTGATTGTGTCAACCACCAACTTCTGAACAGTAAGCTGCAGAAGCTTGGGATAAGCGGGGTGGTGCTGAACACCGTGGACTCATATTTGTCAGAGAGACAACAGGTGGTGTCCATTGAGGGGGCAGTTTCCAGGCCTAAAAACTTAAAATATGGAGTCCCTCAGGGTTCGGTAGTAGGTCCACTACTGTTCCTGGTGATGATCAATGACCTGGATAGGCTGGGAAATGTGATCCTTTTCGCGGACGACACTACCCTAGTGTCGCATGGACCCCGGGTTGAGCTTTCAACATCTTTGGCTGACCAACACCTTCAGGAGGCATCTCGGTGGTTCGAGGGGAATGGATTCCAGCTCAACCAAGACAAGACTAAATCATTGGTGTGCAGCCTATCAAGAGATGCTCCACAGTGTGAACCAGTAAAACTTCTTGGTTTTGTACTTGACCAGAAACTGGCCTGGAGAGATCATGTTGGCCTAGTCAGCAGGAAATTAGCACGGGTTTGCTACCTTTTACTCAAACTCCGCCATCTCATTACCGAGGAGTACCTGCTGACTGTCTACCACGCCATGTTTCATTGCCACGTTAGTTATGGCTTGTTACTGTGGGGCCATGCAACTGGAACAGATGAAATCTTGAGGCTGCAGAAAAGAGCTGTTAGGCTGATCACTTTTAGTGACCCTCTGGCTCACTGCAAACCAATCTTTGCTAGGCTGGGAATCTACACGTTGTATAGCCATTTCATCTTGCTTTGCACGGTACACATGCTCGATAATATGGAACTCTACACAGAGAGAGGTACCATACACGATCATCAGACCAGACAGCGTGGCCTATTGGATGTGCCTAGGGTCAGACTTTCAAGATCGCAAAGGAGCTATTCTACTGTGGCCATTAAGATCTTTAACAAGTTGCCCAGCTCATTGAAGTCCCTTGACAAGTCTGGCCTATTGAAGAGATTGATCCCCTACCTGAAGGAGAAGGCCTATTACTCCCTAGAGGAGTTTTTTGAGGATCCTCTCCTTGAATTAGTATAGCCTATCCACAGCCAAAGTATTTGTATAGTTTCTTTGTTAGTGTGTTTGTTATGTATATATGTGGTATTTGAAAGAATGACGCCATCAATCCCTTCTTAGGGTAAAAGATGAAGACCCGGTAATAAGGTAATAAGGTAATAAGTTGCAATCCCCGGACTTTACGGCCTTATAAATGACGGTAGAAGGTCCACAGGAATGCAAACATTAACGTTCTCGGTAATTTACAATACCCGTTGCAGCAGACCTGCATACTCAGCGATTTTCAAATACAAAACAACATACTTCAATCTAAAATAGCGAGATTTTACATTTTTTTCTAAGCTCCATAAGAATAACATGGGGAATGAGTATGCAGGTTTGCTGCTACGGGTGAATTAAAACTGGGTGGTTTTATTTAGATTTTTAGTTGATCTGAACTAGAAAAAGCCATTTACCAAGTCTTATCAACAAATGTGGAGAAATAAGTGAGATATAGAATTTTACTTACTTCCCATAAGGTTAACATTGGGACAACGTACTGTGTTTACCATTTTCAATATCTTGGTAACTAATGGACATAGAGCTGTTGTATCCCGTCGAGTGGCTGCCGGAGTACAATAAGCGCGGAGGTTAGCTGGTAATTTAAATGATTAAAATCAACCAAGACAGTTCGGAAGTGGTATATTGCGACTCAAGATACAGGCACAATCACAATGTGACACAACTGATAAAATAATGACAAAGTCCAAAAATCGACACTTAGAATATTCGGAACAAGGAGACGCGCTACGCTAACTGCACTGTCGGGCTCTCTGAGAACACCCTCCAGCCAGTGTAACTAGTTGTCTGTCTTCCTACTCCAAGTCTAGGGTTTTATTAGAAGGGGTAAAGTAGTGGGGACACAGCCCCAGAGGGTACCTCCTCCAGCTTAGCACCAATAGGGTGTTAGCCACACCCACCTAGACCAATAGGATTTGGATAACATAATTATCGTTAGACTTGTCTAATAATTCTAATTACAAGGGGAACCCTTACAATAGTTCATAGTGACAAGCGTCACCTAAAGTGGTTGCAGCTGCATGTGCGTTAAACTAATGAATTTATGTGACATTCCCGTCTAAATAAGGGTAAAGTATTGATTATTTGAGTTTAGACATATTTATTGGATTAGGCTTGAAATTATTGGTAAACATCTAGACAAGGCCCGCTGTGGGCATGTGTAGAGAACGTGAGGGTCCTCGTAGGTCAAGCGTTACAGTAATTTATTAAAAGGGGAGACTGAGAAAGAATTTGGGCTAGGGGTATCGTGGGACTCACAACACCTCCCCCCCTATTAAAAGAAGTGTAAGCTACAAGCTTGCGCTTCTTACAACATAAACACACAAAATATAAAAGTTATATAAACTAAGATAAAACACAAAAACACTACTTATATGAATTAATACAAACACAACAATATAGATGATTATGCAATACAACACAATACAATGCCACACAATACAATACAATACAATACAACTGGTTACATGAAAGAAATTAAAAACAAAGCTAAAATAATTCATAAATGAATGTGTGAACAATGACTACGGATAAAATATTATTTACACTCTCTTTGTACGAGGTCTCAGGTACTTGTATGTACCTTTGGAGATTTCTTTGATCTCCTTAACATCTTTATCAATGTCATCAATTTGTCTGTTTGCTTGGGCGGCTTTGGCACTAGCCTCTAGCAGAGGTAAGTTTGGGTCTGACCGTGTTGCTGAAATGTCCTCGATAGAGGCCCCATACTGATATTGTTTAATAACAATAGGTTTGTTGCCTATAGTTTGCACTTGTCGCAACGAATCCTCAACTTTTTGTTCCAAATCTTTACTACAACAACGGAACAAATTGCTTAGGCAAAAACATTTAGTTAGACAATTGGTGTAAATATAGTAAACTAATGATAGAATTATAGCTCCACAAATAACATAAGTCAAAACTGAATAATGGGTAAGTCTAGTCTCATTAATTTCATGAACATTATCTTTCTCCAAAACATTCTTTATCTCATTTAAACGGTAACTTGCTGCATCTAGATCATCAGAGTGACCGACTACTGATTTAAATGATTTTGGTAAAGTAAGTACTGGTATATCATTTTTATTTTCAATATCTAATTCACAACAATCGTAAGATAGATCAAAAGGAGGAATAAATTGGCTTGTGGTATTACTGTCATATTCACTGCTAGGCAGGAGAATAACACCAGAGCCATAGGCTCTGCATTTGGCTTGTAGGGAAATAATTCCCACATTACTTAATTGTACGGAATAGATACCACTTAACTTTCCGGGATCTCTACAGGACACCGTCAACGTTTCGTTTATTGGTAACACATATAACCAAGCGTTTGACCTAACCATCTTTTGCCAAATTGGTTGTGTAATTTTAGCTATTCTTTGATCACATCTGTTTGAATTTATGCTTTTAAAAAGTTTTATTTCACATGATTCATGAAGGTGCATGTGATATATAGGTGTTGTCTGTTTACAAACATAAACATCTCTCTTTATACACTTACAGTTCTTAACGTCAGCCGTATTCAAATTAACATAATATTGTTTCACATTATCTATTCCTAAAAATTCTTGCTTAGGTTGTACAAACAAATATTCATTGCCTCTCAATAGTTTAGGCAGTGGATTAACTTTATACAAATCAAATAGTATATCATTCACCAAGGGAATTGTTAACACATAGACAAGTTTATTTTCCTTAAGAAATGTACTTATAGAGAATAGGTCAAAAAATAAATGAATAGATTCATCATCAACAGTAACCGGAAAGGCAAGGCCTGCAGGTAATTTGATCCTAACAGCTTCCAACTCTGTTTGTAACGCCTTAAGGTCAATAACACTACTATGTATTTCGCCTTTTCTTGCATCAATCATAGCTTGCAATAAATCCTTAATGTCTAATTCTAACTGAAATGCTTCAATACTGACAAGCTCAACGTACTGTGCCACCATGGTTTGAATTGTTACATTATTAAATTTATCGTTAACAATAAGTCTAGTAACGTTTTGAAAATTAACAATTTCCTCAAATGCCTTAATAATAGATTCCTGATTGGCGTTAACATCATTAATAGTTTTGTTCATTGTCTTTATTGTAGAGATCATTACTGCTGCTTGTTCTTTCTCGAGCTTTGACATTTCATATTGATTGTAAGAGACTTCCTTGATTTTATCTGAGTAGTAATTTGCATCGTCATGATCCATTACTCCAAAGAGGATTTTTGCAGTTTCACCTATGCTGTCAAACATGCCTCTCTTAAATCTACGTTTAGCTCGTTCTTTTGTTCCAACCTGAATTTTCAATTGCTTCATTTTGTTCTTTATGCTATCAACAGTCCTCTGCATATTTATAACGACTTTATGGCAATATTCTGAGTAATGATTTGCACAAAATCTGGTTAGCTTGTTGAACCTTAGCTTTACGTAATCGAACCTTGAGTAGTAGGTATTTACATCGATGTAGGTGAGAAGCTTCCATTCTTCATTGCTGAGCTGCGCTGTTCCGATCTTCTCAAAGTATACTCCTGGGTTGTTGCGAATCACTTCATTGGTGTAAGCGTTATTATTTCCTTGATTATCTGTTTCACCATGTGCAACAGTAGCAAGTAGTAGTATTAGCCAGATCATCTGTAACATATAGTTACAATTAATCTTCGAACTTCTTTAGACGGTTTACATGAACTTTAACACATTTTTTTGCCTTTCTTAATGGTGTAATTAACCTCTGAATCTTTCTTAGCTATCGTGTACGGTCCTATCCATTGTGCACTTAATTTCTTCGACCTGCCTCTTCTTACTGTCTCATCGTGTAGGAGTACTTTGTCTCCGACACCAAACGATTTATCTGTTGTTGTCTTGTCGTATTGTTTCTTGCTCTTTTCTTTCTTAACATTAAGGTTTTGTTTCGCTAAACAATGTGCGCTTTGCAATCTTTTCTTTAGCTCTTCAGAGTAGTCATCATGATTGTATTGTGGTCCTGGCTTCGTTTTCACTAGGCTTGTTGGTAGCTCTGCTTCCCTACCGTGCATTAATGAGAAAGGTGTGTGTCCTGTGGATGTATGCACAGACGTGTTATAGGTGAACATTGCATATGGAATCCATAAATCCCAATTTAGCTGGTCTTCGTCGATGTAGTGTCTTAGGTATTCTGCTAATGTCCGATGACTCCTTTCGAGCGAACCATTCGCCTGCGGATGATAACTTGTTGTTTGCAGCTTCTTTATTTTTAGTAGTTCGCAAACTGACTGCATAACCTCTCCAATCAAATTCTGACCTTGGTCGGTTAGTAAACGTTCTGGCGTTCCATGCCTACAAATAATTTTGGTTGCAAACTCTCTCGCTATAGTATCAGCTGTTTGGTCGACAATAGGAATAGCCTCGCTATACTTTGTAAAGCAATCTTGAAACGTTAAAAGCCATTTAAAACCTTGCGCTGAAACTGGAAGAGGGCCAACTATATCCATAGCCCATTGTTCCATAGGTCTAGATAATTCAGAACTAATTTGCATTGGTACCTTCTTTGTGTCCTTTATGAATGTTTTATTTTTCTGACAACTGGGACATTTCTTTATGTATGCTTCAATGTCATTTCTGAGATTTGGCCAATCATATTTCAGTTTAATTCTCTTGTACGTCCTCGTGACTCCTTGATGTCCTCCCAAAGTAGCGTCATGATATTCCCTTATAATCTCATTTTTCTCCTCTTCTGTTGGTTCATCTCCTCTTAATGTAGTAGCCATATTTATCTCAACACGGCTCAGTGCGTCTGCATTAGTGTTCCTTCTCCCACTCTTATGAACTATCGCAAAATCATATTCGGTCAATTTTATGATCCAGCGCATAAGGCGCGAACCAGGATCTTTGACACTAAACAACCATTGAAGTGGTTTATGATCTGTCACAAGGGTGAATCTCGTACCGTAAATGTACGGTCTAAAATACTTAATTGCCCACACAAGAGCAGTTAATTCCTTCTCTGTTGTGCTATATGATTTCTCTGCTTTGTTAAGTGTCCTGCTTGCATAAGCGATCGGTTTATCCTCTCCAATTTTTCCTTGACTTAAGATAGCTCCCACAGCTACATTGCTGGCATCTGTAGTAATTATAAATTCTTTGGTAAAATCAGGGTATTGCAAAAGCGGTGCAGATACTAATTTGCTTTTCAGTATAAGGAAACTATTTTCTTGTTTTTCAGTCCATTCAAATGTAACATCCTTCTTTAATAAATCATTTAACGGTTGTGCAATCTTGCTAAAATCTTGAATGAAGCGTCTGTAGTAGCCCACTAGTCCGAGGAAGCTCTTGATATCCTTAGCATTTTTTGGGCGGGGATACTTATCCACGGCTTCTGTTTTCTTTGGATCAGGGGCTAATCCTTCATCAGTGATAACATGACCTAAGTAACTAACTTCCTTCCTAAGAAATTCACACTTGTCAGCATTTAATTTCAGTTTATGCTGTCGTAAACGATCAAACACTTCTTTTAACTTCTCCTGATGCTCCTTTAGGTTTGGTGCGTAAATCACAATATCATCTAGGTAGACAAAACATTTTATACCTTGGAGTCCTGACAAGACATTATTCATCAGCTGCTGGAAACACGCAGGTGCATTTTTGAGCCCAAATGGCATTCTGGCAAAGGAATAGTGGCCAAATGGTGTGCTAAATGCTGTTTTGTGTTTATCAGCTTCACTCATCCTTATCTGATGAAAACCACTAGCCAAATCCAATGTTGTAAAATATTTGCTCTTCCCTAACTGGTCTAAAATATCTGTGATATTTGGCAAAGGGAACACAGAACCAATAGTAACATCATTTAATTTTCTGAAATCAATACATATGCGCCACTTTATTTCACCACTTGCATCCATCTTTTTGGGTACAACAATCAATGGTGCGTTCCACTCACTTTGACTTTCCTCTATTATACCTTGGTCTAACATTGAGTCAATTTGTTTTTGAACTTCCTTTTTATGCTGCTCAGGGATTCTGTATTGTTTTATGTTAATTGGTGAAGTATCTTGTTTCAATGGTATTGTGTGCTCAACTGTATCTGTACAGGTTAATTTATCGTTAGGGAGATGAAATAGATCATTATATTCCAAACAAACTTCAAGCAAAGCTTTCTTCTCTTCTTTATTTAAGTGATCAATCCTCAATTGTTTAAGTACTCCTTCACTTCTATTTGTGTTAGCATTTTGTTCATCACCTATTTTAAATATATGACACTCATCAGTTTCAAATCCTAACTTCTCCAGTGTCACACTGGGGACATCAATTTCAACAGCCTCCTCATTAGTGTTAGTTATGCTCACCAAACATTGACCTTTGTATGCTTTTGTGACACCGCTCCCTAAAAGGACGCCGGGTGACAGCTCATGGCAATAAACAACACCCTCTCCAACTGTGCTGGTTTTTGCGGCCAAAATGGTCTCGCTTCTGGGCAGTAAAACTATTTTATTTACATAAGGGACTAACCCCCATTTAGTTCTGCCTACTTGGACGACTCCTCTGTCATAATCGATATTCGCTTTATGTTTGCTCATAAAGTCTCTTCCTAAAACTCCATCGCTTTTTAATGGGAAGTTATTGTAAACAACCTGAAATGGGTGCTCAATTTGTCTGTCAATCAGGTTAATAATTAGATTTATGGTTCCTATTGTCTTTACCGGATCTTCGGATATTCCCAATATTGATTTTGAGGTATTGTCTAGAATTTGCGCTTCATCTTGTAGTTTACCTACTTTGATAATACTAATATCAGCACCTGTGTCTAAAAGCAAACTAGTTTTTTGATCTATTGTTTCGGATAACTCCATTTCAATGCACTCGTGATTTTTCCCATTGATTATGCGACCTACTTGTACTGTCTGGCACTCGTTGACGGGCCGCTTGTCGCCGAGCGCGTTGCGTTTCCCTGGTCTCGACTGTTTTGGAACCTAGGGGTTTGATCTCTGCCTTGGGTGTCCCTCTGCTTCTTAAAGCACTGAGATTCAATATGCCCAGCCTTACCACAGTAGCGACACGTAACCATGGCTTTGACGTGGAAATTACTCCTTTCTTTTTTGTCACTGTGTTTAAAAAACCTTTCTTTAGAAAAAGAAGTCTTTTTAAAATAACAGTCTTTATATTCGTGTCCTACCTTCTTGCAGTTTGTGCACTTAACTCTTGTTTCTTGTTTGTTTTCTTTTTGCTTAATTCCAAAGTATTGTTGGTTTTCTTTGTCACTCAAGATATTGATTTCTTCAATTACTGCCGCTTCGACAGCGTCTTCGTATACCGGAATGCTTTTAGCTTTCATTAGAAATTTTATGGGTTGTCTTAATCCCTCAATGAAGGCATTGTGCCTCTGAAGTTCGAGTACATCATATATTGCGGACTTAACACTGCGCGGTTTGTTTGCAGTCATCTGTACTGCCAAACCACTTAATATTGAGTTTAGTCTCTCGGAAAATGCCCTGACGTCTTCGTCCTTTTGTTGACGAGCGCTACTCATCTCCAGCTGCAAATGTGCAACATTCTTCTTGTCTCCATATTTATCTCTTAAAGCTACCTTCAACTGAGCCCAAGAATTTAGTTCCTTAAAACGGACAATGTTATAAGCATCGCCCACGAGCTTGTTTTTTAGAATTTCAAACAATAGTGGCAGGTACGATTCGTCTACATTGTCTACAGCGAAATCCCCGCAACTAATAAACTTACACAAATCATCACGCCTACCATTGTACTCTGGGACAAACTTGGTGGCCTGATCTAAGGTCAGCGTCCTAGCCCTAACATTTTGTGTTTGTGCTACCGACCCTACTTGAGTAGCTCTTTCGTTAACCGTGCTGTGTGGTTCTCTACGGTTACTCCTACTAGAGCACTCGCTACAGCTATCGTCACTAGAGGCTGCATTATTATTCGCATTGTCTTCTACTACTTCCTCTGCTAACCTATCAACTTCAGCAATAAATTCATTGACCGACATTGCCTTTCTGATTTACGTCAACATACATGAATCATCCACTTACTTTTTGTTTTGATTGCGAAGTCTGATGACGGAGGCGGCCCGAAGTGAAGCGCCGGATGCAGCGCCGAAAGCTGCGATGAGTGCCGCGACCCTCGCCGGTGAAACAATAGACTCGCAGAAAGACAGTGGCTGCTGAGGTGGACCTCCCTGGGGATGAGTCTCCGCAGTGCAGCGTCGTGCCACTTACCAGGCCTCTTGATGTCTTCTTTCTTGGTCTTCCGGGATGTCTCGTTGAACCAGTATTCGCGGGTGTTAATTGCGAAATCACCCCACACAACTGACACCAGAAATTTATGTTGTATCCCGTCGAGTGGCTGCCGGAGTACAATAAGCGCGGAGGTTAGCTGGTAATTTAAATGATTAAAATCAACCAAGACAGTTCGGAAGTGGTATATTGCGACTCAAGATACAGGCACAATCACAATGTGACACAACTGATAAAATAATGACAAAGTCCAAAAATCGACACTTAGAATATTCGGAACAAGGAGACGCGCTACGCTAACTGCACTGTCGGGCTCTCTGAGAACACCCTCCAGCCAGTGTAACTAGTTGTCTGTCTTCCTACTCCAAGTCTAGGGTTTTATTAGAAGGGGTAAAGTAGTGGGGACACAGCCCCAGAGGGTACCTCCTCCAGCTTAGCACCAATAGGGTGTTAGCCACACCCACCTAGACCAATAGGATTTGGATAACATAATTATCGTTAGACTTGTCTAATAATTCTAATTACAAGGGGAACCCTTACAATAGTTCATAGTGACAAGCGTCACCTAAAGTGGTTGCAGCTGCATGTGCGTTAAACTAATGAATTTATGTGACATTCCCGTCTAAATAAGGGTAAAGTATTGATTATTTGAGTTTAGACATATTTATTGGATTAGGCTTGAAATTATTGGTAAACATCTAGACAAGGCCCGCTGTGGGCATGTGTAGAGAACGTGAGGGTCCTCGTAGGTCAAGCGTTACAGTAATTTATTAAAAGGGGAGACTGAGAAAGAATTTGGGCTAGGGGTATCGTGGGACTCACAACAGAGCAGTGATTCAAAATATTCAATGGTGCTATAAAAAATTGGATTATTTTTATATGTTAAAAACTCAAAAAACCCATTTTTGGGGAGGTTACCCCCCTTTACCCCCCCTTCCGATAGTCCGATCGGGCTGGCTTACGAACTCGTTCGGATAATTACTACTTTACACCTCCATGCCAAATTTCATTAGGATCGGACCATTTTTACGCGAGTTATCGTGCTTAAAGACACACACACACACACACACACACACACACACACACACACACACACACACACACACACACACACACACACACACACACACACACACACAAACACACACACGCACGCACGCAAACGCACACGCTCACACGCACACGCACGCACACACGCACACACACGCGCGCGCGCGCTCGCGCGCGCGCACATATATACCGGGTGACTCACCTAAAGTGAACCAATAACTAACTTTTTTATTATAAATCTGACAAAGAACTTCTTATGGGGCACTTCCCTTAATTTTTAACGCTGCTTTTTGGAGTCACTTCGAAATTCAAAAATATGGCCGCCATTTTCATGTATGGCGGACAACTTTGATTTTTCTTATGGAACACCCTATATTTTAGGGCGTTTTTTAATTTTACGCTTAGTTTTAAGAACTTTTTATTCTATATAATTTTTTCCTAAACCCAATGGTTAAGGAGGTATGAACAGTTAAAGTTAGATTTTTTCCCCATTTAAAATGCATTGGGTCATTTTTGGTAGTCTGTATATCGAAAACGGTTGGGTTTAATAAAAGATACCAAAGAATAAAAGTGCCTAAAATGTTAGTTTAGTTGAGGTTTAGTTATAAAATAATTTTTAGTCGAAGATTTAATCGTGGAAATGTGTTAGTTTAAATATGATTTTACTCCATAAGGAAAAAAATCATACTACATGCCTACTACATGGAATGGCACAGTTGAACGGACACAATGCATTTTAAATGGGGAAAAATAAAACTTTAACTTCTCATATCTCCTGAACCATTGAGCTTAGGAAAAAGTTTGAAAGAATAAAAAGTTCCTAAAATTAAGCGTAAAATAAAAAAATGCCCTAAAATATAGGGTGTCCTATAAGAAAAATCAAAGTTGTCCGCCATATTGGAAAATGGCGGCCATATTTTAAAATTTCAAAGAGACTACAAAAAGCAGCGTTAAAAATTAAGGGAAGTGCCCCATGGTTCTTTGTCAGATTTATGATAAAAAAGTTAGCTATTGGTTCACTTTGTATGTATGAAAATGAACGAATCGTGTTTTTTTGCTTCTGGGGGCCCCAAAACGAAAAGTTATCATGGTCTCGGGCTTAGGTCTTACCATGAGTACTACGGTAACAGCTTCTTCCCTATAGGGGAAATTTGCTAAAATGCGTCTGTTCCACAGAAAACACATATGTAAATGTATCTCGTCTTACTTGCACTTAAATACGGCGTAATATGGCCTAATCTTATGTCTCAAAGAGGATCCCTGAAATGAGGGAGAAATAATCAAAGTGTTTATTAATATCATGCACTCCGAGGGTGAAAGATTTAGTTATACTAGTAGCTTGAAGGGGCTAAAAGCCCCTAATGAGGGAAAATTCAAACCACCTTATTTATCATAGTACAAAATACCTTAATAGCAAACTGAATCTACCTTATATTGATATCTAGCCTACTATATGGTTTTTGAATCAAGTATCAGCATCAAATGCTTTATGTAAACAAAGCAGACGTTTTTAGACCCAAATGCTTTTAAAATGGCAGATATTTTACGTTATTTCTCGTTTTCAGGTGCGTTTTTAAGCAATTTCATTATTTTTTCC
The DNA here is from genome assembly GCA_035578135.1 of Flexamia atlantica. Classification (NCBI taxonomy): domain Eukaryota; kingdom Metazoa; phylum Arthropoda; class Insecta; order Hemiptera; family Cicadellidae; genus Flexamia; species Flexamia atlantica. The sequence goes on from JAQJVK010000009.1 coordinate 44,706,854, forward strand.
GCCATCACGGAATAGAGACCTTTAATTTGAGCCCTTTCCTATCTTTCTACAACCTGCCAGACGGCCACAATTTTGACGCAAAGAATCGCCTTGAGAAATTAAATATATGATGATTCTTAATGTTATTTGCAGGATGAAATATCTCTTATAATCCTCGCCATTTGCCTACATAGCACATCCAAGGACCGTACTCGACTATTAAGGGACAGTTTCTGAAATAATAAAAAGGGGTCAGAATAATAGAGGGTAAGATATTCATGGCACACAACAAAAACAGCGTACAACAAAGAACCACGTTGTTTTTCGTGAACAATGCTCTATAGATAACCCATGGTTCTACCAAAAAAAACTAAAAAATTTAGGAAAATCCAAAACTTTGAACTTGAACAACAATGGGGAAACCTATCAGCAACAATCCGAAACTAAGTACTAAAAAAATAAGTTTTTTTCTTATATATTCAAGAGACAACATTTGCAATATTTCGTGGACAAATATTTTAGTTATAAGTATCCACTGAATTGTCAAACATTAAAGGATAGTGGAAAGGGCTTTAAAGAAACCTTATAGCAGAAAATCAAATAAGAATCACTGTACCCTAATGTTTTATTCATATTATCTCGATATTCTGCACCTTCCCTTTTCTTGGAATTTTCCTAATTGTCTTTTTCAGACCCTTGGATTTTATTTTTGGTCACCGTAATTCTATTTATTCTAGAATGATATTTTCTTCAATACAGGTCAGTAAAATACTTTTTCATCACGAAATCTTTACATGACATGAATAAAATTTGAATACAAAGGGTGGGCCTGTGGAGGGTAACTTGAGTTGGTTCTTCTCCACAGTGGGAGGTGAGAGTGAGATAGAAGTGTATTCCATAAGAACATCACTTTCACCTTCAGGTGACAATAACTACGCTGGTTTAAGGCGATCCATGGACACTGTCATGTTAGAACCCCGCACTTCCACAATCGCAGTCTTGTCGGATATGTCAATAACAGGATAAGGGCCAGTGTTTGTGGCTTGGTTTGATAGTATTTATAAAAAGAATAATAGAGATTGGTATCCTAATAATTTAATTTACAAAGTAGAAATCTTTACATGTCATCTACAATATTTGAGCAAATTTGGCTAAATGAACTGCAGTTGCTAAGGGCAACCTAAATAAAAATATAAAATACTTGAAGAAGTTACAACGACCCAGTTGTTCTAAAAATGTAGCTTTCGATCAATTTACGGTAAGATGTTTTTTTATTAGTATGTTTACGTGTGTACATCTTCCTCTATAAGCAGACCAATTACTTTAAAACTAATATCTTTTATATAGTTACAATACATTTCGCATCGGATTAATTTCATTAAACTATGAAGAAAAAATATTATATTTCTTATTTTATTTCCTGCAATAGTTAAAATAAAAGTTGTGCTTTAAAAACGGACGCTCGTTGGCGTGGTTTTCATATTCAGACATGAGTCAAACGGCAAGCGGTTTCTGTGGACATTTATAGTCTGCATGCGACGGTAATGGTACCCGGGTGTGTATAATGGACTGTTCGTTTCGCAAGTTAGTTGAAATGTTTAAGCTTCTATTACTCAATGTCTGTTATCTAGTTTCACTAATTTAAAAACACGATTAGTAAATAAAATATAGCTAAGTCCATTATATGTATATAACCATACCAAAACATTATATCTGGCTTTTAGAAATATTTTTCAGGTATCTTTACTCAGGATTGATTTGAAATCTTTTAAAATGAAGTGGGCATGATAAGTCATCATTACGATGTAATTTTGCATTTGTACTCTATGAAATTTGAGTATACTCTTTTAGTTTTGTTCTAAATATTGTTGCTTTCTTAACTAGCAACTGTTGTTAAAGGAACTTAACTGCAAGGGAAATGGTTGAAAATTTCCCTGAGGGAAACAATTCACTTTACATCCGTAAGACAAATAGCAGGATTGTATAATTGTATTTTTATTTAGGTTTTTTCCCATCTTTACGAATAAATATGGACAAGAATAACACGATTGAAACAAGACAAGTTAATAGTATTGTTTTGATTGACATAACGTAAAAACCTTAATTGTCGCAAACCGCCATGTTTTGGCGCTTTTTTACTCCTTTCATAAATAAATAAAATAATACTTTTCATTCATATTTGAATTAATACTTTTCCCCACCTACAATGTGTTGACGCACTTAAAAACGAACAGCTGACGTCTTCGACTCCAGCTGATTCTTTTACTAGGGAGGCAAAGACCTTTTGCCCCGCAAAACACATGTGATAAAAATTGCCGTTTTCGTAATGGTATAAAGAAATAGTTATTTTCCTCCACCTGCTATGTTTAGACGCTTTGTACTTCTTGTAATATATGAGTAAAATAAAACCTTGTTTCCCAACGGGAGCAAAGTGATTACTTTGTCTCCTACCGGGAGACAATAGGGTTTGTTCTGGATTAATTTAAGTTTTCAAATCAACAAAGGTGATATTAAATTCCTAAAAGTCTTGGACGCCAGGTTTCAAGAAGGAGTTGTATTCACAGCTTTGACAATAAGCTGCCAATTTGGATAGAAACATGTTAGAGCCCTCCAACCTCCACCATTCGCCTATTTTTTATAGCTCCTTTACATGAGGGGTCACTCAAAAGTGTTTTGCATTTCAAAAGTTTGTTGCCCTACTCTAAATTGTTGGTAAAGTAAAAAAAAACTAATTTGGGTTAAGTTAGTATCATCCTCGAAGGTCAATGGTTTGTCTTAACAAAAAAAAAACATTTTTAGATAGGAATTGTTTAGACACTATAATGAATTTTAATTCTAAAAACGAAAATTATTTTCTAATACGTTTATCTGGTTTATAAAGAGTTGGATGGAATATGATTTTCAGATAATTTATCATGTTTGCTCTATGATTATTTAATGTATTTGCAAAATATACCTTGAAAACCCTTCGTCCAAAAGGCTTTCAAAGCTTAAGCGTTTTCGCTACTGTCTATTGCTAAACTTGTGAACTAATTTAAAATCGTTTTGTTCATAAGAAAACATATGGTCGTTGTTTTAATAATCATGCCAAAGAATGCAACACTTACAAATAATGTCCTAATTATTCCCGTGTTGTCGTGGAACATTCATTTTCAAAGTAATTATACGATGATTTAATATTCTGATTTATATTTTAAGATGGTAACATTTAAATTTTTACCAGATTTTAAACTATGTATAGCTTGTAGGGAATTTTACAAGACCAACCCCCTTATTGGAAAGTAAAGTGTTTACCCGGTTGAAATCAAGACAAAAATACTCTGCTAATCGTTACCCAGCTGGATCTCAGCCCCGAGGTAGCCGGATGAGAGGGTGTCTACATTATTTGAGCTTCATTAACTCCGTGTCTATATTAATTGGTTTGAAAATACTTCAAAACTAATCAAACGACGAATTGCTTATGTAAAGTTAACCTTTTTTTAATTGAATGAAATCTTTGAAAACATTGACCTATGTTTGAATAAATATAACAAAACTAATGTGTTTGGAGTATAATTTATGTAATACAGAACATAAAGTAGGTTCCAGTAACCAAGCAACCGCAGTTTTGCGTATTAATTAATGTGAAAACAAGCGCGTATATTTACTTTACGATCACAGGATTACTCACATTACATATACTTTAAACAGAGTACTGGTAGTTCATTTTATTGCAATTATTTTAGCGGTTGAAATATTTACTTGATACAAGCATTTCGCAATATCCTAAATAATGTGTATAGTAATAAAAATCGTGACTGATATAATGAAAATATAATACACATTTTTAAAATTAAAGCTATTTTTTACAAAAGATTATCACAATAACTTTCTTCAAAAAACATCAATGTTGAGTAAAATTAATGGGTATACTTATTTATCCATTTCGAAACTATAGTCAACACGAAGGTATTACAGTGGGATTGTGGCGAAAAGGTATTTATATTTATATATTCTAATACATTTTATAAATCAACATTTTATTTTATTGTTTTGGAAACAGTTTATATAAAAATTATACCTTGTTAAATGTTAGTCGTGTGTGGAAGGCATATAAATAGTACACTATCAATATATTTCAATTTTCATTCTTGAATAAATCCTCAATAAAGTTAAGATTATTTAAAAATGTAAATCAATTAATTATTTTAAAGTTTTATACAGCTAAGATCAGTTAAACAATAAATTATTCAAGACCTATGCAAAATTCAACAGAGGATAATGGCATTTTAAACGCAGCTAATCCAGTTCCCTTTTTATCATGAATCACAAAAAAACATTCCACTATAAATAATGCAACATCTTTGACCAAATCTTTTAGTGTATACCAAATTTCACAACTGAAAAAATATCCGCTTTTAAATTCATACTATACATAGCTTATGGAAATAGTAATCGTATATTTTAATAAGTGCGTTATTTGCAGGTCACGAAAACATGATGAAAAGCTTTCAAAGCGGGATTATATCTAAATTGAGTATTTCTGTCATTAATTGTGGATTATTCGAATTAACCAGCAATTATTACAGTAGTTTTAATGAAAGTATCCGCAATATCAAATGATGTTAGTTTAATCTCCACTAGATTGCCTGTGACACGATAGTCTGTAATTGAGAACATTTTGTGACTAATCATCCTCAACTTCGTGCAGTTTTATACTCTGATTAGTTTAAGATTTTGGTCAAAAATGATTTAATTTGGTATAATTTTTTTTTCAAATAATATAATAGCATTTGGTCAAATATAAACGAATATTATACAACGCTGACAATACGATTGTCCAATTACTAATCCAGACAATTCAGAAAATTTGAATGTTATACTTTAATTTCTAAAAATTATAAGAATTTTACCTATTATATTTATATGTAACATAGCACATCAACATCAACATTAACCTTTTATTTTTTATGTTTTAATTGATTACCAACTTAACTTATAATAAATAAAAATATGACAAGGTAAAAAATGTACAGCAAGTGCCATAAAAGTCCTGCAAAAATTAATAATTTATATATTCTTTATAGTTTCTTATTTGGTATCAATATTTAAAACATTTATATTAAATTTTATTGTTTTGTTTGTTCTTTAATAACTTACGTAAATTAAAGTTTGATTTTTCTTTTATGATTATATGAATAATAAACATTACATTATTAAAATGAAAAGTCTTAAAACCTTTTCATTGTAATTATATTTTTTGTAGTGAATTAAAAATCCAAATGGATTGTCCTGTTTACCTGACACCTTTTCAGTAATGTACTTGAAATGGTTTTTTTCAATTCTTGTTAAAATCAGTAGTTAAAAAGTTATTTAAGACAAAGTCCTACATTTGTAAATTAATATAAAGGATTTGTCAATCGGGATAACCGATGAGTGTTAAAGTCTATAATTCAACAGCAGTGCGCTATAATTCAGTAGCAATTTCTTTGGCATCAATATTTAAAACATTTATGTTAAATTTTATTGTTTTGTTTGTTCTTTAACAACTTACGTAAATTAAAGTTTGAGTTTTTCTTTTATGATTATATGAATAATAAACATTACATTATTAAAATGAAAAGTCTTAAAACCTTTTCATTGTAATTATATTTTTTGTAGTGAATTAAAAATCCAAATGGATTGTCCTGTTTACTTGACACCTTTTCAGTAATGTACTTGAAATGGTTTTTTTCAATTCTTGTTAAAATCAGTAGTTAAAAAGTTATTTAAGACAAAGTCCTACATTTGTAAATTAATATAAAGGATTTGTCAATCGGGATAACCGATGAGTGTTAAAGTCTATAATTCAACAGCAGTGCGCTATAATTCAGTAGCAATTTCTTTGGCATCAATATTTAAAACATTTATGTTAAATTTTATTGTTTTGTTTGTTCTTTAACAACTTACGTAAATTAAAGTTTGAGTTTTTCTTTTATGATTATATGAATAATAAACATTACATCATTAAAATGAAAAGTCTTAAAACCTTTTCATTGTAATTATATTTTTTGTAGTGAATTAATAGAAAATCCATATGGATTGTCCTGTTTACTTAACACCTTTTCAGTAATGTACTTGAAATGGTTTTTTCTATTCTTGTTAAAATCAGTGGTTAAAAAGTTATTTAAGACAAAGTCCTATATTTGTAAATTCATATAAAGGATTTGTCAATCGGGATAACCTATGAGTGTTAAAGTTTATAATTCAATAGCAGTGCGCTATAATTCAGTAGCAATTTTACGTACCATAAACAACATAAAATAAATAAGTATTCCTAGGATGTGCCCTAACTCTAAAACAATGGAGACATTTTATTTAATTTTACAGGTAACATATTGGTGAAAATGCTACAACTACACAGTAGCATTTAATTCAGTAGCAATTTTACGTAAACAACATAAAATAAGTATTGCTAGGATGTGCCCTAACTTTAAAACAATGAAGACATTTTATTTAATTTTACAGGTAACTTATTGGTGAAAATGCTACAACTACACAGTTTTTTATTTTTCTATTAGAGCCCTGCGCAATGTCCTGTTGTAAATGCTTAGACTGTAAGAACATTTTTGTTTCCAGCCTTTAAAAAAAGACTAACAAGGGGCTGTAAGAATGTGCTAACCAAGCGGAATGCTTCGGCCCTTTCTTTGCCACCAACTACCAGCCGACCTTCTAAAATTGATCTCTCAGAGTGAGGTATATATTTTCGTAAACGTTTTAATTTTTGCCTTTTTTAATCAGCGCTACCCGTACAATGCTTACGATTAAAAATTCTTTCGGAACATACTTACGGCTGAGGTAATGCTGTAATATATATTAATGGGTATATATATTACCGTAAGTATCTAATTCAGCTGTGTTGGATAATCCGCTTCATGCCGCAATTAAATGTAAAACAGGAAAAGTTATTTGTGTGTTGAGTGAGTAAAGTACAATTACTTTCAAGGATTACATAAAATACACTTAAATATACAGAGTGCTTATCTCCATCTTAAGTCACACAAATAAAAAAAATGAAGGTCTACCATGAAATAGTTTTTAACCATTATTGTTTATACATGAAACAAGTATTCCATAAAACACACTTAAATATACAGAGTGCTTATCTCATATCTTGTGTAACACAAATAAAAAAATAAGGTCCACCATAAAATAGTTTTTTTACCATTATTGTTTATACATGCAACTGCACAAGTACTTTACTCTCGAATTGCATACAACATTTTCCTCTACCTGCAATAATACGTAAATACCGAATCAATAACCATCCATTTATTCACCATTAATTTTAACGAACCAAATTTACTTGTATCGCAGAAATATAAAACGAGGTCCACCATATAATAGTTTTTTTAATCATTGTTGTTTGTACATGAAACTGTTGATGTTAGTAGTGCAATAGTGGGGCTGCTGGCCCAATCAAACTTTGACAGGCAGTCAATTTTTTGACAGCTACTTCCGGTCACGTGACCGGAAGTGACGTCATCAGCTGTGACGTCATCAGCTGTGACGTGTATGGGTGGGTATTTAAAGTTTAAATGCCCTGCTGTGCTGGGTATTTAAATTTTAAATGGCCGGAAGTGTGTCAAGGTCTTTTGGGGGTGTTTTTAAAAAAGATCTTGCATTTTCGGAAAATCCGAAAATGCAAGATATTTTCTTTTTCTATTTATTTGTTTTTTTTACAAAAGTATTATTTTACAAGTTAGTAAAGTTTGCTCCCAAATTTGAAAAGTAAGTTGTTGTCGGTGCTGAAATTTCTTGTTTATTTTTATTCTTCTTGTTGTTGTAAGTTGGCAAAAACACATTTTTTCGTTTTGATTGTTTGTTGCATAAAGTTCTAAAGATAAACCAAACCCAGTGGTTATAAGTTGTTTTAGTTCTTCACTAAAAAATTTCCAAATCCTTGTAGGTTGTAAGATTGATAGTGTTGTAGTGAATCCCGCGAATGTTGAGAGACATGACTAGAGTTGTTTACTCGACGAGAGGTGTAGCAGGAATGACTATTGCAAAGCCGGTGCTGCAGGTACCTCCGATGGTAGTGGGGGTAGTGGTGGGGGGTAATGGCAGGTGTTTGTTTAATCACTTTGAATTTAATCGTTGCCACAATAGACCGAGTCGATGTTGCAATTCTTCTAGTTTATCCAACCGGTTCTTTTGATATGTTTTGCAACTACACTTACAATAGCAGAAAGAATTACATTTTGTACAAGCTTTTCCGTCAACTTGATCTTCAGGTATTCTAAAACATTTTTCTTTGCAACAATAAGTTATAAGTGTTAGATTATTTCTTTTGGATGACATGTTGGTTGTAGCTTGTCTTAAACAGAACTGAGCCTCTCAACGTTAAAGTTTCGTATTTATGTAAAGTATTCGAATAAAACTATCGAATAAAATAATCAAATAATACTATCGATTAAAATAATCAAATAATATTATCGATTAAAAGTTCAAGGTCATCCGTTTGAATTAAAAAAAATACAACATATCAGTATATAAAAACATATACTGATATGCAAAAATCAAGTTGTAAAGTAGCGAATTTCTTTCTTCCTCCGTTGTTGAATTTTTAGTCGAAACCAATTAATGATAACATTACTGCTTGCGCATCAGAACTAACAGTTGATGAAATTTCATTTACTTGTAGTAGGTAATTGTTTGGAAGTTGGTGTAGATGCAGAAGAAACAGTATTATCTTGAATCATAATTTTCCGGAGGATATACTAAAATTTGTTGTATAGGATCTGCATCAATAGTAAAACTTTGCGTTTCAATGCAAAGTCCATCTTTAATAAAAGAAACATATAAAACAGAACTCATGTTTATTTAGATGTTTACTCTGCCAGTTCTACTAGGAAACTGATGTGTCAGTAGTGGCGCTGCAACCTCCCTTGCATCTCGGAACATCTTCCCCCCACCAACACCATGAGAGACTCCTCACAATATTTTGGATATCTAGTCGCACTGTTGCTATTGTTGAGTGAACATGTTGGTATTAAACAATCGTTCTTAACTTTTGGTTTTAAAATATTTGCAATAAAATATCGTTTTAACACTTATTTAACTTTGTACAAGTTACAGTAATTTAAAGATGCTACTTTATTATATCACCTTGATACTTCTAAAAATATTTAGTTGCAGAAATGCGAAATGCGAAATAAATATAAAATTGGTTTCTGTGTTATAACTTTTACATTGTTAGTTAAATAACAAATGTTACCGAAGTTTTTTGTTCGCCTCATTATTCTGCATTATTAAAGTACCACACGATAGGGTTTGGAAACATATAAAATATATATTTTAATTTTTGCGTTATGGAAGGTTGTGGAAGTTATAACGCAAAAATTAAAATATATATATTTTACTTTATAAGTTTCCAAACCCTATTTTGTGAGTACTTAAATTATACAAAATTATAGGCAGAGTAGAATAGCTTAACATACCTCAACGTCCAACAGTTCAAATAATAGATGAATCCAGTACATGTTTCGAAGTAATAACTCCATTACAAAAGGGTTTAAAAAAACGTTCATCCGGGTCGGAGTCCTTGGTTTAAAAAGTTGTTGAGTGTGTAAACAATTAAGGAGTTGTATTGCGAACTGGTTCTAAGCGGAAGTGAGCGAGGTCGGTAGGAATTGAAAGTTGCCTAACGCAACAAGGCCAACAACTTGTATTACCAACCGATTCCAAGCGGAAGCGTGCTATGTCGCCAGGAGTTGAAATCTGGTTCAGTGATTATGTAAAAAATAAAATTTGTCAGTTTTTGTGTAATAACATTTAAACCGTTGCTTTTATTGAAAAAATATTTTTGAACTTTTTTTGTTTGTGTTTTTATTCCATGATTTTGAATACTCACTTAATAGAGTTTGCAAACATATTTTTTAAGTTTTTTTCGATGTTATAACTTTTATACCGTTAATCCCACCACTTTTACACTAGTATTAAAAGTTCAAAATTTTAAGTCTCAGTTAAATTAATGTTACATGTACCCATATTAAGTTTAGTTGATATCCATTAATTATTTTTCATGATATAAAATTATATATATATATATTTTAGCTCCTTTATTTGTGTAATGCAACCTGCAGCGCACGCTTTAATATGTAGGATAAGCTGTTACATACTAATATACTAAGTTTGGTTTATATCTGACAATTACCTCCCGTAATATAAAATTTTTAAAATACAACCCTTTATTTTTTCGAATGCTTACCGCATAACACATGTTAGGTATTTTAATTTTTTTAGCGTCAGCTTATGTGTGTCTATATACCGAATTTCACTTCAATAGCTTATACCGTTTTAAAGATATGATCTTTTAAATTTTTTATACACAGGTTGCCTCCTTCATTTTTTCAAAATGCAACCTGCAACATCCTATTTTAAGACCTGTCATATGTGTAGGTATCCCTCGTTAGTTTTATAAAAAAAGTTAAATACCTGCACAATAGGGTTAAGAGCAATTTTGTTAAAACTTGATTGCATTGTTGTTTAGTTTGTAAGCGGTAGCTATCGTGTGGGTAACCCTTTAATTGCACTTTTAGGGTGCATTTACTTTAGATATTTAGACGACTTTATTAAATTAACGTTCTAGCAATGTAGATTAAATAATGAAAAAAAACTCCCGATTTTTTACATTATTTAAAAATTTTGCTCATATCTATAAGTATAAAAGAGGATGTTGGTATATATTTGGCAGGGATAAACACAAAAACCGCTGAACCGATGGCCACGAAACTTGATACATACATGTAGAATTTCATGGAGTAGGTTTATACACCTTCAATTTCGTGATAACTTTCAGGGCTTAGCCCTGGGACCGTCTTAAAGGTACCCATTTCAAGGATTTTGAAATAATTTGAGTTAGATTTGTTTACTAACAAAACATATGAAAGTAAAATTTAAAACAGGTGATGTAAATTATAATGGTATTTCTTTCTGCTATTTAACTGTATTTTTGTTAAAATGAAGATTTGTTACTTGGTGCCAGGTGGTCAATGAAGTAGACTTTTGCATTTTTTCAAAGTGCAATACACTATATAAAATGCTGATAATATGTAGTATAACATAAAATAAATAACTGATTACTGAAGGACTCCAGTGATCACTGATCACTTATACTTGAAGGACTTTTTTTATGACAACTAACTGCTATTTAAAGAGGAAGAGTGTGCTACTGTAAAGAATTAATTTTACCTACAACACTTTAAAAAAATTGCCGGGACGGCTCATTCAAAACGTTTTGCTCAATATAGAGTCTAAAAACGTAAGACAGCACTTTTTAATAATTGCTGGAGTGGCATTGTAATTTTTTTGTTCGAGGTAGACCCTAAAACCTTAAGAAAATGATCTTTTACAGTGAATAAAATTTCAAGCTAACTTCTTTGATTTCTCTAACACGTATGCCTTCATAAAGGAAATAAATAGGATTTCTAATAAGCAGGTCTGCTGCGACGGGGGTGCATAATAAAGTTTTAATTAAGGGTAACATATGCGAGCAGATTCAAAGTGTCGTCGAAAAAGCCAAGGGTGCCGTTCCTTATATTATGCCCCATGATCATATATTTTAGCTCCTTTATTTGTGTAATGCAACCTGCAGCGCACGCTTTAATATGTAGGATAAGCTGTTACATACTAATATACTAAGTTTGGTTTATATCTGACAATTACCTCCCGTAATATAAAATTTTTAAAATACAACCCTTTATTTTTTCGAATGCTTACCGCATAACACATGTTAGGTATTTTAATTTTTTTAGCGTCAGCTTATGTGTGTCTATATACCGAATTTCACTTCAATAGCTTATACCGTTTTAAAGATATAATCTTTTAAATTTTTTATACACAGGTTGCCTCCTTCATTTTTTCAAAATGCAACCTGCAACATCCTATTTTAAGACCTGTCATATGTGTAGGTATCCCTCGTTAGTTTTATAAAAAAAGTTAAATACCTGCACAATAGGGTTAAGAGCAATTTTGTTAAAACTTGATTGCATTGTTGTTTAGTTTGTAAGCGGTAGCTATCGTGTGGGTAACCCTTTAATTGCACTTTTAGGGTGCATTTACTTTAGATATTTAGACGACTTTATTAAATTAACGTTCTAGCAATGTAGATTAAATAATGAAAAAAAACTCCCGATTTTTTTACATTATTTAAAAATTTTGCTCATATCTATAAGTATAAAAGAGGATGTTGGTATATATTTGGCAGGGATAAACACAAAAACCGCTGAACCGATGGCCACGAAACTTGATACATACATGTAGAATTTCATGGAGTAGGTTTATACACCTTCAATTTCGTGATAACTTTCAGGGCTTAGCCCTGGGACCGTCTTAAAGGTACCCATTTCAAGGATTTTGAAATAATTTGAGTTAGATTTGTTTACTAACAAAACATATGAAAGTAAAATTTAAAACAGGTGATGTAAATTATAATGGTATTTCTTTCTGCTATTTAACTGTATTTTTGTTAAAATGAAGATTTGTTACTTGGTGCCAGGTGGTCAATGAAGTAGACTTTTGCATTTTTTCAAAGTGCAATACACTATATAAAATGCTGATAATATGTAGTATAACATAAAATAAATAACTGATTACTGAAGGACTCCAGTGATCACTGATCACTTATACTTGAAGGACTTTTTTTATGACAACTAACTGCTATTTAAAGAGGAAGAGTGTGCTACTGTAAAGAATTAATTTTACCTACAACACTTTAAAAAAATTGCCGGGACGGCTCATTCAAAACGTTTTGCTCAATATAGAATCTAAAAACGTAAGACAGCACTTTTTAATAATTGCTGGAGTGGCATTGTAATTTTTTTGTTCGAGGTAGACCCTAAAACCTTAAGAAAATGATCTTTTACAGTGAATAAAATTTCAAGCTAACTTCTTTGATTTCTCTAACACGTATGCCTTCATAAAGGAAATAAATAGGATTTCTAATAAGCAGGTCTGCTGCGACGGGGGTGCATAATAAAGTTTTAATTAAGGGTAACATATGCGAGCAGATTCAAAGTGTCGTCGAAAAAGCCAAGGGTGCCGTTCCTTATATTATGCCCCATGATCATCATCAGGGCAAGCTCAGGTACCGTGGAAACGACCATTAAATGCTTCTCGGCGTTCGTCTCTGTAAATTGGCCTCTTGAGTGTGTGAGCGCAATCCTCTTCACCTGATAGCACGATCGACTGGACAGCCGACACAAGCAAAACGCACTTGCAAGAGGAAGGACCACCGATATTGGGCATGAGCCTACCCAGGGCAGCAACACCATTTGGAGCTTTGTCGGTGGGGCGTTGGATATGGTCACATTTTTTTATGTACAGGCAGTTTATGCAGGAATATAATACCCCCCGTCGTAGCAGACCTTCGTACTAAGAGCGAATTTCTAAAAACTTTTGCTTTATGGAAGTACATTTGATATGTTCAAAGAAGTAGATACATTACATACATCAGATTTTACAATAAGAAAAATAAATGGGAAAGCAAGACTATATAATTCATGGGTGATAGTGTATGTATAATTTTAATCGTGAGCGAAGCCACGGGTTCTTCTAGTATGTTTTATAAAAACATTGTTTGTCGACGGAATTCAAAAAGAAAATTAATAGTAAATTATAAACGTTATAAGTCGTTGTTTTTGAAACATAACCAGTAGATTGAAATAACAGAATTCATCCATCTGTTAACCTTGTGCGGCCCTGTTAGAGTGCGGCAAGCCTTTTTTGGTAGTGAAGGTTTTGGCAACGTTTATATATAAACGATTAACTCTTGGTCAGTCAGTCTGCTGTCGTTGAGCTCATAGTTAGTTTTACCGTCATGTCTCACGAGTGCCGTTATTGCAAAAAGTTGTTTAAACGCAAGGAACACTTATACCGACATATTAGACATGTTCATTACAACCACAGACCATTTACTTGTTACTTATGTGATCGTTCATTCCATACAAAAGACAAATTAAGCAGACATGCTTTCGAGGTACATTACATTACATTACCATCCACGTCACGACAATCATCCACGACAATACAGCCACAGACGTCACGACCACAGACGTCATCCACAATAATACAGCCATCCACTTCACGATTACAGACGTCATCCACAACAATACAGCCACACACGTCACGATTACAGACGCCATCCACTTCACGATTACAGACGTCATCCACAACAATACAGCCACACACGTCACGACCACAGACGTCATCCACATCACGATTACAGACGACACGACTAATCACAGCACAGACGACACAAACGACACAGACCGAATCACAAACAACAGAACCATTTTTATTACAGACTTTACGACATTTTTGTCACTCTTTTACCCAGACTTACATACAAACACAAAACTCCTCCACTCAAACGGAACCATTTGACGGTGAGTTAATTTTTTATATTAACAAAATAACATTACTTGCATGTTTATAATAATTTAAAAGTTATAGAATTTAAAATGTTAAAAAAATTGTATGTTTGAAAATATACATATATATGCAATAATTAAATTTTGGCTTAAAAAAATCATTAATATAATTTTAGTTAAGTGAAAAATGTAGTATGTTGCGTAATGTTGTGTACAAACCGATTTAATAAAATTTAGTATGTAATTGTATAATAAATAATTGTTATATTTTATGATATAAGTTTTATAATTTTAAATGGTTTAAAAGTGTATGTCGATTTTTTTGAATACTATTTAGTAATTTTAAATTTAAATATAAGTTATTAAATTAATAAAACACTAATAACATTTATATACAATCTTAATTAACTGTTAGTGCAAGCGACATTGTAATTAAACACGAGTGTCTGCTGCTAATGATTTTGAGTTTTTTTGCTAAAAATACCGTTACACAGTGAGTGGGCTAAATATGTACTATAAATCAACTGCTGATTGATAAGTTTAACTGAAAAAAATAAAAACGACTCAGAGAAGTCCGAGTCCATATTAACTTTTCATTTTAGGGTCCCCATAAGCAAAAAAAATAACATTCGTTCAAATTTTTATATACATATATATCTATATATCTATATATGTCTGTTAACACGATAGCGGCCGTAAATATGGTCCGATCTTAATGAAATTTGGTACAAACGTGTAAAGTGGTAATCACTCGGACAAGTTCATGAACCAGCCCCTATCGGACCAGCGGAGGTGGGAGTAAAGGGGGGTAAATCTTCGAAAAAATGGGTTTTTTTGAGTTTTTCACATAAAAAAATGAAATTTATCAAATTTTTGTTGGCACTATTGAATTCAGCTCAAAAAAACAAACAATTTAATATTTTGAATCACTGCTCTATATCCATTGGTTACCGAGATATTAAAAGTGTAGCAGCAAACCTGCATACTCATTCCCCATGTTATTCTTATGGAGCTTGCAAAAAAAACATGTCAAATCTCGTTATGTTGGATTAACATATGTTGTTTTGCATTTGAAATTCGCTGAGTATGCAAGTCTGCTGCAACGGGGGTATTAATGTGAGGTTATGTAATTCACTTACGAACATTAAATGAGCACAACATACGGTTTAAAAGGTCTGTAATTACCATCTTATGAATGTAATTAAAAAAATATATATAAACTATCCCACTTATACAAAGTTTAATTTCTTCCAGGGTTCTACTGTACTCAAAAAATATCCCAAAAGTTTTGCAATAACTTAAAACTATTAAAATAAAAATGAAACAGTCGCATTATAAACTAGCGAAATACTAATTATTGATGTTTTATCATAATAATTAACCGTTATATTTTGTACCTAACAGGGAGACCGCGACAATCAGTACATACAGCAGAAGAAATCATCTACATTTCCTCGTCTGATTCAGATTAGTAAGTATTAACCCTTTTTTATACATGTAATTAAACAAAAATAAAATCAAATATATTAGGTAAAAATTTTAATAATGCATTTTTATTGCGGTGTCCACTAATCTAAAATAGTTTTTTTCAGTAAAACTAGAGTTTGGGTTGGTTGTAAATAAACCAAAATGCGAACAAAAATTAAAATTGTTAATAGAATCAAATTTTTTTCTCAAAACAGGTTTCAGGAATTTATTTGTTAATATTACAGTACCTGGTGGACCGAGCCTTGCTCGGTGTTATTTCATGTTTACCTTTTCATCCAGTTACTATAAAATATCTCAATGTCATAAAATGTATCAATATAAACCTTTTTTATTGCTCCATGGACTCTTCATCCCACTTGCTGTATTTTCCCTTGATAGCTGTAGATTCCAAACAGCTGTTATCATTACTTCATTTGTTTACACTTTCCTTGTTTATTTTCGTTGCTATCACGGCAACCCATAAGGCCAATGTTAAAATTTTACAACTTTAAAATTCGATTTATTACGTTATTAGATTTTCTCTGGCCAAGTAATCTGCGTAAAAGACGTTTTTGAGTCATAAATTACTTATTTTTAGACTTTGAAAGAAATCCTCGGAGCCGTTTTTGAGATAAATGTGCAAGCATACAAGCAAGCATACAAGCAAGCACGCACGGCCGGACGATAACATTGCTCATATAAGAGTATAGGATAATTATACTTTTTCTAATTCCGCACGTTACATATTAATGATTTTTTTTTCTAGATTATGGCCCTTTTGTTGTCGTGTCAACGCAGTATGACGGCCACAAGCCCTACTCGCCTGAGTTGTTCACACCGCTCAAGTACGAGTTCTTGTATGCCGTCAACGAACAGACACTTACTGATTCTATGACCCAACGTTTCCAAGGTGAACAAAACTGCCCGGCTACTCAATATAATTGGGTAAAAATTTGAATAATGCAATAGTATTGCGGTGTCAAATTGTAGATTACTTTTATTATAAGTTACATGTATTTTTTTCGGAATGAAAATACACATATAAAAAAATGTAAATATACTTTTTAATAATTTGTACTATTTGTATATTTAAGATACACACGATATGCTGTGATATGGTGCGATACGTCAGTTAATTATATCACATCAATACTCCCAATAATTCTAACCCACTCACATACTGTCTGGCCTCGCACCTCTATTTCAGTCGTGCAGTGTTTAAAGATACAAATATCACAATCCGATGTTTCAATTATCAACTGATTGCAAAAAACATGTCAAATCTCGCTATGTTGGATTAACATATGTTGTTTTGCATTTGAAATTCGCTGAGTATGCAGGTCTGCTGCAACGGGGGGGGGGGGGGGGGGGGGTATTAATGTGAGGTTATGTAATTCACTTATGAACATTAAATGAGCACAACATACGGTTTAAAAGGTCTGTAATTACCATCTTATGAATGTAATTAAAAAAAATATATATAAATTATCCCACTCATATATATAAAGTTTAATTTCTTACAGGGTTCTACTGTACTCAAAAAATATCCCAAAAAGTTTTGTTTTGCAATAACTTAAAACTATTAAAATAAAAAATGAAACAGTCGTATTATAAACTAGCGAAATACTAATTATTGATGTTTTATCAAAATAATTAACCGTTATATTTTGTACCTAACAGGGAGGCCACAACAAGCGCTACATCGGCAGAAGAGGTCATGTACATTTCCTCGTCTAATTCAGATTGTAAGTCTTAAATATTTATATTTTTGTTAATCACTATAGTTTTGGAACGAAATTTTAATATTAACCCTTTTATTTTTTAAAAAAAACCTTTTTTATACGCATTTAGCGCCTATAAAGAAACTATTTGTATATTTAAGATACGCTGTGATACGTCAGTTCAATATATCGTATCAATACTCTTAATAATTCTAACCAACTCACATACTGTCCGGCCTCGCACCTCTATTTCAGTCGTGCAGTGTTTAAAGATACAAATATCACAATCCGATGTTTCAATTATCAACTGATTACGGATAAAATTGCACATAAAAGTACAAAACACAGTACATTCACACAAAACATAAAAATACCGCATGTTAAATTAAACGATCCGCACTGGTTTAATGTCATTTGTCGCGAAGGAAAAAGTCTGCTGAACGTATCTCGGCTGGCGAGCAGTGTTTCCACAGAGTAAAATATAAAATCCCTGCATGAGCGCCCAAAAATTCCCTTGTTATCCCTCAACACTGCGCTCCTGAAAAAACCCTTTTTATTCCTGTGGAAATAAATAAGAGTGTTTTACCTGAATAGAGAATTCAACATATAAAAATACATAGTTTAAGTTAATCTGAGGATCATAGAATGTTAGTAAATAATAAAATTTCATTTGTAGCTGAAATTTTAAATTTATTAGTGTGAATAAAACAACCTGACTGCAGTTTGTAAAGGGAAGTGAGTGTTAAAATGTTTTTTCTTGAAAACAGGGACGACTTGATTAATAATTTAAATTAAAACATAAGTAATACAAGAGGTACAACAACTGGCTAAGAACACAAAAGTAGTTTGATGACATTTTCAAGTAAAATTACTTCAACAAATTGAGAACACCGTTGTAAAATATTACACAATTTGAGAACACTATTGTAAAATGTTACAAATAAATAACATATAGTGAGGCTAAATTATGTTTTGTCTATTCAAAAATGTTATTTAATTTACTTCTTAAATCATCCCTAGAAATCCCATAAATCCGCTCTTATCCCTCAAGAACCTGATATTTCCCTGAAAAGGGATAAAAATCCCTTAAAGTGGAAACACTGCTGGCGAGTGGACATTATAAAGGAATACAGTCGCGCGGCGTTGCCACGTCGTGCCGCTTACGAATGCCCGGCAGGCCGTGCGTACAGATGGCCTCAAAACTTGTTTTTAGGGGGATACTTCTCACGCAAACCTTCTTTGAATAAAGTGATCATAGAAAAAAGGATGTGCATAGTTAATGGTACAAACTACAGATGTCTACTGGTCAAATTTAATCCAGAAAATATTATTAAGTCTAGCTGAAATGTTGCATAGTATTTATTTTATTATTACCATAATATTTTTAACGCTTAACTTATATGAACAACAGTCGAAAAGGGGATGTGCACAATTAAAAGTACACACTAGTGATGCATACAAGTCAAATTTTCACCCAGAATATATTAAATTAAGTTTGGTTTTTGATTATGTTATTTATTACTCCTGGCTACAATGTGACAGAATTTGTTACATTTCGTTGTCATTCCGTAAACAAATACACGGCACTAAAACCAATTAGAATAGTTCATCAACGATCATTTTTTGTGTATAGTATTAAAATTCAAATAAACAATTGAAAAAAACGGGATATTCGAATATTAAAACAAAACTTCATTATGATGGGGGGTTACACAAAAATTAATACATTAAAAACTGCAAAGAAGTGCACTTTTTCGCGATGGCGGCGGAGGCGGAGGCGGCTATCGCCCACTCCGCGGGCCAAGGTGATCGCGGCCAAGGGCGAGGAGAACGCCTCGCGCGCGCTCAAGGCGGCCTCTGACGTCATCAGCGAGAGCCCGGCCGCGCTGCAGCTGCGCTACCTGCAGACACAATCTCCTCCGAGATGGAGGACCGGAAACAACTATTTTTTCCGTCTGTGTAAAGTAAAACGATATTTATACCGGCCGGTATCAAAAAATTAAACTCAAATTTAGATTAATCAATTTTTTTAATATATATTTTTTACAGGATGAGACAGACCACAATTGCACGAAATATAATGGGAGACGGTGTAACCTATATAAAGGTTGAATTTAATTCTTCCCCACACTCGCAAATGAAGAATGCATTAAATACATTTTCACAATAATCTAAATAATGTAGAGTGAATTCCAGATATAAAAGTCACTGCTTTAAATCTCAAAATGTTCTTAATTCAATGTAAAAGAAATAGTGTGATATTGCAAAGATATGGCCACAAGAAATGTTTTACGTAAAAAAAAGAACTTAATTGTCTCAATCCGTTTCAAAATGGTTGCAATTTTTGTGAAATGTATCGATGTTAACGTAATAATCTGTATTTTCTAAAGTGCTTAACATTTTTCAGTCTTGATTCAAAACTCTTAACTTTGGTAAACACAGCTTTACCAAAATTTTTTCCTATATCTTAAGTTAAATATATATCTTATGTCAATATTTAACAAATAGTCAAGTGAAAAACTCTCATCATGTTTTTTGGCTATTGCTACCTCTCGTTATTTTTGTTTCTAAGAGACGATTAAAAAAGTGATTAATAAACTATCTTGTGGGAAAAAACATTGCATTAAATTAATATTAAATAAATATTTAATTGATATATTATTATATAGAACTGCAAGCCACTTAAAGTTTATGATTAATCGTAAAAATTTCATCCACTGAAAAAGTAAATTCAAAACTTTAAAAAGCTAAAACAAAATTGAACCCTTATTGTTGGAAGATTGAAGTAATCTATAGTCAAACAAATAATTTAATTCAAATGTTATGATGACAGCTGATGGTGTATGTTTTTGTTTACTTGTTTTGATGTTAAAGATAGTTTTTGTACACTTGACGCATTATATCTTGACCCTTGGCCTAGTCCATTGCTGGAGCTGTCAGATATTGTTTATTGTCAATTATCTTTGACAACAAACAATATAAAAACAAATTTCAACAAACATCAACTGTATTTTGTTTACGAATGTCAATTAAGATGTTCACTGACAGCTGTTGGAAAATGCTAACACGTCAGGCTAGTACAGCTTTGTGTATCAGCTGTGGGCTCCTGATGAATTTCACTCCACTCCGATTGCTTCAGGTGTAAAGGGTTCCCAAATGTCAAGATATAATGCGTCAAGTGTATAACTCGAGCCTAGTGTAATGATAATTACCGGCAGGTTATTACTCAAGTAATTATTTTTTTCCCGCGTAGATTATGTCACAGTATTAACCCAAAGGAAGCCATAATTCTTCTTACTAACTTTGAATTGGGGCAATGGCGTTGGGCTCATCATTGTGTGAAATTCAATATCCTTTCACCGACAAAAAACCCATTTTTTTTGCGGTTTATCCCCCTTCCGGTGGTCCGATTGGGCTGGTTCACGAACTCGTCCAATCGATTACTACTTTACATATCTGTTTCAAATTTCATTAAGATCTGACCATATTTTCGACCGCTATCATGCTGACATATAGATAGATATATAATAATTCGAACGAATGGTGTTTTTTGCTTTTGTGGCCCTAAAAACGAAAAGTTATCATGGTCTCGGGCTTAGGTCTTACCATGAGACCTACGGTAATAGCTTCTTTCCTATAGGGGAAATTCTCTAAAACGACCATGTTATCACAATGTATATTTTAAACCAACTGCTGATTGATATATTCAGGTTATTATTGTAAATAAACAAATTTCAGTCTCCTCTTAGTTTAAAGTAGGTTGAATAGAGTTAACTTTAATCATTTAAATTTCCAGTATTAAAAAAACCTTGTAAGTTAACACGTTGAGTGCCAAGCGGTGTGTTTGCACCGCAACCTCTATGTAAAGTGCCAATTTGTGTCACTATATATACACCAGATCACTGAATTCTAAGTTTATTGCTAAAGACAACCACATAAAACGCTAGGGTTTTTAGCTAAAAAATCAAGTTAAACATAAAAAAACAGTCATCATTACAAAATACGTGAAATGACATCAGCAACATTTATTAATAATAACATGATTCTTGTTAAATGCTATACAATTTAACTGTTTTCGTTAGGACTAAAGTATTAATTAACATAAAACCAGTTTTAACTTAAGACATTATGAGAAGCGCTAAGACCAACCCTTTTTAAATAAACGCTTAAAATCCGTTTGTTTTGCTAAGGACATTATTACATTGAACCTCAAGAAGAATAACCGATATGAGTAAGTATATATATATATAATCTTATGAAACGTCATACACCATAAATAACCATTGAAATAGCGTTTAACGTCATGGGAAACTATTACTGAAAAAAACATATAATATTGTTTACCAAACAACAATTTTAACACCACTTCATTCAACGCTACAAACAACAGTTTTGTTATGTATTTTATGCAAAAAATAAAAGTAATACTGCTAAAGGCTTTATGTTGTTAAACGATAAGTTTCAAAATGAGTAAAAGTTGAAAAAACAGCGTAAATATAAGAGACCATTTAGTTAAACGCTATGGACATGGCTAAAACATCGGATAACGTTATACGAACATATAACCTGTTAATGTTTAACTAATATAAAGTTAAACGTCAGAAACAATATTAATTTACAGGACTTTTGTTTACAGGTTGCGGAGCAGTTCGCCAGCCGATTAACGTGCAATAAAAAATAAAACTTCACTCGCCCGGAACCAGTTTGACAAACGCGCTCTAGCGACCATATCACGCTGCCAATTACCTCCTGCTACTTCTGCTCGCCTGATACTTTAGCTCAAATATCGAAAATCAATATGAAAGATTTACACAAAAAAAATTAGTTACACTCTATTTGCTTTAATTTTATTTTTAATATCTCATCCCTTCAACCTATTGTGACCTTACAGAAAACTCTCATCAGAATTATATTAAAAAAAAGAACAGATCATACTTGGAATTTATTTTGTAAATTAGGAATACTGACATTAAGACATAGTTATGTATTAAAGAATTTAAGATTATTTTACATTAGATTTTACAATGATAAAGACTTTGCCAGAAATGAAAAATACAATTTTTAGGAATTTTTTACAGCTTTAATGCTCCAAGAATGTTTAATGCAACTATAAAATGTATTACTAAAAAGAATACTATCGCTCAGTACATTAACGGTTTGAAAACATGGTTAGGTACAGTTGAGAATGTGTAATTTTTATTTCAAGTTACTATCTAGACATAAGAAGTTGTATTTTTAATAACTATTGTTTTACCGTATTTAATGTTTTTTATCATTCTTATGGTTGTATCGTACTTTTTTGTCGTAATTTATTGCTATATGCTGCATAGTTTTACACGTTATTTTGTTGTAGTCTCATGTATTTAGTCAATTGTTTTTTAGATTTAATATTAAAATTTTATTGTTTTAGGTTAACCAACAGCCTTACCAGCTTTTGTTTTAGTTTAATTTTTTAAGAGAAGGAAGCCTCAAAAAAACTGGCATTAAGCCTAGAAGACCCCTATATTTATTCATCTTTAAAAATAAATTTACTCTGTTATTGAAATTTGAATCAGTGTAATTATTTTTTTTTAATTTGATGTAATATTGTAATGTACAAATTGATGATGAATAAATAAACGTTTTTGATTAAATAAACGTTTTTGATTTTGACTTTAAATAACAGCAAGAAAGAGAATTAAAAAAAAATACGCGGTTGAAGACTGAAGACCAGTTTTAAGCGAGTACAGTGTGAGAACGCCTGTCTTATCCTCCACTTAATATATAGGCTACATTTTGATGTTGGTAATCCTTAAAAGTAACATCAAGAGATAACATGTTTATTAATTAATATAAACTGGGTCAACCATTTTAGACTCAATCGTTTTACCAAATGTTATAGTATTTTTTTTTACTGTCGTACTATGCAACTGCTTTTTAACTTCAGTTACACTTTTTCTAAATCAACTCAATTTGAATGGTATATTCCTTTCCAGCATATATATTAAAATATAACTAGCACTATTTTATTATCCTAAATGATAAAATTGCACTGTTAAGTTTATAAACGGTGACACAGCGATCTAATGCAGTATTAAACTTTGTTCACTTAATGCCATATAAATAACAGAGCTATACCCTGATTATCGAAAAAAAAAGGTGAGCGGCGCGGCAGTAAAATCATTCCTATTTAAAACGCTGTAGAAACGTAACAAACGCTGTTAAAAATTTGCAGTCGACTTTTTTCCGATGGCCAGTTAATTACGATGCTTCTAAGCAGAGTTATAATAAATCAAACACAAAGAATTGACTTTTTTAATTCGTAAATCATGTTTTTAGTAATATAACTCACAGTGTAAACTAAACGATGTACGTTAAAAATTATTTGAAAACAGTGCTGATAAGGTAATAAACTGGTCATTGGAATAAAGTGGACTGCAAATTTTTAACAGCGTTTTTTTACGTTTCTACAGCGTTATGAATAAGAATGTTTTTTACT
This sequence comes from Flexamia atlantica, assembly GCA_035578135.1. Lineage (NCBI taxonomy): Eukaryota > Metazoa > Arthropoda > Insecta > Hemiptera > Cicadellidae > Flexamia > Flexamia atlantica. The sequence continues at coordinate 44,730,889 of JAQJVK010000009.1, forward strand.
GCCGCACCGCTCACCTTCTTTCGATAATCAGGGTATATTAGTTTGATAATCAGGGTATATTAGTTTAATTCTTAATCATAAAAATTATGCTTTTGTTAAAACGACAAGTCAAAAAATCCAATGATATAAAAGTTATAATGCAAAAACTAAAGTTTCAAAGTCATTTAAACTTTTACAAAATGACCTTGAGACTTAGAAATTTTCGCTAAGTCTTTTGTTGACCTTGAAAATAACTAGGTCAAGGTCATTCGATAATTAAAAAGAAAATGGGGGTGTACGGTTTGACAGAACCGTACACCCCCGGAAACCTAAAAGAAGAAAAGCTAATTTACAATACAATCTGCCTAAAGTTTAAGTTAAAAAATAGCTAGACAGCCCAGCGCTGCACATCATGATTACAGTGTGATCATCACGTAAGCGAACTCACACACCTCATCATAAGCGCACAACGCTAAGCTAAAACAACTAAACAGCCCAGCGCTGCACATCATGATTACAGTGTGATCATCACGTAAGCGAACTCACACACCTCACCATAAGCGCACAACGCTAAGCTAAAACAAAAAATGTTATTTTGAAATAGCAAGTTGCTTAATTAAATTTAGGAAAAATGTTATACAAATATGTTTTTTTTATTTCCTAACACTAAAGGAGCCAGTGTCTCGCCATTAGCGACGCAGAACATCTGATGTTTAGCGAAACTCCGGAGGTAGGCTAACTACCCATCCGGCACGTATAGAGGTTGTAAGTGACCCGCTTTGGTGAGCGTAATCACTACAAAAGCGGTAGCCGGTTTTACCATTATTGGTTTTACCGTGCAAAAGATGGAAGGAAAAAAGGAAAGGAAATTGGAATTGAAAGGTGTCCCTAACTAAAAAGGAGTACAAGACAAGAGAGGGAATGCCCTCAACAAGCTTGTTGGAAAAAGGAAATTGGAATAGAAAGGTATTAAAAACATATCATATAACATTCTTAAAAACAAAAATATTACTTTAAATTTAAATATTTCAGGCAGAAATATATTGTAAGTAAAAGAAAGATTTTAAAAATAATACTAACTACCAAACCAGCAAATTAAAAACAAACTACAAACCCTAGGGTATCTACAAGCACAAACAACTACCATGCCTTAAAATTAATCAGTCCTACGTCAAGATGTTATTATACAAATAACACCAAGATATTTTCACCAAACAGCAAAAATGATAAAATGTTCAGGGGCGCCTTCTGAACATGTTACCACCTCACTGTCTAGCGAGCAACTGATGCCGGAGCACTAGCACAGACGCCGGACCCCAACTCGACTCGAGGTCACGGCAGCTGGTGCGGCAGCTGGTTAATCACCTGTCGGAGCACCTGTATTGCCAACTGGTTGCCTTGGACCAAACGTTTTGGTTGTCTCATCATTTTGAATGATTTGAGTACCCACAAAATAAGGCTTGGAAACTTATAAAATGTTGGAAAATACTTTTTAGTTTTCGTGTTATAACTTCTATAATGGGCAAAATTCCTCTAAACCCATCATGCGGGTACTCAAATTGCGGGGATGCGTCGTTTCAATGAAACTCTACAAGTGTTAAGGATTAGAAATTAAATAAATTGATTAATTGTTAAACATTGGACCAAAGGTTGTTTTAAAGGTTTTTAATGCAACATGATTACTTTTACAAATTACTCACTTTAATATTAAAAGTAGTTTTTCTTTAACTCTGTATTTCACATTAGTATTACATTTTTTCCAGTTGCGGACTTTTAAATTAAAGTGATAAAGCATGTATTTAAAATAAAGTAAATCTACGGTGACGCTATAAATTAATTATATTGTGTAAAAAAAAACTCATAATATTTCAAGTTAAACTAAGGCAGAGACGACAATTGTATCAGGCGAACAGAGGAGAGGAGCGACAAGCAGGTTCCCCAAACGATTGTGTATCCAAATAAATATGCGCAACACGTAAATGGTTTACATTTTACAGATTCACAGCTGATAAATAACGTTATTTTTAGTATATTTATTCAAATGGATGATGAATAATGGATGACAGAAATGTTGAAATACAGTTGATTTGGTAGGTTATTAATGTAGTTTTAGCAAAGAAAAACAATAGATAAATGTTTTGCTCTTGGGCGCTTTTGTTCACGCGATCTGTTGATCGGGGTCCCATTTTTAATTTTTCTTAGCCAAAAAGTAATTTCAAAATGTTTTGCTCTTAGGCGCTTTTGTTCACGCGATCTGTTGATCAGGGTCCCATTTTTAATTTTTCTTAGCCAAAAAGTGATTTCAATAACACGAACACGAATCACTATACATTGGTACTTTACTTAGTTGCATTAGTACTTTACAGTAGTTAGGTTACATTACTGATTCTTGTGTATAATCCAAACATTTTGTACTGGATAATACACCTGCTGTAACAACTCTATACATCTAAACTCATTCCACAGCCCAGCCCATTCTTTTTATGTTATTATAAAACACACTGTATTATGTCAAACCCTTATTAATAGTGATAATTTGTTAAAAAAATAATCAATAACGTGTTAACAAATAACAGTATTGGTATTTCATATATCATCTCACTAATACTGATGGTATATCATAAAACTATAAAAATACAACATTTCCAAAAAATATGTCGGCTACCTAAAAGCTTTTTCAAAAAACAATCAGTTCCAATTTTGCAAGTGAATGTGTTTATTGAATGTAAATTAGTGATGCTTTTGTACTACCATCCATTTTTATTAAAGTTTTCGTATCTCTTTGAGCGTCAAGGGGTTAAAAACGATTAAAAAAATGAAGGACGCACTAGGATCAGGTACCATAAGTTCAAAAGTGTTTACACCGGTGTCGGTATTTCCCAATCCCATTCACACCTCCGTGGATGTCGTCATATCCGTGTGTCAGACTCATCACAGAATGGGGAATTAGAACAAGAGAATTTATTCAGTGCGAGTCCGAGGCTCGAGCGCTCCTCTCTTGGCCGCCTTTACCGCAGCGTGAACGCGTTGGAGTCACTATAGTGCATGTCAGTTGTGTCAAAGATCAAACTCTTGTGTTCGGTTACGTTTGGTAGTGGGAGATGAAACATTTACTCTGTTATCTTTTTTTGTTTACACACTGTTAGTGTAAAGTATAAGAAGTAGGATTTGACATGGTTTAAGCTGAAAGCTTCGTATTCAAACACTAAAAAAAGATCAAAAAGGTTAACATATCTTGGACAATTTTATGCTTACCTCAAAAATACATCATATGCATTAATTTAACTTTTGTTTTATAAGAAGCAGTTCCGTAAATGAGTAAACACTGCACTAGTTTTTACATAGGCTTGTCAGTGGTGGTAAACGCGATTTAGACATTACAGTAGAACCCCTCATATCCGACCTCGGTTTATCCGGCCGCTTCCTGGAAGTAAATATTAAAATATATTTCCCACGGCTTATGTACGTGTAGACGCACGCGATTTGAATGCTCTCACGGTACATCTGTTTACATTATATTTTTATGAAAATAACTTAGTTAGTTGAGATAGTAAACAGTAAGCTGAAAATTATTGACTTTTTAAAGCCTAATAATCTTTAAAGCCGACTTATTGTATGAGATTTTTTACATTCATCTTTATTTAACATCATTATGAGTTTTCTTTGTTTATAATGTACCACAACTACAATGAAGCCTACAGTACTGTACTGCAGCGAATATTTTTGTTTTACAGTAAATAATTTTCTATTGGTTTTACAAAGTGTGTTAATAACCCTAAAGACGAGTATTTGACATTGTTTAAGATGAAAGCTTCGTATTCACACACTAAAAAAAAAAGATCAAAAAGGTTAACATATCTTGGACAATTTTATGCTTACCTCAAAAATACATCATATGCATTAATTTAACTTTTGTTTTATAAGAAGCAGTTCCGTAAATGAGTAAACACTGCACTAGTTTTTACATAGGCTTGTCAGTGGTGGTAAACGCGATTTAGACATTACAGTAGAACCCCTCATATCCGACCTCGGTTTATCCGGCCGCTTCCTGGAAGTAAATACTAAAATATATTTTCCACGGCTTATGTACGTGTAGACGCACGCGATTTGAATGCTCTCACGGTACATCTGTTTACATTATATTTTTATGAAAATAACTTAGTTAGTTGAGATAGTAAACAGTAAGCTGAAAATTATTGACTTTTTAAAGCCTAATAATCTTTAAAGCCGACTTATTGTATGAGATTTTTTACATTCATCTTTTATTTAACATCATTATGAGTTTTCTTTGTTTATAATGTACCACAACTACAATGAAGCCTACAGTACTGTACTGCAGCGAATATTTTTGTGAACTATTATTCCGTTATTTAATTTTGTTTTACAGTAAATAATTTTCTATTGGTTTTACAAAGTGTGTTAATAACCCTAAAGACGAGTATTTGACATGGTTTAAGCTGAAAGCTTCGTATTCACACACTAAAAAAAGATCAAAAAGGTTAACATATCTTGGACAATTTTATGCTTACCTCAAAAATACATCATATGCATTAATTTAACTTTGTTTTATAAGGAGCAGTTCCGTAAATGAGTAAACACTGCACTAGTCTTTTACATAGGCTTGTCAGTGGTGGTAAACGCGATTTAGACATTACAGTAGAACCCCTCATATCCGACCTCGGTTTATCCGGCCGCTTCCTGGAAGTAAATACTAAAATATATTTCCCATGGCTTATGTACGTGTAGACGCACGCGATAACTCGTCGCGATTTGAATGCTCTCACGGTACATCTGTTTACATTATATTTTTATGAAAATAACTTAGTTAGTTGAGATAGTAAACAGTAAGCTGAAAAATTATTGACTTTTTAAGGCCTAATAATCTTTAAAGCCGGCTTATTGTATGAGATTTTTTACATTCATCTTTATTTAACATCATTATGAGTTTTCTTTGTTTATAATGTACCACAACTACAATGAAGCCTACAGTACTGTACTGCAGCGAATATTTTTGTGAACTATTATTCTGTTATTTAATTTTGTTTTACAGTAAATAATTTTCTATTGGTTTTACAAAGTGTGTTGATAACCCTAAAGACGAGTATTTTACACTACTTAAGACTTTATTTATCAGTTGTGTAAGATTAATTTGGTGCAAATGGTCATAATTATTGTAGGTTGGTTTATTCGGCCAAGGCTCGGTCCCGAGGTGGCCGAATAGGACGGGTTCTACTGTAGTGATTCAGACGCTTGTCTTGCCTGTCTGACCACTTTCACTGTCCGGCGGCGAGTGGCTGACGGTGGCCGATTTAAAAATAGCACTCTAGTGGTGTTCAGCCCGGCTAGCTCGGTAGAGCATGAGACTCTTAATCTCAGGGTCGTGGGTTCGAGCCCCACGTTGGGCGGTTTCATTTTGAATTTTTAATTTTTTCGGAATGGTGGTATGGTTTCTATGTATGTTTTACCTCCGTTAATGTTACAATGATTTTTACATTGATTTAGCAAGTAAAAGAAAATAAAGAAGTACAGGGTGTTTTTTTTTACGCATAAACCAAGGACTCCGACCCGGATGAACGTTTTTTTTAAACCCTTTTGTAATGGAGTTACAATGATTTTTACATTGATTTAGCAAGTAAAAGAAAATAAAGAAGTACAGGGTGTTTTTTTTTACGCATAAACCAAGGACTCCGACCCGGATGAACGTTTTTTTAAACCCTTTTGTAATGGAGTTATTACTTCGAAACATGTACTGGATTCATCTATTATTTGAACTGTTGGACGTTGAGGTATGTTAAGCTATTCTACTCTGCCTATAATTTTGTATAATTTAAGTACTCACAAAATAGGGTTTGGAAACTTATAAAGTAAAATATATATATTTTAATTTTTGCGTTATAACTTCCACAACCTTCCATAACGCAAAAATTAAAATATATATTTTATATGTTTCCAAACCCTATCGTGTGGTACTTTAATAATGCAGAATAATGAGGCGAACAAAAAACTTCGGTAACATTTGTTATTTAACTAACAATGTAAAAGTTATAACACAGAAACCAATTTTATATTTATTTCGCATTTCGCATTTCTGCAACTAAATATTTTTAGAAGTATCAAGGTGATATAATAAAGTAGCATCTTTAAATTACTGTAACTTGTACAAAGTTAAATAAGTGTTAAAACGATATTTTATTGCAAATATTTTAAAACCAAAAGTTAAGAACGATTGTTTAATACCAACATGTTCACTCAACAATAGCAACAGTGCGACTAGATATCCAAAATATTGTGAGGAGTCTCTCATGGTGTTGGTGGGGGGAAGATGTTCCGAGATGCAAGGGAGGTTGCAGCGCCACTACTGACACATCAGTTTCCTAGTAGAACTGGCAGAGTAAACATCTAAATAAACATGAGTTCTGTTTTATATGTTTCTTTTATTAAAGATGGACTTTGCATTGAAACGCAAAGTTTTACTATTGATGCAGATCCTATACAACAAATTTTAGTATATCCTCCGGAAAATTATGATTCAAGATAATACTGTTTCTTCTGCATCTACACCAACTTCCAAACAATTACCTACTACAAGTAAATGAAATTTCATCAACTGTTAGTTCTGATGCGCAAGCAGTAATGTTATCATTAATTGGTTTCGACTAAAAATTCAACAACGGAGGAAGAAAGAAATTCGCTACTTTACAACTTGATTTTTGCATATCAGTATATGTTTTTATATACTGATATGTTGTATTTTTTTTAATTCAAACGGATGACCTTGAACTTTTAATCGATAATATTATTTGATTATTTTAATCGATAGTATTATTTGATTATTTTATTCGATAGTTTTATTCGAATACTTTACATAAATACGAAACTTTAACGTTGAGAGGCTCAGTTCTGTTTAAGACAAGCTACAACCAACATGTCATCCAAAAGAAATAATCTAACACTTATAACTTATTGTTGCAAAGAAAAATGTTTTAGAATACCTGAAGATCAAGTTGACGGAAAAGCTTGTACAAAATGTAATTCTTTCAGCTATTGTAAATGTAGTTGCAAAACATATCAAAAGAACCGGTTGGATAAACTAGAAGAATTACAACATCGACTCGGTCTATTGTGGCAACGATTAAATTCAAAGTGATTAAACAAACACCTGCCATTATCCCCACCACTACCCCCACTACCATCGGAGGTACCTGCAGCACCGGCTTTGCAATAGTCATTCCTGCTACACCTCTCGTCGAGTAAACAACTCTAGTCATGTCTCTCAACATTCGCGGGATTCACTACAACACTATCAATCTTACAACCTACAAGGATTTGGAAATTTTTAGTGAAGAACTAAAACAACTTATAACCACTGGGTTTGGTTTATCTTTAGAACTTTATGCAACAAACAATCAAAACGAAAAAAATGTGTTTTTGCCAACTTACAACAACAAGAAGAATGAAAATAAACAAGAACTTTCAGCACCGACAACAACTTACTTTTCAAATTTGGGAGCAAACTTTACTAACTTGTAAAATAATACTTTTGTAAAAAAACAAATAAATAAAAAAAAGAAAATATCTTGCATTTTCGGATCTTCCGAAAATGCAAGATCTTTTTTAAAAACATCCCCAAAAGACCTTGACACACTTCCGGCCATTTAAAATTTAAATACCCAGCACAGCAGGACATTTAAACTTTAAATACCCACCTACAACACGTCACAGCTACGTCACAGCTGATGACGTCACTTCCGGTCACGTGACCGGAAGTAGCTGTCAAAAAATTGACTGCCTGTCAAAGTTTGATTGGGCCAGAAACGCCACATCGCCACTACTGATGTTTCCATATTGACAGCTATGCTCAATTGTACGTTTATCTACGACCATTGCAATAAGCACCAATTATGGTATTACAATAAACATTATAATGATATACATTAAAACACCAAAAACCAAGCAGTACTCTAATGACGACTTTAGAGTATTGGAGTCACTTTAGAGTACTGGTTCTAGACCAATGAGAGCTCGGCATTTGACGGAAGTAGTGTCATAATAACAACTACGCAATTCGCACATCAGCTGATTGTTGCATTACGATTCATGTTTGAGTTTACTTGTCCCATCAGCTGATTGTTCCACAACGATTCATGGTTCAGTCTGCTTATTTGCCTAACCTCAAATTTTAGTTGACCTATTCCATCATTATTAAAAGTCATGAGTTTTGTTTAACTTCGGGGAAATTTTGTTGTACATTGTTGGTCGTAGATAAAATAGTGTATGCAACGATTGTATTATGCCTTTAAGCCACTCGTGAGATATTTAGAACACTTGCTTCGCTCGTGTTCTAACTTAAGCCATCTCACTCGTGGCTTAAAGACATTTATTATACAATCGTTGCATAAACTACTATTAGCTTACAGTAAAGTCCTTTTGAAAGACTTACATTCTATTGCCCTTGGTGGGTACATTTGCGTACTGTAGCCATGTAACATAACTAATAAAATCATTAACTATTTATTTGACTAGTACAGCGAGACTGGAATTTTAAATGCAAGGCTTATGAAAATCCGATACCGTTAAGACAGCGTGGAAACGAGTGTACTTTTTAATAAAATTACCAATTTTTTCTGCTGATACATTTTATAAGTCGGAAGAAAGGCTTTTAAGAAAAAGAATTAAATATATTACGATTTTGGATTTTGCATTAGTGTTCTGCGAATGCCAACTCAAGTGCCATATGTTACGGTTATTGTCCTGGCGTTTGGACCTGGTTGAGGGTATTAGTGTAGTCTGTCTATTCCGTCTGTTTTTAATGTCATTTGTAAATTGAAATAATGCTGATGTTTGTTGTTGTTAGCGTCTGGATTTAGTAAACATTTAAGTTTTGTCCGTGTAAATACACTTATTAAAATAAAACGAGTTCCTCTGTTCAACCTGTACTCTGCTTATTCGATTCATGTTTTTGGAGTTACAACATCTTAAAATTCTATTCCTGTTATACTGTATATAAAATAATGTATACGACATGTATTATGAATGTAGTAAATGCAAAAAGTTCTTGGACTATAATACTGCCTACTTCTGGTACCAATGTGTTTTGCAAGGCATAACCTCTACCCAGTTTGCGTGGAACACGTTGTAACTGAAGCGTGAATGAGTCACGTTTTGGCAATACGATGCTTCCGATACCATCTTTAGAACTAACAGCCGGTTGAAGGTAATAACTTTGATATGGTATAAGCTGTACGTGGCCTAATCTTGTACAGTTTATTATATCAGAGCTGAAATTGCAGCAAGAATAATAATTGTACGTTGTTCACAACATTTAGCTGGCGAGGCTATCCCTAGAAAGTTTAGGTCTAGTTTCCATTATTCCTTGGCTCTCCGCATAGTTGTAAACAGCCTTTTTAATAAAATAAAGCACTATTAATAAATAACTTAAAATTACTCATACTCCTAGAAAGTTAATGAGGGATCCCCATTAACTATATAGTATATGAAATGGGATACAATTTAGTCTATGCAATGTGGTATGGTAATAACAAATATTCAGAATCCTACAAAGAAATTAATTATTGAGATAACTTTTAATGCATCAAGATATATGTTTTGAAAAAAGTCTTGATTCAATAATAATATTGAGGGCACTGATATAACGATTATATATTATTGATAATTATTGAGTTTATAAAGCATGTTGAACGCAAATTTAACAAAATTAATTAACCTAATTTCTGCTTACTAAATTTGTCTGAGTATTTTTTACAACTTTAGATCGATTATCTTAGTAATTCATACTTTTAGCGAATTTCCCCTAAAGGGAAGAAGCTATTACCGTAGGTCTCATGGTAAGACCTAAGCCCGAGACCATGATAACTTTTCGTTTTGGAGCCATCACAAGCAAAAAACACCATTCGATCGAATTTTTATATTTATATGTGTGTGTCTGGTAGCACGATAGCGGCCGTAAAAATGGAATGAAAATTTGTAAAGACATATAAAGTGGTATTCACTCGGACGAGTTTGTGAAACAGCCTGATTGGGCCACCGGACTTGGGGGAGGGGGGTAAAGGGGGATAAACCCCCTCAAAAATAGTTTTTTGAGTTATTTACATAGAAAAATAAAATTTTTGTTGGCACCATTGAATTCAGCTCCAAAAAACAAATAATTTCGTATATTGAATCACTGCTCTATGTCCATTGGTTACCAAGCTATTGAAAGTGGTAAACACAGTACGTTATCCCAATGTTAACCTCATGGGAAATACGTAAAATTCTATATCTCGGTTATTTCTTAACATATCTTGATAAAACTTGGTAAACAGCTTCTTCTAGTTCAGATATACAAAGTATTGAATTAAAACCACCGAGTTTTTATATACCAGTAGCAGCAAACCTGCACACTCATTCCCCATGTTATTCTTACGGAGCTTACCAAAACATGTCAAATCTCGCTATGTTGGGTTGAAATATGTTGTTGTGCATTTGGAATTCTCTGAGTATGCAGGTCTGCTGCAACGGGGGTGTTTTATTTTTAAAACACTTTTCTGCATTTTTATATGCAGGTAGTACCTAGCCTGAGTGGCTTTGCTTTGAAACCCTGCATAATGAAGGCGTTTGGTTGAATGTATATTAAATTAATGCATTTTATACTAAAATCTAAAAGTGTATGCTTTTTCTATTATGAATCATGTTTGAAAAACTTGGTAAAATGGATAAAAAACAAAAAAAATAAATTGGTTAATATATAGAGAGAGATACATTATGATGAATTTGTAAGATTAATGTATTTCATTGTCAACACTTTAATCATTTAGTTCCTCCATTGAAGGATGTTGCATTTGAAACTGCCTGATAGATCTAAAGTATTGAACCATAAATTAAGCATATCAAGTGATGAGGCAGCGTGCAGAATGCGTTTATTCGTAATTTGTGGTTTCATACATGTTTCGATTTGTGATTTATACAGTGCAATTGCGTTAAGGAAATAGCGAAATAAAAACAATAACAAGTGTAACCCAGCACCCAAAGTAGTCTGTAAAGAAAAAAATTAAAAATGTTATATCACACCAAGTATTGACCAAGTTTGCCCGCAAAAATATTAACAGATATGAAATTTCGGACGGAAGTAGTTTTTGTTTTGTCTAGGTATTACAGAGAACTAAAAATGTATATAATAAAACAAATTAACAAGAAAATAATAAAAGCCCTTTTATCATATGAAACAAAACGTAATAAAAATTATTATTTGCACTTTTGATACAAGAGGTGTGAGTTTTATTAACACTCTCGCTGGCAAACTGTGTCGTCAGCCGTCAGGGCCAGGTTAACGGGAGTTCTCGCGGTGGACAACGGCTCTAACGACTTTCCACGGTCACACGTGATGCCGAGTACTACTCATATGAAACATCACATCACGTTGAACAACATAACAACATACAACATCACGTGCTTAATACAACATAACAATCGACTGAAGAAGAAACATTAATATTTCGATGTATCTAGTTGAGTTTTATTTCCCTTAAATAATAATTTCATACCACATATAAATATTTATTGACATTAGTTTTACATTAGTTATGAACAAATTACGACTTGTTAAGATAAAATAAATAAATAAATATTTTTATAGAAAATATACTATTGAAGGCTGTTACTACGCGGTACTATAAATATACTGCGTCAAGGTATTGACTAGACCTGGACCAAAATTTATATATTACGGTTGGAGGTGCTTGATGAAACTTGAGGTGTGGGTTAGTCAGAACTATTTGGCAGGCTTACTTCTATTTAATGATTTTTTCCGTACTAAAGTGGCCTTAACAGCTAAAACTACAAGAATAACAATGCGTTGAGTGTTTACCGTCCTAAATACGGTTTTAATTATAACTTGTTGAAAGTTTTGGGTTATCTTCGAAACACAGCTCTATTTTGTCTTCCTTACTTGATACCTGAATACTTTGTTTTACACCGATTTCATTGGATAGACTGCATCTTGTTAATAGACGATGGATATACACAGAATACAAAAAACTAGTGCTTAAATTCAATATATTAAAACCTTTGCATATTAAAAATGATAGATTGCAAACCAATTCAATTAAAATTTTCAACTTGGTTCCAGTCTGTCAAGTGTGGATTTTAGGTATGTTATTAGGGCCGAAAACAAGAATAAAACACTAAGTCACCTGTGTTTGCGGAGACGGGAACATCGTGCGACCGGAGCAAGAAAATATAAAATAAATTATGCATTTTTTGGATTTCTACATAATATCTTATTTTATCATCAAAATACAGTAGAGCAAAATATGGGTTTTAAGAAAATAAAGAGGATAACTTTTCCTATGAATTTGTTATATTTTCTCTTTGTCATATTTTGTACGTTTCCTCTCAATACTTGGTCTGGTTTTGTAGATCATTAAGAGCGCTTCAAAATGTTTTACTTTTTCACCAAAATCGATAGCTATTTTAGAAGAAAGTGAGATTTCCCTTGATTTATAACCATCCGTTTACTGCTATGAATTGATGAAAAGTCCTTAAATATTTTAAAATATTTTTAATTAAATCAGTTAGAGGAATCTTATATTGCACCTCCACTTAAAAAATTTTTTTTAGGATTGCCAATCTTCCACTGGGGATCGGTCGGCTCAAGTCAAAAATATATATTACATAATTAATTTTCTAGGGGTTATTTTGTGAGTAGAACTCCTCCTACAGTTTTCAACAGATTTTGACGTTCTTAGTGTCATTTTAAAGAGCTCACTCTGAAGTTGAACGTCCCTTAAAATGAGCTCTATATATGTTTTGGCCCTCAAAGTTACCATATTATTCTTATGCCATATAGGATTTGTTTACATATTGACCATATGCGCAATTTAAAGTCATATGTAATCAGCTGGTGTTTAAAGTTTGTTTTTATTTACCTGTCACAATGAAATGTTCAATTCAGCAAAAAAGGTATAACTTAGTAAGAATAAATTTATAAATTAGAAAAGACACAATATTCCATGAATTAAAAGAAATATAGATAGCCTCTTAAGAACTAGCATCGTAACTGTATGAGAAACGTTTCTTTGCCGAATAATGAAGAACATAACCTTGATTTTCTACAAACGAGGAAAGTGAGTGCCTGACAATGAACTACCATTCTCACCAGGAAATATGGTGTTAATTTTTGATCATTGCAGGGGAAAAACTTAAAGGCTGAAAAGATGTCAAGTACATTTAATCTGTGCTGCTCTAAAGGTGAAGTGATTTTAGAAGAGTGCACCCAAGATAACTTGATTAAACATCTCATCAAAGGAGTCAATCCACCGTCATATTTAAAACAATGGCTGAGATTTGTAATTGATCAATAATGTCATTAGTAATTTACCATATGCACTGACAGGTATATAGGTACAGGTATAAAATAGGGCTGCTGACAGTACTACGCCAGGCGAGTGAAACCTAGCAGTCTACTCAAAAACTAACAGTATGCGCTTTTTTAGTTCTTGTGGCTTCTCTTGATCACGTAGGTCATGTAGGTTTGAAACATACTCGAGAGCCCTTAAGAATATATATATGACTAGCAGAACCCGTGGCTTAGCTCACGATAAAGATTATCGTCTAACCTTGATATAAAGAATCTAGAAGACTGAATAGAAAATATTTATATCAAGGAATATGTCACGTAGAGATATGTTTGTTTTATGGCGGAATGTAGGATAAAATGTAGATACCACAGTAGGATGTAGGATACCACAGTAGATATTGAAGGTTTTCTTTTCACCGTTATAACTCGAAAACGGCCGGACCGATTTTAACACCAAATGTGTCGATTTTAAGGTACTTCCTTGTAGATTTACCATTACGTCCCTGGATTGCCTAGTGGGGCATCAATTAAGTACAGTAAAGGGCTGAATGTTAGAAACAGTTATGGTGCTATCCGTGGGCAGTATTTCAAACTCGATTCACTTAGTTTTTAACTTAAAATATGGACGGGTAGGAATAATTTAAGATCAACCACTGATTGCAGCATCTATTTTTCCGTGAAAAGCCGGGACACCGTCGAATTAGATGAAAAAGGAATTTGCCAAATTATTGTAACTGGCATGATTGTAATTAAAAACATGAAGGACGGCCTAAGGAAATAACTATAGCTCCCGCTGCCTAAAAAGATGGTACCACATAATGAGCTTATGATTGAACGTATAAGGTACGAAACTAAACCAAATGTAACTTTTATATAGTACGAATAACCTAACAAAATCATCAAAACAACCACAAAACCATGATAAAAGGAATCAAATTATAAATCAGCTGTAACAACGTATCCGTTTGTGAAGCTAATATACTTGATTGAATAAAATTGGAAATTTAAACAAAAGATCATCCATTACATTAACATGGGGCATTTTCAAAGCTTCAGCTCCACGAAAAACCTCTAAAAATCTCGAATTAAAAAAGTCCGTTCTTGGTGAATGTCAACACTCTGTAAGGAACATCCATGCAAATTTTCAAGGTTCTAGGTTAAGTAGTTTTGGCTGTACATAGGATAGGTCAGTGGTATTTGACAAAAATACAGTAGAAAAGATAGTATAAATATAACTTACAATCAGGGATTTGTATAATTTATAAATTTTTACATAAGTAGATCAAAGAATCATATCATTTCAGCACATTCTATTTGTGACTGAAAAACCACTGTTCTTTTCTCTTTCCATCTTACCGGGATTTAGTCTCAGCCACAAAAGGCAGTATGCTCTTCACGTTTAAAACTGCGTAACTCCCGCTACCGAAATATAGAAGGTGCCACTTAACTAATTAATGGTGGATTTTATCTAAACTAAATGTAACTTTTATATAGTACGTAATTATGTCCTTGAAACAAATCAACAAAAATCAATGAAGCCATGATCAAAGAAATCAATTTATTATCATCTGTATCAACGTATACATTTCCGAAGCTAACTACCAGCTGATTGAAACAAAAATCGTCCAACATACTTTTAAATGGGAAAATCTGAAAACTTCGGCCTCGCCAAAAACCCCTTTATACTACGAATTTTGTAAAATCCGTTCTTAGCGGATGTCTACGCCCTAAGAGGAACATCCATGCAAAGTTTGAAGGTTCTATGTCAAGTAGTTTGGGCTGTACGATGTTTCCACTGAGTAGTATTTGACAAATATATAGTAGATTCATAGTGCACTATTTATAACTGTTTACGTCAATGTGTTGTTTAAATAATATTTATCTTTATGGAATAAGCCAAAAAACTTTAAGGATGACTGTAAATATAAATCACTATCAATTATAATTACAAAAAATATCAAAATAAATCATATCAGTAAATATAAAACATTGCTCGATTTAGAGCAACAGTTTACCTAGTCTTAAATTATTACATAAACGTGGGTATATAAGGATATAAAGTTAAAGGTATTTTTGAGGGAAATGCAATGCTGCGATTGGCGTTTTAAAAGGGTGACTGACTGTAACTTTATGGGGGATTGCAAAGAGAAATAATATGACACAAACCCGAGGTCGATATAACATCCCAGACTAAAGCATGAGACTAAAGCTGCCGACATTCAAATTTATGAATGGGTAAAATCTATGCATGCTTGTTTATCCATAAAAATTGTTATGAGCCCACCATTTTGGCTACATATATCATATAATATTGGCCTCGGGGTCGCACCATTTATTTATTTTGACAAACCCTGCAAAATGAAGGGCAAAATAGAGGTTTGCTTTTAAAAATTTTGGGCTGCCCTTAAATGCCCCATTTTTGGGTAGAAGGCTAAGTTGTGACTTTAACAAAAAAAAGGCCGACTTTCATTCTAATCATAGAAATCCAAGAATAGTTTCACACGTTTGCAAGGTAAAATGGGGTACCCACAATTTAGCTAGTTTGCCCACCTCAATTTTTGTACTTGCCGCCCTTTTGGTTAAGGGTGGATATTGACCTCCTAATGCATTATCATTTCTTTTAACAATTCTTTATAATGAAGGGTCACTTAGTAGAGATTTACATTTAACAATTTGGGATACCACCCTAAATACCCCATTTTGAGGGTGGGGAATTAAATGTGACGCTTTAAACCATATCAGTATACAGTGAGCAAGGCAATTATTTATTTGAGGAGAAGCAAAGATTGCAGTCAAGGAGAACCAGCACGTCACGCCATTTCCGCCTCTCCGGAACAGGAAGTGGGCGGATCAGTGAGACTAAGATATCTTAATAACGCTGTGCTGTAACGACCACAATGGTAATGGTATACCTTTGCGTAACAGGCAAATCTAAGTAATTTAGTTTATTAAGTATTATAAAACTATATAAGATAAAATGACGTAATTTAAAAAAAGTTACTAAAAGAAGGTGATGAATATAATATTTTTGTGCAGAGATAAATTTAGAGTTCTCGTTGAGTTTTTAAATGAAGCGTGATTGATTAACATGACTGTTATAAGCAAATACCGGATGACTAATAGTAAATTTTACTTAATGCCTGGAAGGTGACTCGTTAAGGGATGAGACGGTGTCTATAATTAAAGGCTCTTCGAATTTTTGAAATTTATGTACTGAATAAAAGAACTATTCGGGTTAAATTGCTTATTCGTCTCCAAACGTTTGTGGACATATTAATGAGTATAAGTGAGATTACAGAGCATGCTTTCAAATTTTTTTATCCGCAATCCATAGTTTGTGGATTTTCTTAGGTTTATTTCCTTTGCAATCCAAATATTGTTAAAATAAAAAAAATTGAAATTAGGATTGAATTGAAATTGCATTATTGATCACTTGTCCTTGCGTTAAACCGAGGGCGACAATTTTCCAAAGAGAGACAAACCACTTTACTCCCGTGATTCACACAATATTTTCCCCCTCCTGTAGAAATTAAAAAAGAAACGCAATACTTATTAATTATTCTATTGACAAGAAAAACACAAGTTGACTACTGTATTGATTGAAATGATCTCAAACCCTTAACTGTTGCAAAGTATCAGCTGTTCCGGTTTTAACAGCCTGCCACCTAACAGACTGTTTGTGCCAGTAATCCGTTGAGCTACAACATATTTAATTTGCTCATATGCTTGAAATTTTTAAGGCGTGCGATTTTAAATTTTAAATTCAAATATTACTTATGGGCAGAATACAAAACAATCACTCTCGGCGGAAGAAAAGGACTATTCTGCTCAAGCATTACAAGGATTAAAATGTGACTAAGTATTGCAGCTCTGAGAAAATTTTATTACTCCACCGCTGATCAAAACGCTTCAAAGCTGCGTGACCGCATATGCATCGTCTTAACGCAGTCAATCTTCTCTAAGAGCACGCTTTCTACAAATCGATTTGAACCTTTGTTTTCAACTGATGCACGTCACGCAGACAACATTCAAGCTGTCCTTAAAAATTTCCACAGGGAATTTGAGGATGAATCCCGGCCCTCCCCCAAATTTCACCATAGGATCGGCCTTGACGGGTGACGAGTAAACCTTCTATTTCTTTCCATTGTTATAATGTACATCAGTATTATTTCATCGATATAAAATTTAACAGAACCTTCTGTACCCTGATGATTCTTTCATATCACTCTCTAATTTGATATAACACATATATCGCTCCTTTGAAGGCTTTGTTACATGATGAGCAGTGGGTTGTGCTTCGATTTAGTGAGACGCTAGAGTGACAGACCACTCACACTCGCCTCGGTTAGTGTGCATTTGCCACAAAGCAACTATATTATCCCTTGATGTTATAAATTTTTACCTTCACCGGATTCTCCTCCCATTCTGAACGGAGATCAATCTAAAAAGCAGATTGCCCAAAATGGGTGTGTGGTTGGTGTTGCATTTTGTTAAAATGTGTTTTTAAAATTAATGTTTATAAAAAATATTGGATTTTAAACTAAAGCTTTGGAAACTATTGCAACACGATAAACTCAAAGTGCATCCTAAAATAATCTAATCATGATAGCATTTCAGCCACGACAGTCGAGTTGAATGAGCGTCAGATGTCGTATTGCTTGACCTGATTGTCACTGTCTGTCCCTTTATTAGTTTTGATTGAACATAAAAAGTTGATCTCGAGAAGTTGTATCTTATTACGAAACTACATCAACTAGATACAACTAGATCATTATATGATTGTAACAATACATTATACAATGATAGAAACACTTCTATTTTGATTGTGAACACTGATCACAATTAATTTAATCTAATTAACTGTTTGTTTAATAGTATTACATGTATCAATAGTATAGAATATTGGTGGAAAAGAGTGAAAATACTAATTTTGGTGTAATAAATATTACCATCTATAAGGCTTCCAACCTTAGAAAGGAGAAAGAAGGAAAAGCACAAATATAATCCGTTAGGAGTACATATAATGAATTCGCTGAGTTTGCAGGCAAATTATAATATTTGAAAAAATGATATTATAAATTATATTGTATAGTGATTCACTGGTAAGGGTATTTGTTCTACTTTCTGATATAATTATAAATTATAATATATAAAATGCTGTGACAGCAAACCTGCATACTCATTTTCCATGATGTTATAAGTATTTAGTTTATTAAATATTATAAAACTATATAAGATAAAATAACGTAATTTAAAAAAAGAAAAAAAACTCAAAGAGAAAATTGTTGTATATCATGCTAAGATTTAAATAGATTTTACTTAATTTGAGGCTCCGTCTAAATGATTTATTTAAGCAATTGAAATTTGTTGAGTATGTAGGTCTGCTGCAACGGGGGTATTTTAGCCTTGCGAGAGAAAATATTTTTAAACCCTTTCATAGAACGCATGTAAAGCCTGCATGGAATATTTGTGACAAGCTTTATGTGCCAAAGCATAGTTATAATTTTTGAGCAATTGTGGTGTCTCTGTCAGTACGTTTGTAGACCAATTTTAGCTTATATATATACATATAATAGATAGTGCTTTAGCTTTAAAAATTTAAAGTTAAATTAAGAGGCTTTAGCCTTTTAAAAATCTTTCTTGGGACGCATTTAGAGCCTAAGAAATAATATTTGTGCCTAGTTACAAATATTTCATTGAATTATAATATAATTTGTTAAAAAGTGTCAATCTGCTTTCAAGGATTTGACACTATGATTAACCTAAACGTCGGCATGGACTGCCATGAATAGTTTATATCAACATAAAATTTAATTCCAAATTTGTAATCTTCATTGAAGAACAAGCTAAGATCTACCTTGTACTAACACTCTTTAACTTTTACTATAAATCTGCATACAGTCTGGGAGTAGGAACCACCTCTGCAGTTTTTGACAAGGGGGTATAAATTACTTTGCATTATACTGTAATCTATTTCATGTTTCCTCCTTGCAGAAACAGATTCAGTGTAACGAAGATGTATCTTCGTTTAATTTCAACGATCTGCAAACTGATATTTCATCCGAAACCACACTCGCGGTTTAATCACGAATCCGTTTTGTTTGTCCTACGAATAGAAACCACGTTTCCGTAAATCATTCAACCGCTTCTTAATTAATTATGAAATATGATTGAAAGTCCACGTCGAAAAATGTTTTAATTACTAAGATCAGTTCAACCGTTCAGCCCCAACGGTTTGTTAAAGTTCAATATCATGAACCAAAACTAGTGAAGTAACTATAGTGTACTTTCTTTGGTGGGGAACTTATGAATGGCCATTAAAGGAAAAAAAGTTTATTGAGCTATACTTTGATGAAAGTTGTGGATGAAGGACTTAACTGAACTAAAAGGTTTAAACTGCAGTAGAGGCAACATTTCAATCTTTTTAAAAAGAAAAACAAAACAATATCTGTAGGATGCATTGTTACCGTCGCATTCTGTAGGAAGCAAATACAGTGATATTTGAACCTTCAATAATTCAAAAAGTTGAGCCATATGAGTCTCTAATAACAATAAGCAACTGAGTATTGTTTAGTCTAAGGTAGTGTTAAACACTGGCCAGCATAACTCCAGTTTCAATAAGTTTCAACCACTTTATCTGTAAACCAACTAACTTTTAATTTTAGTGAGGGAGATGAAATTTTTTTATTGAATCACTTAACTTACCCAGGTGTTAATATATTGGTTAAATAGCTGCATCCTCGAAGATCCGGTTAAGAATCATATTGTCCTTCAAAGACTACTAATGATTGGATAACATAATTATATTTAATTATTTAAATATTTCAATACAGTATAGGAAATATAACTTCCTACATTCAATCTTATGCAATGAGTAGGATAAATGTAACAACATTCAACAATGATAAGTTTTTCACCTTTTTCAATTTTGTACCGATTTTAGTTTAAAATTGTGGTAAAAAATTTAATAACGTAGTGTTTTAAATTTATAAATACTAATAAGAAACTGTGAAAAGAACAATAACTAAAGATAAGCTTACTCTAAAAACAAGATTATAGGAGGGCAATAAGAATGTAGTAATTTATGTCACCAACAAGTATACCTGCAGACAGTTTTTACTTATACAGCACTTGTACAACCAATTCAATTTGTAAATGGTTTGATTAAAGTACAGTATGTTTATCTAAAATACTATCAAGTCATAAAATCAATTTGAAATTAGCTAAAAGTTTGTCTCTCCCAAAATAAATAGATGCTCTATTGTATTTATCACTTTGTCCTATGATAGTAATAATATTATTAATTCACCCTAAGCTCTTAAATGTTTATTCATTTACTGTGGTTACACAGCTATATATGAAAATGAAATTAAAACTATACATACAATGAGTTTATGTTTACTATGAAAGGTTAATTATCTACAAAAAATAAATTAGTGTTTCCATTTTTAAAGTTTTGAAAATTTTCGTCCATTTAACGCTGACGCATTAACTTTAATAAAATATTATGAATTTAACTTCTGCAGACATACGATTGCTGATTAGTAAAATCAAGCTTTATGTTGCTTCGGGATCTAGAACGTGTGTGAACTCAAAATAAAATTTTGAGTAGGATGGTATGATATACCCTCGCGATGGACCCTTATGGCTTATCTTGCCAATAAGGAGGCGATGTTGTTAATTCGATAAAAGGGCGCTTTATTTGGCTCAGCTCAAACCGTAGATTAGGTGGAGATAGGTCGATGACTCCGAGTTGGATATTAACGCATGTAGAAGAAAAACTAAGAGTTTGTATGACACAGTGGCGTATATAGAAATTATTTTCGGGGGGGGCCAGGGCCGGATTTAGCCGCCGATGGGCCCAAAGCATTTAACCGCCCTTCCTCCCAAACGTGACAATATGCCAGACCTAATCATAGGCGTAATTAGGGGGGGAGGGAGGTACTTGCTCTGCCCAATAATTTGGGATTATAGTTTATTAGCTAAACCTGATTTTTTTAAACATTACAAACACAAATATTTGTGTTTGTTTACATGTCTGCTGATGCCAGCTGGCGAAAGGCCTCACAAACAAAAATTATACAAATATTATGGTGTTTTTCAATGTTTAAATTTGATAATATCCAATATTAACCATTCGTTAACAAGAGTGATTGATTTATTTTTTTTAGCCAAGAAATCTCTTGGTCGCATTGCCGCGGTCTGATGTTCTCTTGATTGTTTTGTCGCGATCATCTCTCGGCCAGTTCTTGGCTACCAAAGCTTAATTATCGCCTTTTTATCTCGGCCGTTTCGTAGTCAAGAGTCAGCCGCTTGTATCGTGGCCGTCAAATCTCTGTAAATCCTTTGCAGGGTGTCTACGAGTCGGCAATTCGAGAATACCCCTGTTGGAGTACACCTGCATAATCAGCGAGTTTCAAATGCTTCAATGAAAAAATTACAGGCCATCAAAAACAAAATATTAAACTCCATCACCACTTCATAAATTTGAACGGATGGTGTTCTTGGTGTCTGGGGTCCCATAACAAAAAGTTATGATGGTCCCGGACTTATATCATACCACGAGCTCTACGGCAATAACTTCTTTCCTATAGGAGCAATTCGCTAAAAGTCGGGGATAACTAATGAATCCAAACATTTGGTCGGGAATTTTGATGCTTGAGTTAAAACGAAACTGAATATAGCCGTTTTTATCGTTGGTATCGTCATCGCGGCCGGCAAATCTCTCGATCGAATCACAACAAACAAATTGTTCGGTAATATTGTGGCCGAAAATCAGTCATTTACATCGCGGCTAGAAAATGTTTCGGCCATTTTGTGACCGGAAGATCGCTCGATCGTTTCGCGGCCAGCAAATCTTTCGGAACCAACGCAGCCGAAAAATCTCGGAAATCCCCTTAATATCATGGCCATCAAGCATGTCTCCCCGTGGCCCTCATATCTCTCGTCGTATTTTTGCCAGAAAATCGCTCGTTCGTCCCGCAGTCAAAAAATTACTTCCTCGTTTTGCGGCCAGTAAATTTCCTGCTTGTATCGCCGCCGGCGCCGGCAGATCTCTTGGTCGCATTGCGTCCGACAAGACTCTCGCTCTTTTCGCGGCTGACGTATGTAATAGCCAGGTCATGGTCGAAAAATCGGTCGTTTTTACAGCGGATGGTACGCAAGTATCTCGATCGTTTCGAGGCCGACAAATACCTCGTTCTTTTGCGGCCGACAAATCTTGGTTGTGTTACAAAACAAAACAAATCTGTCGGATATGTAGTGATAGGCAAAGTCCCACAGTCACTTCGCGGCAATAAAAACTAACGGTTATATCGTAGCCGGTAATCTCGGTTGTATCATAAAAGACGTACTCATTAAATCTCTTGGTGATATCGCAGCCGCATTAAACCCCTCGGCTGTAAAACTGTCGATAAATCTGTCGGACATTTCGCGGCCGTCATCTCGCAAATATTGTTAACAAAACTCATTACGCCCTTCCTGCCTCCACCTTCTTATGATCTGATTCCACCATTACCCCGAATAATGAACGACTCAGCGCCAGCGCCCAGACCAAAAAAATAAGCTTTTGCGCCCCTCTCGCCTTGAGTACACCAACTGCCGCCCTTCCAAGCAGTGACGCATTAGGCAGAATAACAGTGTAGTCTGATATAACAAAACTACGAGGTACAGTAAGAAAGTTCCCGGAATGAATATTTGTATACATATATTGCGATCGCCAGCGGGAAATTTGACTTGCAGTAGTTGGTACGACTCCTGGGGAGGGAATATCGGTAGTGGTGGCATAGCTGACTTGCCGTAGTGCAGCATTGGAAAGCGCTTTTCGTGTACCTGCAAGTCGACGTTGTCAGATTTTTGAATAATGGCATTTCATGAACAGCGCACTGGGTGATGCTGACAAAGAAAATATTGGGGGATTTCTTCGTTGCCTCTTCTCCATAAGCTTGAATTTACAACTCAAGAGTCTCACTGGGTGATTTTTAAAGTAAAACAAGAACAATGCTCGTGTGCTGTTTATAAAATGACATTTTTCGAAAATCCGACAACTTAGACTTGCAGGTACACGAAAAGCACTTTCCAATGCTGTACTACGGCAAGTCAGCTATGCCACCACTACCGATATGCTCTCCCAAGGAGTCTTACCAACTACTTCAAGACAAATTTACCGCTGGCGATCGCGCTAAATGTAAAAAAAAATCATTCCGGGAACTTTTTGACTGTACCTCGCATATCAGGTGGAAGATACAGGATAAGGTCATTGCAAATCCATATTGCTCTAAATTAATGAATTATCGATATTCTGCTTGCTGCTGATAAGATCTTGCAAATAATTTATAATTCACGCACAGTATTTAATTCCCTAATTTTTTCTTTTGCCCTTTTAATTTCGGGGGGGGGGGGGCCCGGGCCCCCTGGGCCCCCCCTTATATACGCCACTGGTATGACATCTCAACAATGTAAAGGGTCCGAAAAAAGTCTGGAATATATAAATATATATTTATCACTATTCAAAATGTAATAAAACTTTGCACTTGTATACACCCAATAACAAACATTTTGGACGTATATTACCGAAATTTGCGCCGGTTTAAACTCTTAAATATAAGCATACCTTGCGATGGACCTCATTTTGAAGATCTTAAAAAGTGGAACATAACGCCACAAACCCGGTTTTAAAAGAATTATCCAAACATAAATAACAGCTCCTCAAATTGTTTAATATTTCAATCCTAAAATATTGGGAAAAGTCTGGAATAAAGTGAATAGCTCCGAAAGTACTATGTATAATACTATAAAACTTTGCATTTAAGTATTTTTGGTAGAAACCATCAATTTTCCGTAATTTAAGATTTTTCAGTATTGTTAGAGGACGGTTCTTGATAAGAGTCTTACAATTCTCCAAGGTAACCATGCCATGAGTTTTTCCTAATACTACAAAGGTATTTGAAGGTGGATCACAGCAATACTGACCTGATTGCAAAGGTGGCTTTAATCAAAAGTTATACCTTGTTAAATGATTTTTTCCTTAGTATTGTAGTGAAATATCAAAATAATCATGATGGGTGGATATTTAAATATTCATATAAACTGTGATTTCTATGTTTAGATAATTCTTTTGCAACCGGGTTTGCGGTGGGTTGATCCACTTTAAAATATATTTAAAACGAGGTACATCACAAGGTATGCTTACATTTAACAATTTTTAAGACTTATATCGTGGATCGTTTCCTGAGCATGTAAAAGGTCTGGGGTTATTTATATCGATATGTTTGCTGTTGCGTTGAATACTCAATTGCCAAGTTTCATTACATTTTGATTAGTATTTAAAATATATATTAAAAATATTGCAGATCTTTGCCCAACCCTGTATATTCCCTTCCAGTCACCTAACAATGTTAGAAGTTTAAACAAGTTAGCTTTTAGATGGGATTGTAGAATACGATAGGGATGTTCGAGTTACCGTTATTGAAATGAAAAGACACAGAGCAATACTTAACCATTTATTTAAACCTCGGAAAATATATTATTATTATTTAAAATGACTGTTAAAACGTATAATAACACTATTGGTAGAGTTATATTTTTACAAAAACTATCGGCTGTCAAAACAACAATAAAATTAATTTAATTTGATCGTCAAACACTTATGAATAATTACCGAGTATTATTGCAACAATAAACACTGTCCAACTAAAGAGTAATGGGACTTTTACATGATTATATTGATATGCAAGTAAAGAATACCGATTTATTTATTGATGATATACGAATTAATAAATGTAAATTTAAATATCACCGTAATTGCGAAATTTAGAAGAGTCTATAATCACTTCTCTGGTTTTTAGCACCCACATGATTGTCATCAGTAGTTACTAATTTGTCTCCCCTCCAAAGTAATTAATTATCTGTCACAGTTTTAACCGTTGACAAAGTAAAGCTCAATGTGTATGGTTTCCTACAAAAAATCCTAGAATGTGGCAAAAGCCTTTTTATAAACTCTTTTATTTTAAAATTTTGTTAAAATTGAAAAAAATATTTAATATTTAATATATAGTATTAGTATATATATATATATATATATATATATATATAAATATATATATATATTTATCAATGTACATGAAAGTTAAACGTTAAAAATTAAAAAGTCTTATTCTTTAAAAAGCTGATTATTTGGACCTGTTGTTAAACCAAATAATTTTAACGAGCAATGAAACCCTTGATGCTGTACAAACCAATTTGTACTTGTCTTCTCCGGAAGTCCAACAAAGGAAGAAAGGGAAATTGATTTTCAACGATGGTGATAATTTACTTGAAAGCTTTGCTAAGAAATCATTATAATTTAATGTAATTTAGTAATTAAAATAATTTTATAACACTATTTACTCGTGATATCGCTAAACATGAAGCAAAGTAAACGAGTAGTGTTCCATCTCTTTTAGGATGATGTCATACAATCCATGCCAAAATGTTGATGCACCCAATTATTAACTCATTACTGAGAAAGTTAAGTTAAATAAAGGCAAACTGAGTCGGGAGCACAAACAATTAGACACAGAGCGTGTACAGTCATTATCACAGCGCTCGATCACGTCTTAAGATCTCGGCGAAATTCAGAGCCCCTTCCATCTCTTGTCGCTTCTATTAGTTTCCTAAATGGCGTCGAATCGCTTCGCACTATTCGAAAGAGAAATCGTGTTGGTTGAAAGTTTGTGAAAGTGTTTTGGAGTACAAAAGAAAGTTCTGTTCCTGAATGTCAAAAATCATACTAACAAATTTTTAGCTAAACAATTAATGGGCGAGAAACAGTGTATACACTAAAATCTTGCTAGCTTTAAGGGTGTTGTCATTGATTAGTTTTGTTATTAAGAAATATTCCCTCAATTCGATTAGTATTTTTATGTGTCGACCAGGGCCGTAACGTTAATTTGGGGGCCCGGGGCAAGACCGGCTTGTGGGGCCCCCCATATCTTACTCAAGCATGTGCGTGCGAGCGTCGAAAATTATGAAACCAATTTCATTTTCATTTAATGGCCATTCCATGTAATTACCATTTTTAGGCCATTATTTTTTTTAATAAACCTAATTTACGAATAATTGATTAAAACTAAACCTAGTAGGAAGTAAACTGATGGTACAGTAATATACCATCAGCCTTCAAAATGGTTATAATCTTTTATTGTTTCCATAGTTTACAACACACAGTTACCAAAATATAATTTTATTACTGATTTTTTTATTCTTTGTGCCTTCATGCAAGCATGTCATCAATAACATAAAAATATTTTTTTGAGCTCCGTCATTTTCAATTGAGATTAGAGCTAAGCTACTTAAAGTGTCTTGTGCCATTGTACTTCTTAAATAGCTTTTTATTAATTTACGTTTCGAAAAATAAAAATATCACTCTGCCTTTGCAATGTTTACTGGGAAAGATAAGTTTATGATACACGCTGTGCACACATCAAGATAACTTGAAGACAACGAACTATAATCAATAATTAAAAGTTCTTTCAATTTTTTTACTATTTTAATTTTTCTAAGCTTCTTTTCAAATGACTGTTATACACTGCACAGTTGGGAAGGAAAACTACAGGAAATATCTTTTGAAAACTTATGAACAAGTTCAGTAGCTGTTTTTTTAAATGTCATAAGCAAAATACAACATTATTAGCCGGCCGCGATGCGATCAAGAGATTTGCTGGCCGCGGATACACTGCGCGTTTTTTCTGATACAATATGACCGAGGGCTTTGTCATAAGCGACCGCGCTTTGACAGCCGCTTTACGACCCAAACATGTAACAGCCTCGAAAAGAGTAAGCAGTTTTCCAGCTGCAATTCGGCCGAAAGATTTGCCAGCCGCGTAATAAACGACAGATTTTCTTGCCGCAAAGGGGCCTATGGATATGAAAATCTCGAAGAGAGTGTCTTGTCGGCCTAAATGCCACCATGTTAACGACTGATGATTTTTCGGCAGCGATATTACCGAAATATTTGTTTGTTGCGTTTCGATCAAGAGTTGCTAGCCGCGACGATGATAACAACGACGACGACGACGCAAATATCGTTTCATTTCGTAATCACGAGTATCGAATTTCTCAACCAAAGGTTTAAATTCATTACGTTTCCCCGACTTTTCCCGAATTTCCGACTGGTAGACACCATGCAAAGGATTTACAGGGATTTTACGGCCACGAAACAACGTAGAGACTCGGCTACGAAACGGCCGAGATAAAAAAAGACGACAAGGAAGATTTGGCAGCACGTAATAGCCGGGAAATGATCGCAACGAAACAATCGAGGAAATCTCAGGGCACGAAAATGCAGCCGAGAGATTTTCTGGCCACAAATTAAATAAATCGATCCGGTTTAGTTGATACCCAAATTATTGGATTACCTATTTGATACCATCTGATCAAGCCTCCTGATCCCTTATTTATACCAAAGTGTCTAATCCCTTATAGCCTTCGTTTGGGCTATTATTATAGCCCAAACAATTATTATACAATCAGTGGTAATATGGCCAAATAAAAGCAGTTGTAGAACAAAATTCCAGTCTCAAAGTTCACAAAAGAACATCTAGTCATCTTTTCACTGGTTTTAACCTAAGAAAAATCACGTTTTTTTTAAATAATACGCGAGGAGCGAGGTCGTGGTCGAGTCCGGTTTTATGCTCTATCAGCTAGAGAAGGGGCCTCTCTGGGGCCCCCTGTCCTCGGCGACCCCGGTGCGGTGGTGGTTACGGCCCTGGTATCAATAACGGTTTTATTATAAATAATATTTCGCTCTGTCAATTGAGATCAATAAAACAGCAGTCCGTACTGTTAAGGGACAGCTGTTAAAATCTCTTATGGTACTCGCAGATTACCATAATTTATGTCAAAACGTATAATAGCATACATACTAGTTTTTTATAGTGTGAACATTTGATCTATAATAAAGCCTGCTTATTAATTTGTTACTGAGCTTCCAAAAGTCCTTGTGTCATGGGCTCTGTGTGAAGTTGACAGTTACCGCTCGGCGGCTGCAGTAGGTCGACGTAATGACCGTCTGTTGCCGGAGAATCAGTTTAACGACTTCCTGCATCCACTAGTTTTTTAGTACCAGTAAATATCAACATATTATATACAACGATACTAGGAAAAAACATCGTTTTCAAAATAGCTCGATAATTTTTCAAAACCTTGTGATAAAATGAGCAGATAAAAAAACTGTTAAATTCGATAGGACTGGAAAGAAGTAATTTTTTTCAGCGCGAGATGCGCATTCAGTTAAAAGGTAATGTTGCGTATAGCAATATTTAATGTTATAATTTTTACGGTTCAATTATAAATAATAAATATTTTGTAAATAAATTATGGAAAACGTTACATCTGAAAAATAAAAGAAAGGTTTTAAAATCATTACAAATACAGGAGTAAGAAAACTTTTAATTTACTCCAAAGTACAAGAAACTTGTTGATACATCTAGAAAGGAAAAGTTAATCAGTTAAAGCTATAAACAATGTAGCGACTTTAGAGGAGGAATCAATCAATAATTACGATAAGCCTCAATATTCCAAAGCCAACTCAAAAGGTGTTTATATGATTGAGTGTAATGGTGTAATGGTGTGGCTTGCAACAAAAAGTACATTGGAAGCACCAATAGAACATTCTCTGAAAGGTTTAAGAGCACAATGCAGTTAACCAAATTAATCCCTCCTCTAAAGTCGCTCAACATATAAAACAGAACAGTAACCACAAAATTGATTTCGAAAATTCATTGAAAATATTAAAAAGATGCAACGATGGAAGAAAAGCACAAGTGTGGGAAGAATTTCTTATTTACAACAACATAACTGAAAATGGCAATAGTAATTTATTAAACAAAAAAGAAGATTTTTCGGATAAATTAACTCTTACCTACATCAGCCATGATAGAATAATTTTATGATTCTAGCTATGATAGAATAGAATAATAAATTCTACAGCAGCTCAGTCAACAATAATAAAATTTCTGCTCCAACCTGCTGATAATGCAACACTGGCAATGACGTGTCATGTCCTTTGACCTTGACTACTTGCTCTAGATTCAGTAGGCCTACGATAGCCGGCCGGGTGTGATGTCCGTCTTTAATTATTTTTGTTTCCGACGTCGGTGTATTAGTATTTGTTCCGTGTGTGTGTATGTTATTTGTAATGATTATTGTGACTATTTTTAAAAAATTCTGACAGCTACATTTTTTTTAAATGTGGGCTTTTTGATGTAAATTGTGTGTACTGCCGCTGGAGATGAAGGGTAATGCCTTCGAAACATGTACGGCATGGTTAGAAAATATTTTGATACCTTAAGGAGATTACGTAAGTAACAAATTGAGATTAAATAAAAGGGTATCAGGGCTGTTAGAATTATTAATTAATACGTGCTCAGTGAAGAGAATAGTATTTACAAATCATTTTAATAATTATGGTTACGTTTCAATTTCGTTCAGGTAACTAGTTTACTGTTTGGGAATTTTTCCTTGTCGTTTATAAATAAATCTCAGCTAAGTCTAAACAAGTTAATAAGTTATTTACGAAAAATCCAACTTTCCTTGTACTGTAGGAAGGAAAGTTACACAATACCATTCCTCTCTGATTGCATCAGTTGGCGCGGTATAACATAACAAGATCACCCTACCAGAACTGGAGTGGCACACGTGGAGTTTCATATCATCTGAAGGACTCTTGTGTATCTTGCATTGTGACAGCTTCATTGTTATTCTCTTGGAGTATTTATCTTCTGGGTGATATAATATTCATATCACAACTATTATCTAATTCATAAAAACAATAATATCACTCTACAACAGGTGCAAGTCTGAAACAACATCTTCGGTTAAAATGTTTGTTAGAAATGATGGAATTATTGTTGAAGGTCCTTGTAAGATCTAGACCGCGTCAGACAAAAAAATGTTTTTCGTAATATAACAAACCAATTAAAACTGTGGTTTTAGACAGGTTATGACCAAAAGAAAGGAAACGATACAGCTCACAAGGTTCAAGTAGAATACTAATATTAATTATATTAATATAAAGATTTAAACTTAATAACACTAAACTTTGAGTAAAACATTAATTAATAATATAAGCTCTTTATTCGAAAAACTATTTATATTACTACAGGTTTCTGGTTATTACAAATTTCTCAACGTCATTAAAAAGAAAACTTTTAAATGCATGAAGAAGTCCAATTTAAGGAGGACGAGGGACATCCGAGTAAATCTCTGAACCAATGAAATTAGCTTCATTAACCTATGACCTGATTTATTGTTACCACTCTTATACCTTACCTTTCATTTTTCATTAATTTAAACTAACGCCTTTGAAATTATTTGCAATAACTTTTACGTTTTGAGCGAAGTTACAGCCAGCGTATCCATATCTTCCGTAGTTGACCTAGTTGGACTTGGAGTGTGCAACCAATATCTCACTGATAAATGATTTATTACTGTCTCTTTCCAAACCATTGCCTCCGTTGTGCAACATTGATTTCTTTTCTCAAGACTCATAACTCAAATCAATAGCTTACGTTCGTAGAATGATGCAATACGTAACGTAAAAATTAGTGTATTGTTTTTCATGACTTAATTAGTTTATAACATAACTATTAAACTATTATATTTTAATCGCCATTTGAAAGTATTTGCTTGAATAAGACCACTTATAGGGTTTCCTTGTGCAAATAATTTAATATTCTTAAAATAACTAAGAGAAAAATAAACTTAATGAGAGTATTTTTTACTTGTAGCAGTAACAAATATGTTTTAGTTTCAAAAAAAATCTGTCATACCATAGTTAAATTAAGCTAAGAGAGATTTTCATCACTTTGTATACGAAAATTACCATTTACCGTACAGCTAAAATCTACGAAAATCCTCGATTTCCTTACAACAAAACAAATCATGATCAGCTGCCTTTTCCGGATCTAAACATTGTTCCCGTACCCACACAATATTTTGCCGTACCCAAACAAACGAAGTTCCTATTTTGAAAGTTCAATCAGCTGACCTTAAACTAAAACAGACTGTACAACCGTATAGTGTTTACTTATAGAAAAATAACTAAGTTATGAAATGTCGGATGATTTAATGATAAGTTTGGTTACTTATTTGCATCGTGATAAAATAGTGTATTACGACACTAGGCCGGAAAGTACTGTTTTGCCGGACGAGCATAATAGTTCCCGCGCGAGCGGTAGCGAGTGTGGGATTTTCATGTGAGTACGGTAAAACTTACCGGCTGTGTAATGTGCAATACGTTTCATCATACTACTCAGAAAAACATACTTTCAATCATAACGTATTCCTGGCATAAACCAATACGTTCCTCAATCCTTTAAACCTAACCTATAATAAACAAAACTAACATTTGCTACTGTTGCTAGTGCTACCACTACATTCCTCTAGAAAGCAACCAATAAACACGTGTTAAACGTCGGATTGCTGTAAACCAGCTGATCGTTTATTTCCGTTACATGTTACATGTAATCTCAGACCGGCAAAACCTTATTGGCCTTTCGAGCCAAAAAAGAGAAACAGAAAACAGATGTTTCTAAGTCAGTATGATGATAAGTATTGTTCACAACTCGTCACAAAAGTCCCATTTCGGGGCTCGATTGTGTTTTACATGCTCGGCTTACAACTCGCAAGTAAAGAACTGTCTTTCCCCGAAAGGAGCTACTTTCGTGACTAGTAGTGAAATATACAAATATTTTTGTGTTAAAAAAATTAATTTTTTCCCCAACTCTTGAATGGTTGTAATTTGATTCTACAACTATTTGATTCATGATTTTTTTACGATTATAATCAGTGTGCCAGCTAATTATACATTATACATTTTTATTACCATTTAATGATTGTAAGAAATTTAGTATTAACGTAAACATAGACTAAATAAACCAATAGCTTTATAGGTTTCAAACTAACAGTTACATTCTTAAATATTTAAAAGAATGATACCCGAGAGTTTTTAGCCGGGTAAACATCTAAAAGCAGTAGACACGACGAGTGAAGAGCAATGTTGATTATACTTAGAGCCAAAGACGGCTAGCAGCTTTCGGTTAATGAAGATACACGTTTCGTATTACACGAGCTTACGTTTAGACTGTCTTGATTTTAGTTCTTGGTCACTTACTCTGCACAAAAAATTATATTTGTTGAAACAACAAAAACATTGGTAAGATGAACAATACCCCGTTGCAGCAGACCTGCATACTCAGCGAATTTCTAATGCATAATTCAATCCAACATAGCGAGATGCGACATCTTTTTGTAAGCTCCATAAGAATACCATGGGGAATGAGTATGCAGGTTTGCTGCTACAGGTATATTAAAACTGGGTGGTTTTAATTCAATATCTAGTAGATCTGAACTAAAAGAAGCCATTGACAAGTTTTATCAAGATATGTTGAGAAATAAGCGAGATATAGAATTTTACTTATTTTCCATAAGGTTAACATTGGGACAACGTACTGTGTGTACCACTTTCAATATCTGTTTTCTGTGCATTACTCTTGGCTAAAATGTTACTCTTTGCCGATCACAGCACAGTAAATTTATCGTGCACTAGGAAACGGAAATAACGAAGTCAATAACGACACATGGTGCTGTGGAGCATGTGTCGTCTGCTGACGTGGTGGCAGCGTCTCCAGGTCCTCTGGGCACACAGAGTGAAAAAAAAACGGCCGTGTAAGGGCGAGTCAACCATTAGGTTAGGCCACCTTAACATGAACTCGCTGTCAACAGGATTTGAGGAGATGGCCTCGGTGGTACAGGACCTGAACCTTGATATCTTTGGTGTGACAGAGACTTGGCTTGCTGAAAATAAGAGCTCAGAGGAGTTTAAACTTCCTGGTTATTTCTTGTTCAGAAGTGACAGAGATGGTTTAAGGGGAGTGAATAGAGCGGGTGGTGTCGCTCTGTATGTTAAGAATGATCTCAATTAACGCCTAAAATAATGGATTTGCAAAATCCCCTCGAGAATATATGTGGCATTGTTAATAACAGAGGAAATACATTTTGCATTTGTGTGGTGTATAGACCTGAGAACATTCCTTACACCTGTATAGAGCAATTTCTTTTTTCTACTTTCTATGAAATGGCCGAGTATACTGATAACATAATTGTTATGGGTGACTTAAATATAAATCTGTTGGACACCTCAAAACCTGATGCTCGTTTTCTGATGAAACAAATTGAAGCCTTAGAGCTCACCCAGCTCGTAGATAAGCCTACAAGAGTCACAAAGACCTCCTCTTCACTTATTAATCACATCTTTATAAATAAAGGGACCACGTCTACAAAATGTGACGTCATTGACATTTCATCTATCTTTGACAGTCGAGGAGTAAGAGTATCAGATCATAAATTGACCTATTGTGACATTGTTCAGAACAGAAGTAGATGCAAGAAGTTTGTAAAATATGTAAGTTACAGAGACTACTCTAACTTCAAAGTAGAAGAAATGATTGAGTGCGCTGCCAATATTCAGTGGAATACTGTAAAACAAATGAATTGTGTCAATGAAATGTTGGATTTCATAAACTCGGCCATTAAAGAAATATTTGACAAGAATGCCCCATTAGTAAGAAAAAGAGTCACAAAAAAGAGAGCTCCTTGGAGAAATGAAAGCATCATAAGTGTCACCAAAGAAAATAATTACTGGAAGAGAAAATTATCAACATCGAAATGTGATCAAACCAAAAATCTATACTGTAAAGCTAGAAATACTCTGAATAGTGCAATAAGAAAAGCTAAACAGATTTATTTTCAAAAAGAAATGGCAGGATGCACAAATTCTAAGGAATTCTGGGCTAAAATTAATATAAGTGGTGCAACAGAAAACAAAGAACATGAGCTTTCAACATTTCTACGAAAACCCGATGAAATAAACGCTCACTTTGCATTGATGGGTGCGGGTTGCCAAGTCCAGCCAAACTGTCTGAACTATTATGCCCAGAACTATTTTGAGAAAGTTAAGAGAAATTTCAGCTTTCGTCCTGTAACAGAAAGGGAAGTAAAAGCTGCCATAAATAGGATAACTTCTGGTGCAGTTGGCACTCATGGTATCACAATCGCAATGATAAAAATGGTGGGTCCGTACTGTATTGAGGCCATTTCTCACTTGTTGAATGTTTCACTTGCCACTGGAGTCTTCCCTAATAACTGAAAGGAAGCAATTGTCATTCCTCTTCCGAAGGTAAAAACCCCGTCATCTGTGGCAGAACTTCGACCGATTTCTGTGTTGCCTGCCCTTTCAAAGGTCCTGGAGACTACTGTGGTTACTCAGATGGTGGAATTTCTGGAATTGGAGTAGATTATTCTAGCTACACAATCCGGGTTTCGGAAAGGGTATAGTACCTCTACAGCCCTTTTGCTTGTCTGTGATGACATCATCAAAGCTAGAGCTGCTAGAAAATGTACTACCCTTGCCATGCTTGACTTCTCTCAAGCATTTGACTCCATTGACCACCGCCTACTGTTGGCCATGATGAAGTACTACAGGTTTGACCATCATGCTGTATCATGGTTCCATTCCTGTTTAGATGGAAGAAGCCATAGGACGAAAGTGGGCTCTAATATATCTGCTCCTGTGAGTAGGACACTAGGTGTTCCGCAGGGCAGTTGCCTTGGTCCCGTCCTGTTTACATTATTTGCTGCCACCATGGGGAAAGATTTAAAACATTGCCAGCTGTATGCGTACGCTGATGACGCTCAGCTTGCTCTTCAGTATGAAGCCGACCAAGACAGCCGGGCTGTCTGTGATCTCAACTCAGACCTGGAAGCTATTAATAATACCTGGTCCATAAACCATGGTATCCAGTTAAATAAGAGTAAGTGCTCTCTGCTGACGTTGCCAGCCAGCAAGGTACTGAATTCTCAATCACTACCCGGTGTTTTTCTTGGCGGTGTTTTGCTGAATGAGTGTGGCTCCACTAGACTTCTAGGTCTTCAGTTTGATGCCAGGCTTTCTTTCTCAGGTCATGTGATTAGTGCTTGTCAGAGAGCGGTGTCCCGACTGAGAATGTTGTACAGGCAGCGACACTTATTTCCCCCACCTACTAGGCTCCGCCTTGTACAGGCTTTGGTACTCTCTGTATTTGAATACAGTCTTCCGGTATATGGCAATGTCATATCACTGGGTGACATGGACAGAATGCAAAGAGTCCAAAATATGTGTCAGATACGTTTGCGGGCTGAGGAAATTTGACCATATTTCACTTGAGCGGAAATTCTTAGGCTTATTGCCTATGGCTGATTTGTGTACTCTCCGCACAGCTTGCCTTGCCCGTAAAGTTCTGGCACAGGGAAGACCGGAGTACCTGAGAGAGAGACTCAGGATCCGCTCTGAGGTGCGCTCCCGCTATACTAGGCAGGACCGCATGCTGGAGATGCCTCGTGTGCGCCTTGAGTCCGCTAGGGGAGGGTTTTCATATTTTACCCCTAAGGTTTTAAATTCGTTGGCCACCGAATACAATCATGAGCTTGGTGGCCAGAGAGCCTTTAAAAAGAAATTGCACAATGCATTGTTGAATGGAAAAATGACTAATTAAGTTATTTTTTAAAGAATTGTTTGACAAGAGTTATTTTGAAAAACATGTACACATGAAAAACGCTTGCTGAAAATAAAGACGATATTATTTATTTATTTATTTATTTATTTATTTATCTTGGCAACCAGTGGTCATGGAGCAGTGATTTTAAATACTAAATTGTTTGTTTTTTGAGCTGAATTCAATAATGCTAGCAAAAATTGGATGATTTTTCATTTTCTATGTAAAAACTCAAAAACCCATTTTTGGGGGGTTTACCCCCCTTTAACCCCCCTCCCGGTGGTCCGATCGTGCTGGTTTACGAACTCGTCCGAGTGATTACCAATTTACACATCTGTACCAAATTTCGATAAGATCGGACCATATTTACGGCCGCTATCGTGTTAACAGACATATATATATGTATATATATATATATATATATATATATATATATATATATATATATATAAATTTGAACGAATATTGTTTTTTGCTTCTGGTGGCCCCAAAATGAAAAGTTAACATGGTCTCGGGCTTAGGTCTTACCGTGAGACCCACGGTAATAGATTATTCCTTTAAGAAAATTCGCTAAAAAGCATTTGCAGATATACAACCTGCAAATGTTTTTGTTAAGTTTACCAATGTCATTTGGTTAAAACACATTGGCTGGGATAGCAAAGTTAGTTTGTAGGAATAACATAAAATTGGTGATTATAGCAAACAAAATTAATGTTGAAATAGCAAATGAATGGAACATTCTGCTGACATTACCAATGCGTTTGTAATAAATTCAATGCACATTGGTATTTATAGCAAATGTGTTTTTAACAAAATAATATTAGAAAATCTAATAAAATGGTTTTAGTAATTCCGACAAAACTATTGTTGTATCAGCAAATAAATTGGTAAAAATCGTTCAGCAAATGTGGTTTTGTTGATTTCATTATTTTTTTTTCTGTGATGTGTACTTCAACGGTAATATTAAAGTTATTGAACGAAGTGATGAAAGTTGGATAAAAGAAAATTCAAACGTGTATTAGTTAACTGTTTTATTTTAAGTTACTGGATATTTTATTGTAGCTATCACTATTTCAAATCATATTTTGAATACCAAACCATGCGAGCTATATAAATAATGTTTTATCATGTGATAACAATAAATCTTTTGAAGAAAAAAAACATTTGAGAGAAAGGTTGTAACTAAGTTCATAAATGAAGGGTTAGAGATAGCAAGAGGTAATAATTTATGACAAATATCTTTGTTGACTGTTATAAACGTACAGTTTAAAAGTTAGTAGCAGTACATTTTGTAGAGCATTATAAAAATTAGGCCTATTAGATTTTGAAAATTATCAGGCCCAATGTTTATTTAGTAAATCAATAACTGATCTTAAGATATACTGGGATTAGGACTAAAATGTATGTAAAAAAGGTAAAAATTGATATAAGACCTTTTTATTAGATGATTTCAAATATTTTAAGAGTAAATGTTCAATTCGTCACAAATTTGAATAATAACGAAAAGGAAACAAGTAACATTAGTAGCAGTATTAGTTTGAAGCAATATAAGCATCAGTAATTTCTCACATAAATGTAATTTCATACATTTCACAACTGAGTAAATTAGGGATCGATGCACTGGTATGAATGATCGATAATCTGTTACAAAGTATATATAACAGGTTCGGAACAACTGGTTCGGAACATATAACTAAACATCATGTATTTGTGAGGTGCCTATCCAAGGACAGCTAAAGAGAAAACTGACATATTAACTACCCTTTGATATATATGTGATGACAACAGCCCCAACGAAAGTGTTAAGAAGCGTTAAAAGATTAGGTTTCAATAAAATAAATCTTGATTAATGTATATATTTAGTATGGAATTAGAAGAATCACTTTTCTTATTTGGGCAGCTGGTTGGCAGTCGCGTGGGTCCAAGTCAGTATTAGTTCAAAGGTGCGGTCACCCCAACACCTTCCACCTAGAGGAACAAATTTACTGAAGTAAATTTTGACAAAAGAATTTTCACCATACCGAATGTTAGCGATGAGTGGAATTAATTAATAATCCGATTGTGAACAAAAGTTTCTATTTGAACTAAATGTTGTCTACTCTTTAATAAATATTGTACTTCCACACAATCGCCACAGGATCGCCGGTTATTTATTTGATGAATTTCCAAGTGGTTTCCAGCTCTTGGCAGAGGCACAGGATCGCTGTTAATTTATTTTGTTAATTTTTAAGAGCGTCTCCCAGCTCTTAGTAGAGTCAAAGGAAAGCTCATTTTAGTTAAACTTCAACTAAATTTAATTGGAGTTATTCCAAGCTCTTTGCAGAGGCACAGGAACGCTACCTTAAATCGAACCACAAAATCGTTATTTGTTAAGTTCAATTTAGAAGGAGCGACTGCAAGCTCTGACTCGGAGACAAAGGAGCGCTCTATGAAAATACTTTATTTTACTTAAAATCGATTAGGGGAGTTTTTAATTTAAAATATTAAACATTTCGCCGAACAACTTAAATCTACATTGGAAGTTGGTACCCTTGGTACACTTGGTAGTTATAGATACTGAAGGTAAACTTACATCGGGGTCCGGCCAACCACTCGCCTCTGGTCGCATACATTGAGCTGATAATTTAAATTGTATCATATTTTGAATTCAGCAAATTGTAACATTACACTTCGATATGAATGCAGTTCTACAAATGAATGCTGACATTGACTCAATTACTCACTTGTCAAACCGCAACGGCCTTAAACTCAATGGTAACAAAACTCAAGCGATCGTTGTTGGTTAAGACTATGCTGGTAAAGACCCTTGTACTGACTCACTTCAACTACTGTGACGTTGTGATTAGCGACATGACTGTGGAGCTCTCAAACAGACTGCAGCGTGCTCAGAACTACTGTATTCAGTTTATATTTGCTTTGAGACGCTACGATCATGTTTCTCAATTTTTTGACTTACTCTCTTTACTGAATCTTAAGGATCTTCGTGAATTTCACGCTCTCCGTTTATTACATTCTATTTTGCAGGCCAATGTCCCTAGTTATCTTTCAGATAGTTTTCATTTCATGTCCGCACTACACGTAGTTTTCTCTCGCATTACACGTAGAGGCTCTCGTCTTTCAATAATAATTCCTATCCATAGAACTTCTCTCTACAATAAATCTTTTTTTGTATCTGCATCTCGACTGTGGAATTCCCCTCCTGATAACATAAAAAATGAAGATAAGTGGGCTCGGTTTGGGGCGGAAGTGAAATATCTCTTGCTACAACGGGGCAGGCGGTGATGCTTTGAGACTTTGGTGAGACGGGTCTCGGGCGACATGTGTGAATGAGTGTGTGTATGATAAAAAAATAAATCTTGACTTTGTTTTTATTTATTTATTTTTTTAATTTTTAAAATAGGTTATTCTTAAAAAATTAGATATTATCATCTCCTTTAAATATTTGTATTCTTTAATGTTTCGGTTGAATAATTTTTATTGTTTTTATTATTAAGAATAATGTTTGTAATTTGTGTATGAGGTTAAGTGGCAGAGAGGACTTTGAAGTCCTAACTTCGCCTCTTTAATAAAGACATTTTTCATTTCATTTCGATATCATTGTTGAATTTTAACTGATACTGAAACAAAACAAAATTAGTAGCACTTTCATTTTAAACTTATACATTTAATAAAGGTTTCCGCTGTTGCATCTTAACTGATGC
Organism: Flexamia atlantica; assembly: GCA_035578135.1. Taxonomy (NCBI): domain Eukaryota; kingdom Metazoa; phylum Arthropoda; class Insecta; order Hemiptera; family Cicadellidae; genus Flexamia; species Flexamia atlantica. Next base: position 44,770,494 of record JAQJVK010000009.1, read on the forward strand.
TGTAACAGAATTAAACACAAAACTACACTCACAAATAAGGGCTTACGTTGTTGTATCTTAACTATGCCGTGACCTTTGTAAACATTACACTCATAAGTAAAGGCTTCCGCTGTTAAATCTTAATCGATGCTGCGTTCTTTATTACAACTATGATTTCGGATCACTGTTGGATCTTAAATGGTGGCGCGACTCAGGGGTGCCCAGAAGAGAGGAAATGATTTTTGGGGCGGGATTTTGATATTTGTGAGAAATTCTAACCAGCGAATAAGGAAAAAATAATAATCGTAACCATACGCAACAGTTAAAAGTACCTTCTGTATATTTATCCAACCATTTCATTTGGGGCCGTCCGTAAATTACGTCATCGCTTTTTGGCCATTTTTTGGACCCCCCTCCAAATGATTATTGTAGAATCGTCCTGCCGTCATAATCCGCCTGACCCTCCCCAATTGGAAAATACCTCATAGGGTACAAACTCCTAAAATAATACCATTTTTGGGATAAGACCAAATTATTAAGTTTTAAACCCATTTTTGGGCTAATTTGATGTTCGTCTCCGATTCAAACCGAAACTTGAATAAATGTTAATGTTACATTCTGCATTAACTACAGTTTTGACCTGCTTTATTAACTACAGTATGACCTGCCATACAGCTTTGTTTTGACCTGAATCTAAAAATGGCCATTTTAACGGATAAATAAATAAATAAATTTATTTACAAGCGTATTTCATCAAAGATCCTTTACAAACCGACTAAAACCTCTAGTCACTTGGACCGTTACAAGTTACTGGGATCGTACCGATAGTATCGCCTATATTATTATATAATTAATTAATTATTCATTATAATTTAGTTCATTATTAATTAGTTCATTATTTTCATTAATTAACAGCTAGTACCCTTTTTATTCACACAATTGGAACTTACTAGACTTACTTAAATAATAAATAAAATAAAAATACACTTCAATAATAAAGGTGTTTTATACATTGAAGTGATATCACTTTATTGCCTAATCCATACTTATTGCTTGATATTTAGTCAATCAATTGTGTTTTTTAAATTTGATAAATAAAACGTAATAATACCCTTTAGGGAAGGATATAAGGTGTGTGTTTTTGTTGACATACTGACAAATGTTAGAAATTAAAGGGTGTGGCCTTGGTGTCATGCTATGGGGGGGGGGGGGCTGGGCACTCCTGCTGAGTGCGACTAAACTGAACAGACAATAGCACACGTACATTCTAAACTGTGCTAGGCATCATCAGATAGTCTATACGTGGATTGGACTACGGCAAAAAATTACCCTGAGATATAAAATTAATTCCTGAGTTAAAATAAGACTAAATAAAATAAGAACCGATAATCCCTTTTCCCCTCTCAGTTTACAACATAGTACTGTACACAGTACATGGTTGTTTAATAATTTAAATGGAACTATGAAGCAAGTGAGCGTAGAAACAATTTTCTCTGCCACGAGTTGCCCATCAAACACCAACACTGCGAACACACCGATAGTGACCCCAATACTGCAACCCGCTGAGCCATAATTGCCAGCTGCACAACGCGTCTGTACAAAACGCCCCGTTAAAGTACTTGTACAGTAAAAACAGTCTTTGCTGTGCCACATAAACTACTCATATGTGTAGAAAATTTAAATTCCGTATTAAGTATGTTAATGCAACAAGATTTACTAAAGTTAAATGCCGTAGTTGTTTTCTCCGTGTATAGCTCCATAAATAGGCGGAAAACACTCCTGTTACAACAGATCTGGGCATTAAGTGAATTTAAAATGCTTAAGACGGAGCCTTACATAAGGCAGAGTTAACGTATGTGAACAAACATGCATAACAATTATTCTCTATAAAATAGTTTAAACTTAAGACTAAGAAATAAATAGCTAAAAGTATAACGGTGTAAACGGTTCTAAGTACTTTGACACTTATTAAGGACAGTTTTAAATAACTTTAAGTTTTATAGAGCATTTTTAACATTAACAATATTACTTATCCTTTGGAACCAACAATATTTAATAGGCCAGGACTGAAAAATTGTTTTTAGGTCGTAAATAATATTTTTACGAATAAATAATTGTGATAAATAGCTTTGAATATCACGCAACTATGGGTTTTTTTCAGGTTATAGGTTATTAAGATAAATGAAAAATATTGTTTATAGTTTTTCTCATACATTATACATTTTACACAGAGTATACATTTCTTGCATGAATATGTTGAATATACAATGTATACAAAAGAGTCATTACAAAGACTCTTTTGCAATGACTGAAATTTTAAAATGAATGTGTTCTTTACGAAGATTAATTCAACATAGCCTAGCTCCATACTTTTTATTTAGATTTTAAATTTCAGTAATGGGATCATGGTCAGACGGATTGAGTGGCCTAGTTGCACAAGCTGGCAAGCATACAGATAATGTACTATGCAGTGCTTCTATTGCACCCACCCAGTCCCCTCAGGCTGAGTACATAACAGTTAATGAAATCATTAAAAAGTCGGGAAAATATGTTATTCATAAGGAGATACACAAATGAAACAAACAAATTTCTTATCCCCCTTTTTTAAATTAAGGCTGAGGTGCTCTATCAAAATTACCTTAAGTTATAAAAATTTGGGATTTTTATTTTGCTTATTTATTGCACTCAGTAGGCCCCATTGTGGTTATAAAATAAGTTACGAATAAGGGAAATAAGGTTCAAATTTCCCTTAATTTCATGTTTAATTCCTTTGCGTTCACCTTTATTTATTACATTCACGGTAAAGTTGTTGTGCTCTGCAAGGTAAATTACAGTTTAGTTATCGGCAAAGAATAACTTTCCTGTCAACAACAAGACACAAAAACCAACATTTTTTGTGTAGTATGATGACAATTCCTACATTGTTTCCTTAAGCAAATTTGAGTTTTTTTGTCGGGGGAAAAGTGAAGAATAAATAATTATGGAATTTGACTTGATCGAAACAATAGTTTTCATAATTAAAGCTTTTAACTGCCGGTGTTTAAATTAAGCAAAATTAAGATTTAGCCATATTGACGACAATGTTGTGGTTACAGAGAGGAAATCCACATACACATACACATATATTCACAAAACTATAATATGTTGATTAATGTTAAACCAGGCAGAAAACATTGGCTCCCATGTACCCACGGAAACTAAACATAGATAAAATTATTTCAGTGGCACGGCCATGGACACAGCGGAATGAGCAGGTTAGTAAATGGCTGGAACAATGTTTTACACTTGTTTAAATATCACTCTAGTACGATGTTGATTTTATAGAGTTCTCCTCGTTGACCTGGTAGAACAAATTTTTTGTTTCAATTTACATTGCAAAGACTTAGGATTCCCAGTAACCAGATCGAGTGACCCAGTTGCATACACTAGACAGTTGGTAGATGTATTTTCTGATTTCACTACTCTCTAACATTGGCTATACTTGCTGCATTGAGTAGCTGTAACTTGACGTTGAATTGAAGAAAATTTGCATTAACTATGGAATACAATTTTTTTTTAAATAAAGTACTACGCGAAAAACACTTTAACTTTTGATACATTATTTCTCTTAACAATACAAGTAATTAATTACGGCAAAGCCATTGCACAATATATGTTTACCAACACTGTAGGTAATTGTTTAGCCAATTCCGTTAACTTGGCTTCATTATTATGAGAGTTGAAGAAATAAAGAAAAGAACTTCATAATTTATTGGACAGATTCACAGATAATAGGAAAATTCCCTAGAAGTTAGATTAACAAAAAACCCTTTAAATGAAGTACAAGGAAGACGATTCTACTTCAAAAGGAACTAACTATTAATGAAATAAGTATCCAAAATAGTTTATAAAAACACATCACCTATGTAATGTGTCTAATTGGAAAATAAAGAGCTTTGTAATATGTATTTATGGTCAACTAATACGTAAATATAAAAACTAAAAGAACAACTTTCTCCTGTCGTTTTATACGAACTCGTCCACGAGTTTACACCCGCCATCTCAGAAAAAAAAACTGAGAGTTTTTTCCTGAGATGGGGCGTCATTTGATTAAGAGCCTTAACAATACAAACTAAAGAATTTTAACAAAGAAGTTAGCTATTTTCAAATTGGATTTAGAATAAGGGATTGGGCTATGATGTAGAGGTGCATCAACTTAATAAATTATATTATCAGAGTATGTCTGCCAACATCGTCTCAAGGCTTGTACACATCTATACAGACTGATACAGACAGGCCCCACTCTTAAAATATTGTTTAACGAAGAGAGCATTAAAATAAATATTTCTCATGGCATCCCAAATTTGTGTCTTTTGCGAGTCGTTTTTCGTTATTATTATAGAAATATATCTATGCCTAAAAGAAACAGAGCACTTTAACCACTTCGTAATAAGGATCAAATGACGAAATACAGGGTGTCTGGAAATTATGGTAAAATATTTTAGTATAATAGTAAAGGTAAAAATAAGAAAAAGATGTATGTAAACATAGGTCCCAAAGTGCTTCGTTTTCCGTCTGTGTGTCTGTTTGTGATTTTAACATATTTAATTTTATCTCGCGAACCTTTTAACGTATGAACTTCAAACTTGGTATTTGGATAACCACTATCAAGAACTACTTTTGTGGGAAGTAGCAAATTTCTACTTTGAGCCATTTCAAAATGGCGACTGTTTTTTTTTCAAAGCTCAATATCTTAAAAACAGAAAATTTTTCAAAAATTACACAAGAGACAAAAAAGCTGCAAAATTTAATCCAATTTACGCTGATATTAAGATTATGATAATCGAACTATTAAAAACAGGGAAATGTTAAATTTTCCGAATAAAAAAATGCAAATATCTAACAGTATGTTCTAAATAACCATGTTTTTATTCAGAAAAGTTAGTTAGAACTTAGTTGAACATTTCTAGTTCAGTGCATTATGTTCATATTCCATTTCACTGAATTTGTGGATCTCTAAGTTAATGAACACCAATGTACAAATTAGTTTATTGTACAACTAGCAACCCGAGTCACTTCGTGACTTAAAAACAACTTGGTAAAATAGGCTTTAGTTTCATGTTGATTATATATGGAGTTTCGCAGCGTAAAATACCTTTCAATGAGGAAGTGTGTGAATTTTTGTGATTTTTTTTATTTTTTAGATTAAGTCTTGGTGCCATAGCACTGGACAAAAATTGGCAGTAATTGAACTTTTCATTGGGCAAACTTTTAAAAATAACGTATTACTTTAGACTCGAAACTTCAATATGGGTAAGAAATTCCTCACAGAATTTGAAAAGTTCATTTATTTTATCTGCCTTAAAAGTGTCCATGTACACATTCTACACTTTGAAATTAGTTTCCACAGTCAAACCACATTAATTTTGTATTAAATCGGGGTTAGTTCATGTCTCTAGGCGCATCTTCATGTCTCTTTTTTAGAGTTCTCTTTTCAAAAATATTGAATTATTAGTTAATTCTACATAACATCTACGCGTCTTTTTCTTGGTTTCGTCTTTGTTTGGTCTTAACAGCAAACGGTAAGAAGATGGGCAAACCACTGAACGTCTGATGAACTAATCTCTAAATAACATTTATAAAATAGCCGCTCGCCGTTAAAAAAAAATTCAAAACTCATAATGGCTAAAGAATTAAATTTTCAAATTGACCCGCTTTTTTGTTTCGCATCTTGTATTTACATACATTAGATACATTAGTTGAAATGGCGACCTACCCAGGTAGGTATTTTAAGCCAAGTGTGAATGACAGATGAGTGAAGGATGATTGTGGCGCGATCTTGTAGTCTTGTTACTGACTAAGGCCGACATATTCCTTAGGCAGGACTGTTAATTAATAGCTCATCAGCCAATGGCAACTAAGTGACCTACATTTTAACGTGGGATCCGAACCACGATTTCGCCTCGGTTAACAATTTACGAACTGGTCAAAATGAGTCTGGTTTATGAGGATGGTCCTATGAACGAGTACTCAATAGTACGGACGTTAATCCCCACTAAGGAACACCGCGTCCACAAGCCATTGCTCATAACTATCTACAATTCGTGACCTCCAAGTAGCGGGATTACAGGACACGCCACCGTCCCAGTCTAATTATTAAAACTATCATAATTTATCTCTTTTTATCATAATTGGTAAATATATATAAAGATAATTTATTTATTAAATAAATTAACAATCTTCCTACCAGTGTAGGTTGCTTTAAAACAAAGAATACTAATTAATACATAGAATTTTTGTTACTATATAAATGATTTTTTAGGATTGTTATAGAATGTTCCACAGCTGTCACTGCAATGATATATAGTTAACTTTGGTCAAGTTTGAACGTTTTCCAGAAATTTAACATAAATTTTGATATTGTTCCACGTGATCCAATTAGTAATCCAAATACTTCAAAATTTTCAATTTTATATTTTTCTTTATAAAAGTTGATAGTTGGGGAATAAATTGTTTTCTTTTCAAAATAACATAACATACCTAAGCAAATAACATAACTTTCTATTAAATGCCCCCATTAAATAGGCATATAATTATTGCTGTGTTTCAAAATCGACTAAATAAGCAGGCTAACTGCTAACACTTCAATATCTCATGCATTCCAAGTACATTTAAAAATACAGGACTTAAATTTACAATGTGTTTTAAAATTGAAATTTTAGGTTAATAATTCAACTAATATTGATATTTTAAAACTCTAAACGTTGTCTAAACTTCAAAGTGTTGAAATATGTACCAATGTGTATTCACTGTCAAGAGTTTGTTAGGAAATACCGTCTTCAGAGCACCTCCTGAATTATGTTCCTTTTTAAGTTTCCTTTTTAAGATTGGAAATACAGTAAATTAAGATATTACAGACTGTCTTAGTTTCAATATGGCAAATACTCTTATTTTCTGTTATCTTAAAAAAAGTCAATATTTCAAGAAACCAAAATAATAATGTGGATGAATGTTAACTGACTTTTGCTAGCCATGCATTCTGTGGTATATCTCTGGAAATATTTCAAATATTGATCATCTGCTTTGTTATAAACAAATGTGAATTGGAAAAAGTTCAGAGGTTCTAACACAGATAGTAGCACTTTCGCTGGAATTTCAAAAGCCTCCTGTGTGAAGGCTTTTCATAGGATATTTTCCAAACCCGCAAAAGGAACATCTAAAGAGTAATAGCTTTAATTTGATACCAACTATGTGTATAACAATTAATTTCTAGGGGTCGATATGCTCTGTACAAAATACCAGTAATTCTTTCAATAATATAGATGTTAACAATAAACTCACCATTGCTATTAGGAACACCATTGCTATTGTTCATGTGATGTTTGCAAAACTAATGGGTTTAAAAGAAGCCCTTTCGGGTTGATCCGTTAACCTCGCAAATACTGAACGGTTTGACTTCGACCAAAATAAAAATCTTATTTGCTTTCATTCTGATTGTACTAAGCTAATCGTGTGTTTCATATAAAACAGCAAAGAAACAAGGGTCGGTTAAAGTTAGGTTTTTGATAGTAATCTTGTTATTTACCAATCGCTTTTAAGATTTAAAGGCTGTTAAATCAAAATATTGAATAAAAAATGCGATTGCATGGGCCTATTGGAAGATTTTTATTTCTCAAGAGCAATAGCGAAGATAGATTTTGTAAAACGTTCCTTTTGCTTCAAGCCTTTACTGTTGACCTCAATATTGAGCTCAGCGGACCCATAACCAACAGCACTGTTCCATTTTAGTAGAAACAATGTTACAAAAGATATAATTGAACAAGGTTGGCTCTCATAATATAATTTATTATTGTTTGATTTTTAATTTACAATTTTGAATACTACCATAACACTAGTATTGGCAATAGTATTAATAACACAAACTTTTAATACACAGATAAAAAACCGTCAATTTTCGTTTCTTCAATAAAATTTGTAATGTCACTAAAATAGGATTTTTTAAACATAATGGAACAAAATAAAACTGTTATTATTGTTATATTCAGTAATTAATTATCTGAATAGGCAAACGAAAAAAAAGATAATTTGACACCTTGGTATGATTAATTAGCTGATGGTCTCAATAATCCATCAAGCCCTGTCCGAAGACTACCACCACTCATGCGACACTGTAATTAATTTCTACTTAATAATACTTCAATAACTTATTTTACCAAGAAATTTCTTAAAGGAAGTCAATAATAAGTTGAAATAAAAACGTTTAATGCAATTCTTTGGATAGTTTTGTTTCTCTTAAACAAGTTTCTCAATGTATTTTTTAATGGAAACATTTAGAGATTAACTAACTGTGTTTTTATATATTTTTGCGAAGCCATTAAATAACGTTTTTTTTTTTATATATTTCCAAAGTTAACCAAACGAAAGAAATAAAAATATTAATTTTTGCTATAACTACTTATGAAAACAATCTTATAAATTTTCAAAGAACAACATTACCAATATGCAGCTTGCATATTGGTAAAACGATAAGGGAACATAAACTTGGACGTAAACAAACGACATCGGCGAATCAAATGCAAACAAAGTTCTAATACAATTATATGTCACATTATTGCCAATTGAGTTGAAAATAATTCCTCCTCAATTATTTTCAACTCAGTGACTGAGTAAAAGAGTGATTAAAGCTAGTTGAATACCAAAAAGCCAATAAAACCTTTCAAAAGTTTTTTTTTTATTTTAATAATGTATTCTAGGTGCAGTAAATACAAAAATAATGCAAAATATCTCTTTATTTAGGAAATTTGTAATTTTTTTACAATATAAAAGATGTACATTGTAAGTTCCAGGAGACTCGGGAGAAACCAAGACAATAGCCAGGACAGTAAGTTACTATCTGGTTTTCAATAGTGCTCGGCTTTTATGATACGATAACCAAAAACGGAGATGTTTCTGGAAGAGGGACCCTGCTTTGTTTCCCAGGGCGTATTTAGGACAGCATCTATAAAGTTTTATTTTGGAACAGTAGGTTAAAAACCTTTTCTTTTCTGCTCTTCATAGCACTTTGAATTATTAAGGTAGAACATAAGAGGAGTAAAGTTACCTTAAAAGTATTGGCAGAAATTTCATTGTCGAGTTTATGTCTATCGTATAATCTGTGAGGCTCATTAAAAAAATAATCAAGTTACATCCTAACGGTACAGTGGTTCCATTGTGTTACGATGAATGCTCCGGTAATAGTTTCTCTTTCACTATTACCCTTTACTTAAAGTCATTTTCATGAAGTAGAAAACAATATTTTTCCTGGTTATAGAGTAATCAATAATAGTCTTACCGATTGTGAACGTATTTAATGTTGCATTTTTGGTGTCAATTGTGTTCAATGAATGCGACTAGGATGGGCTTTTTTACTTTGGATCTTGGCTTAAAAAACAAGATAATTAATTTCAGCATCTGCAACAAAACATAGTTTTTCATGTTTTAATTTGTCATTCTTAGCAAATTATAAAATGCCAATACTAAACGAACAGCTGATAAATTACTAATGGTATCTGATTATTATTTGCCATTCAGTTCTAAATTAACAATAAAATCATGTTATGGTGACAGATGGCTGTTTAAAAATCAGCATCTTATTACTACCTATGGGGAGACAAAATATTTCACATCAGGATTAACGTATAAATCACGAATAATGTTGATGTTATTGAATGTGCTAAGAACCTAGGTTTTTCATAATTAATTCTAATAAAATTAAAATTATGAGTTCTATAATACTTTTAAATTGGTTGTGATATTATTCTAGCCAGTAAGAAATAATTATATCCTTACAAGGTTAAACTGTATCTTATTCACATTTTTTGCATTTGGTTGATTTAATGAGACCGAGTTTTTCAAGATTCTTTTCAATAAAAAAATTGAGAATGAGGTTAGCAGATAAACAATAACAATAATCCATTGAGGCATTGAAACAGTTTAAAAGTAAACTGCAGAAAAGGAAACCTTTTTAAGCTCAAAAGAACAATATGATATCATTTGAGATGGATCTCACTACAAATACAAAATTGAAACGAACTCTCAAAACCTGGTTCAACGGTAATTTTATCCCGAGTGTCATTGTTTGGAATGGTTTATCTTTGGCACTTTTAGTTACATCTGTGTTTTTCCCACAGCCTGCGTTTTTTATTTTTTTATTATGTTTTCTTTGATTGCCACTTTTACTTATCAATTTACATGAAAACATCAAACGTTATAGCATTAAGTCGTAGTTTTTATGATTGATTTTAAAGCTTTTACTAATGAGTCTTGCTAAAAGCTATCTATTAACCTAACAAACCACTGACTAATGAGTGTTTTTGTATTAATACTATTTGAAATACACCCTAACGTATAAAGCTTAGCCCATCGCAGCCGCCGGTTAATGATAAAAAAGGCAATCCATTTTTATAATTATGACAAAACTGTCTCCAAATATCCTAACACTTAAGGAATTAACATTTTTCTCTGTTCCCATCCAAACCCACGACACTATCTAATATCGTTTTAGCTATGGTTTACCAAAAACTACGTTTTCTTACTATTTAAGTTGTATATCATTAACTATCATTCGGAAAGCTAGAGACGACACCAGTAGTCCGATTTTCATTAAATTTGGCATGTAGGTATAAAACCATGATATCTCCAGGCGTTTTATCTTAATTTTAAATTTTTTTTTATTTTTAAGGTTATTTACTTTGTAGAATACAAACAAAAAAACGACAAAATACAAATTTCTTACAAAAGGCTCCAACGATTTTGAAAACAATATAATGTTTTTTAATGCTTAAGATGTCAAAGAAAATTATACCTCCTGTATTATCTGTAAAAATGTAGGTTCAGAAGTTATAGGGGTTTAGGTGTTAAAAATTCGTATTTTTCAAATATCACAACATCTGTAACTTCTAAAGAAAACATACTTACAACCATGACATTAGGCTTGAAAAATATAAATAATCCAGTATTTTGAACTATTAGTCTTCGTCAACTGGTTGCCCAGTTAATTGATATTTTAGTTTGGCAGTAAACTCAGTTCGTTGTCCAATTTTATTCTTATGGTTCATTTTTAAAAACTGATATCGATATATCAGTCAATTACCAACCGATTTTGATAAAATTTGGTATGCATCTGTGAGATAAACAATTGTTAATCTGATTTATTTCATTATATAGGTTTTCTAGTTTTAAAGTACTGTAATGGAGAAAGTATGTGTCAGTTTTCTGATACGTTTTAATTGAAATTTGGATTTTTTAGGACATTTACCTCATAAAAAAATCAAAAATCCAAATTTCATAAAAAAGGCTCTAAAGATTTTGATAAAAAATTTTAGCGAATTTCCATTACAGGGAAGAAGCTATTACCGTAGGTCTCATGGTAAGACCTAAGCCCGAGACCATGATAACTTTTCGTTTTGGGGCCAAGCAAAAAACACCATTCGTTCGAATTTATATATATATATATATATATATATATATATATATATATATATATATATATATATGTGTCTGTGAGCACGATAGCGGCCGTCAAAATAGTCCAATCTTAACGAAAATTGGTACAGACGTGTAAAGTGGTAATCACTCGGACGAGTTCGTGAACCAGCCCGATCGGACCACCGGAAGGGGGGGTAAAGAGGGATAAACCGCCCCAAAAATGGGTTTTTTTAGTTTTTTACTTAGAAAAATGAAATTTATCGAATTTTTGTTTGCACCATTGAAGTCAGCTCAAAAAAACAAACATAAATCACTGCTCTACGTCCATTGAGATATTGAAAGTGGTAAACAGTATATTGTCCCAATGTAAACCTTATGGGAAATAAGTCAAATTCTATATCTCGATTATTTCTCAACGTATCTTGATAAAACTTGGTAAATAGCTTCTTCTAGTTCAGATTTATATAATATTGAATTAAACCACCCAGTTTTAATATACCTGTAGCAGCAAACCTGCATACTCATTCCCCATGTTATTGTTAAGGAGTTTACCAAAACATGTCAAATCTCGCTGTATTAGATTAAAATATGTTGTTTTGCATTTGAAATTCGCTGAGTATGCATACCTTATCCTATATAATTCATTTAAAGGTCTTTAAATGTAGGATGTTCCAAGGGTGGAAGTCCCCTAAGAATACAAAAAAATTATAAATATCGAAATATTGTTGATTTCTATAAATAATACTTAAGTGGAAAGCTTTAATACATTCTGTACTTTATTTTCGGAGGTATTCACGATATTTCAGACTTTTCTCCCTATTTTAATTGTGAAATATTGAAATTTAAATGCAACTTCTGTTTAGATAATTGTTTTGCGACCGGTTTTGCGGCATTTTATTCCTCTTTTAAAGACTTATTAAATGAGGTAGTGCTTATAGTGCTTAACAAAATTTTCATCACCCGCATGTCTGTACAAACTCTGGTTCAGAAGTTATAGAGATTTAGTTAAAAAAAATATTTTTTTCCAATCTAACAAATATTTCAATCTCTAAGGACAATTTTTATGCAACCATTAAATTGGGCTTGAAAACATTAATAATCCAGTAACTATGGCGAACAGATACTGATTGCGGATACAATTAATTGATATTTTCAATTTTGGTGGTAAACACAGTATGTTTTCTAATGTTATTCTTATGGAGAATATAAAAAAAAACCTGACAACTCCTCTATAAGCATCGCGGTTTTTGGTAAACCTTTGCCAAAACGATATTAGACATTGTTGTGGGTTTGGATGGAAAAATAAATAAATGTTAATTCTTCATTTGTTAGGATAATAGGGGACAGTTTTTGTCTTAAATATCTTACCGTATAACAAGCTTTTTCAGAATCAGCACATTATACTTGGGCATTTATTTTATTTCAAGGGATGTTAATACATATTTAAATTTCATAGGTTTTTTTTTTCTATAATTCTGATTCAAGAAATTACATTCTTTGTAATTTCTTGGCATCCTTTGTAACTATATTGACAATAAATCTATTTTGAAGGTTATTGTACATCTTTCAATTCTTTTCTAAAATCATCATTTGTTTTGGAATTAATACCCTGAACACCATGGGACTGACACTGTGTTGAAACAGCTTGTCAAACAAATGGACAAAGTCAAAGGGATTGTCATTTGTTCTAGAAAATCTTCAACTCCCAGTTCAGGAAAGCAAACACTAAACTTGTAATTTGTTGCTTTACAGTTGGATTCGAATTCTCTTTCCCAATTACCAAGCTGCATTAAAAAACAGGTGGTCGGCACAATAATTTCTGAACAGTTTTAGAAATAGTTTTGTTATTTACATAGAATAAATATAATTATAGTTTAGATTATAACCAGTTTTCTTTTAAACATGCTTTTCATATGACTCACATAACTGGTAGATACTTAGACATGCTATTTCAGAAGATGTAAATGTTGATTGCTGTATACTAAACGAAGTATAACCTAATAAATACAAAAACACTGGGAAATCTAAATGATAGCAATAAATTATAAACCAATATTCAATTAATGAAAACTTATATGAATCGAATTTAATAAACTAACAGAAACATCTCCACTTTCAGTTACCATGATGATTATGTTCCGATCACATAATATACAAATATAAATCACGTTTTCTGTTTGTATGCTTTTTTTCAAAGTTGTAGAAATAAGAGTCCGTACTATACTTGATTTTGCTATTAGACACGCAATACCTACCAGATTTTAAGTTTTTGTCTATGGTCTTCTGATAAATGAATGTCTTTTAAAATCAGCTGTTCTTTGAAATTTCTGCTCAAATGTTAAATCTTATGGAGCAACACGAAACTGTAAGAGCGGATAGGACTCTTACATTTAGTCTAGCATTAACTTCATGCTGAGCTCGTTCAAACCTCACCTAAATTGTTACAATCGGCACATAGTTGTTGAAGGAGTGTTGATAAAAAAATTTAACGATGAATTAGCCTGTCAGCTAATTAACGGATGAATAAATTAGTTGGATTTGCCTAAATCTAATCCAATAGACTTAGTTTAAAGCATATTGATATGCTGGTAGCGACGCTAGAAAAAAAAAATTACAAAAAAATTACATATATATGGATTTGTCAATGGACATTTTTATAGGTCGACAAGAAGGTGAATGTTGTTCCTCGTAATTGTGGGATACGAAATGGTTTAGAGTGGTGCTGACATTTCAAAGAGCAATTTGGGTGGAAGCCAGAAAGTAATTTATAGCAACTTTGTTAATTACCAATTAATATTAGGCCTCAAAATTAATATCAAACTCGTTATTTATTTAATATATAAGTACATTACCCGATGGTTCGAGCTTGGTAATTCCTTTTTTCCAGTTGATCACCAGAGACTTAGATCAATAAACCGTCCTCAGTTAAACAAATAAGTAATGTATTTTTTACACTCAATGTATGTTTTTGTACTCTTCACCTTCGAAGCATACTAAAGAGTTATTAACTAAATTCTAAAGGTTTTCTTTACTTTCTGATGAGCCCCAACCAGAATCTAGTAAAAACACTTAGTTGAACATTTAAATTTGGGTTTGTGCATATTTTGATATTACTAGCAATGTGACTTTAAGTAGAAGATGTTTTAGAGATCAGTTTTTTACAGCATTTCTAATAAATCTTCGGAGCTGTTTTTTTATTATTTTTTTTTTTGCATTCAATCATCAATTGATCTAATGTTCTAGAGTTTGTTAGAAGTATCTTACTTACACTCGGATTTTAATTTATTGTAGTTCCAGGATCTTTTTTACTTATAATATTTTGAGATAATATGCTTTGCCTAGCAAAGCATAAATGAAAAGACCAAAGTTTTGGATAAAGTAGAGTACATTGTAATGCCTTGTAATAAATGTTTACGTTGGACAGTTTAAATTGTCAACAACATTTGTGCCGACACCATTTTTCGTAAATAACATTTTTTGTCATCAAATTTTTTCCCAACGACAAACATATTTTATACACTATGAAATAAAACCTTATCTATCATACAATAAAGAAAGCATTCTTCTCCCCAAGTAATTAATATGCGGTACCGGTACATAATAAAAAAATAGACATATGAAAAAATGTTATTCCATTTTTTTAAAGTTACATAGTTAATTTTCTGGATATTGTTACCATTACTTTTACAGTCATCAAACAATCATGAAATGTATAGTTGTAGTGTTTATATTTTAATAGGATATAATATGCTCGCCTAAAAAAACACGTTTCGTCGACAAATGTTAACACAAGAAACACAATTTACAGTTAATTGGTGGATATTATAACTCAACAGTAAAAGGTTTTTACTTATGATCGTAGTCGTGTGTAGTTAAAAAGTTTAATAATATATTGCTCAAAAATTATAATTTAATTATGCCTACACCTTTTTAACATGTTGTTCACTTTAACGCCTACTAAGAACGAAGCATAACATACAAAACTTTCTTACAAAAAGGAAAAATTAAATTTCCCTCGAGGTTTTTTGTTGAACAAAGACAACAACTCTGCCTCAGGTGGGGAGTGGAAGTAGTTAAATGAAGCGTTACAAGGAATACAACTTTGTTTCCTTGCTAAACGTCTGCGTAAAGTGATACTGAGACGAAATTGCAATTACTGAAAGATAAAAGTAATCTTCAAGTATTGTTTTAGTCTTCATGTAATGTGAATAGTACTTACGTTATTTATTGTTTACTTAAATACTTAACCTTATCTCATTTTAACCTTATCTGAGTAATTTACATGGAAGATTTCCATTAATAATTAGCGGACTGTAAAGTGAAATCCTACGACAATTTGTCAATAATACAAAAATTCAGTAGACATTATTTTTTTAATGAAATAAAAAAAAAACAGAAATAATTATAACTCTTTCTATAAATGTATTGGTAAATCCGTTAGAGCTATAATATTTGCTTTTGAATACTAGTCCTTTTATAAAATAAAGGGATTTACTAGTGTGTTTAATTAATCTTCGCACACAATGCGTAACAGTGAATACATCTTAATGTTTTTGTTGCTTTTAGCAAGTCGCGAATAAAGTAATAAAATAAACTTAGATTATTTTTGTATTAGTTCTAAGACTGAACTATCTCTTGAGAAGACGAAGAGATATATTTAGATTTGACATCAAAACATTCTTTCAAGCCAGATATAGGAAAGGTTTTAAACCGTCTCATTTATTGACAACCTGTCAAGCTGCCTATCAATGAGAGGTCGCAGCAGCCTGAGTCTGAGGTTAGAAGAGACGAAGTTTAACTCTATATGGTACTTTAATTGCTGTTCGTTATTGTTTCGGTTTAAGATGAGTAAAACCAATGTCTTAGCTTTTTTGCATTATTTTGCTTCTTTCCGTTTTTCTGCATCATATATTCATTATCAAACTTACTGGCCGATTAATAGATGATCGCTAATGCTTCGGTCCATAAAAATTGGAACACATTTGTTCTAAAATAATTCAAAGAAAGATTTTTCTTATATATTCTCTCAGAAAGCTAAAGAAGGTAGATAATATAATTCAAAATTTGACGGTTCAGATGACCAGACTAACATTTTAAAAACTTAAGCGTTTGCTAAGAAAGTTTGTTTCAAGTTTTTAATAATGTTGATATTGATTGCGTATAATTTATATTCGCGTTTTTGCTCCTAGCACCTAGAGGTCTGCTTTTTAATTGGATTGATTAGTGTTAGTGTATGGTAATTAATACTGAGTAATAAATATTCAATTATTTTTTACTTTAAATACCAACGAAAATCATTTAAATATTGAAGTAATCACAAATAGTCCTTTCCAGAGGCCTATACTTAATGCTAAAACAGGGATTAAAATGATCAATTCCAAAATATAGCACACAGTAATAGTAATATTACATTTTTTAATTTTTTTTACAATTGAAAGAATCCAACAATTATGTTATTTTGACATCGATACGTAAACATTTTAACGAGAACATTTAATCAAGAAATACCAAACAAAATTTGTAAATACCTAAAAACGCTACTATCCAGTCACAAACTATAAGCAAAGATACGTAACGAGTCTGACACACATGGCATAACAAAGGATTTTCTCTACAAAATATTTATTTGCCTGTTGAGTGAGCAAAGTACAACATTATCTCACGAGAGAGACAATGTGTTTTACCCATCGATGCAAACAAGTACACTGGATTGGTTAATCAGGCCCCGCGACGCGAGACGCTGGCAGTGGTTGCGTTTAAGATTTTGCAGGGGCGTTGGGGGAACGGATCTTTTGCCGGCCAACTTGTACTGACCGTCTAGTTGAATATTAATTGTAATTACTTATAGTGATACATCTATTATAGCAAGCTTTACCCGTAAAACTGCTCCCAAATCTGTGCGGTTTCAATACGGTTAACAATACAGTTTCGCGTTTTTTCCCCCAACGCCCCTTCAATTCGGCCCGGCTGCAACCCCAACGCACTGATGTGTTGGCTCGGAAATCACTACACGAGCCTTACGGGGAGCGCGCTACCTAGTTGTATTTATTTACATCGATGGTTTTACCCTCGAAATACACACAACATTTTTCCCCACAAGCAAATACCCAATCTTTAACATCGATTTCATAAACTTATTAACTAACAAACAATATCCATTTGGATTTGATCAGCAATTAGTGCTTGCATCCGGGTATCTGCAACCATTCATGCACCAGCGATCAGCTGATTGTTGCAACACGCTTCCTAGCAACTACTCCTTAGCATTAACCCCTAGTCTTAGCTCTTGCTCGAAACGATGTGAATAAAGTTAACTTAGCAAGAGATAGGCGATCTTGTACCACTCTAGCACTTACTAGGCTTAGTAAATGCTAAGTCTAGTAAGAACTAGGGTTAGCAAGACCTAGCCTAAAGTTGTCACCTGTCCATGCGCTCATCCTGCCACCGCCGTCAGCCGTAGTGTTCTAAAGCATGTGAAGTTTTGAAAATTAACAAAATAAAGATGAACAAGTAAAAATTAAAATTAGAACAGTTATAAAAAGAAAACACAAAGTTTTATTTTAAAAATGAAACATAT
Organism: Flexamia atlantica; assembly: GCA_035578135.1. Classification (NCBI taxonomy): domain Eukaryota; kingdom Metazoa; phylum Arthropoda; class Insecta; order Hemiptera; family Cicadellidae; genus Flexamia; species Flexamia atlantica. Next base: position 44,788,495 of record JAQJVK010000009.1, read on the forward strand.
TTGGATTATTCTTTGGTCAATCAGAATTTGTAAATAAATATCTTTCCTTATCCTTCCTTTCGTCCGTATGTAAAAATAAATCAAATGAAAAAAGAAACATGAGTTTGAATGTGTGCATGCAGGTGTGTATATATATACCCGTTAGTGTGAGAGTATTTCGAGTGTGAATGCACATCATCGGGGGTTGTATCATTGGTTATATAATGGGTGCGTGAACATATTCGTGTGTGTGTTGTAAGAAAGTTTGGAGCATGCATATATGTTGATAGATACTAGCTGATGGTGTCCCACACTTCACTGGGCAAAAGTTAACAAAATAAAATTATGAAATAAAAACAGATGCATCATCTGTTCAGCCATGTTCTTTATATCCGTACTGTTAGGGAGAAAGTTTATAAAAATAGTAATAATTTTTTCTGAGATTTTCTCACCGAGACCTTTTATTCAGGAATAGGGTTGATGGATGTCATGTTTATGTTTTTTCTCAAAAGATGGGCTGATTTGGGCCTTATACCTCTGTGTTCTAGTATTGTGGGTAAGGGGGAGGGCTGTACGCATGCGCCTAATTAAAATATAGATTTCCGTCTCTGAGTAATTGTACTTGGTGTCCTTCATACAAGTACTACAGTTAAAAACTTCTCTGTTCCCTAAAGAAAACTCGACAACTTTTTAGACACATATTAAGGTCATTTAGTAGCCCCATTCACAACCCCACATTAATAAATTCCACCATGGATGAACGCTTCCTCACCAATAACCCAAAGTTTGCTCGTACGATACCAGACTCGTGCGATCGACTTTTTCTTAGCAATTGCTAGGGCTAGTCATTAGTCGCAACGTTTTATTCACTTGCATTTCTTAGCAACTGTTAAGGATTCTGTACCACTCTAGCAAGAACTAGCCTAACTAAGGGGCTTTATTCACCTGAAGCCTAGCAAATGCTAAAAAATCTTAGTCTTAGCAAGTGCTAGCTTTTTTCACTCTACCCAGACGTTTTTTCAGCTGATTGTTGTCAATGATAATCTTATGTGATTACTCCTGCCGCTAAATCAGCTGTTAGCGCCTGCATTTGCTGACCTGCAACATATTTGCTTTTGCATGGAAATTTGATGGCGCTCTAATTTTTGAATTATTGACTTAAACGTTATTCTTAGGGGTTTACTTTGTCTCCCACCGGGAGTCACTTTACTCCCGCTGGGAGGCAAATTATTTTTCCTCCGCCTACTATCTATAGTCGTCTTTTAGTCCCTGGAATAGAATACTAAAGTACTAGTTTATACTCCATGGGATTTACTTACTTACTTTTAGTCCCACGGGACTAAAAGTAATCTACGTTTAGTCCCATGGGACTAAAAGTAATCTACGTTTAGTCCCATGGGACTAAAAGTAATCTCATAAGAAATACATGGGAAGAAATCCGGCAACGCCGCGGTGGACAGTGAGAAAATATGGCAACACTGTCGATTTCAATTTATTTCTCTATGTTGAAGAGAGTGTCACAGCATCTGAGCGTCCGTTTCCGTTGTTTACAGGACAGCGTATCCATTTTGAGTTTGCTGTAGTTTAGGCTATATTCCTGCATTTTTGTGAACAAATAAGTTAGGCCTAGGGTATTTTTGAAGAAGAGTATAAATAAAATGGTTAAAATTACAGCCTAAATACCTTGCATTACTTATTTAAGGGTGATTGAAAAGTCTGGGTATGGCTTAATATTTTGAAAAATAATAAACGTAGACCTACAAAACTTGGAATCAAGTTATAAGGCATATAAATCTATCTTAACACATATCCAGTGATCCGCTACCTCCTCAGGGGGACGGCCCGCTAGGAGTCAGGAGAAAATCTTAAATGTAAGCATAGGTTGATATGAACATCAAATTAAAGGTCTATTTTTGTAGAATACAACGCCGCAAACCGCACTCAAAAAGGTTGACCCAGTACAAAATGGCAGCTGTTCAAAGATTCAAATAAATACCAATTTCTTTGAATACAAACAATTTTTATCATTTTTTATATCATTTTAAAGAGCTTTTTAAGCAAAGAAGAATGCCGCAAACCGCATTCAAAAAGGACCATCCGTTAAAAAATTACGGTTGTTTAAAGATTTAATAAAATTTTATTAAATCTTTAAACAACCGTAATTTCCTAGGAAATTTTAATAAAATTTTATTAAATCTTTAAACAACCGTAATTTTTTAACGGATGGTCCTTTTTGAATGCGGTTTGCGGCATTCTTCTTTGCTTAAAAAGCTCTTTAATATGATATAAAAAATGATAAAAATTGTTTGTATTCAAAGAAATTGGTATTTATTTGAATCTTTGAACAGCTGCCATTTTGTACTGGGTCAACCTTTTTGAGTGCGGTTTGCGGCGTTGTATTCTACAAAAATAGACCTTTAATTTAATGTTCATATCAACCTATGCTTACATTTAAGATTTTCTCCTGACTCCTAGCGGGCCGTCCCCCTGAGGAGGTAGCGGATCACTGGATATGTGTTAAGATAGATTTATATGCCTTATAACTTGATTCCAAGTTTTGTAGGTCTACGTTTATTATTTTTCAAAATATTAAGCCATACCCAGACTTTTCAATCACCCTTAAATAAGTAATGCAAGGTATTTAGGCTGTAATTTTAACCATTTTATTTACACTCTTCTTCAAAAATACTCTAGGCCTAACTTATTTGTTCACAAAAATGCAGGAATATAGCCTAAACTACAGCAAACTCAAAATGGATACGCTGTCCTGTAAACAACGGAAACGGACGCTCAGATGCGGTGACACTCTCTTCAACATAGAGAAATAAATTGAAATCGACAGTGTTGCCATATTTTCTCACTGTCCACCGCGGCGTTGCCGGATTTCTTCCCATGTATTTCTTATGAGATTACTTTTAGTCCCATGGGACTAAACGTAGATTACTTTTAGTCCCGTGGGACTAAAAGTAAGTAAGTAAATCCCATGGAGTATAAACTAGTACTTTAGTATTCTATTCCAGGGACTAAAAGACGACTATAGATAGTAGGCGGAGGAAAAATAATTTGCCTCCCAGCGGGAGTAAAGTGCCTCCCAGCGGGAGTAAATTGACTCCCGGTGGGAGACAAAGTAAACCCCTAAGAATAACGTTTAAGTCAATAATTCAAAAATTAGAGCGCCATTAAATTTCCATGCAAAAGCAAATATGTTGCAGGTCAGCAAATGCAGGCGCTAACAGCTGATTTAGCGGCAGGAGTAATCACATAAGATTATCATTGACAACAATCAGCTGAAAAAATCAGTATTTATTTTTCAAAATATTAAGCCGTACCCAGACTTTTCAATCACCCCGTATAGGCTATGTGATTTTAATGCAGTTTGTTGAAGCAAAGGATCATCTGAAGGTAAAGTTACAGTGTTATACCTAGTTATTGTTAATGATGTAGGTGAGGAAAAATTTTGTGTGCATCACAGGACTAAAGTACTTTAGTCCCTAGATGCTCAAATAACTAATTTTACTCACGCATTACAAACAGGAAAAAGAATCTAAACATAGCAGTTGGGAGAAAACGTCATTTACACTTTTATCGTATCTCTTACGATTTTGTTCTTGATTTTAAAAATGTATAGAAATACGTGGACGGAAGTGGTTTTCCAAATGACGGCTGGAGCACAGCAGGGATTTATGACGATTTCCTTCCTAGGAATTTCCCAACATATTAGTATGGGAGGTTTGCTTAACGTCTGTTTGAAGCTTTGAATTTGTCAGAATTTGTTTGGTCGATTAACTTTTTTATGCCTAAAATTTCTGGACTTCAATAGTTATGAGTATGTCTAACAATAGTCTAATTAAAACATAAGTTTGTAAGTATAAATTTATAGTTAATTTAGTTGCTAAAGCTTAAGCTAAGCGTGTCCTTTTTTGCGCACTTTCATGAATGCTAAAGCTTGCAGCACGAATGTATGCAAACATATATATCAAATTTTCTCGCTGATTCTGTTAGTTAACTCAATAGGAAGGTTAAAAAACGGGTAGACATGTCTTCCCCTTTAATTTTCTCAGGTTGACGTTTTCAACATTGCCGCAAACTTCCTGCTTTTTACCAATTAATTTACTAAAATCATAACTAAAGCCAACATGACGTGAAAAGAAAATACCACGAATCGTTGATCTCTCTCGTTTTCTCCTCTACGTTAGTACTTAATACAACATTTTATTTTCAAGACTTTCACTACCCTTTTGGGTGTAATCAGCAATTTAGAATTAATATAGGCTTTCAGTTAATCGACCATTATGATGCATGGCCATCATAGAGACCTGACTTTTTTTATTACTTTAAAAAAAATTACATCAATGGAAACTAAGACTGAATGCTGCTACTAGCAAACACAATGTGTAATTTCGATGTAAAACACGCCCAAAAAATGTCAAAGCAATTTAATGTTTTACACATGATTCTGCTAACAATAATACTTACGCTTTCGCATTGTAACTGAAGGAACTAGAACGTACTTAACTAACCTCAAAGCAGTGGCGGCTCCAGGGGCCCTATTTTTTTAAATGGGTGAGTTGGTGAGTGATTGAGTCACTCAACTCTCAAGTTATCTGTTTCTATCTATAAAATGAAATTATTAAAATAAAAAAGTTATTAAAAAATTATTTAAAATTATTAAATCTATATAATTCAAAAATAAAAATTAAAATATTCCTAGCTAACTTAATGAATTCAGCCCTACGACATCTGTGTATATCATTTGAATAGGCATTTATTCTTAAAAATTCATAATTTAAATATAGGCATCATATACATTGAGCATCTCACCAATCCAACCATTTTTACTCACCAAGCAATAGGCTGTTGAGTAAAAACGTGTGAGTTGACAGGAAGCAAGCTTCTTCTTCTTCCCTTTTGGAGGAAGTGAAAGTAGTATCATGGAAAGCATTTCCAATTAGGTTATGTTTACCTTTTGATACTAAATACTTAAATGCGTTCGGATAGCCTTTGAACTATTTATAAAATGCCTTGCAACTAAATTGCCCTATAAATTTACAAAGATAGTTTAGTTAAAGACACGAAAAATGAGGTAATTCCTTAAATTGATCAATGTTTACATTTGGTTTTCTAGTTTGACAGATGTATCGTCCGGAACGTTGACATCCCACGTGGTGGTTTAAACAATGCTACCATCAGCTGACAGGTGAATTGACGAGTGACTCACTACTCAACTCTAAACCGTTTCAAAAATAGGCCCCCAGGACCGATTTTTGGAGCGAGCCATTTGATTCGGGGGGATTGGGATATTTCAAAATGCAGCGACAAACAACCCCTCCCCCGCCCCCTTTATGCGGGATTTAACCTGTGAACAACTCCTAAATGTCTTTTTAAGTGCAGTAACATCCATCCTACAAGACGATGATAAGTTTGTTACTGTGTTAAAACAACATTTTAGCTGAATAAAAATTTAGTATTAATATCAACAGCTTGCTTTTGATGAAATATTTATTTTCATTACTCTACACACGAAAGTACACTTTCTAAATAATGTAAAGTGAGCTAAGAAAATAGGTTATTCCCGCTACTGCACGTCAACATTACATATCAGTTACTTTCTGTGCATATGTGGTGGACGGAAAGTAGCCGTTATGGGATACCACGAGGCGCTAGGCGGTGGGAAATAGCGATAAGCATTACTGTACCTCCCGCTATGGCAAAATTACATAGCGTTAACCTTCTGGGCATATGTGGTGGACGGAAAGTAACCGTTATGGGATTTTGCGGTGCAGACCGATCAATTGTTGCATTACTCTACCTCGACATAAGCACGGAAACTCAGTGTTATGAGTTCGTTTTTTTCTTGATACTAAGTTGAATAAACAAAAATATTCATGTTGTTTACAAGTTTTTCGATATCGTAGTGAAAAAAAATGTTCAATATTCGTCTCAAAAGAGCTATTGCGGGGCTCGATAGATTTTTCCACGCCCGGCTGCGCCTCGCGCGTAAATGCATTCTCTCCCCGCAATAGGTCACTTTCGAGACTAGTAATGAAAACCACTTTAGCTTTATCGCAGCAACAGTCGTTTTATTTAACTGTGGCTATAATGTTATAAGCTATTATCCAGCCTATTTTGAAGTCTTAGACAATCTTAAATTTAATTTTAAGTTCTCCAAACACTCTTTTATATAACTTAAACCCTATAAGGACAGACTAAGGAATATACAATTCACAATTCTATTCTCCAAGAAATTAATTCTTGTTTAGGGTAATTCTGGCTGGTTGTGTTGAAAACACTGATTCAGCCCAAACCCAAAATATAACCTCTGTTTTCTAGCAACTAAAACAACACATTGTTTACTCTTTATGAGAGCTAACACATAAATAGGATAACATTTACTTTTTTATCAGTTGATATTTTCAATATCACAAGTAACAGTTCTGGTTCAATGAAATCAAAACATTTCTGCAAAGTCAAACACTGAGAACTTGTTTAGTAACAATCACAAGCACACACAGTTCTACATTTTCAAATCACCTCCATAATTTAATTCTCCCTCCTGGAACGACAGCCGCACGGTTAAAAATAGCAGTACAGTTTTCTTAAACATATTGCTTAATTTATTCTTCAGAATTATTTCATTGAAACTGAAGAATAAATGATGATGGAGTCCTAAATCCATCGACGTTATTTTTTTGAGGTGATATTTTCCATAGCAAGATTTCACAGTTTTTTAAATAAATATTTTACACCAAAATATGTATGTGTGTAATATTTTAAAATTACTAAGTACAAATAAAAGTATATTTACGATTTTGAAAGTTCAAATATTAAAATTTATTCGGTTTGGCAAAGCTTTGTGTAAAGTGACTGGAAATATTTTTAAAAGAAGAATATAAATTAATCTATACCAATAAAATGTTCCCATATGCTTTTGCATTTCCCATTTTTTCAGCCCTCACGTCACAATGTAAACACAGGTGCGGCGCTACTGGGTCTGTGGGTCGTCGCCGCAGTGCTGATTCATTGCATCACCATTAAACGTTACTTATTACTTGTTACTTGTTACTTGTATAATCCATCCGTAGACTCCGTCTGTAGAGTGTTGGACTGGTCAATGTGCCCTCCATGGAAGGTCACGAATGTTTATGTGTGAGGTGTAGTGTTGTAAGACAAAAAGACACCTCAAAGTGCACTTTGCACATTGGCCTAATCTGAAATTTTTTTTGAGTTTTGGGCTTTAAAGCTTTCAACATCATAAAAACAGCTCCCAGCCAGATAAACTTTCAGGTTATTTTTGAATTTGTTAACATTTTGTTCATTTTTATGTTTTGGGGGAGCAGTTAAAAAAGCTTCAGGCCAGCGTACTCAGGCTTCCTCTCAAAAAGCACGAGGTGGTGGCTGGTGGCAAAGCGATCTTTGTGTCTGGTGTTGTATTCATGGCTTTTTTGGGGAGGGTTTATGTTTTGCCTTTTAATGTACATGATTGATTCAAATATGTACAGGCTTGGAATAGTGAGTTGGCCAAGTTGAGCAAAACCTTCCCTACAGCTGGATCTAGGGGATAGCTGGAGAATTGTTCTCACTGCTCCCTTTTGCCATACAAAGATTCTGTCCAGATTTCCTTTTTTCCCTCCCCATAAGGCAATTGAGTAGCAGATAAGCTGCTCAAATAAGCCATGATATACAACTTTTGAAAGAGAAAGGTTGTTGAGTTTACTCATTCGTCTCAGGACAAAAAGTCCTTTTGCAAGCCCTCTCTCAAGTTTGGACAGCTGCTCATCCCATACAAAACCATCGTCAATCTGCACTCCCAAAAACTGTGCTGATTTTGAAAGTTCAAGATTTGTCTCTCCCAGAAAAATATTTGGAATTTTGTTGTTTTTTTTGTTTTGCTTTTTGAACTGTTTGGAAACAGACGTAGCCAGTCTTCTCTGCATTTACAATAAGGCAATTACTAGAGTAGTACTGAGCTAAGTCGTTCACTTTTTGACAGGATTCAATTTCAAGACTTTCGACATCCCTCTCTCTTGTGACAAGGGTGGTGTCATCTGCAAAAAGAAAAATATTTTCCAATGGCACTGTGTCTGTTATATCGTTGATATAAATCAGAAACAGCAGAGGTCCCAAAACAGAGCCTTGCGGAACTCCATTTGGTACCAGTTTTTGAGATGAAAGAGTTGATTTAATTTTGAATTTTGTTTCGTGTTGAATTTCTGTCACCTGGTATCTGTCGGTCTGGTACGAGGTAAACCATTTCAAAGCTGAATTTGTAATACCAATCGCTGCAAGTTTTTCCAAAAGAATTTGGGTATCAACACAATCAAAGGCTTTTGACAGGTCAGCAAAACAGCCGACCACTGTATCGCCAGCCTCGATTGCAGTGATACAACTGTTGACAAAATAAATCAGGGAGAGTTTTGTTGACTTTTGTTTGCGAAAGCCGTATTGTCTCTCAAACAGTAAAATACCATGTTCGAGAAAACTCGTGACTTGTTCGCAAACAACTTTTTCAAAAATTTTTGAGATCGCCGGGAGGAGAGAGATTGGACGATAATTTCCCACGTCACCCTCATAATTTTTTTTGAAAAGAGGTTTGATTTTTATTTTTCGCATTGTTTTGGAAAGACGGCTGATTCTAATGATGAATTTATGATGTGGGTGAGAGGTTGGATGATCTCATGCTCGCACTGTTTTAGTACGAACATGCTTATTCCGTCCAAACCTGTAGAGTGCTTTGCAGATAATTTTGAAAAAATTTTTGAAACACTGCCAAACGTGACTGGGGAAAAATTTTGAAAAAGAGTTGTCTGATTTCTGTGGAAACCCTGAAATTTGAGGTTTTGGGTTGTTTTTGTTCACCAGGTCTGAAACTGAGGCGAAAACATTATTTAATTTCTCCAACCTCACCTGGGTTATCAACCAACTTGTTTTCGAAATTTAGAGTGACTTGTTTCAATTTTGAACTTTTTGGGGGTCTCATGCTGTTTACCACCTTCCAGGCTTCCCTCGATACATTTTGAGCATTTGCCACCCTATTATACACCCAGGAAGTTTTTGAGGCGTTCACCAGGTTGTTATAGGCAAGCTTACTGGCCTGGTATCTATTTTTGTCAGCCAAAGATTTTGTTAATTTCCAGACTGAGTAATGTGCAAACATTTCTGTTTTGGCTTTTTGAATGTCATGGGTCAATTCTGCATTGGGCAAGAAATTTCGAAAAAAAATTTGAATGTTTTGTGAAAATTGTCGAATTTTTCATCTACTGTCGTAGACGCATAGACATCGCTCCAATTTTCATTTTTCAGGTGGAATTTCAATTCTTGAATTGTGGCATCGTCAATTTTCCTACACAATTTGGTTTTCATTGGTTTGAATTGTTTTTCTTGTTTGATTTTGAGAAAAATTGCTTTGTGGTCAGAGATTAGAGGATCAGTTGTCCCACTCGAGAGGTTAGTTGCATTTGTGACAAAGTTGTCAATGCATGTGGCTGTGGTTTGTGTGACCCTGGTTGGTTCCATGATTGTGGTATGGAGACCAAAACTTTCCAAGATGCGGGAAAAATTCATCCGCCTACTGTCATCACAGTCCAACATGTCGATGTTGAAATCGCCTCCCAAAATGAGGGGTGTGTCCTCCGCTCTGACCAATGCAAGAAAATTGTTCAGTTTGGAAAAGAATTCAGGAAGGTAGCAATCAACAGGGGTTCTATATAGAACCCCAATGTTGAAGCTTTGGTTTTCAATTTTGAGTTTGACATTGACACATTCGAAAACCATCTCTTCCGACAGTTTGTGACCAATGTCTGACACCTTAAAACTTACTTCAGTGTCCAATGTGTCGTGCTTAAAAAGTGCTACTCCACCCATTCTGTGATCATTGCGCCCATAGGCATGAAGCAATGAATAGTTGTGGATGTGAAGTGCGGCGAGTCCATCCGGACAAAGTCCATGCTCGCTGACTAAAAAAATGTCTGGACTTTCCTCCTCGAGGAAGATTTCAACCAGATTGATTTTGCCCATGAGTCCTCTGACATTTAGATGAACAATTTTGAAAGGTTGTTTTTATTGTTTGTTTCTTTTCGATTTTTGAATTTTGAAATTTTTTGTTTTGATTGTTTTTTTGCGTTTTTGGGCCTAGGTGTGGTTTTTGCACCCCGAGAGTGTCATGGTTTTTGTGTTTTTAGCCTGTGATATCAGCGCATTTTTTATGTAGTTTCCAACAAGCTCACAAACTATATTTTTCCCTATTCCATTTAAATGAAGTCCGTGCTGTTTGAAATCCTGTCTGTTCAGCATACTATTTATTGCCAAAAAAGTCCATTTATTCCTCCTACAGTGCTCTCTCACGATCTTGTTCTGCCTACCTATTGCTTCATTGTACTTACCTGTATCATACCTTAGTGGTGTTTCAACCCACACTACTCTCTCCAGCTTCCCTTCTACTAGCCTATCAATCTCAGTTTCGAGGCTATTTATTCCCTTGTCAGAAACATCATTTGTGCCCCCCATGATAACACAAATGTCGTCATCTCCCATTTCCTTCAAATCATCATGCACCCTGTCCAGGATCATGCCCTCTGCCATTGGGGCCCCAGGAAAAACTTGCGTTTTTATTTCAAACTTCTTAGCTGTCATTTCCCACAGCCTACCCCTACATTTCCTCCCATGGCTGTCACTGACGAGGAACAGTTTGGGTTTTTTTGTTTGTTTGGATTTCCCTTTTCCTACGCCCTAATGCGGCCAAGACTGACCGTTTTCATTCTCCCCTCCCTCTCTCAAGACACCAAACTTATTTGATGTTTTTATACAGTCATCAACCCTCTTCAATTTAGACCTAACCCTATTCCCACTCTTCCTAGTCACTTCCTTCCAACCCAATGAACGCCCTTTTTCTGACTCCAAATTTTCAGTCCTAGCTTTCAACGATTCTGTCTGAATCCGAACCTCAGACAGCTCTTCCCTTAACCTAATAATTTCTACCTCTTTCATGTCCAGTTGCTCAAGGAGTCCCTTTTTTTCCACAGTCAGAGATTCACACAGCTTTGTCATGCTTTCTAGATCCCTTTGCACGCTACAAAGTTCTAGGTTAGGCCTAGATTTATTACTAAAATGGTCTATACAAATACAACAAACAAAGGGATCATTTTTTTCATTATGTTAAAAATTGATCTTTTAACTTTACTGCATGCTTTGTCTGCATGCACCCAACTGTTACAAATATCACAGGCTATTGATGCTGAAATACTTTAATCTATTTCACACTTACACACTTTACAATAAATAGTTTCTTTTTGGTCAGCATGCATTTTTTCATTTTCTTTGTTCGGACTTGGACACTGTGCAGGCCTAGGCCTAGGCCAGTGTATAGTTGACATTATTACGTCAACTTATAATATTAGTGTGCTAACATTTATAACCATTTATTGAGCTTGGCAGAGGAGTTAAAATGGTATTATAAAACAGTGTTCTATTTTTTGATTGGGATTTTTGCGGACATTTGCCATCACTGATTAGGAAAAAACAAGTTTCACGACGTTTCGGGATCTGAAATCTGATCCCGTCTTCAGGTGGAAGAAAACCTAGAACATAACAAGATTAGTAACACATAGCCAGGAAAACCTGGACAAAAACACAGCTAAAACAGAGAACTGTAAAAGCAGCCACAAAAACACTATGCTGAAAAGAAAATCGATAACACAAAATAACATAGAAATCACAACTATCAAGAATCACCGGACAGGAGAAAGCACGTCCACACCCAATCAGAGCTGAGCTGAGACTGGTGGGAGGAAAGGAAATGGCGGCGGTGATAGATATGGCGGCGACCATAGCCAACCAAATCACGGCGCGCTACCGGTGGCAAGAACCTGAAACAGAGATATGTGATATGCAAATTCCGTGTGTCTGTTTGTGTTTTTTAGTTAATTTTTAACCTGATTTTGCCCCTTGGCCTTGCTACGGTTCAACATGTTGTGAGAATTTTGAGCATAATTGTTAGTAATAACCCTATTTACTGACACGTTATTTTCCCTGTCTTTCAATTCTTTGTTCAATATTGGTAACCATACTGGCCTTATTTCAAGTGAAGATTGACTGATTGGTTGGTCTGCTAGTTTAATGTATGAAGTTTCAAATGTTCTAGATGAGTACAGTATTTACATCTCACCTTAAAATGGACGGCTCAGGGGGGGAGCATTGGTGCCTTGCCACTTGTAGCCACAATGATCTCAAGGCTTGTAAATACTCAACTAGAACATACCTACATGCCTTGTAGGGCCTTGCATGTAGGGCTTACATGCCACTGTCTCAAGGCATGAAAATACTCAACTAGAACATGCCTACTTGCCTTGAGACAGTAGCGGATTCAGGGGGCATGACCATTATGCCCCTCTCCACCGAGGCCACCACTCTCAAGGCATGTAGGCCTTGCATGCCTTGTAGGGCCTTGCATGAAGGGCCTACATGCCACTGTCTCAAGGCATGTAAATATTGATCTTTTATTTTATAATTCCACCTTAGCTTGTCCGCCGAGTTTTTTCATACTAAATGGCTTTGTACGTCATTATAATAAGTTTATGTTAATTGTTATCGACAGGATATTTTTATTGTTGCAGGTGGGATAAAATGTAGTGTGTATTTCGGGCACATTGTCTTCCTCGTGAAAACTGTCGCCCTCAGCCAAGCTTACTGTAGGCACCATCATTCTCACTCGTGAGACAATTCTGTATAACTGACGCCAATTCTTGGGGCCAACGCCGTCGATAAGACTAATGTCAATTTTAGCATTGGTCTTATGGACGGCGTGGGCCCCAAGAATTGGCGCCAGTTATATTTTACTCACTCAATACACAGATAACTATTACTTCGAACACAAATTATGTGCAAAAAATCTATTCTCCCAAGAGTATTGAAAGAAGAGACAGACTTAAATAAATTCAAGAAGGAAATAAAATGTATTCTTATAAATGAAGCTTATTATAAAATAGCACATTTTCTCGTAAAAATAAAGTGCCAGAAATATATGGGAAATTAAAAATATTAGGATTTAAGAAACTATTTAAGTCTTTGTACATTTTAATTTGAAAATCTATATAGTTATGCAATTTAAAAAATTGTTAATAGCAATAAAGTTATTATTATCATTATATTTTGCAATAGGCCTACTTAAAAATTTGTTTATGTAAGCTGGGAGGGCAGCTCCAGCAAAATAAATTACATGCAAATTAAGTTTACAACGCTGTAATCGTCCATCAATCAACATCCGACAAGTATTGAAATATTTTTTAGTTTTTGTTGATGACTTTAAAATCACTCGGTGTTAAACACATTCATTTAAATTGTTGTAAATGTTTTTGCACGTTAGTTAAGATATTCTCTTAATCAAGTTATGCACGTTTCTGTTAACAATTATCACCTGTTTCATCATAATAAACGTTGAAGTGATTACAAAGCCTTAACGGTGTAATGGATCACAATCATGGTTGTATTAATTAGCAACAGAATGTCAAACCAATTTCAATAGTAAGGATACTGCCGTAGATGGTTGTAATTGTAATGGTTGCCAGAGTTGGTACGCCTGCGCATCATGGTGGAAAGTGGCTTTTAATGTCTCCGTATTAATTACCTCGGATTATTAGTTTAAATCACGGATCAGTTGCTAAAACCTATGAAATATTAAAGTGTTAACGATACGAAAACTGTGTGTGTTAAAATTTTCAAAATCGTTTCGTGGGAAGTTGTTTAAATTTGGAAGTAAAATTTCGACACTAGCCGGCTCGACATGAAAACGGTTCACTTTTCAAGTAGCCATATTGATGAAGTTGGAGGAAGTAGCTGATAGCCAATCGTAGACGCCGCTGCCTTCCTCATCTTTTCTCTTGACCAATCCCGTAACGCCACCTCCAACTTCCTCCTACAGAATCACATTTTGTAAAATCATTCCATACGATAAAATACTAATTTTATTGCCATAATTACAATAACTAGCCACTATTTCACGAAAGTGGTATGAATTTGCAACAAACTCGGTAAGTCTTCAAACAGTTTAATTGTCTTAGTTAATTTGTGGAAGTAGTTTCTAGGCCAGAAGCTTGGATCTAGCCATCTTGGAATGAAAGTAAGCTTGCCTTTATTACTCTGGTAGATGAATTATTTTGCCTTTTATTATTGTAGATGAACTATGTTGAGAAAGATTGTAATCATTTTTTTTGAATTCTAACTGATTCAAATTGTGCCTCATATAATTAACTGTAGGAATTTGTAAATTCGCACTAGGGAGCTGACCAAGTAAATCATGCAAGTGGGCCTGAACACAAAGGTTTCTGAGGATTAGGCTGAAAACTATAGGCTTAGGCTGGACAGTTATCAAGCAGAACTCATTTAATTTGTTTTCTATTTCTGTTAGGTTAGGTAATGTGTTAGGCTAAGATCTTTTTCCAACTTTTAATAAAGAGAAACTGATCTCGAATGAAGTTTGCCTTTTATTCTTGTGTATATGAAATATGTTGAGATAGATTTTAATTATTTTTTTCAATTTTAACTGATCCACATTGTGCCTCATATTATTAACTGTAGGAATCTGTAAACTGCAACTAAAGTAGCTGACTAAGTAAACCATGTAAGTAGGCCTGAACATACAGGTCTTTTGGGGCACTTGCTAGAAACTATAGACTTAGGTTGGTCATTTTTCAAACAGAACTCATATAAGTTGTATTTTTTATGTCTGTCAGGTTAGGTAATGTATTAGGCTAAGATCTTTTTCTAATTTTTTATAAAGAGAAACTGATCTTGAATGAATTAGGCCTTATTGTTGCAAGATATTGGATTTATTTGTTTTGTATTGTAACGCTCGTAACTCTATAGGACTGACGTTAGGTAGGGTAAATTGTTCCTCAGTTCAAGGTGCTTAAGTAAAATGTCCCTTTTACATCGTAAATTTTGTTGAAGACTGATTAATTGGTAATGATAGATGTTCATTTGTAATTGTATATGTTTAATGGAATTTTGTATATTTAGCCTTTTATGTAATTTTAGTAGATGCTCTTTTTAAAATCAATTTGTAATTTCTGTATGTATTTCTGCATATTTGATTTTATTTCTGATTAAAATGGAGAATGAACTCTGTGGTACTTGCAAAAAAGGTGCGGATGAAGCATCGGTGGCCTGCGATGCATGTGAAAAATGGTACCACATAACTTGTGTTCGTTTGAAGAAGTCAATGTTTAGGCTTCTAAGTAAGAAAGATTACTGGATATGCCCGATGTGTGCTAATTTAGTTAAAGAAATCAATAAGTCAAACTTGATAGCTTCACTGGAAAATGAAATATTGATCTTAAAGCAGAAGCTAAAAGACTGTGAAAAGGCAAACTGCGCATTAGGCGTAGAAGACAGAGGAACTGAGGAACACATAGATTTTAATGTAGAGGTAAAATCAGTTGAGGGTGACTCGGGGACCTGCCCGATTGGGGGTGAGGGGTGCGAGGATGAAACGGGGGAGCTGCGGGGGATTGTTTGCTTGGGGGGTGGGGGGAGGGGGGTCGAGGTAGGGGGAGTAGGGGGAGGGGAGAGAGAGACCATGTTGGGTGGGGTGAAGAAACCAAACTTGACCTTGGTTTCGGATAGCCACGGTCGTACGCTCGGATCTATGTTGGCCCGAGACATGAACAAGTTTTACACTGTAGCGGAGGTTTACCCGGGGGCTCCTTTGACATGGTTGCTGGAGAGGGAGTGTGCTGGGGGTAGGACCCTGACTGATGACGACTGGCTTGTGATCATGGGGGGAACAAATTACATTGGTATGGGGGAGGAAAACATCAACTCGCTCTCTAATAGATTGCTCACAATGGGAAAACTGCACAAAAATAAAAACATCATTTTTGTTGAAATCCCATATAGGTATGATGACACTAGGCTAAACAAGAACGTGGGAAAGATCAACAAACTGGTAAAGGACTGCTGTGAAAAGAATAAATGGGGATTCTTAGCGATAAACTCAATCATTGATAGGAACATGTTCACTGGGCATGGTTTGCATCTCACTGAGCGTGGAAAGGAGACTCTTTGTGCATTAATTGGGACGTAAATCAGGTTTAGTGCCGGCTCACAACACCTTTTTTTGGACGTAGGCCTAGGCCCCGGCCCAGGGGAAGGTACAATAGACAAAGATCGAGTGAGGGGAGGAATGGTAGGTTCCTAAAAGTCACCCATCTGAACGTAGGCTGCATAGGTAGGAAGAGGGAGGAGGTGGAATGCTTTCTCTCCGATGTAAAACCAAACCAGATTTGTTTTTAGTATCTGAATTAGGTTTAAAGAAAAACCAGGTTGATCATTTTGCTCTGGAAGGGTATGATTTGCTTAATTCTTTTTCAAGGACTAAGGCCAGAAAGGGAGGGGTGGGAATTTTTGCTAACAAAAATGGGAAGGTTGATTTTGATAGTGTTAGGAAATTAGATTTTGGTGAAACTCTTTCTGATGAATTAAATTTTGAAGCTGCGGAATTATCACTTCAAATTGGAGGCAAGAAATCTATTGTCTCTGTGATCTATCGCAGTCCTGATGGAAATGAGGACCTTTTCTTCGAACTTTTTACAGAATACCTTGAAAACTTGTTGCGAATTTCTGATAGATTAGTTATAGCTGGGGACTTCAACATCCCCTTCCATCTTAATGTACCAAGCACAAAAAAATTTCATGACTTAATATCAAGTTTTGGTTTGCTTTTAACAATTAAACAATCTACAAGAATTTCTGAAAATACAGAAAGCTGTATTGATAATATTTTAACTTCAATCGATTTCTCAAATGCTGTTGTTATTGAACCCTTCATCTCAGATCATACTGCTCAGTGTATTCTTATTGACAATCTTAACAAATCTGAAAAATATTTTAATTCTAGTTCCTCAGTAAATATAAAGAGGACTGTAAATCAGCAAAGTCTGCGGGAGTTTAAAAGTAGACTACGTATTGAGAAATGGGAGGAGATGTTTGGAGCCCCTGATGTACTTTTTATGGAAACTTTGCTTTTTCATTTTAATTCCTCTTGTCCGATCAGGACTGCGGGAAAAAAGAAAAAATTACCTTCAAATAACTGGGTTACTCGGGAAATTTTGGAACATAAGTGTAGGTTGAGAGAACTGTACAGGGAATGGAGAGAAAGCAAAACAGAAAATAGCAGGATTACCTATAACAGGTGCAAAAAAGAATATAGGGAAAAGATTAAGAGAGCAAAAACAGAAAGCATTTTAGGCAGGATAGTGCAGGCTGACAACAGGTCGGCGGAGTCGTGGAAGGTAATAAATGAATCTAGAGGTAAAGGAAAAAAGGAGTTCAGAAATATTTCTTTGAACGTAAATAATCAATTTGTAACTGATCCAAAGCAAGTTAGCAATGAAATGAATAATTTTTTTGTTAAAGTTGGCTCTCACACTCAATCAGAGTTAGGCTCGAAACGATTTTCGGGTTTTCAATTGAAAACTGAAAATTCTCTCTCTGTTTTTCAATATTGTAATCCTTCCGATGTTCTAAAAATAATAACAGAATTCAAACAAAAAACTTCTTATGGTGTAGACGGTTTGTCAATGAAAACTATAAAATTTTGTAAAGAAGAACTAGTTTATCCTTTGACATTTTTGATTAATAATTCTCTTTCACAATCGACTTTTCCAAACTGCTTTAAAATCTCTAAAGTAAAGCCTGTTCACAAAAAAGACAGTGTGGAGGACATCTCGAACTATCGTCCAGTCTCACTCCTACCAACTCTTTCCAAGATTTTTGAGAAAATAGTTTTTAATCAGGTTATTGACTTCTTAGAGAGTAACTCCCTTTTTCTTACAAAACAGTTTGGTTTTCGAAAAAACAAATCTACTAAGTCAGCTCTGATAGAATTTGTTAACGACTCCATTGATGCTTTGGATGGAGGGGGCAGCGTAGTCGGATGCTTTGCCGATTTGTCCAAGGCGTTCGACTGCGTTGACCACTTCATCCTCATTGAAAAAATGGCGTCAATTGGAGTTCAAGATTATGCTCTGGATTGGTTTAGGTCTTACCTAGCAAACAGAGAACAAGTAACTGAAATAGATTATATCAATAAAAATGGAATTAAATCAACTTTCCTTTCAGATAGACAGTCAATTCAGTGTGGGTTACCTCAAGGTTCTATCTTGGGTCCCCTTCTTTTCCTTATCTTTATAAACGACATTTCAGATTTCATTCCAGTAGAAAACTTAGTAATATATGCAGATGACACAACATTGATCACTACAGGAAGGGATGTTGCTTCTCTGGAAGTCGATACCTTCATCAAAGTAAATTGTTTAGCTCGGTTCTTTCAAGACAATAAACTTTCTTTAAATCCAAGTAAAACAAAGCTCATTCATATACAGACCACTCAAAGGCAAAACTTAAACTCTGTTTCTCCACATATTTTCATTGATGAGGTTCAGCTAGAAAGATCAAACGTAGTAAAGTTTTTGGGAGTGGGACTGGATGATGGTTTGAGCTGGAACTCCCACGTCGAAGCATTAGGGTCACGACTCTCGTCTGGCCTGTTTGTCCTTCGACATATTTCTCAAATGGGAAACATTGAACTTAGTAAGTTAGTCTACCATAGTCTTTTTGAATCCCACATTTCATATTCAATTATTCTGTGGGGAGCTTCCTCAAAGAAAAATTTGGAATATATTTTTAAACTTCAGAAAAGGGCCATTAGGTTAATTACAGGGTTGGGTTTTAGGGAAAGCTGTAGCGACGCCTTTAAACAGTTGAACATCTTGTCTGTTCCTTGTTTATTCATTTTTGAGATAATTAACTATACAAAGTCAAGAAACCATCTGTCATATCCAGTGCAACATGGATATAATGCAAGAAATAGGCTAAACTGCACAGCTGTAACTCATAACCTGAAGCTGTTTGAGGAGAAACCTATGTTCCTAGGTCCAAAATTTTTCCAAAACTTGCCGGAAAGTATTAAAGCAATTGATAATCGTATTAAATTTAAAAAAGTTCTTAAAAGTTTTCTCATTGAAAAATGTTTTTACTCAGTGGAGGAGTTTCTCACTTCCCTGAGATAAGTATGGAATGATTATTAGGCTTATATTTTTTGTACCTCAAGAAAATATGAAAAAAGAAGATTCCATTCAGCCTTTCCTTCAACCTACCTATCCCTGGCAGCCTGAAAAGCACCGGGATGGGTGCTGACGATCCCATGCCCATTTGGGTCTACGGAGGAAAAGAAGACACGTAAGACACGTAAGACACGTAATTGGAGGTAAAACTTGTAATAGTGCATTTCGTTACTAATCCGGAAAGTGGCTGTTATCGGTACGAGATAGTGTTTCAATTACGAGGCTTCTCCTCGTAATTGAACTCTATCGAGTACCGGTATAGTACTTTCGGACAAGTCCCGAACGGTACTTTGCATCATACCACCTTTTATTTAATATTTTAAAACTTGTTAGTACGTTAAAAAAGGTGAGGTTATGTTAGTGTTATCAATGGGTTACATTTCTGTTGTTTACATAAACAACATATAACATATAAGAATTCATTTGCTCTTTTTAGTATAGATTCAGGAATATTTGAATCAACCATGTCTATATTAGTATGTTTGTAAACACTCCTTAACATTACTAGTACTTTTTCCAGTTTTTCCATTACAGTTTACACAACCTGGTAACGGTTAGTTTCTATCACAGCTGTGAGTATTTGAAACAGTAGTTTAACGCGATGGTATGATGAAAAAGATTCAATTGCAATATGCCTAGAATTCACCTAGAACCTTCACCAAATTTGCCCATGAGAAGATGAATTCGGAGCTTTACAATATTATTTAATCTTACAGTTAGGTTCAAGCTAAGGAATCGAAACTATATATTTGTCAAAGAACACTGACGTATCATCGTACAGCTCAAACTAATTGGCCTAGAACCCTTGAAACTTTGCATGGACGCTCCTCTTAAGGCGTAGGCATCCGTTAAAAACTGATTTTTCAAAATTTCCTCAGGGATACGCCCCATGTTAGTTTACAGTTTAAACTATAGGGAAGCTTATGAAGTTCTTCTGTTTTCCACGAGAGGAACCGGGTTTATCAGCTAGTATAACAATAAAACTTTTCATGTTAATTATTATAAAAAAATATTAAAGCCTTTTAGGAAGGTTTATTGTAAAAGGATTTCATACTGTCTGTGTGAACAAAGAAACGTCTACTTTTTCTGCTTTACTAATTTAAAAATGAATTTGTATGTACAATATACCATAAAACAATTTCAATGTATACCATTTGTTATATAGATTTTATAGCATTTTGGATAATCCCAATAGGATATAAAGTAACCTATAACATGTATAATAATGAGCATAGGTTGGGGTACAGATTAGACACACGATAGGACTGAATTGAAACGAAGCTGTAATATGAATCATTTGTCTTATCTTTAGTAACTGACTTAAGTGACAGGCATAGATAGAGTGTTACACGGTTAGTTGTCGAAATAGTTAATTGAGCGACCTTAAATGGATATAATATATTGCAAGTCATCAATACTAAGTGTGCCTTTACACTATTTGCAACATGCAGGCTTAAGCTTTACTGTGTATTCATAATGTGTTCTAGAGCGATTAATAACGAGTAAATTCCTGCATGTCCATAAATTATGTAATAAAAATTAATTCATCAAACAGAATTATTGTAATGTTGTTTTGCAAAATTCTGGTAAACATTTCAAGTCATTAATTCTTTTTTGCACTGCGCAGTCCAGCTTTTGACTGCAATACAGCAAGTAGTGTAAAAATACTCTTGTACAGACCAAAACTCAAATAAAAAATTAAACAATTGGTTTCAAATGTCACATGAAAAATCTTTTTTATTCACTAAGCATAAAAACATTCTTATTTATTCACCCAAGTGCTGTCTTACACAAACTGTGTGCGTATAGTATTTAAATACATATAAAAAGTATAAACAAATACAGGATTAATAAATTATAGAGTTTCGGATTCACAGCTCAAGCAGTAAATACATGGATAGTCAAAAGTTGGTCATAAATAACAAGACAGAATAGAGAGTTAAAAATAGGAGGAAAATCACTGCAAACAGTCAAGCTATGCACTAGCTAGCCTAAAACCTGCTCATGCTAGAATCTGCTTCATAATATTCACAAAGACTATAAAAAGGCCTATCTACTAAACATGCATACATAACTCTCTTAAAACAATCAACACTATCATGCTGTCCACTCACAGGCAGTTTGTTATATAAATTACTACCTAGAATTTCAAAAGAGGAGAGTGTCTTGGTTAGCCTATTGTAGGATCTGTTAATGTTGCGTTTTCCTCTTGTTGTGAGTGTGCCTGTTCAGAACAAAACTGTCAAAATTATTCTTAATATAAAGAAGACAAGCCAGAATATACAAGTTAATCACGGTATCCTTTACAAAAAATATTTTTACAATGGGCCCGATCTTCAGCATTTATCATAATCCTTAGTTTTTTCTTCTGGGCAACTAATACACTACTTATTGTGCTACTATTACGCCAAAGAAACAAGCTTTAAGTAATCATACTTTGAAAAAGTGCAAAATAAACCAGCCTTTAGCATTCAAAAGAGGTACAGCTTTCTTAAGCGGTATGTTCCTTTAATTAATGTTTTACAATCATGCTCAATTCGCAACTGACATGAAAGCTTAGTTCGAGTTTAAATTAATATTAAGTAGTTTTACACTTTGGGAAAATTAATCATAAAAAGCCAGAGAGAAAATATAGCTACTTGGGTATTTTCGGTGTTCACAAATAACATGTTGGCTCTGTACCACTCAATTGCTTGATCCAGGATAACTTTAGTCTCTTTAGGAATGTCTGTTGTGAGGAAAGTGACATAATCAGCAAATAAGATAGCCTTAGAATTTACATTATAAGCTAAATTATGAGTTTTGTTAGAAAAATAATTATTCGAAGAGTCCATTTGAAGCCACTTAATGATTTGCGAATCAAATAGTGAGTTTTGAGTGTCAATTATACCATAGTAGTCCAACCTCGTCAATAGAAGGTTCCGATCAATACAGTCGAACGCTTTTTTCAAATCACAAAGAAGTACTCCGGTTGATATACCTTTTTCAAATCACTTCAGCACATGATCTACAAGCACACCGACTGCATCGAACGTGGACCTTGCAGCCCTAAACTCAAACTGACAAGATGTAAAAAGGTTATGCTGTTCAAAGAAATCGCTCACCTGATTTTGTAAGACCATATCAAAAACTTTAGACATAGCAGGGACCAGAGAGATCAATCGGTAACTACTAGGCTCCTCAGGTTGGCCCCTGTTCATGAACTAATTATTGTATACAAACAAAATGCCTTACCTATTATGGTAGTCTTTTGTTGATTTAAAATTTCGCCCGTAACAAAGGGATGTAAGATAAAATGTTCTTAGCAATTGGTATGATTTTTGAACGAATTCTTGAGAGAAGTAAAGAACAAATACTATCTGACTGCTGTGAAGGATGTAAAATTAAATGTTCCTAGGAATGGTCTTGAAGAGGTTGTTAAAACAGGTATTCAAAAGATTTCAGCTAAAATACTGGGTATGACTCATACAATAAATCTAAAGTCAAACAAAATATGTTTTATACATCACAATGGGTTACGATCTACTGAATTTATTACAAAAATGATAATTAAGGAAAATAGTCGATAAGCAGCTAAAAGCTGATTGACAGACCAATAGGCATCTTCATTTTTCATAAAAAAAACTGATCGGCTAACAGATTAAACTTTCTCTGTTAATTAACTGTTTTTAGTTAATCGGTTTTAAAGCTGAAAATCTGCTGTTTCTCATTTTTTTAAATTTTTTATGTTAAAATCCAATACATTATAACCCATTATCATGTACGGAATATTTTTACAGTATCATAACGGATTATGATCTACTGCATTCAACATAAATACCCCCGTCGCAGCAGACCTGCGTACTCAGCGAGTTTCCATAGGATTTATTTGGTATATATGAGCATTCAACTTATTTGATGGAAAGTATTGTTTGGATACGTTAAGTAAATAATATACTAAAAACGTATATTTTTAATCATTCATGAGCTTTAAACAGAGGAAAATTAACAATTAGGTCACATTGATTTTCATTAGTAATACATACACTTTTGTATTTTATATAATTAATTCTTAGTCTTTTAACTTTTGATAACTAACTGTAATCTTGTTACAATATATAAATGTCAACAAACACATAATCATTGAATTCAAAACAATCAAAACAAACAAATAACTTAATCTCATGAAAAAATTAAATTTAATCATATGGTCAGTTTTATAATAATAAAAATCCCTATGGCAGCAGACCTACATCTCCAGCCAATTAATTTCAATAAAACATATTATCAATCCTCATCATTGTAAACATACCATATATTATGCTATATTTTCAGACAGTTTAGACCAAGACATCCCCCCCCTTCAAATGCTCATACTTTCTTTATTAAATATAAAAATAATATGTATTTTTCATATTGTATATATTTTCTGCAAAATCTTGATCAATGAACTCTAATTATTCAAAATAAACAGAAATAAAATATTCATAACTTGACAATTTAATCCTGTGTTCACAATTTTTTTAAATATCTTAAATCAAGGTAACTATATTTTTTGGAGGGAAAAATTGAAAATAATATTGGACAATGTACGGGTTTGGCACATCCAATATCATCAAATATCTAAGCAAAGGATTGACGTAGAATAATAATTCAAAATGCTAAATTGTTTGTTTTTTTAAGCTGAATTCAATTTTGAAAATTAAATTTAAAAATAATTAGTAAAAAGTTGTTAAATCTTGAAAATAAATTTTATTTCGTCAAAAAACCTTCTTTCTTAAGGACAGTTTTAGCTTTCGGGGAAAAGTGATTGTATGGGTGTAGCGAAAGAGTTTAGTGGAAAATATTTAATTGATCACCGTCCTTTTACTTGACTACACATTACTTTGCTAATTTAGCCTTTCTTGTACTTATGTTCTTCGTACAGAAAACTTTTTACGTCTAAATTCTACTAGGAAAATTTAAAGTGGCGTGTTGTATTATTTTGGTATGGTCGACATTGATCTGGGAAATCCAGTTACAGCCAATATCCATGTTAGACAATGTCACAGAGTGGCGCCATGTTTCTATCCGCATATAAATTGTGACACAGAGGTTATTCTGACTGAACAAACATATGCAATTACAAAACGAAAGTAATCTCGTCATCATATACATCCTTTTTAATAATATAGAATAGAAAGCGATATCAAAACATGGTTCTGAGGAAAAATCAATTCTATCGAAGCCTAGAACCAGTAACCTTAAAATATTAATGACATTTTAATCGCCAAGAGGCAAATTTTTAATAGTCCTCTTAAGCATAAAATTAAAAATTAAAAAATTGTTATACTATGCATGTTCAACTGATCTTCTTGGAAATTATTTACAAAATGTTTTACCATTATGTATGGCAAACCTTAGCAGGATTTTTTGTGAAGGTTATTTATTATTGTTTATATGTAGTTCACCTTTCACGATATAATGTGTATCCAACAACGTTAAAGTGATACGATATTTAATCAAACTGTGTGTTGAATCCTTTTTTTAACCTTAATGTACACCTCTAATTTTGTTTTATAAGCCAATTTTAAATCCTCTTTTCATACCAATATTGTTAGGTAGTTTGTCCTTTATATTAAAAAGGTATTTATTTCATGCCGCCATCTTCGATTTTCGATAAAAATTGTAAAATAAAGAGTGGTGGTGAGGCCCATTTTGCCATTTTTTTCATCGGTCACTATCAAAATGAATAGGAAAACATAGGTGGTCCCGTAACGAGCGATTTCTCTGATTTCTCTTGTGACGTATTAACGTCTACTTCCAGCTTTGATTTCTGAACTAAAACACAATCGAATTTAAAGCAATTTGTTGGCGTTTCTACGTCTACATCAGCTGCTCAGTGTCAAAATTGAAAAATAAATCAATTGTTATTCGTAAGATTGTTTGGTTTCAAACTACGTTAAAAGCAATGAAATAAAGATGGAAAACGAAATACAGATTGATGACTCGTAATGCTAACTGAAATATTATCATCAATCTGGCCACCACAAAAATCACCAATGGTAAACTCCGAGGAACAAGTAACTTACCGACAGACAGTCAGGTGAGGTAAACAAGATCTTAATCTCTGCCTTTTAACTGTTTTAATTTTTTACTAAATACTGTCTTATTCATTATCAAATAAACATCTTGCAAAAAATAAATCAGAAGAAGTTTTTTTTCAAAATTCTAGACCAAAGGTTAGCTTAAATAAAACTGAAGTAAAAAGGATATGGAAGGAAAACAAAATCTGAACATTTTGAATGCATAACCGTTTAATTAACAGCAACAGCCCATAACTTACCGAGTCTTTGGACATCATAAAGCATATAAATAGTATAATTCATAACAAGAGTAAAACGAGAGTCATTGCATATTGAGATCATATATTTGAAGTGAGCGATATATCGAACAATTTAAAAGGTCAAGAAAATTCAAATTCAAAATTGTTTATTTTTCAAAATTTACACAATTATAAATTACATTACCCCAAGTGCAAAACGCACGCGCGGGGCTAAAATAATTACATGACAATCATTATTTATATTAGTGTACAGTAAACTGGCGCCAATTCTTGGGGCCCAGTCCGCGCATGGGGCGGGGAGTGGGTAGACTGGGAGGAGAGGGGAGCAGTAGCGGCAGCGGCAGCCGACAGTGTACTAACCTGGCTGCGTACATTCGGCAGCTCGCACATAGTTACTGCTTCTCTGTCAATCGTTGTTCAGAGTATCAAGACTTTTCAATAAATACAAATGAAATATTTTATATTATTGAATAGAATTATAACAGATCATCAATCGTCAGTAAAAGTCAATGTTCCGCCGGTCAATGTTTTTAGGACGACATGTAGTGACACGCGAGTGTTGACGGCTGAGAGCAGAATGACAGTGCTGCGCTCTAGCGATGCGTCGTCGCGCATGCGCACTAGCCGTTTTTGCTACCGCGCATCCACCGCACTGGGCCCCAAGAATTGGCGTCAGTTATGCATCGAGGCTAGTCCTAACGTTTATAGAAAAAAATACAGATACATACTAGGGTATAACAACGAACAATTATCAATTAACGTTAGATTGACAGTAAAATAACAATTAACATTTAAAGTAAAATCGAATAATAACAAAATATGCAAACCACTTTCACTCATGTTTTGGGCGATACTTTTCACCACACAGCTGATGAAAAAATAACAATATTTGTTTGTTTACAACGAAAAAATCTAAAGAGATAGTGAATATTATTCTTGCATTGGTTTTGCGTCATACACAATGGAACGATGAATTTTCGCAGCTGATAAACACATGACAATAATAGTGATTTCACATTAGTGTAGCAAAAATATCAATTATATCACTTGACCTGTTTAGTAAAAAAAATCTTAAAATTTTTTAGTTAATTCAAAAGATCAATAACAGTTTTGTTCGCAGAGATTTCAAAAGCGCCCTGGAAGAAGGCTTTCAATATTTCCTAAACCCACAAAAGGCCTATATCGAGTTTAATAGCTTTAATTGATACCAAATGTGTATAGAAAATTATATTCCTGGGGTTGTCATGCTTTGAAGAAGAATTGAGGATTTGATTTTTAAGTAAAAAATTCTAGAGGTAAATACAAGAAATATAAATAAAACAAATTAAAATTCTACACTCACACACAATGCAATGGTAATTATTCTCTCTATGGTTTAGTGAATTGACTATAAAAATAAACATTTACCGCTTAAAAAATTGTAAATTTAATAATAAAATCAAGAAGGGAATTACAATTATAAAACATTATTAAATGGATGCAATAACACTACTAGCTGTAATAACTGTAGCTGTATTATTTTGTGTAAAGCTGTATCACTGCTTACCTTTATAGGCTATGTACGTAATTACCTAATAAATGATTATCAACAAAAATGATTTAAGCTTGTAAAGTTCTTCCAGTTCACTCAAGAAGTTAGTTATTTGAACGATATGTTGTTAGGGCTCTCAACTTAAACGAGCAATGAAGCCCATGACGCGGTACAAACCAATTTGTGCTTCCCTTCACCGGAAACCCAACAAAATCGGAAATGGCAGTTGAATCCCATTAGATGCTACAATTTACATTGTAATATAGCTGAAACAATAATTTATTTTATATAAATTTTATTACTCCAGAGGATATGATTTATTGGGTTTCAATAGTTCTTATTAAAAACTTTATTAGCGAGACAAACAATAGCCCACTCTATTTATAAATAATGTTTTTTACATGCACCAGACATCGACTTATCGATGGGAATGAAACCAGAAGCGCGTTCGTAAGGACGCTCTTCTTACAAACGTGTAATATTATTTCAATATGTAATTTTTATTCATTGCATCATAATATTTTAATAATAATATATGTCTGATTGAATATTATCATCATTGCTTAATACAAAACTTTCCTGATTTACAGTATAGGAAAAAATGCTATAGAATCTATTTTATTGTGAATGAACGACTCTTTGCAAGGATAGCAAAATGTTTAAAGTAATTGAAATGTGGAGTGATATGTCATCTTGTTAAGCGTTATTTTCTACATTATCAATAGTGTGTAATAATCGTTGACTCCTTAAGCATTTTTGTTGTTTAGGAATCATTTATAAGTTATGTATAATTGAAATGATGTGAATTGTAGTTTTGAACGATTGAGATAGTGGGAGGTATGAAACAAAAAAAATCTATTATTTACAATAAATGATAAAGATTTCGTCACGTACTGAGGCTCCGTTTTGACCGTATTTTAAATTAACAGAAAAATAGTTTATTCAAACCCAAACGATTAAATTTCAAGAATACATGTTCAATTCCAAGAAAACTTATAACGCTCAACCGTCTTAAGTTTGATTCGCAATTTAGATGCAGAAATCCAATCAGGTATTTCTACCCTCATTTCTCTACCCATTTTCTTTTATCCTTGGTTCTGGTTATTTGTAGTACAACGAAAGGTTTTTGTAGAGCATGTATTTGCAAAATCATGCTGATTTTACGGTAAATTTAAATTCTCCCCTTGGGGTTCTCCATTTTTTATTGAATTTATTTCGTATTAAACAGTAAAAATCAAAAGACATTAAATTAGGGCTACGAAATTGTTTTGTATAGCGTCGTGAAACACCAGTAAACGTACTCTTTGTTAATAAATCTTTGATAATAGTATATTTCATTATTAGGGACTAAAGTGACGCTTTTCGTACGAGGTCCAGATTTGCTACCGAGGCTGTAAGCAAATGTAAGGGAATTATTAATAACGTAGAATATTTACCATTTGAAAAACATTGGGATCCGAAAACTTCTGCTTTGTTTATATTATATTATATATATTACATTAAAACACGTGATGTTTTCTAATTCAAAACCGTGTGCTAAAAGCTATATGTAAGTTGTACATGGTGGAGCTAAAAGCGAGTTTGCTATGAAGGCAGTTTATACTATAAAGCGGTTTTGTACTATAAGGTGGAAGAAGGTTTTGTTTGTAATTTCAACTTTCCCCTATTATGATAAGGGTATTTTGCCCCATCAAGCCACTGTTTCAAAACATGTTTTTTAGTTTGTAAAAAATATCTGTTTATGTTGTCTTTGATATGTCTTTCAAATTGGTAAACCTGAATCTTGATTCAGTTTAAGGGCTTTGAAAGCATGTTTACAGCAAATATATAGCAGTACAATGCAGTCACGCACAACATGCAGCCGGGCTGAGTTTATACGTCTCTCTGTTACAGCAGTTAGTTGTCGAGATAGCATCAACAGTAGTGTATTGTGTGAACGTGAAGCACTCAGAACAACGTTGCAATGGTATCTCGTGTTTCAAAATGTATAAATATTAAAGAGAGCAAGGCCGTTAGATCTAAGTTTCAGGTACTTTAAAAATTCTAAACGCATTTTGATTACCTCGTCTCTTAGCTATAAAATTGGTTACAAATAAACCTTTAAAAAATCAGTTTTTGTAGCCCTTAAAAATCAGTCATGTCGTAATCTCAATATCGCCGACAGACGATTTTAAGCGAAGGACAAAGTTTTTTTTTTTACTTATATAAAACTCAAATAGGTTTAAATTTACTGACTATCCGATAGGCCAATCAGTTTCACAGAACCTGCAAGGCTTTGGACTATTACACCTATGAACTACTATTCTTGTAGGCTCTAGATGCGTACAAATAATCTATTTTATAACATTTTCTCTTTAACTGTTGAATAATAGTAAGTTGTAAAAATCTCTCTATAACCTTAAATTAGGTTGAAAATTAAATTCAAAATGTCAGACATCTTCAATTTAGAAACCTTATACATTTTATGACTATTAATATTATCTAATTAGGAAATAGATGCATAATTAAATTTCACAAGCGTAAATTAACAAATTCGTTGAATAATTCTTTGCCATTTGAAATTACAAAGGACATTTTGCACAGGTTTTGTTTTTTATAGCTAAAACCGTTGCTATTTAAATGACAGTAGAACTAAATACCATGCACTTTATAATTACTCATTACAACAAAACAAGAGAACTGTTGAATTTATGTTAATGATTGAGAAAATCATAACTTTTAGTTGAATTATTAAAACAAAGAATTAGCGCTAAACACAAAGAAGGTAAAATATCAAACAAAACTGGCTCTGAAAAAGGCCAACTCGAGCACGTTACAGATTATTTAGCATTTTATTGACCCTTATCCATATGTATTAGTTTGAACTTAATGCAACGTGAAACTTTTATTTCAACAACGGATGGACTTTTCACCGATCATTTGCTTGAAATTTTTTTTTATTTTTAAGTTGATAAAACCAAATGCAAGCACCGTGTTCGAATTTCGGTTCGAATCAACCTACTATCATGCTCCGTGATGTATCGTGTTCCATGTGTACGAATCAGCCTACTATCTTGCTTGATCAGGTGAGTTTTAAAAATTAACACTTATCATAGAAATTTCAAATTTTTATGATTTCAAATTATATAATTCCAAATAAAGTGCAGAATTGAATCCAATTTTGCCTCTTAAATCTTAATCGGTAAGGCGTCTCAAGCAGAATACAAAAAAAAAGTTTTATGTAAAAAAATATGTGTGTGTGCGCGCGCGCGCGTGCGTGCGAGTTGTTCTATAGTAAAAGCCAAGAGGAATTTTCAAATGAAGCTTGCATTCACTTGAAAACTTAAATATTATAAAATTCTCGGTTAAAAACCTTTTTAGATAGAAAAGAATAATACCATCATGGGAGTGTGTAATTCGTCCTATTTAAAATAAAATAATTACGGTTTTACAGTAAGAGAAGCAACACCTTTGAAACAACTAACTCAAATAACGCGTTTTTCACACCTCAGCATTGCTCTAGCGTGTTTGCCCTTAGGGAAAACACACCAACACTGCCATAATAACTTAGAATTTTAATTTTTAGAAGCCATATTTTACTAGGTATTTAAAATTCTTTTCTCAATGGAATGAAATGAAAAGTGACTTCATTTCTGAGGCAAGTTAGGACAGAAAGTCCTCTTTACTTCTAATATCTAAATTAACACTAATTGAAAGGTAAGTAAAATGTTTTCTTTTAAATTCAATTGGTAAATGTTCAGTTTTATAGCTTAAGGTGCGTCCACTCTGGGCAAACGTTCACGAAAAACATTTTCGCCCAACGTAAATAAATTATTCGATGAACTATAAAGAAACGTTTGCCGAACATTTTTTTAAGTTGTTTATCAAACAACATATGTTGTTCTCTCTAAATTCAGTATTAAGGATGTGTAGAGTGAAGATAGATGTGCGTATACGTGTCCATCTTCAACAAACATTAACTCCTACCTATGTTGTAAATGTTTGACCTTCCATTGACCTTCCATTGCAAACAACCTCTTGACTTATAATGTTAGGACCATTCACTAAACAGAATTGAGGGTACCTCATGGTATAATACGTAAATGCAGGACCATCTTTAAAACGTAAACACGTATATGCGTGCGCGCACGCGTTTGTGTGTGTGTGTGTGTGTGTGTGTGTGTGTGTGTGTGTGTGTGTGTGTGTGTGTGTGTGTGTGTGGTCTGATTGGAATGAAATTTGGCGTATAAGGGACAGAGGGGTAGAACCTCCCTCAAATATGTTTTCTTCATTTTTTAATAGAAAACTTTAAACAATCTAATTTGGGTTACACGGTTGAATTCTGCTCGAAAAAACAAATAACTTGGCATTTTGACTCATCGCACTGTGTCCATTGGCAATGTATTCATTCTACGTTGTCCCAATATTAACCTCGTGGGAAATAAATAAAACTCTATATCTAAATTATTCTTCAATATATCTGAATAGACTTGGTATGTGGCCTCGTCTAGTTGAGATATACTGAATTAAGGTCTAAAATGAACCATTTTATAACTGACGCCAATTCTTGGGGCCCAGGGCGGTGGATGCGCGGTAGCAAAAACGGCTAGTGCGCATGCGCGACAATGCCTCGCTAGAGCGCAGCACTGTCATTCTGCTCTCAGCCATCAACAATAGCGTGTCACTACATGTCGTCCTAAAAACATAGACCGACGGAACATTGACTCTTACTGGCGATTAATGATCTGTTTTAATTCTATTCAATAATATAAAATATTTCATTCGTATTTATTGAAGCGTCTTGTTACTCTGAACAACGATTGACAGAGAAGCAGTAACTATGTGCGAGCTGCCGAATGTACGCAGCCAGGTTAGTACACTGTCGGCTGCCGCTGCCGCTACTACTCCCCTCTCCTCCCAGCCTACCCACTCCCCGCCCCATACGCGGACTGGGCCCCAAGATTGGCGCCAGCTATACATTTCTGTGTCAGCAAACCTATATAATCACTTTCCAAACTAACCAAAAGTTTGCTAGTATAGCGAACATTTAGGCCGAACAAAAATGGCGACGCGCACCTCCAAACACGCTCTAATAATGTTTGTCAAGGCGTCCACATCAACCGAACACCACTCGTTCGCCGGCGAACAACGGAATGTTAGCGAACATTGTTCGTCCAGTGTGGACGCAGCTTTTGGTTATTTTTCATTTGTATTTGTCAATGGAACTAACAGAAAAGCTCTTTTTCAGACTAAAATAATTATTTAATGAGTAAAAAGAATGGATGCTTCTATAGTGTACTACATATTAAACATTTAAAAATTAAGTATTACCCGAGGTAGGCTTACTTCTTGACGGCCTTCGTAATAGTTCCTTGGTTAAGCATAAAAAGCTTATATTTTAGAGTCTGAAGAGTTTTTAGAGTCTGAAGGTATTATACGAGATTCACTCTTGTTCCCTACCCTTTACATTAATAATCGTTATAAACTCTTGCAATAGCCGGCCAAGGTATGTGATGACATTGCGAATGGCTGACTGCCAAACAATGATAAGGCATCATGGGCCTTCAGCCAACCCTGAGTTTTATATACACTAACTGGGCCTTATTCTTTAGTTATTCTTTAGATATTATTTAAGTTGTCAACAGTTTTGTTGAACAGTTATTTTTATGTATTTTATATACAGCCAAATATTTTGCGTAGTGAAAAAATTGTCTTAGTTTCAATTGCTTAAAAACTAGTATTTAAGGTACTTTGATAATACAGAACTTCATATTTTATTAATTAGATTTATTATATTCTATTTAAGCGAGATAAAATGTTGTTTTGTACACACAGCCAAACTTCAGAATAGTATATATATATATATATATATATGCTATTGTTTTTTGTTTTAATTTATAATTGTGATTTTATAATCGTCAACAATGAATCTTGAACTTTGAACTTTTGAGCAACTTTAATTTTATTATTAAATTCTCATTGAAATTTAATTCCCGATCAAGTATGCTTTGTAATTTTTCCATCATGGATTTCAGATATGTTCTTTTCTTACGGCATGCTCCCAGATCTAGATTAAGATTTTTTAATATATTATTTATTTACTTCTGAGATCAAGAAAAGTGAAGTATAATGGCTATTTCAACTCTATTATATACAAGTAAACGATAATTGTAACCCAAAAGACTCATAAAAAGAAACGAATGAAGAGAAAAGGTAAGTTTGGAAAATAACATGTTTGCGACTAATTTTTATGCCAAAAAGAAATTTTTACCTACCGCTTCTTTATAGAATTGATAATATTGATTTGTGTTTTAATTGAGCCAGAAGCTTTCGCTCGACAAAACATGTAAATCGCTATTGAAGACTCATTACAGAGTTCAATTAAATTTTAAGAGTCCTGTGTGAAGAAAATCATTAAAACTGGCTTTGCTCAAATTCGTTCCCTTCTTATTGATGTTTACTGTTTATTACGAAATATATTAAATAAAAAAAAACTGGGAGAACCCCAAAGGTTGAATTTTCAATTACCGTAAAATCAGCTTGATTTTGCAAATACTTAGGTCTTTTTGTTGAATTACAAATAACCTGTACCAAGAATAAAAGAAAAATGGAAGAGAAATGAGGTTAGGAACATCATATTGCATTTCTGCAACTAAATTGCGTTTCAAACTTAAGACTTTTGAGCGTAATAAGTTTTCTTGGGATTCAACACGTATTCTTAGAATTTAATCGCTTGGGTTTGAATGAACTATTTCTGTAGTTATGGTCAAAACGGTCAAAATACGGTCAGAATGGAGCCTCATTATGTGACAAAAGTTTTATTTTTAATTGAAAATAATAGATTTATATTGTTTCCTACCTTACACTTACACAATCGTTCAAAGCAACAATTGAGATAATTTCCATTATACATAACTCATAAATGGTTTCTAAACATCAACAAATACTTAAGGAGTAAATAACTATCACACAATATTGATAATGTCAGAAAATTACGCTTAATGCAATTACATACCCCTTCACATCTCATCTACTTAAAACATTTCATCACGTTTCCACTTAAAGAACTTAAAACTTCTCTCTTATTCTCTATCTTAAATCATTCTCACTGAAATAGATTGTATTATCTTTATTTATTTTTTAAAATATCATGAAAAAATCTAAGAACTTCAATCCGGCCAGTTACGATTTTTTTTGAATTTTAAATTTGTACAGCCTAATTAGGCCTAGACAAAAATTATTGTAAAATGTGTTATGATCAGCTTGTTTCACTAGTAAAACATCCAATATGGACAGTAATCGTCAAATCTCATAAACCTACACTGTTTGTACACTTGCAAAATTTATTTTGTAAATTGGGTCTCTTACAGCAAGGATTCGATTTGAGCTGATGAAAAGACTGGAGAAAATCTGCTTTCCATCCTACAGCCTTCAAAGTGCCGATGTTATCGTTATGCAGATTTTAAAACAAACCAGCTGATTCATATATTCAGGTCATTTTATTTTATCGGAGCAAAGCACGGGTTCTTGGTACTTTTAAATTAATTACATGAATAACTCGGTTCATAGGTATAAGTTATGACGGATCAAATTTTTGTATTTAAAATTATTGTAGATTGTAGACTAATTACAGTTAGATACAATACTTATTTACAAAAACCTTGAGTATTATTGGGCACTTCCCGCCTCCAGGTTGAGGGCGTTGGTCCAATTATTTAGCGAAGACTGGGGTAGAATCAGTCCTCTTGTCACATCAATAACACAAAAACAATATTGACGAAGACACTTAAAACATAAAAACAACGTACACCTTAAACAAACCTGACCTTTCAAAAAAAAAAAAAAAAAAAAAAATAATGTTTTTTTACCAAAGGAAGGAGAAAAACGGAGAAAACTTAATTATCTACAACATGGCCCATGGAGTCATGATTAGGCAGGCACTCAGCTCAATTTACCGCGACCGCGAAGAATAAGTTATGTAGATAACTAAGGGTTTCTCCGGACCTTTGAAAAGATTTTTTTCTGTTTTTCGAAACATCAGGTTTGTTGAAGGGGTTAGGGTTGTAGGGGTGTGAGGGGTTTGAGAGAGTATTAGGACATAAAAAATTGGGAGAAAATGGAGAACCACCTTGATAGTTAACTAGGAATAAAACATTAAAATTAAAGATAGTTATTTGAAATAAAATGTGATTAAAAAATTAAAATTAACATTTAATTTCTAACTATCCTATACTAGGTTTTCAATTTGTTACTGTCCTTTTTGATGACTTTAGCATCACACTCACCCAACAAATCCAGTGTTCCACGAGCAAGTAGTAGACCTAATAATAGATTCAATAAGAGCCCATTGATTCAATATTACAATATTTAACTTTATAACCAATATAATCCTTCCAACTATTTTTTACATTTTAAATGCCAATGTGTGATATCAAAATTAATTAAAAACTCTGTCTGACTGTTGTTTTTCAAAAGATAAAAGATGAACATAAACATTGGTAAAAATAAAATCACACGTGTTGAGAAAGAAAGAAAGATTTCGAATCATGAATAGATTACATGGAAAAGATAATTAATTAGAAAAGGGAACGAGTTCAGGAATCATTGAAAACTTGGTGATAAAATATATATTTTGAGAAAAAAAGGAAAAATATAATAGAAAATAACTGAGTTTTGCCCTCTCTCGAGCAAACTCAACATTCTCCCTGCCTTGAAATAACGTAGCTTCAACTGATGGTGGTTTGTTTTGGAGGTTGGGTGTGGATTTTGGCAGGGTTCCTGTGTGTGGAGCAATGGTGTGTTGTGATTGAAGTCATTGTGAGGCGTTTGGTCTGGTAATGTCGGGTGGTTGCGTTTGCGAGGATGGTGCGCTGCTGCAGGACTTTGTAGTTTAATACGAAATCAAGTTTAATATGAATGCCTGCTGCTGCGTTGGTGGTGTGATTCGGAGTTTGGGTGTGGTTTTCGTTTGAGGAGCAGTGACGTGTTGTGAGTCAGGAATTGGCGGCTTACAGAAGGTGAGTAATGTCGGATGGGTTGGTTAGGGTAGGGCTGCCTCCGAAAAATCTCGGTACGGACGCAGGCCGTGGGAGGTTGTGGAGGTTGAAGCGGTTGGGGCCGTTGGAGCGGGTTGTCAAGGGCTATGAGGTGATGAAGCGTCAGGCTAGGTCGGTTGGTAAAGTAGGGTTGGAAGAAAGGGTCGGTTGATAAAGTAGGGTTGAGGAGCGGGCACGTTCCAGGTATTTGGAGTTGAGGTTGTTGAGACAATCTTGGAGGGGAGGAACAGTGTTGGCGTCGTAGGTTGTTTGGTTGCGGTCCAGGAAGGGAGATGTGCTGCCAGACGAAGGGCACGCCTTTCGGTGGCTTCAAAACTGGAAATTAGGTATTTTGGGGCGGTGAGCAGGAGAGGAGGGAAGGTGAGAACGGGGCGGATGACTGAGGTGTAAATACGGGCTAGGGTCATTTGGGAGCAGGGACGGTGGCGATTGTTGAGGATTCTCATGGCTTTGAGGTGGGCTGTGGCTCGTTTTTTGGTTTTGCGGAGGTGGGGGAGAAAGGAAAGTTTGAAGTTTAGTGTGACCCCGAGGTAGGTGCAGGATTTCTTCAGTGGAAGGCGGACTTGGTTGAGGATGATGGGATTGGAGTTGATGCGGGCGACACGACGCGCATGGAAATTTAAAAAAAATGGAGTTGGGGTTTGGAAGGTTGAGGGAAATGCGCTAGAGGTTTCTGTGTGACACCCAGAATGCGGTATCGCCAGTGAACTTAGTGAGACCGCACGAGGTGTCTGTGGGAGTGCGTGGGACGGGGGCTGGTAGGTCATGGACGTAGATCAGGTAGAGAAGAGGGGAGATGGCGGAGCCTTGGGGAACGCCGGCTTCCAGGGTGAAGGGGGAGGGAACCACGAAAACACACCCGTGCGGATTGAGTGGGTTTGAACCTGTATGCACCAAGACAAGGTTTCAAACTTCAACGTTCTTACTGTGGCGAGTCCACTTCGTTCACTGTTGCAGCGTACAGAGACGCCATATATGGAGAAATAAA
Source organism: Flexamia atlantica (assembly GCA_035578135.1). Taxonomy (NCBI): domain Eukaryota; kingdom Metazoa; phylum Arthropoda; class Insecta; order Hemiptera; family Cicadellidae; genus Flexamia; species Flexamia atlantica. The sequence continues at coordinate 44,825,447 of JAQJVK010000009.1, forward strand.
TAAAGATACCATTGTACAAAATAAATTACTACGTACTTTACAGTAACAATTAATATATTTAAGAATATATTTCTTTTAAACTAAATACCGGTGAAGTTTCATAAACTGCTGTTTAAACTTGTCTGCTGGCAGTGTTTGAGATGTTCCGGGAGGGATGTTGTCAATATGCTGTGGCTAAAAATAGTCTTCATCACCCGGTTAAGAATTTCGTACGTACAGTCTGATTTACTTAGAATAATCTAGGTATAGTCGGGTGGGTATGAAATTCTAGGGCTAGGGACGAGGAGGGGACACTTAAAAACATAGACATTGTTGACGTCGCAATTCCAGTAAGATCTTCTGCACGTGTATGTCTTTCCTCAGTGTGAGTTTAATGAAGTGTGTTTATGTGAGTTAACCGATGATATTTAGAGGAATGCTGAATGTGCCGATTGGCAAGCTGCGTTTTTAGCACAAACATGCTTTTGTAGTAACCTTTTTTCGTCGCTACGATTAATAATTCATTAATGGTGTGAATTAATTTATATATACATATATATATTGCTGCGGGTATGTTCAATCTTAAAATATTAAATTCTCTTGAAAGTATTTATTTTTAAATCATAAAAATCAAGCTTTTGAGAGTTTTTTATTTAGCTTTTTCCACAACACTTTACACATTGTGATAACGTGGAGGTTATGGGTATGGTGTTGTGATGTGTCTACTGGCACTGGTTGAGATGGTCTGGGACGGGGGTTGCGAAGAGACTGTCACCGAATCAAGTCCAATTGCATGCTAGCCTCTGTAGTTCTCTGTAAAAAAGGAGCATTTGAAGTTTTTCTCATTTTTTTCATTTAAAGCTGAGATTAATTACCGGCGAACAACCCATCAGAACTGCATCCTATATTTTAGTTTACTTTACGTCGAATAACTTGAAAACAAGTCTTATAATATGTCGCAAAACACACACAACCTTTTTTGTCAAGTTTTTCAACCCTTCATTTTCACAGTTTACAACTCATACATTACTTACATCTGGAATCAGAATGAGGAGTGTAAATAGTCTTATTTTAGTAGAGTAAATAACCTGTTCTCTTAATAGGGTGTGGTTGTGAAGGGAATTCAAAATGACATGAAAGAGAATCGGTGGAAGGTGACCCTCGAAGACTAAGTACAGTACATTGGGATATTTAAGATTCTTGCAAAAAAATTAGAGTTTCCAAAAGAGATCCAGGAACATTGTTTAGTAACAGGAGAAAGTCCGAACCCCATTTGCACAATTCAAAGCCTTCGCGTTGAAGTAGAGATGTGAGTTAAGTCTGAAGTTGCAATGGGTCCGTTTCATTAGCCACGCCAGTGATGATATCACCAACGTAAGTGTGATGTTTGATAGCATAAGCGGCCTGGGGATGGTTTCAACCTTCTTCATCGGCAAGTTGATGTTCTGTTCGAATAACAAGGTATGACGAACTATTCATACCGTAAGTAACATCATTGAGTTGGTTGGTAAGGAGAGCAGACTGAGAAGAACCTTGCCATAATTTCAGTTGGAAGTTGTGGTCGTCAATGTGAATCAATATTTGACGGTACATCTGACGTTTGTCACAACAAAAGACAATGTTGTGGCGTCGAAACTGCATAAGTAAATCACATATGTTGACCTGCAACTTGCGGCTAACAAGGGTTTCATTAAGGAATATACCTGAACTGCTCTTGGAACTTGCATTAAATACTGTTCTGAGTTTCATGGTAATAGTGGACTCTTTCAGGACTCCTTGATGTGGAAGAAAATAATAGGTTTATTTTGTAAATCATCGGAGCAAAGATGCATGTGACCATGATTAAGGTATTCACTCATTAAATCATGATAAAAATGTGGGAATCTAGGATTGTAAGCAAATTCACGATCCATAGCAGAACAGTATTAAGAAATATCGCCTAAATCTGTGATCCATATGTATTTCTCGTTCCTTTTATCATGCTATTGAAATGATTGATGCAATTATTGTGCACGAAAGGTATATCTTGGGACGATCGCATGCCCGCAGATTTAGCTAGCTGTGGAAGCCTTCGCTAAATAATTGGACAAACGCCATCAACCTGGAGGAGGGTAGAGCCCAGTGATCTCAAGGTATTTGAATAAAAACTCACCTAAGACATGCATTTTAAAGAAAGTACTTATTTAGTTTAAATATATGAGCAAAACAATAAATTATTTTTGCTCTCAAAGCATGATTTTAGTATGGAGTTTTCAATAATATGGGGGAACCTTTAAATATTTATTAGTTTTCTAGAGAGAATTAATAAGGTAAGAGTAATTGATTAGCTTTTATTATTCCGTTTATTTAATGTCTTAGATCAATATGACAATTTTTGGGTTGAGACCTCTTATCTCAATTAATCGAGTCGGTGAAAGGTTCACTTAGGCTATGTCACTGCCAGTTGTCATAATTAGGCACTGTAAGAGGTGTTCAGTGAGCCTGATCACATTATGTAGCTTTTTATTGACTTAAGATTACATATCCACGATTTGAGTGAAATAGTGATAATCTTTTGGGAACGTCAATTGTTGGATTAAAGTAACTGCCCTTTATGTTAGACTAGCAGCTAGGAAAGTTTCGGATTCTTTGAACTGCATTTATTTAATTATAATAGTAAAGAGATATAATATGTTGCTGTAATAAAGGTTCCAGAAATCACAACACCAATGCAGTAAGACACTCTAATCCACTGCTAATAGTGGATTTCGCTAAAGCTGGAGCTCATCGGTCCACCGACAACAATCTGCTTAGATCCAACCATAAATTGTTATTATTTACCATGTTAAAGTTTTAATGTACAATGGTCGTTGAAATAACTCGAAATTCCGCTACAGAATTGGAGGAATCCTAATAAAACCAGTTAATTCATCAGTGGATTTTTGATAAACTAAATCAACCAAAAATAATCGTACCTAGGTACGACCTCGGATGAAGTGTAAGTATGATATGTTTAACCCGAGGGTACGACCTAGGTAGGTGGACCTAGGTAGGTTGACTTTCAGTATATTTTATTTAAATTTGTTATCAGACCTGATTTTATAAAACCAATTTTATAAAATACACTGTTAGACGAAAATGCTATAAAATATGCAAATCTGCTCTATTGCCAGAGTAACGTCGGGTGGCGTGCGAATTCGGAATTATACTTTATGATGAAAGGAAACGTTTAAAGTTACCGTTTGGCAAAAGTTATTTTCATAAAAGCAAGATCAAATTACACGACTTTGGTGTGAAACGAAGCTGAAAGTCTGTTAAATGAAGGGAAAGCCTCTAGAGAACATTGTTACTTTCTCTAAGGCTTATGTCTAAGCCGGCATATCTGTACTGCTTATGTTTAAGATAATATGTTTTAATGTAAAGTGGTGCGTAGAGGTTTTAATTTCTTTGAAAAACTTGTTCTCGTTTACATAAAAAATGTGTTTTAGGGCTGCAGAAGAGATAAATAAATAAAATTGGAAACACCCCTGTTGCAGCAAACCTGCATACTCAGCGAATTCCAAACGCAAAAAATACAGTATTTCAATCCAACATTACCTACAAGATATGACATGTTTTTGTAAGATCTATAAGAATAACATGGGGAATGAGTATGCAGGTATATTTTAATTAAATATTTAGTAAATCTTAACTAGAAGAAGAACTTGGTTTTTATACCAAGTTTGATCAAAATATGTTAGGAAATAAGGGAGGAATAGCATATTTGTTTTTACCCATCAGGATAAGATAGGGAATGAAAATGCAGGTTTGCTGACACAAAAATGGAAATATCGGGGATTTTAGACCATAATCCAGTGTATTAAGGATAATATATATATATATACTAGTAGATATACCCGCGGCTTCGCTCGCTGAAAGGATACAAAATTAATGTTTGTTCAATTATACGTCATTTGTAATGCGCAACTTTTACAAATTTCCAAATAGATTGACGATTTCAATAATTTTATCTGAAGTATACATTTTTAAGCGCTTAATTACGAACTTAAGGTTGCATCTCCATCCCAGACATACATGAGAAGATGGAACGTTCCCTTGATGAATTTTACTTTTTCGCTCAAATGTTATGAATTGGCTACCATGTGCTAAAGTAATCTAATTTTTCAGTTTAGCCTTAAGAATCCTGAAATGTCCTAGTTAATCTATTATCTAACCTATAAAATTGGGTTTCTAATATTTTTAATAAAAAAGTATCAACTTCAGGTGTTTAAACTCAGAACTTTCATTGCACCGCCCTTTTCCCCAAAATCTGTCGGCCAATTTGACATAAAACAATAAGAGGCTTATATGTATGATGTATAGCTGATGTAAATACCACAAATTTAAAGGCCGCAAATTTCAATACTGCAAAAGGCGGACTCAATAGACCTAACATCTGAATTTAGTATGTTTATTAATATACCAAAAACTGTTAGAAAGGATATAAAACTAATGTGTAGGCCAAAAAATGAAGACACCTAATTCTCCTAATTTTTTTCAATTATTGGAGATTTGATTACGGGTTTAGCAGCTTGGGCGAAAATTTTCGGTAGAAATAGTATATTTGATTGAACACAGCATAAATCGCTCTCGGCCAATGCACAAACCCACCTAAAATTTAGTTCAGAAAAATCACGATTCTATAAAAAATAACGGAATGACATGTCCATGTAGTCTCAAGACTTAAGTTCGATTACTTCGGGTGATCCGTGAAAAGCGAGTAGGGTAGGTATGTGGTATCTGAAAAATATTTAATATAAGATAAGCGTGCTGTACAATTTATTATTTTAGGAAATGGAATTCCTATTTTTGTATTTTTAAAATATTCTAGAGAACTTCTAAGGCCGCCATTTTGAATTTTTGAATTTATCTTATTTTAGCCTTTCCAGATGTAGCATTTCAAAATCATTTATTAGTATGCATCTAGAGCCTAAAAAGAATATTTGAGCCAATATTCATGGCCCAAAGCCCTGCATTGTTTTAGAAAATAAGCTTTGAAAAATAAAAATGACCGCCATTTTGAATTTTATAATATACCCTATTTTAGCCTTTTGAGATAAAATACCTTAAAATCCTTTCTTAGTACGCATCTAGAGACTTTATAGAATATTTGTGCCAAGTTTCATAGCCCAAAGCCATATAGTTTTTGAGAAACTGTGATCAATGAGTCAGTCAGTCAGTCAACCGTTTTTGGCTTCTATACTATATATAGATATATAAAAGCCAAAACCCATTGACTGACTGATTGCAGTTTCTCAGAAACTATAAGGCTTAGAGCCCTGAAACTCGGCACAAATATTCCTTACGCAGGCTCTAGATGCGTACTAAGAAAGGATTTTGCAATATTTTGTCTCTAAAGGCCTAAATATGGTATATTATAAAATAATATGGCGGCCACTTTTAGCTTTCAAAGTTTAATTTCTCAAAAACTACAAGACTTTGGCCCATGAAACTTGGCACAGTTATTCTTTATAGGCTTTAGATGCGAAAAAAGAAAGGTTTTTAAAATATTCTTTCTCAGACGACTAAAATAGATTATTTGAAAAAATAAAAAATGGCGGTCATTTTAGTTTTTCCTAACAGTGGATGGGAATCCTGTAGAATATGTTCAGAGAACAGAGGAGACACAAGAACTGATCTACTGAAAGAATAAAATTTAAAACTTTAATGAGAAACTTTTTGGGGAAATAGGTTTTTGGCCAAGATATTTACCTCCTACTTTTTCTTGCAGTTTTCGGTTTATTTTCAAAAAACTTGCTAAATTCAGATTGATGTCAAGTCAAAAATCCATCCCTAGTGTCTTCTTTGTTTTATATTCCGGGATATCCTCATTCTCTGCATTTGGAAATTGGAGGACGTTAACTTATACCATTTGCTAATCATGAGGGGATCATGTTTCGAGGAAGCGTTACACTTTCTCATTTTCATCTAGAGTGGAATTTTCAGCTGCATCTTAAAGCTAATTGCGTAATTGCACGCACACGTTGCCCAAATAAATCAGTCCATTTGTTAATTATTCCTAAAAATTGCACAAGGCATAATATAATTGAATTAAAATGAGCTATCCTTTCAGCGGGCGAAGCTGCAGGTGCATCTGCTAGTTTATACAGGGTGTCCCGAAATTATGGTAAAATATTTTAATATATGATAGTACAGGTAAAAATAAGAAAAAAAGTTCATATAAACATAGGTCCAAAAGTGCTTCGTTTTCCGTCTGTGTGTCTGTTTGTGATTTTTACATATTTAATCATATCTCATGAACCTCTTAACGTACAAACTTCAAACTTGGTACATGGATGACCACTATTAAGACCTATTTTTGTATGTAGTATCAAATTTCTACTTTGTACCATTTCAAAATGGCGACTGTTTTTTGTTTTCAAAGCTAAATATCTTAAAAACCGTAAATTTTGGAAAAATTATACTAGAGACAAAAAAGTTGTGAAATTTAATCCAATTATCGCTGATATTAAGATTATGATGATCGGATCACTAATAATGGAGAAACTTTAATTTTTCCAAATAAAAACATGAAAATTTCTGACAGTTTGTTCTAAAGGACCATGTTTTTATTCAGAAAAGTTAATATTTCTCCGTTATTAGTAATCCGATCATCATAATCTTAATATCAGCGATAATTGGATTAAAATTCACAACTTTTTTGTCTCTTGTACAATTTTTCTAAAATTTACGGTTTTTAAGATATTTAGCCTTGAAAACAAAAAAGAGTCGCCATTTTGAAATAGTACAAAGTAGAAATTTGATACTACATACAAAAATAGGTCTTAATAGTGGTCATCCATGTACCAAGTTTGAAGTTTGTACGTTAAGAGGTTCATGAGATATGATTAAATATGTAAAAATCACAAACAGACACACAGACGGAAAACGAAGCACTTTTGGACCTATGTTTATATGAACTTTTTTTTCTTATTTTTACCTGTACTATCATATACTAAAATATTTTACCATAATTTCGGGACACCCTGTATATATAAAAGCCAAAACCCTTTGACTGACTACTGACTGACTGACTGATCACAGTTTCTGAAAAGCTATAAGACTTACAGCCCTGACCCTCGGCACAAATATTCCTTACAGGCTCTAGATGCGTACTAAGAAAGGATTTAGGAATATTTTGTCTCTAAAGGCCTAAATATGGTATATTATAAAATACAATATGGCGGCTACTTTTAGCTTTCAAAGCTTAATTTCTCAAAAACCACAAGACTTTGGGCCATGAAACTTGGCACAATTATTCTCTATAGGCTTTAGATGCGAAAAAAAGAAAGGTTTTTAAAATATTCTTTCTCAGACGGCTAAAACAGATTATTTAAAAAAATTCAAAATGGCGGCCATTTTAGTTTTTCCTAACTATGGACTGGAGTCCTGTAGAATATTTTCAGGAAACAGAAAAGGTACGAGAACTAATCTACTGAAAGAATAAAATTTAAAAACGAAAAAATTTTTGGGGAAATAGGTTTTGGCCAAGATATTTACCTCCTACTTTTCCTTACAGTTTTCGGTTTATTTTCAAAAACGTGCTAAATTCAGACTGATGTCAAGTCGAAAATCCATCTGTCTTCTTTTTTTATGTTCCGGGTTATCCTCATTCTCTGTATTGGGAAATTGGAGGAAGTTAATTTATACCATTTGCTAATCATAAGGGGAACATGTTTAGAGGAAGCGTTACACTTTCTCATTTTCATCTAGAGTGGAATTATCAGCTGCATTCTAAGGGTTTAATTGCACGCACATGACCCAATCAGTCCATTAGTTAATTGTTCCTAAAAATTGCACGAGGCATAATATAATTGAATTAAAATGAGCTATCCTTTCAGCGGGCGAAGCTGCAGGTATATCTGCTAGTATATATATATTATCGGAAAGGTTTGACTGACTCACTCACTCACTGATCACAGTTTCTCAAAAACTATAAGGCTTTGGACAATGAAATCTTATACAAGTATTCTTTATAGACTCCAGATGCGAGCTAAGAAAGGATTTAAAACCATTTTCCCCAAGAAGGCTAAACGAGATTAGATAATTATTACTGTTAATTACAAGTAATACTACAAAGTATCTTTCTAATTGTCTATTATTTTAGTAAAAGTTGTAGTAAAAATTACATAAAATAAAATTTATTTGAAATGGGCTTGTTAAATATAAAGGTCGGTATTTGGAACGATAGTAATCGCCGTATTGTTAGCTTAAATAACGATTCCAATAGCTTTTTCATTGTTATCTGTTTTGGATTGTAACAATATCCACCCTACTTTCTTTCATATTTTCTTTGCGTAGTTCTGTAGTCTTCTTAAACAATATGTAAACAATTCAAGGTTTTTTTTTTAGAAAAAATGAGAAAAACTTTGATAGTACATTTATGCCTAGATGTATCATGGCGTTATTTGTTTTGACTTGCTAAAAATCACTAAATCAATTTTTAATGTTCGCTAATAAGGCCGAAGAACAGCAAATTATTGGATATTCGTCTATAATAAAAAACCAATTAAACATCAGCTTTACACTACAGTTGAATTCTGTAGCTATTCACATTAGGAATTGCAATTGTTTGAGTGAGCTTAACGAACCAATTAATTAAATGACGTTGATTGTTTTGACAACTGAAATTTATGTAATTAAATAAAAAAATCAAACAACATGCTACGACTTTATCACGTTTTAACTGAGGGTTTCATTTCAAAGCAAATTATTCGTTTTCACTGTTTACATTCAGCTTATCTGATTGATTTTGTTTTTGGTAGTTCATGGTTTGGGATTAACCAAGAAGCTCTATGTTTTGGTAATACTAAAATGGCTTTCCTGATCGTATTGTATGTAATTTTCAATTAAATTTGTAGTTTTAAAGTTGATAAGTCTATTTTATCTGGAAAAAAATCTGGAGCAATAATTTTAAAAACGGCATTGTTTTTGGAGTTTAATTAGGATGGCAAGTTAAAATCCATAAACGAATATGTATAGCCAAAAGTAGTATGGGAAAACATTATGCTTGATATGAATATTCTATTGCTATTAACTTTTCACAAGGCCTAACCCTTAAGGCCATATATTACTGTAAATTTAATTTCAAATTTCAAATTGTGAAAGAATAAGGTTATGCATTTGTTTTTCTTTTTTCTTTTATAATTGTGTATTATTTTATACGTATTTCATTTACTTATCACTTATTATATTAATAATAATTATTATTTTGAAGCGAAGCCGAGTTCTGTATTGTATTGAATGTGCTACCCATATGAGTACGTTTTTATAGTATGGGTAATGTATCCGACGACATTGTTGAGCCTAACGTCTAACAGCAAGGGTTTCCTTTGGTCTGGACTTCAGCTATAATATTTGGGTTTGCGTTAATTATAAATCTATAATTAAATGTTGGTAATCATTTTGATACTGTCTTAGGCTTATTTAACATATTTTCCCTTATTAATTATTAGTTTAGAAATTTTATACTACGTGAAATAACCGTTACTCTACTAATATTATTCTGGTATGGTTAAAAGTGTTTTCTTCTATTAAAACCATATTTTCATTATCTTGAGGTTGTTTTGCCCAAGTAAAAAAGATAAACTGCCGATTTAATCTATTGTTTTGGTAGACCATAAAAGGCCATAACTGACAGGAAGTATATTTATCAAAGAAAGAGAATTGTTTTGTTTCCTTTTCAACGTCTTGACTCTTAAATTCTTTTTTTATTTGTACGCTTTGCCGACGGTATATGTGCTATTCCTTCATTAAATTACATATTTTTGTATTGCTTGAGAAATTGATAATTTTCTTTTACCAGCGAATAAAAAGTTAGTCGAAATTTAATCAATTTACAAGAGGGATGAAATAGAGGTCCTTGGTGACAAAACTCTTCTGTTTGATCGAAACTAAAACAGAAGGAAGGTGAAAACTTAATACAGATATCTTCTAAGCGGTTTACGAGAGATAATGAGAGCAAACGTTAATTGATTTGATGATAAGTGAATGAAACATTTTGACATCATTCAGAATGTTAAGTGGTTTCTACCTGCCACATTAAATGTTTCTGTAGGTCTTTGCCACTTAATTCCCTACAAAACAGTTTCCATAAATTAATAATACTAGGGGGCCCATGCACAAATTGCGAATTTTACTATTATTTCTGTTTATGAGAAACTCACCTACAATAGGAAAAATGTTTGGCTTTAAATTCACCGTTATTAATCAAGTAAACCTTTTCAAGTGAGATTTAAAGGTCACACCTAGATAAATAAAATCTTAGCTAAACAAAAAACACACATATTGTTCATCACCCTAGTACTATATATTTGAATTTGATTGTTTTCCCCTCACAACAGTACGATAATGGACGTTTTCCTTCATGTATTCATGAACATCATCTTTAAGTCGTGGGTAGGTGATGCAATGTCCTTCTGGGCTATGATGTTTCATCAGTCATTGCCTCTCGTCAGTTCTCTGTTCTTGCCAAAGATTACGCAGGTTTTCCCAAATCTCCTGGACTCAGTTTTTCCTTTGCCTTCTCCTATTTTAGTATTAGGGTTCATTTAACAATCTTTATGATGTGTCGGTAGTATATCTTTACCATAAAGAGGCAACAATGACCAACAAATGTTGCCCATGTAAGAATACCTTTTCATAAGTTGTGTCGAATCTTATTTGCAGTTGCAAAATTTATATTTTTGTTTACTAATTTGACTTAAGTTAAAAATCCATATGAAGGTAATCAGCTGATAAATTATAATCACATTTAAAACCGTTATATTGCAAGCTGGTCAGCAGCACAGCGTTGAAACCGCCCCCAAGAAATAAATCAAAGGGTAGGGGGGCGAAGCCTTAAAGTAAAATTAACTTTAATATTGCCAGTCGCCGGTGCGCTTGATCATAAGCTTTAAAATGGCACCTCAATCGTTAAAATCGGTTCAGTAGGACGGTTGAAAAGGGTGTGTAACAGAAAAAACCCTTATTGTATTAAGTATAAAGATACTAAAAATGTCAATTTCAATCCTATTAATATACAATTATAACTGTCTCTACCATGGAATTTATCTTAATCTACATTTTAATCTTTCGATTCAAAGAGAATGATCCCAGATTTATCTGCTACAAAGACCATTGTTATAATAATCAACCCTGAAGGTAGACAACAAATCTATCCATGGTATTAATATTTTTCCAACAGCCCAAATTTATTTCAACACCTATTAGATTTGGCAAACAAAATTTGTATCAACTTAAATATATTTTATTTTATTCTCTGAAAAATCCTAGTTTATCTTTTATATCTTGGGTTTTAAATCTGGTAAATTGTAAGAAAATACGATTAGGTTGCTTTAGTGAAATTGTGTTTGAGCAATCCCTAATATTTCTATTAAAAATAATCATTAGATGTAGAAGTGAGAAGTATTCGTGATTATATAATCTTTCAAGCTATCATGCTTAACACCATATAGCCCAGATTCTATATTTGAGACACATTTCACCAATCTAACCAAATAATGTTTTGCTATTCAAACAGTCATACATTTTTTATGGTTTAACAATATCATTCGTTGCGTACATAGATATAGATAAAAAATCAACAAATCTATACTCAACTACATAAAGGGATTGAATATCTTATTTAGATGTAAAAAATGTAACTGCACTGAATGTTATCACAATTTACCGTACGCGTGTTCCCAATACCACATTGTTCATCTGCACAGAGCCCATGACTCGGTTTAGCCGTGTAATTATAATAAAATGAAGCCGCATTCTGTATTGTATGTAATGTGCAACCTAAATGATTACATGTTTTTAATATCTATCATATATCCGTGGACCTTGTTATAAAACCAAGGTTGCAACAGCAAATTTTATAAAATCTGGACTCCGTCTGGACTAAAGTCATAATATATTGGTTTCTGTACATTAGACTTTTTTTGTTAAATGTTTGATATAGTGTTGATACTTTGCTTTTAAAGGTTATTTTAACTCCAGAGTAGTTTTTCCCCCTTTTGAATACTGCCTAATTGAAATCTAATGTTATTGTAACCTATTGCATGGAGACTTTTTTACATAATATATTTAAGCCCAATTATAGCCCAATGGCTAACAGAATCCTTCATTAGTATCCATACTTCAAACAATCGTCTCAGTGTATTTTTCTCAAGATAAAACTGAAACTTTCCCCATAATGAAATATATACAGAAACAACTATTTCTTATATTGTAATATATATTATATACTAAACCATATCACCCTATAACAGGCGATTCGATGGTGTTTTACCCGTATAAAGAAATCCAGGTCACGAATGTGATTTAGTTTTTCAAATACTTGAAAAATCAGGAACCAAGTATTACACCCATAGGATAATATAGGCTTAACTTAATATTATTTAACGTCTTAATAATTTGAAATAAATGTTTACGTGTAATTATAAATTGTAATATATATGCATAAGCTTAGTTTAGTTTTCATAGACAGCACAATAGCAAGCTTATTTAATATTTTTGCATATTTTTACAATTTTTCGACTTAAAATACAAGGGGCTAAGAGGATTAATTAATATAATAACACATGCACAAGCTTACCACATATCCAAATACTAGAATAAAGATTCATCGCTTGATAAAGACAAAATATAGTATATTAGCCCATTTTTATAATTTAAGAAATTAAAATATATAAGGCAGGTAGAATAATACATCCTGTTTAAATGTTCCAGCTTATGACTGGGCAGGTCGAATAATAAAGACCAAAGATATTATTTTAGCCTATATGTTATTACTTACTAAATTTTGTCCGTTAATTTATTTTATAAAGATAATTAAAATGGGAACTATAAAGTAGTTAAGAAATGTTATTCATAAAAAGGTTACAAAGCGGTTATTCATGAATTTGTAGTGAACAAATAATTATATATATATTGCGTATATATAGTGCGTTTTAGTTATTTTTGTTTTGTCGTTTCCGTTTCCCATAATTAATAAGCCTTTGATATTTGTAACGATAAGTATACATTAATATTCCTCAAAATTCTCTGACGTGTCCACTATTACAATAACACCAGAGTTTAGTGTCATGAGCAATTTACATGCAAATTGCGTTGGTAAGGATTACAAACATGATCCAGACGTTTTCGCAGAAAATTACTTTGCTCAGCTGAAAACATTTTATTAGCTATTAACTATTAATAAGTTACAGAGGAGCTAGATTCCAATGGAATAAATCATTATTTATAATCTCACTATAGGCAAAAACTCTGGCAAATATAATGTGACTTCAAAATATTAAACAGTAAACGCGAACTCTCGACTTCTATTTGAATACGTCTTAGTGCTTGATTTCAGGATTTTATTTGTGTGTAGACTTTGATAGATAACTTCGAATCTATGTTACGATATTCTAACTGCACATTAGTTGAGTACGTACAGAATCATTAGTCATAGGGTTCTGATTACATGTTAATAAATTTACATTTACGTTATCTGCTGGGATGTGAAATAAAGTCAAAATAGACAATTGTTTTATTTTATGCATGTAAGTAACAAACATTGTAGATATATATTTATTTCACCAGGCTCCCATTTGAAATTAACTTGTTCATTAAAGTAAGTGTAAGGTAAGTAGGTGATTTATACTTGACTAGCAGATATACCCGCAGCTTCGCCCGCTGAAAGGATAGCTCATTTTAATTCAATTATATTATGCCTTGTGCAATTTTTAGGAATAATTAACAAATGGACTGATTTATTCGGGTCATGTGCGTGCCATTAAACCTTTGAGATGCAGCTGATGATTCCCCTCTAGATGAAATTGAGAAAGTGTAACGCTTCCTTTAAACATGTTCCCCTAATGATTAGCAATTGGTATAAATGAACTTCCTCCAATTTCCCAATATAGTGAGGTAGGTTAGTATGAAAATATTAGGTTTCTGGCTACCACTATGAAACTTTGCATAATCAATAATCATGCATTTTGGAACTAAATTCAGCGCAGACCCCAAAAATGAGACATATAATTTTCAAAATGGCGGCTAAAAATTGTTGTAAGAGGACAAAATTTAACTATTTAGACCATGGGCCGCCAATATGAAACCCTCTCCCCGTGGGAATTTTCGTCACATGTACTTTTTTGTTGCTACTGACATGTTCTGACATGGGTTTTGCTTGTTTGCGACGTTAAAATTACAGCATAACCCAGAAAAACAAAAAAATGTCATTGATAAATCGTTGAAAAAAATAACATAGGATCTTTTAGAAAAAGTCACCTGACTGCATTTTTTACATGCATTTTTTGAGATATTGACTCAGGACCAACGCCTATCATTGTTGGGTGGCTTATCCTTTATTTTGACAGGATAAAAAGTTTCGGCCACCATCTTGGATCCGCCATATTGGACATCAATTTATATTTTAAATGTAAAGATGGTGTTATGGCAAATCATTATGAACCAGATTTTTACGCTGATTACAATACTGAAATCCGTTTTTTAAAATATGCATTCGTTAAAAAGATATGCACTAATAAAAATTCATCCCTATACATTTCTTATGGACGTTTCGTATTTTCAATATTTTTTTGGATTATTTTTCTTCTATCTCTCACTATAATAAAGATATGTAGTTCGTTTTAGTCTTAAAGAACTCAGTGAAATACCGGGTTTAATTTGTGATATTTGTACATGTAATTTGTAATTTGTACATGTCAGTAGCAACAAAAAAATACATGTGTCGAAAATTCCCACGGGGGGAGGGTCTCATATTGGCAGCCCATGGTCTTAATAGTTAAATTTTGTCCTCTTACAACAAATTTTAGCCGCCATTTTGAAAATTAGATGTCTAATTTTTGGGGTCTGCGCTGAATTTAGTTACGAAATGCATGATCATTGATTATGCAAAGTTTTATGGTGGTAGCCGGAAACCTAATATTCGGCCCAAAAAAATAGCTATCCTATCTCACTAATGCAAAGAATGAGGATAACCCGGAATATAAAACAAAGAAGACACTAAGGATGGATTTTCGACTTGACATCAATCTGAATTTAGCAAGTTTTTGAAATAAACCGAAAACTGTAAGAAGAAGTAAGAGGTAAATATCTTGGCCAAAAACCTATTTCCCCAAAAAGTTTCTCGTTAAATTTTTAGATTTTATTATTTCAGTAGATTAGTTCTCGTACCTTTTCTGTTCTCTGAAAATATTCTACAGGACTCCCCATCCATAGTTAGAAAAAACTAAAATGGCCGCCATTTTAAAATTTTTAAATAATCTATTTTAACCGTCTGAGAAAGAATATTTTTAAAGCCTTTCTTTTTTTCGCATCTAAAGCCTAAAAAGAATAATTGTGCCAAGTTTCATGGCCCAAAGTCATGTGGTTTTTGAGAAATTAAGCTTTGAAAGCTAAAAGTTGCCGCCATATTATTTTATAATATACCATATTTAGGCCTTTAGAGACAAAATATTGCAAAATCCTTTCTTAGTTCGCATCTAGAGCCTGTAAGGAATATTTGTGCCGAGTTTCATAGCTCTAAGCCTTATAGTTTTTAAGAAATTGTGATTAGTCAGTCAGTCAGTCAATTGGTTTTGGCTTATATATATAGATTAGTAAGTCGAAATTGGTGGATTTAGCATCAAGTTGTTACAGTGAGAAAATATAAAACGAAAATTCTGGATACACTCGTGGATTGTTAAGTTCAAATAATAGGTACGAGTACTTTTTCCGTTATTACTGCAACATGTAATCTTCAACTGATGATTATCTCTGCTTCAGAGAAAATAGTGTCCTTAAAGAAGTATTTCACGCAACATTCTTGTATAACTAAACGCACTTGGTAGTTTTTGAACTTTTTGAACAATCGATGGAACTTGCTCTTGCAACATAGCCACCCCAATCAGGAATATTGTTTATTATATTCAATAGCTCTGGCGTAAAAGCAAAATTAGTACATGTGTTTAAATGATAGCAGATACAAAAATCATAGATAAACATAGACTTAAAACGAAGACATTTGAGAATTAGGAGTAGAATAGCTAGGTATAAAAATCACTCATTTTGTTGTTGCTGTTACTTTTTACTGATCTTATTAGAAAATTTAATTGACAAAATATAAGAGGGTTACCGTGAAAGCTTGTAAGTATCATGATTTACAATAAATTAAATCACAATATCCCAAATAAATAAAACTCGTGAAACTTTTTTGCCAAACTAAAACCAAAACCAGAGTTAATATTCAAAGAGCAATCATCACGGATTTGCGTTGAAACCACAGGCGTGTGTTAAATGAAATCTCAGTCCGCATTCGCAGCGATAACTCTGATTGAATCAACTCTGTTAATGTTGTCATAAGATAAAATACTAGTGATTAGTTTTCTGACATTTTCCATGAATGCGATTGTTTGTCTTCTATTTATAAACTATGAAGATTATCTTTATTTATTTGTCGAACTATCGCACTATTTGCCTATTATAAATTTATAAACATTGAAGTAAATCTAAGATTACAGAGTTGGATTTGGGCAATCAATAACTTAACCGCAGTTTTGATCTAGCACTTTTAGATAAACAGATTTTTTCCAGTTTCTCTAATAAGACTTATACATAAGACAGTACAATTATTAGAAAATAGCCTCTTAATAGTATATGCAGGCTCACTGTTAGATGCAACAGTAACTAATACAATATGATTTAATGGCTTAGAAAATTAATCATATATAACATGTAATGTAGGCGTTGACAAAGACATTTTCGTCACACTAGACGAAAAATGTTTATAAAAATATTATTTGTTGTTGTTTTATTCCATTCTACTATTTACATTCATTATTATTCTTCCAGTCAAGGATTAGATAGCGCCTATTTCGATCTCACAGATTGTTCGGTTTTTATTGAATAAATTAGCTTGAATGTAGATAAATAAAAGTTTCAGTAAGAGATAGTGCATAATTGATATTTTCTTCTTTAACAAAACATTTGTATCGCCTATAAAACGATGAAACTTGGGCTGGAGTACAGTGATCAATTCTTATTGGTTTTAGAATTTTTACTGCGGCTCATCACATTTTTTTTTTAAAGTTGGATGAATATCAATGAATAAAATACCTACAAATGAAAAATTTGTTTTACAAAATTTACGAAATGTGTTTGATAAGTGGAATTGTTTGATAGAAGCTGCACGGTAGAATATGATATATGGTTATAGAGTTTTTCATAACATTTATTAAAATAATGTTTTTCGACGTTTCTATTTTTGATAAAAATATTTAGAACAAGGCATTAGAAAGGATTTTTTTACCTGCAAATTCATTAAGCAATGAAGACGGCCAGGGTAACTAAATTATTGTATGCCTTGTGTAAATTGCTTCTCTGAACGTCCACTTCCGGTTTCCGGCCTTTCGTCACAGGAAATGGACGTCTTCCGTAATTTTGACGCAGTCAACATTTGATTTTATTGCTCCGAGGCAAAATAGAGGGGGAGTTTTCCTTAATTGATAAGGCAAAACAACTAGTAATAATGTTGATTAATGCTCTTTAATTCAAATACAGGGTGTTTTTTTTAAACGCAACCCATTTTTAAGATTGAATAATTCACAAATAAATATGAAATAAGTATTGTTTTATGGTTTTCACGTTTTATACACTCTATTATTTTAATTTGATCACATTTAGTTTACTTTATGTGCTCAAAAAATCCGCCAGTGGCATTTGTATGAAGGTATGCTCTCTCTATAAAATTCCCAAACACGTGTTGCTAGGTACCTCTTTGCATTACATTTGTTTTGTTTGTTTTGGGGTACTGAATACCTGTGACTTGTTTTTTTAGGCCTTACCTTGTATGTATCCCCCCAAAAAAATTAAATATAGTGGCGTCAAATCAGGGATATTGGGGGGAAATAATCCTTCACCGATAAAATCAAGTTTTGGGTTGCGTTTTTAATGTGTGTGTCTTTAAGCACGATAACTCGCTTATATATGGTCCGATCTGAATGAAATTGGCCACAGACATGTTAAGTAGTATTATTCTACGAAAAAAATCACGATATATTCAGCACCACAAAACAAACATAACAAATTTAATGCAAGTAAATCAAAGAGGTACCTTGCAACACATGTTCGGGAATTTGATGGAGAGAGCATAACTTTATACAAATGCCAATGACGGACTGTTTGAGCACATGATGTAACTTAAATGTTATCAAACTTAAATAATAGGTTGTCTAAAATGTGAAGAGTAATAAAACAATCCTCAATACACATTCATATGTGCATTATTCAATCTTAAAAATGGGTTGCGTTTTAAAAAAAACACCCTGTATATCTGTCCAGGCTGATGTGCCCTTATTTAGAGTAATGTCAGAGGAAACATTATTAAATCCTTTATACTAACCAAGCCCACAACTTTTGCATTTACTCAACATGTTTTCCAAGTTAAAAATATTACGACACGATTTATCTATACCTTGTGTTTTGCATTTTATTAAAGCTTTGTTTATATTTCGGGTTTCCCGTCTTCAGAACAGACATTACAATTAACAAAAACAAAAACAATATAAACCAATTATTAATTACGAGTCTGATAAAAAAATAGTTTCGCCTGTTCAGTTCTCTTGACATAAAATAATATTAATTTTTTAATTTGGTACGTTTGATTCGTGTGTGCTTCATGTGAACATTTTATATTTTTAGCGAATTTTCCCTATAGGGAAGAAGCTATTACCGTAGGTCTCATGGTAAGATCTAAATGAGGGACCATTATAATTTTTCGTTTGGTGCCCCCAGACACCAAAAACAGCTTTCGATCGAATTATATATATATATATATATATATATATATATATGTATGTGTATGTGTGTGTGTGTGTGTGTGTGTGTGTGTGTGTGTGTGTGTGTGTGTGTGTGTGTGTGTGTGTGTGTGTGTGTGTGTGTGTGTGTGTGTGTGAGCACGATAGCGCTCGCAGAAATGGTCCGGTTGGAATGACATTTGGCACAGACGTGTAAAGTAGTCATTATTCGGACGAGTTCGAAAACCATCGGACCATCGGAAGGGGGGGGGGGTAAAGGGGGATAAACCCCCCAAAAATAGGTTTTTGGAGTTTTTTTATATACCAAAATAAAGATTTTCCGATTTTCGTTAGCACCATTGAATTCAGCTCGAAAAAAAACAAAAAAATTAGTATTTGAATCATTGCTCGATGTCCATTGGTTACTGAGATGTCGTAAGTGGTAAACACAGTACATTGTTCTAATGTTAACCTTATGGGAAATAAATAAAATTATATATCTCGCTTACTCCTCAACATATCTTAATAAAACTTGGTTTGTAGTTTCATCTAGATGAGATCTAATATATTTTAGTTTAAAATACTCAAAATTTCCATTTTCGTTGCAGCAAACCTGCATACTCATTCCCCATGAGGAAATTCCCCTTATTCCCCTTATAGGAAATAAAAAAAAAATCTTTTTTCTTCCTTATATCTTGACATATCTTTATAAAACTTGGTATATGGCTTCTTTTAGTTAAGAGCTGCTAAATATTCAATTAAAACCACCCACTTTTAAAATACCTGTTTCAGGAAACCTGCATACTCATTCATTGTGTTATTCTTATGGAGATTACAAAAACATGTCATATCTTGCTATGTTTGATCTAAATATGTTTTTGCACATTTGAAATTCGCTGAGTTTGCTGGTCTGCTGCAACGGGGGTATAAGTTAAGTAGGATGTTCTTCTTATCCCATTTATTTTAGATACAATTTATTTGCGTATTTCAAATTGGTCCCGGTCTCTTATACATGATTTGATTTTGTTACATTAATTAATTCAAATTTTAAAATCGTTTTAAAATAAACATGTATACATGACCTCTGAAGGAAAGACAATTATAGAATTAAAAATGTAACACCAGGCTATTATTATTATTACAGATTCTGACAAACGCATTAAAATCGTTATCCAACATTAAACCGATCATGTAACTGAATCAAAAGGCCTACTATCAGAGAAACAATTTTGTCAGGAGATAAATTATGATCTAATTGTAGAGTTTAATGATAATATTACTAATTTCATCTCAGGACGTGGTTTTGAGGATGGGCTAGATAAAAAACAGCAAGTCTATAGCTCAACGCAAATCACGAACTCTTCTTAAAAATTAATGTAATACCTGATACACTGAACTAATTATTAAAGTTTTAAACTGAACTAATTATTAAAGTTTTAAATTAATAGAAAATGAATTTTTAACAGCAAATCTGGGTGAAAACGAAAAAAATGAAATCCGAATATAAAAATATTATGAGCTTAAAAAATAGAGAATATAACTTAAATTAATATTTTCACGAAAATGGGCACCATATCAAAAGTAATATTAATTTGTACGTTCTGTTTCTACGAAGTTACTTGGATAGTAGAGAAGTTATACATACATGAAAATTCCGGGTAGTCTCGCAGACCACCGAAGACGGCATGGGAACAGTCTAAATCGTTCGTGGGTATCCATCCCCAATCGATGCTTTTTACTATTTTTGCAGCATTCAGGAGGGGATTATTTCAAGGATTGCTTTACAAAACAGCTTGGTAGATTAGGCTAGGTTAAGTTCGTTAGACCAACCTATCTAAATTTTGGTAGTGGGAACGCGTCCAGGTGCCACTCCGAAAAATAACCACCCCGTCAGACCGCCACCATTTCAAACCGGTTTTGAGGTGGCAGGTTGACGTGTTTCGTCCACGTAAGATCGCCACGTTTTGAAAAGGTGGCGATAAGACGGGGTAGTTACTTGACGCGGTCATGAAAGTATCTGACGTGTGCGGTGGCTCGTCAACTCGCCACCTTGGAGTAGAGAGGGTGGCGAGTTGTCGGGGTGGCACCTTGACGCGGTCGTGAAAGGTGGCTATCTGTCGTATTTTGGTAACCAATCGCCACCTCCGAGTGTAGATGATAACCCCACCCCCTAAATGAGCTATCCGTCAAATCCCACCACTGCCTTTAAAAATAAACATAATAATAACAAGACAATAGTATTCTCTATTGTCTTGTAATCCACAACAAGTCGTAGAAAGATGGGAAAGGTCTCAAATTAAAGGTCTCCGTGATGGCGGGAAAAATCATGACATTTTTTGAAATTCACCAGAAAACGAGAAATAACGTAAAATATCTGCCATTTAAAATGCATTGGGATCCAAAACGTCTGCTTTGTTTACTTAAAACATGTGATGCTGATACTTGATTGAAAACCATATGGTAGGCTAGATATCAATATCAGCAGATTCAGTTTGCTATGAAGGAATTTTGTACTATAATAAACTAGGATTCCTTGAATTTTCCCTTATTAGGGGCTTTTAGCCCCTTCAAGCCACTAGTTTTTATATAAATTTTATAACTTTGCAATTGCTTTCATTAGCATTTTAGTAATAGGTGATCTTAACAATTTAATTATTTTCAGTAATATCTGTTGCTCCGTCACTACGTCAAATAAAAGTTTTATGCAACAACATTAAAAGTTCCAAAATAGAACATTAAAAAGTCAATGTTACAAAAGAGTTACTCATGAAACAACAATTAACTAAATATATTTATAATTCAAAAGTATTAGGATATAAAAATGTGTTTGTTAACATTCATAATTGATGTAATGTGGTGTGACCGATTTAAATATAAATATAATCATATTTAATAATTATTCAATGAATTAAGTGAAAACACGTCGTACTGAAATAAAATAAAAACTTGTGTTAAGCTGCAAACCTTCTTCACAAAACGTGTTGAAAAACATTAATCATTAAATTTGTTGGATTACAGAATTGCGTGTGACAGGTAATTGTAATGGAGGTTTAACCACACCAATTTGAATGTTGCGGGGTATTTTATCAAATCGCAGCATTATTAGGGGATAACCCAATAAATATTATTGGTAATTTACCATTCTAAAATAAATTAGTATTTTGATTCACGGATGTATATTTGAACTCCTCAATAACAATTCTACTCATCAATTTACCTATTTATTAATGAAAAGACAAGATTTATTTCAACTGTCCGTAAAATACTAATCAATATATATACATATATATTGATTTATTGTGTTAACTAATTAGGGTAACATAATATTAGGTTAAGAGTACACTGTGAAAATGACTTCAAAGTCGAAACACGTGTCGTGAAATAAAAATTAAAAAAGGTACTCATGGTTTTAACTATCCATCTAATATATATGTCATGAGCTGATCTTCCAATAATCCTTACATGACTTATATGTGTATTGAAAGCTAAGTTAGCAAGATGTGATAAAAACTGTAACGGATTTTCCTAGTATTTAGTATTTAAGTACTTAAGTAATGTCCTCATCAATGAAACAAACGTTGTATAAATTTTACATACTTTATATGACCGTCTTCAATTCATGTATTCTCTATTGCCTGCGTAAGTTTCAAAATACAATATAATTTTACAGACTTACTTCAGAGATTTACTTTAATAAAAAGGTGTCAGTCAGTCACTGAAACTATAGACATTTTGAAAGATAAAAATATACTGACCGGAGGACAAACATGAATCGGCATAAAACAAGATGCAGACCTCTACACGACATTGTTGTGAATTCCAAATGCTTCATTTGATAATAAGCAATTTAATTACTTTTGTATATCTTTGTTAAGACTTATTAAAGTGATATAATTGCCAAATTTTTTGTATAATATTGTATTAGAGCGACTCAGTATCTTGTAAGTGCATCAGCATAACATGTCAGTCCAGCCACACAGCTTGACGTATGTCGGCTACCGTTTTCACATGAATTATTCAGGCCTCGATACTAGAACCATACAAACATAAGTTAGGCCGTATGTATTCAAACAGAGAGTGAGCGTTTAGAATTTTTTTTCAGATTTCTATTCGGTTGACAATTCTTTTTATTGGTTAAAATTTTCAGAAAATTGCATTTTAACAATTCACAATCTTTTTGTATATTTAAGATATTTTGGAGATGATATAAGCCAATAGAAACAAATCTTAAGAAAACAAGGTCATATAATTTTATGTGATTTTTTTCACCTTGAATAAGAGGTCTTTTATCCTGCTTTGATTAGCTTAACTGGCATTACCTTGTACACTGGTTAAGGATAATAGTGTGATCCCTTGCAGAAGTCGTATGACGGAGGAGAGGTCCTATCCCTTTGATCCCATAAATACTCATCAGTATTCAAATTAATTCTTGCCCATAATTGTTATTGCTGTTGTCGCAGTTAAAGCCTGCCTTATACATTAGCTATTTACTATCCTTGACTAATATGTAATGTGTCTCTGAAACCAGTTGTTAAAAACTCTTCTTTCATCTTTAGATCACACTAATTACTTTAGTACTGTTATCCATTTTTGGCCCTGTGAACTTTGATCTTTATTCAAATTTGCCCAATTATGCCATTCTGGCATCCGCTACATTCTTGTTCAGTTCATCGAATAAAACTAGAATCAATCATAAAATTATGAGTTGGACCGCAATTCAAGGTTCATGCCTAATTTATCATTTGATGACAGGACTATCTCTAACCTTTGCGTTCGTTTCGAATCAATGAATATCCAAAAGAAAAATGCCAAAATTTAGACGAAAACCCAAATCTATTTTGATCAACAACCTACGCGACATTTGCGGGACCGGTATAACATAAAAATGTCAAGCTTCCTCAGGATTTTCAAAGTACTTGTTTCCCTCGAAAGTTCTGGTTAGGCGTTCGACCCTCATCAAAATGAAACGAAATCCCTAAAAAATACCATTAAAAGTGTAAAAATAAAACAAACCTATCTTTAATACCCAAATAAACGGCATGTATCGGCTGAAAATCACACTTCAGGACTTGACTGGTTCTGGCAAAAGTATGGGAATCGATTGGCGGTAAGATGCCTCCTTCATATTAACTTCCTTACTCTGCCTAGTCTTTTTCCTAAGTTCGACTCATGGGATAAATTGTCCTTTTATTATATATACAGTACACCTCGGATTATCCGGATTAATGTGGTGGGACCGATCCGGATAACATAAAATCCGGATAATCCGAGGTCATTACAATATCGCTTAAATAGCGATCGCGTACCTCAGCCCGTGCTAAATTGGTAATGGAAACGGCGTGTCAAGACTGTATAACATGTTAGTCTTTTAAATTTTACGGGGGTTTAATTTTGAATCAAACTTAAGAACTAAACTTTATTATTAATCATACGAATATAATGTTAACTTTGTAAACTTTTACCATAGACTTTACATCTCATGGTTAAAGAGAGATGAACCATTAATAAGAGATGTAAAGTCAATGCTTTTACCGTACTTTACGGTTTAGGTTTGGAATAAAACGCTGGATAAAATATTTCATTTAATAAGACTAAATAATCGTAAATGAAAGTTACTCAAACTTGAATAATCATGATGAAACTCAAAACTTATCACAGTAACTCTTTTATTGAAATACCAAAACTGCAAAACTCATCAAATGGTAGCAATAAACAAACTCGCAAATTGCCGAAGACCACTTTCTTGATTACTTTCTAGTGCCCAAAGTAGCAACCCAGAAAACTACGTTTACGAAAATGCTATACTGTTAATGTAATGTATGCCAAGCGATTCCTTCAAGTATTGTGATTCCAAATGCGTACATATTGTATTTGCACTTTACTTTTAGAAGTCGCATTTCACCCGTAAACTCGCTAAAATCATGTTTTTGCCGTGATTTTAATTTTTAATTTATCGGAAGGACCGGTCCGGATAATCCAGGATTCGGATAATGTGGGGTCCGGATAATCCGAGTTTTACAATATATATATATATATATATATATGTGTGTGTGTGTGTGTGTGTGTGTGTGTGTGTGTGTGTGTGTGTGTGTGTGTGTGTGTGTGTGTGTGTGTGTGTGTGTGTGTGTGTGTGTGTGTGTGTGTGTGTGTGTGTGTGTGTGTGTGTGTGTGTGTGTGTGTGTGTGTGTGTGGATATATTTCCGACAACTTTTTTCAAGTAGCTGGAGTTTTAATTATCTGCTGATCGTCGTTTTGATTTTAAGTTTCCTAAAACTCAAAATACATTCTTTTTCCTATAATTATTATTGTTGTAACGTTGTCGCGACCCACCTAAAGCTTTTCCGCGACCCACACTTTAGGAATCGCTGTATTAAAATATGAATTACGCGGAAAGGAAAAATACGCTTGAAGACCACATAACCTTTAAAGAAAGCAATAATATTCTGCTCGGAGGCTTACTCGTCATTTAACAGACATTCAGATTCGCCTCGTAACAAATTTTGTGTTATTTAATCTTTATTTTATGATGTAAAACAAAACGTTTCCATTTAGCATAAAATATAATTCTGGATTCACTCGACACAATGCCAGTCCACGAATGACCGAATCTTTCATCTCATCTTTGTTATTTAGAATGGGTTTTAGAGTACTCTTTTGTTATATTCCACAAGCTCATGTTAGGATTTGATAAGACAAAGGAGTGTTAGCCTTCGCTAAGTTAATCTACGTGGAAGTGATTTATAAACAATTGTCATTTTTTTATTACAAAAATGTTAACCATACAAAGTTACCTAGTTAAATTGTTGTTCTTACTGCCATAGCAATCTAAGGCAGTAAGTACAACAATTTAATTGTATGAGCAATCCTATAACCAGATCATCCAAAATAAAAGTACCTAGCAGTACAATAAAAACTGAAATATGAAAAACTACGGGGTTTGCAGGTGACAAAAACTTCGGAAAAATTAAAATAAAATTAGCATATTTAAGAAGAAACAAATTATATACAACACCGAGCTGTACCACTGGAGTCCTTGAAAGACCCATGAGTTAGAGCCTCAAACCTAAACGTTTGTAAATAGGAAACGTTTCTTAAAACAATGGTTTTATTCCTAAATATGTTTAAGGTATAATGTTTTAACTGATGTTTTAATCTACAAGTATTGTCACCAAAACCTCAACAGATTCATACAGCCTTTCTCTTTTCATTGTTTGATATTGCAATCTCAATAAATGCAGTCCTAAGGCAACAACTTTAATGTGAAGATTGATCTTTATTTATTTGAATATGATTTTTAGGATAATAAATACATAATTTGAACGAGTCACAAATAGCTATGAGACCACTCCAAATTTGTTTGTGAAAAAAGGATGTTGGGATACTACGCCCCCCCCCTCCCTATCACCTCTCCCGCAAATGGTATGAAAAATGCGTTTTATATAAAACAAATACAATAAAAAGCACCGCATGTGATCAGTTTAAATTTAATTTTATGAAATCCTACAGAGAAGTGGTAGTATCCACATAACTTAGGATATCAGGTTTGATTATACAGTTACCGCTGGTGCCGGTTATTATTATTTTCAAAAGTATTACAATTCTCTGACATGGGAAAATTAACGCGACACGGTTTTGAAAATCTAACTGTTCAAAACCTAACTTCCAACCAATCTAACTTCTACAAAGAAGTCTTCTTAGCTGAATCTAAATTGCAATATCTCCAAAAATTTATGGTAATCCGATAAAAACATGACCATTAAATAGTTAATACAAACTTAACATCAATACAAATGGTACTATGGCTGTGTTTTAGACATCAAACTAAATTAGGATGGATCGTACTTTAGCCATTCAATTAGTTAGTGAACCCTTATTGTTTGTTTATTGTTGATGTGTAATAATTCATTTATAGTATGTATAATAATTTATTTATAGATATGTGCCTGTAAAGGACACGAGTGATGGATTAATGAAATGTTATGGTAGTGAAAGCAATTATTACATAGTTGGTACAATTAACTCAAGCAACTGTCACTTTCAAACTAGTTGATGATTTTTATTTGAATGTGTTTTAATAGGTTGACTACCGGCCGTCACAACCACTGAGGTGAGGTGCCCTATCTTATCTTTTAGTGAGTGTGTTGAAATAATAAACAATCCATATGTAGTTTACAGTTAAACCAATGTTGTAAAAATACATTTAATGTTTAATGAAGGATAAAATAGCAATGTTTATGGTGGCTTTTTAGTTCGAAAATCGTTGAAAAGTTCAAATGTATACTTTAAAATTCACTTTCCAGGAAAAGCGAATACGCACAGGAATATTATTGCCCTTAACACAATAACCTAATGAGTTGCCTTTTTTATATTACTGTGTTTCCGTACCTTTTTGTATGTTGGCAACATTCAATCTTGCTTATTAGTATAAAACCAAGTTCGCACAAACGATTTTCCAAAACAAAAAATCCCAATAACTATATCATTAGAAGTTGATCTCTCATACAGTATATTACCAGAAATAAGGGCAAACTGCACTTAACACATTTGGTATTTACTTAAAATCCTGATTAATTGATTGGCTCTGCTCTCATCAGAGTAACTCAATCTATGTCACGGAACTTGAAACTACACATTTCAACTAAAGAAAAGGACTGTTGATTTTGGAAAACGCTATCTGAAACCGGGGTTATTCTTTTTTCTAAAATATAGACTGTATCCACAGAGGAAGGTTTAACAGCACTTACTACCAATGCATTTTTTTTATATTCATAGTGAATACAGATTGATCTGAATCGTTTCGTTAGAAATAGGCTACATGTGACAGTGTTATGCATATTCAAGCAGATACAAAGAGAAATATAATGTTATAAAAAATTCTTAAACTGCTTTACAAGAACCACTTTTACGCAACCTAATTTTGAGCTGAAAACATATATTTTCACTTTGTAACTCTAGGCCCTTGGGATTGGGCCCAACAACTGTTACAAGGGGTTGGAACTAGTTAAATTTGTAATAAATTGGACCGGAAAGAAGAAGATACATGTTTCAAACGATATTTGAAATATTTTTAGTAGGTAATCCATGGAGTTCTGTGTCATATTGTGTCTAGAGTCAAAGCGTAACGTGGCAGCACTATAAAAGCTAATTATGAAAGCCCTAAATTAGCCTGATACTAATTTCGCACTTTCCGGTGGTTGCTTCTGTTTACCTTAGTGGTGAGAGTGAGCTCTTCTATGTTTGAAACAGTCATCTTGCTACTTCGTTTGTGCCTTTAAAGCTTCATATATAAGTCAAGCGGTATTTTCTATAAAATAGTAGTTGAAATACAACGGGAAAAATAAGTCTAATCTTATAATAATGGTTGAAAAAGTTCCAACAAAATCAGTTTATCGTTGGTTACTGCATAAAGTTTAAAACAGTTCAATCTAGCTTTCGATTTATTATTTTTTATATTCGATGTCCTCTTCGACGTAGATAATGATTTTTGCTTTCCTATATTTCTTTATTTGTCTGATAAAAAATTATCAACCTAATTTAAGAGTTCATATTTTAATTTTGATTAATAGCACATTATTATTGCATGCAAACTTAAAACTTGATGATTCTGCTAAATGTGGAACATGACAATTCAAAATTAATGTACAGTAATACATTATATAAAAATATACTTATTTAAATAAAACAACAATGAATCAGTGCAATGTTTTGGTCACGTACCTGCAGCAGGGCCAAGGTTTTTCTATTTCTACGTTACAGCGGTTAGTTGTTAAGATAAAATCAAAAGCAGTGTGTTGTTGGATTGTGAAGTACAGGGTGTTTAATATATAAGTACAAAATTAAAATTTAAAATTGCAGTTTGTTGTTTATAAACCGTAAAAAGAGTTAAGGAAGGCAAGTTTAATGGGATTTTAAAGCTAAAAATAGATGGTTCACAATTGATTTAAATCATTATAGTCGTTCAATGGCATGCAGTTTTTGAAGTCAAATCGTTATATCGGGTGTTCAAAAGGGCTATATTACCCTCTAATATTTATTGAGTGGCACGTCGTGTAGTCCAATATTGTCTTGAAGTAACAAGAATTTTTTGTGCCGTTGTTAATTCATCGTTCAATCTTACAATGTTTATTTCAGGAACAAAATAACATGTTCGTTAGAATGTACGCTTATATCCGATAAATGTTTTTCATACAAGTTTTAGATAGAAGGGAGTTGTGACACAATTCACAACCATTTTTATTTTAAATTAATTGTAAACCATCTTTGCCAGATTCTATTTTTTTTCAACAGCCTATGGAACTTATCCATAAAACTCAAGTTCACTTCAAGCTAAGATATATTTCATTATACCATTAAAAATCGTATGAAATTTGCCTTCGTTTAACGATAATTACGGCATTTATATGGAAAACTTAAACTGTAGTTTAAAATAATTTTAATTGTATACTTATATATCAAACACCCTCTATTGTTCGGTTTTGTTATAACTTGTGTCTAAATATTTCATACGATGACGATCCTTAACAAATTAAAAGTAATTAGTATAATGGAGGGCAGAGGTATATTGCTTTTATTCTACTATTACTATAATTCTGTTATAAGATCAATTAATTATGGTTTATAGGATAGTAATTACTAGCGTTGGGCATAAAGACTAATGTCTACAAAAAAAACCAAAAAAAACAAATGCAGCTTGAGAGTAACAAAAACGTGAATTTTTATAAATATACATACATTTATACGTACATAAACTATTACCGAGTAGGACATTTAGAGTATGAACCATTTTAAGACCTAATTGCGACTTGAAGACCTAAGTGCTTTAGGACCAAAGCATGACCATTGAATATTTACAATCGTATAAAGTGTGTCGTTTAAAACTTATTTGATTTTCAAATGGTATATTCTTCACGTAAGTTCTCCATTTTTTTCTGTTTTCCTAAGTCTCAGAGGCTAATACCTTTAATTTTAACCGTCTTCCAGTCATCCTGTGATTTCTCAACCACTTAAAGATACAGTGTCACATCCAGCACTGTATTCATACAGGGTGATTGAAAAGTCTGGGTACGGCTTAATATTTTGAAAAATAATAAACGTAGACCTACAAAACTTGGAATCAAGTTATAAGGCATATAAATCTATCTTAACACATATCCAGTGATCCGCTACCTCCTCAGGGGGACGGCCCGCCAGGAGTCAGGAGAAAGTCTTAAATGTAAGCATAGGTTGATATGCACATCAAATTAAAGGTCTATTTTTGTAGAATACAACGCCGCAAACCGCACTCAAAAAGGTTGACCCAGTACAAAATGGCAGCTGTTCAAAGATTCAAATAAATACCAATTTCTTTGAATACAAACAATTTTTATCATTTTAATTTTTATCATTTTTATATCATTTTAAAGAGCTTTTTAAGCAAAGAAGAATGCCGCAAACCGCATTCAAAAAGGACCATCCGTTAAAAAATTACGTTTGTTTAAAGATTTAATAAAAATCAATTTTTATTAAATCTTTTTTTCCCTTTTCCCTTTTTAAATTCAATGATCACCGAACCGGCACTGATGAGAACCGTAACAAATAGCACATTAAATAATAACAAAAAAACTGTATACAGTGTACAGTATAACTAAGCTGTAAATATTAAGACAGTCATTACAACACATAATTACTGCACTGAATTGCAAGAGCGGTAAATACTGATTCTGTTGGCTTATAATTATCGCAACGTTAGATAATCTTGAGCAATTTACATTATCATCACACAGCTTCGTTAGGTAATACTTTTATGCCATATTGAATAACAATTAATTGATAAAAATTCAATGTAAGAAAAAC
Organism: Flexamia atlantica; assembly: GCA_035578135.1. Classification (NCBI taxonomy): domain Eukaryota; kingdom Metazoa; phylum Arthropoda; class Insecta; order Hemiptera; family Cicadellidae; genus Flexamia; species Flexamia atlantica. Next base: position 44,856,046 of record JAQJVK010000009.1, read on the forward strand.
AGCACTAAGAAAGTTTTATGTTGAAGATCTGAAATTTTGCTCTGATATTTTACAATAAAACCTAATTCAAAACCTAATATTACAGAGAAAAAGTTGAAGAAAGGTTCAGATATTACATTTATCTAGTCTTCCATTCCAGTAACACTGGACTGATAACTAACCTTTGCTGACCCGGATTCATGTATCGGGTTAGTATTGATTTACAATCAAGTTTAAGGCTTTAGTTCCTTGGGATTCTAAGGTGGAAATGTCCTGGTTGAATTCCAGAGTCGATTAAAAAATGGTTAATACTACAGTATCCATGACTGTGTCAGAAATAGGTAACAATTTAGTTTCCAGTTTTTTTGTAGTTTTAATTTTCATATTTTGAGGGTTTGGACCAGGCAACGAATGCTCAAAAAAGGAATGAAGGGAAATGCATGGAACACAATTTTTGACTTTGCAGCTATATTTAGACTAGATAGGAGGTGAACATATCAAAAGTCCCCACCCATAAAGTCCTTGAGCAGAGGAAAGGATGAGTGTCTGAAGGTATCATTTTTAGGGTTTTCCTAACTATATTAAAAACTGTCGACTTCTAGTATAGCCAGTAAAATTTGGAAATTAAAGGAAATTAAACTTCCTGTAAGAAAAGAATAGAATATGTATATTTTTCTACAACCATTCACAAGGTAAGAACTAATTTTATTAATGAATATTCTTTCCGTAAGAAATACATGTAAATTTTGTGTAGAATTCACAAGCTCAATGGGGTAACGCCTTTTCACCTAAAGGGAAATAAACTTATGGAATATTGACAACATTGCCAGTAATTTTACACCTCGATTATAAGAATTGGCCAAAAAAGGGTGTAGGCGAGCTCACAAAAAAGTTGTAGTAACCACATATTTGAAATAATTCCTTGAAAAATAATTTTTAATGAACACAACAAGGCCTTTACTAAATAATATTAAACCTAAAAATGGTACCTTTAGACCCCCCTCCTTCCCCCTGCTCAAGGGCTACGGATGGGACTTTAGATATTTCACCTCTTAACTAGTCCAGAAAAAGCTACAAAGTCACAAATTGTGTTCAAAATTTCCCTCTATAACACTTCGCTGCCTAGACTTAGTTTAGTGTTAGTTTTATAATATTAAGTTGTGTTTAGTATTGATGTTGGCATTGCCTATCCATTACTATCCAATGTATTTATTTTTGGTAAATGCAACCCTGAATCTTATGAAAAACATTTTTATACATTGTTTTATTACATTGCTTTTTAGATTACATGTATCATGGATCTAAACAACTAAAGCAACTAAAATAAATTGCAATATCTTCATCACTATTCGGCCCATATGTAGACAATGTGTTTGGTGCTGTAAACGCTCCCTATGACAAACAATAAGCCGTGGCTAACCTCAGTATTGAATTATGCATCTCAACTCCCTCAAATAACTCATTTAATATCACCATCCTGTGGTAAAGTTCAAAGGGCATTTCGTAAATATTACGAGTATATCTTCCTTAAAAAACCAACATTGCACATAACTGCTCCCAGTTTTTTTTTAACGTTTTACGAATCTATAGTACCGGAGATATTTAGGCCTATCATGAAAAAAATATTTTATAGTAAGAATAAACTAAAAAAATTATATCTTTATAAAGCCTACAACAGAGTTTAGCCTATATTAGCGAATTTCCCCTGAAGGGAAGAAGCTATTACCGTAGGTCTCATGGTAAGACCTAAGCCCGAGACCATGATAACTTTTCGTGTTTGAGCCACCAGAAGCAGAAAACACCATTCGTTCAAATTTATATATATATAAGTGTGTGTGTGTGTGTCTGTCTGCACGATAGCGGCCGTAAAAATGGTCCGATCTTAATGAAATTTGGTACAGACATGTAAAGTGGTAATCCCTCGGATGAGTTCGTAAACCAGCCCGATCGGACCACCGGAAGGGGGGGGTAACGGGGGATAAACCCCCCAAAAATTTGTTTTGAGTTTTTTACATAGGGAAATAAAATTTATCGAATCTTTGTTGGCACCACTGAATTCGGCTCAAAAAACCAAACAATTTTGTATTTTAAACCATTGCTCTATGTCAATTGGTTACCGAGATATTGTAACGTGCCTTTAAGAGGCCTAGGTAAAGTTCAAAGTCACTCCAAGTTGACCGGTGAAAGTTCGGATGTCGAGAAACAATACACAAGTTTCAAAATAACAAGTTTATTTATATTTCAAAAATTCATTTAAATATCACAAATATATCAAAGCTTCATTAGGCATAAGCATTTTAATATTTGTAGGAAAATAAACCTTTATATCATAAGGTCAAAAGTTGGCAAAATGCTGGAGCGATTCATAAAAAATGCAACAATATTTAAGTGGTAATCACAATACGTTGTCCCAATGTTAACCTTATGGGAAATAAGTATAATTCTACATCTCGGTTATTTCTCAACATATCTTGACAAAACTTGGTAAATAGCTTCTTCTAGGTCAGATCTATTGAATATTGAATTAAAACCACCCCGTTTTAATGTACCCGTAGCAGCAAACCTGCATACTCACTCCCCATGTTATTCTTATGGAGCTTACCAAAACATGTCAAATCTCGCTATGTTGGATTGAAATATGTTGATTGGCATTTGAAATTCGCTGAGTATGTAGGTCTGCTGCAAGGGGGGTATTTTTATTTTAGGACGCTAAAGCACTTCAAGACTTAGTTGTGTGATGATAACTTAGTTTTTTTTTACATAAACTAAGTTTTTTGTTGTTTTGTCAGTGGTTTCCTTTAAGCTAAGTGGTTAACAGCTACATTTTGCTTTTAAGGAATATAAGATTTATTCCGGGTCGAAATTCAAAATTCAAGTTACCAGAGCAGTTAATTTACACATTGTCATGTACAGTGAGTTATGATATTTAAAGTATTATTGTTGGATAAATTTTAATTACACAAAAGCCTTTGATTTTTAATTGGCACTAAATTTACCAAATAGATTTGACCACAAACTATAGAGTGTTCGATTTAACATCGGAATTTAAGAACTAGATAGCGATAATATAATATCAATACAAAGAGAGTAAAGAAGACATGTTTAAAATTTGTTTTAATCAATTTATACTTGGAATTGACCTTTTAAACCTGGTTATTACCATTGTTGGCAATAAAATACTTTCTTTAACAATCGAGGGTAAAAGGTTTGCGCTTGTTTAATTAATAGCAAATCTTAAATAAGTTATAATTTAAATTTATTATCAACCAATTTATTGTTGGTAAGTTGTTACGAGAGCTTACATCAAGATTAAATTATTCCATGCCCTTCTAAAAAGAGAGTAAAGAAGACATATTTAAAATTTCTTTTAATCAATTTATACTTGGAATCGACCTTTTAAACCTGGTTATTACCATTGTTGGTAATAAAATACTTTCTTTAACAATCGAGGGTAAAAGGTTTGCGCTTGTTTAATTAATAGCAAATGTTAAATAACTTATAATTTAAATTTATTATCAACCAATTTATTGTTGGTAAGTTGCTACGAGAGCTTACATCAAGATTAAATTATTCCATGCCCTTCTAATTTCAGCTAGATAGAGTCAGACAGCAATATGGTAACATCACTGCACTTTCATCACTGACTTTATGATAAGACCATTCTTAATTGGTATCCTACAAAAGTATTTTTTATTAAAATACTTTACTGAAGTATAAATATTTGTATTACCAATGTTTCTAATTTGCACATCAAAGCAGTTTATCTTATGGTGGTATCTTTAATTTTAGCTCATCACCTTTCCGATCCATTCAGATCCATTCGACCCACCTTTTTCCATGGTAAACCTCATCTCAAATAATTCACATCAGCTACGCTTCAAAACATGACCTTTTTTCAACTGAGTGATTTTGCTTGGGTGATGAAATATGCTACTCATATGGACAAAACCAAAACCATTGAACATAAAAGTACGACTATTTGAACGACTCCTCGTATAGCCTAAACGTCCCCTAAGAACGGCATTAAAAAAATTAGGGTTCACCTGTAGAGGATCCAACTTCATGTGTTGGTGTTTACGGATTATACTTTGACAGTTGTCTACTATTTAATGTAAATCAACAGCTGGTATTTAATGAAAATTCCCAGCGAAGCGGGATATCATAATCATAAAATACGTGGTAATATAAAATTTTTCGTTATTAAGTTACTTCAGTCATCTAATGGGATCTGTCATTTTATTCAAAGGTTATGATCAAAGATAAATTACTGTGACAGGAAGCAAATTCAGTGTTCGGTGAACATTAGATTTAAATAATATAACTTAGTTTATATATTTTCTGGGTTTTGTAAACTATACAGGAGTACCGATGAATACAAAGCACAGGATGGAAATCGCATTGACATAGCAAGTTTGTGTTGCGGTTTGTTATTAGAGTGAGTGACGTTTATTACAATAATTGGCCAGTAGTTTTAATATTTCAAAATCATACATTAAGTAAATTTTATTTTTTATTTACATTTTTAATTTGTATAGGATTTTTACCAAAATAACAAGTGAGTTTTGATCGAAATGTAGCTAAGCTTAAATATTGACCTGTAAATAAAAAACAAATTTGCGCGTAAAATTAACTAAGTAATGACAAAATTAATTTAAACACGCCATATATTCAGAATTTTTTTAAAATTTAAAGTGATATTATTTGATTATGTTTGGCAGTCTTAGCGTTGTTATTGACACATTTTTTATTCAAAGAAATACGTATATTGCGGACATTTCTATTTAATGGGAAGTTTTCAATTTCGTCACTGTTCTGCTAATATCACTGGCCTCTCGTTAATCCAAAATGATGTCTTTAACAAAAATGTACATATAAGTATACTTCCTTTTACTAAAATAACACCTAATTGATATGGACCACAGAGAAGAAGTAAACAGAGGTCGCATTCATGTGGCAGTAGTGTTGCGGGTAACTACCTAACACCAGGAAGTAAAACAATAGGGAGACAATAGACTTCCGGGCGCCCCCCTACCCCCCGCGCCCACTCACGGCACTGCTCGACACCATATTTAGCGCAACATTAGATGCGACCTCTGTCTTATTTCTTCTCTGTGTATGGACTTACTTGGAAAATACAGAATCTCTTCATATAGCTTTTTTTTGAGTAGAAAATACAAATTAATCTATACAAGAGAATTTGAAGATGGTGTGACAAAATTTGTAACTTCACAATATAAAGTAAACCAAGTACAAATAAAATGTCATTATTTTTATTATAGTCTATAATGGACAAAATTGATTGGGACAAAAACTGAAGTTACCATAACAAAATCACAACATAATAAAAGAATACAGGCCTATTTTAATTTTACCTGTGTCTGATAACGGTTTTAGTGATACCTTATGACTGATTAAATGTTGGATGAGGAACGTTTCCTTTGAACATGATAATTATAATTTCATTATAATTTAAACGTTTCAAATATAATAAAATTTTACATTTATGTATTTTAAAGAAAAAAAAATTTGTTTTATATAATTAGCGAATTTCCCCTATAGGGAAGAAGCTATTACCGTAGGTCTCATGGTAAGACCTAAGCTCGAGACCATGAAACTTTTCGTTTTGGGGCCCCCAGAAGCAAAAACACCATTCGTTTGAAAATATATATATATATATATATATATATATATATATATATATATATATATATATACCTTTGTATCTATATTTCTATGTGTCTGTAAGCACAATAGCGGCTGTAAAAATGGTCCACTCTATATGAAATTTGGTACAGACGTGTAAAGTGGTAATCAATTGGACGAGTTCGTAAACCAACCTGATCGCAACACCAGAAGGGGGGGTAAAGGGGGATAAACCCCCCAAAAATTGTTTTTTGGCGTTATTCACATGAAAAAATTAAAGTGATCCAATTTTGGATTTCACCATTCAATTCAGCTTGAAAAAACATTTACTATCCTGAATCATAGCTCTATGTTCATTTGGTTAGCGAGATATTGAAAGTGGTAAACATAGTACATTGTCCCTATGTTAACCTTATGGGAAATAAGTGAAATTCTATAACTTGCTTATTTCTTCAACATATCTTGATAAAACTTAGTAAATGGCTTCTTCTAGTTCAGATCCACTAAATATTTAATTAAAACCACCCAGTTTTAATATACCTGTAGCAGCAAACCTGCTTACTCAATCCTCATGTTATTCTGATGGAGCTTACAAAAACATGTCAAATCTCGCTGTGTTTGATTGAAATATGTTGTTTTGCATTTGAAATTCGCTGAGTATGCAGGTCTGCTGCAACGGGGTTATTTTTGTCTTGCTTAGGAACGAGTCGAAGTCTTGAAATTCACAGTGGTATGCATACCTTATCCTATATAATTCATTTTAAAGGTCTTTAAAAGTAGGATTTTCCAAGGGTGGAAGTCCCCTAAGAATACAAAAAAAATTATAAATACCGAAATATTGTTGATTTCTATAAATAATACTTAAGTGGAAAGCTTTATTACATTCTGTACTTTATTTTCGGAAGTATACACGATATTTCAGACTTTTCTCCCTATTTTAGTTGTGAAATATTGAAATTTAAATGTAACTTCTGTTTAGATAATTGTTTTACGACCGGTCTTGCGGCATTCTATTCCTCTTTTAAAGACTTATTAAATGAGGTACATATCAGAGTATTCCTGTATTAAAGAGTTTTATGTTTTCCATTGCGGACCATCCCCACGGAAATCAAAAAAGTAAGTAATTCTAGTTTATATGCCTGTTATTGTGTTGCGTATATAGATGCAAAGCTCATTATACTCGTATTTGTATTAGTACTTAACGAGATATTCAAAATAATCCAGACTTTTGCACAACCTGCCCTGTAAACATAGGCTTTAAAAATTATAAAATATTTGAATCTTTGACAGTAAATACTAAATAAATAACAATAAATACTATACCCCCGTTGCAGCAGACCTGCATACTCAGCGAATTTCAAATGCAAAAGAACATAATTCAATCCAACATAGCGAAATTTGACATGTTTTTGTAAACTCTATAAGAATAAATAACTTGGGGAATGAGTATGCACGTTTGCTGCAACAGGTATGTTAAGACTGGTTGGTTTTAAATGTTTAATCAATTATTTAGTAGATCTTAACTAGAAGAAGCCATATACCAAGTTATATCAAGAAATGTAAAAAAATAAGGAAGATTTAGAATTTTCTATTTCCCATAAGGATAACATGGGGAATGATTATGCAGGTTTGCTGCCACAGAACTGAAAATTTTGGGGATTTTATACTGAAATACATTAGATCTCATCTAATGTATTTGGTTTGAAGCCACAAACCAAGTTTTATTAAGATATGTTGAGAAATAAGCGAGCTATAGGATTTTACTTATTCACTTACATTGGGACAACGCACTGTGTTTACCACTTTCAATATCTCGGTAACCAATGGGCATAGAGCAATGATTCAAAATACTAAACTGTTTGTTTTTTTGAGCTGAATTCAATGGTGCCAACAAAAATGTGAGAAATTTTATTTTTAAATGTAAAAAACTCAAAATACCTATTTTTGGGAGGTTTTATCCCCCTTTACCCCCCCTTCCGATGGTCCGATCGGGCTGATTTTCGAAGTCGTCCAATTGATTTACACTTTACATGTCTGTACCAAGTTTCATTAATATCAAACCATATTTACGGCTGCTATCATGCTCACAGACACACACACACACACACACACACACACACACGAACAAATATATATATATATATTATTTTAGTTAACATTATTATAGACTTATATATATATATGGTATATATAAATTCGAACGAATAGTGTTTTTTGCTTCTGGTGGCCCCAAAACGAAAAGTTATAATGGTCTCGGGCTTAGGTCTTAACACGAGACCTACGGTAATAGCTTCTTCATCTCTGTAAGGGAAATTCTCTAAAATGACAATAAAGCAATAAATGGCAATAAATACTAAATACTTACTTTGACAGTTAGTTATTTCAATAATTGATAATTTAAACAGAAATACTCGTACTATTCCGTTATGTTCCTTTTATTTCCGAAAATATGTTTAATGTATCAAAAGTAATAAAATAAATTCGAACTCCCCTTTTAGTTTTATATTTTACCATAAAGGCAAGCGAGGTGCACCAATGTTTATGTCCACACTTCACCATTAGCTATTCACACTATTTACGTTTGTTTATCAAAAAAGGTGTCACACTGCTATCTCTAGAAATTTTAACTTGATATTTTGTTTTTAGGGTTGAGTTAGAAATAATAAAAATACTACATTGTAATATAAATTGCCTTTGATTTGATTACGCTTTTAATGATTTTAATCTATATAATTAATACGCCAACACGAAATTTGTCTTATGAACTCCTCCGTCATTTCTTAACCGATTTTGATCATTGACGGCTCATTGGAAAGAGCGTGTCGCGTAGATTTGCAAACTGGCCTTACATTTTTGAAAAAGTCCCTTAGGCTCTGCCCCATTGGCTTTTAAAGTTCCCATGTTATCCTTATGAAGAACATAATTGTTTACATTTTGATCAGCTGGATAATTTAATAGCTGTTATTTTTAATTTATGTAAACATAACCCTCAAGACGGATCGTGTTAGCATGATTGTGTTTTAAATTTGTCGCAATTTGAATTATCGCTCTGCTAGAGTAGCGCACGATTCCGTGCGCTCGGATACACTAGTATATATTATTGTTTTAATTTAATTTATTCATTTATTTACCTACGCAATTATTAAAATAAATGGGAACATAATATTTTCCTTAATATTTAGCCAATTTAAAATTTAAATGCTGATATAAATATAAGTTTGGATAACAGCTATGTTACAGTTATAAAACAAGTATGTATAATTATTGCTTTGCTTATTTTTGTGAAAGGCAGGTGAAATCTACTTACGGACGGTGAATGGGGCTTGTCTAAGCACCGCCCACTAACCGACGACCTCGACCGAAACGGATATCTCCACGGAACTATTGAGCACATTACTTAAGGGGGAGGCCCCGTGCTGGAAACTCGCATGCTGGAGACCGAAGTCTGCAAAAGAGGGAACTACTTCTCTCTTCTTCCAGCCACCTTGGACTGGCGTTGGTTTTCGACCTTTTTAGAATTTTTCAGGGCAAGCCTAAAAACGCGGCATCCCTCAGAACCAGCGACATGGTCGCACTGCACTTGTGGTTGCTGCTCATTACACAGGAAGTAGTGAACCGCGTTGCTGCTTTAGCAGATGGCCCAACTCTCCGCACTTTAGAGAGCGGGCCGATCCATCCCGTGCATTCGCTGCGACGGTGCTTGTAGTCCAGGGTACTTGAAGCACATGACTAACACGGATTCGCAGCGCCCCCCACCATAGCCGTCTGCCCCCACTCAAGAAAACCTTGCCAAGTAACCCAAGTTCTGAAAACAACTTGGTAACACTATACAAAAAGTGTTGTTCTCATTTTAATATTTCTGTTTATTGAATTTACTGATTGATACTTAAAACGATTGATACTCAAAACGATTAAATTAAATATTTTTATTCTACATGAAATTAAAAGACTCTTTATATAAAAACTATCTTTAACATCAAAACAAGTAAACAAAAACATACACCATCAGCTGTCATCACAACATTTGAATTCAATTATTTGTTTCGACTATAAATTACTTTAATCTTCCAACATCCTCCCACCAAACAAAAATAGAAATGAACTTCATTCACATATAACGTATTACATTTGTGATTCGAACTTGAGAGGAGTACGTATCGCCCTTCCACTTCTTGAATATTTTATTCTAGGACTCGACTCTTGAGATGGAGGTTTTGAATCTTCAATTGTCTCTGTTCTATCAGATGTCTGTCCAGAAACTTGCTTAGCTGATTGTCGTAGACATTCTTGGATGTTTTTGTCTTCTGTGACACTACACTTTATTTCTAGAGGAAATATTCGTTGAACAGGTCTTATTATTTCACCCTTTTGTGTTTTTAGCCTAACTAGTCGCACATTCCCATCTTTTCCTTTGATTAGTTCCTCTATACGTGCCAAAGGCCAATTTAATCTCTTTAACCCATCTCTCCCAACTAATACCACTTCTCCAATAGTCAGCTCATAGGGCTTGTGTTGATTAGCATGAAGTTGTAACTGGCCAAGGTACTCAGAACGAAATCTTCGCATGAGATTTTTCTTCAAGTTTTGGCGGTAGTTCAATCGTTGGTTAAGATCAGCAGCTTCGACAAGATCAAAATCTGGTATCCCAACTTCTTCTATTATGTTTTCTTCCAACCAACTATCAAATACAGAGTAGTACGTGTCGTACAGTCCTTCAGCCTTCAATTTCTTCTATGTTGAAGTTAGTCTTTTACTTGCTATTTCATAGTTATCTGGAAGTGGAGGATGACTGTCAATCCAAGGAAGGCAAACTTCATATCGTCCTTCATTTGTTACCTTTACAGTCTCTAAAAAATTTTTTTGACATTCAACTTCTAAATCGTGTTTTGAACACATTTCTTTCGGATCCCGTATCCCTAAAGCCGGCTCCACACATGCGTCATTCGGCATGCAGCGAGCAGCGATTCGCCGAATCACGAGTAGTGTGGATGGGTGTTTATGTATTTGGCAAGTAGCAAACATTAATGCTTGTTCATTGTCGGCCCTATAGCGAGACAAATAGTTCGCCGAACGTCGAACATTCGGTGCATGCCGAATAACGCATGTGTGGAGCCGGCTTAATGAATCTAAATTCCACAAGTCACTTATCTTAGCTTCTGTTGTAAACATAGTCGTCACTAAAGTAGCCAAATTTGTTCTTCTATGTTTTTCCTCCGGTATCTTACCCATTAAGGTCCAACCTAACTATGTTCGTACGGAAACCAACCCACAATCTAGTAGTTTGTGTTCACCTGTCAAAAGTTTACCTGCAATATCAGCCCCTATTAAAATCTCAATAGGTCCACAAGTGTCCAGATCTAAGTTCAATACCTTGAGCAGCAAGTTCATCTAACCAAACGCCCCTTGGAATAGACGAAACGTTCCCACAGATCTTACATTGGTCCAATGCATCAAAATTACAACTATAATCCTCAGTTAGAGTTTCAACATATATTTTATAAATATTGTGACAAATTACATCAGAAAAACTCCCACCAAACAGAGAATGTTGCACGGTTTCTTGACTTGTGGGCTCATATCCTACCATAGACGCTGTTTTGGATAATATATAGGACCGTTGGGAACCCGTATCAATCAAAGCTCTTGCTGTATGAACACCCTTAGGTCCTCGTACATTGACCCTCAAAGTTTGTAACAGAACATTACAAGAGTTAAAATTAGCTAGAGATTGATTCCCTTTTACCTGATCCTGGCTTGGATTACCACTGGAGCTACTTTTATTACTTTCATCAGGAAGGGATGAATTGCACATAATCACAAAGTGAGATTTCTTACACAAAATACACCTAGGTCTGTTCTTACATTTACTAGCTACATGACCTACCTTTAAACAACAAAAACAAGCTCTCTTACTATTGACTACAGATCTTCTTTCTTCTAAGGACATTGACTGAGCTTTAATACAGTCTTGAGCTTTGTGTGGTAAGGAACAAAATATACAGTTTACCGGTTTTCTGATTTGAACTGTAGTAGTTCTACTTAAATCTACAGCTGTGGATATTTCAGACTTATTTATGGGGTTATCTGAAATCTTTCGGGACCTCTCTCTTTCTTTGTACTTTTGAGATGAGAGACCAAACCCCGTAAGAGCTAACTTAACTTTTTGTTCTCCCTCAATTTCCCCTTTCAAAAACGCTAGTAAGTTTTCAAGAAGGTCTTTGGAAGTTTTGCTTTGTCCAATGGAGAGGCAACTAGAAAATTTTGAACTTGTCCTTTCCCAAAGTTTTAAAACGTCTTCCGGTAAACAAGATGAAACTAATGGTAGTAGAATGGGTGCGCAAGTGTCGGAAGACACACCTAAACTCTCTAAGTTTCTTAGATGACATTGTAGTTTGTCATATAACTCGGATACAGAAACTATCTTTGAGGTTGTTGCATTAGTAATTATAATTTTCAACATTTCCCTAATGTAATATTCTGTAAGTAGGTCATCTCTACCAAAACGAGATTTCAAAGCATTAATTGCTTCCGGATACATTTCACCTGTGGCTGGATAGCTTTCAACCACGTCCCTTGCGACTGAATTAGGTGTTGTAGCCATGAGAATATATTGAAATTTGTCATTAGGATTAATTGAGCAATCCCCGTCTATTTTGGAAAATTGGGACCAAAATGGTAACCAATCTTTCAAATCCCCACCAAACTCTTTAAATTTAATCAATGGAAGTTTATATGAACAATTCGGGCCTACCTGCTCTGTCCCATGTGTGCGCAAACTTATGACAGACGCTCGTTCTACATCCCGTTCCTGATCCATTTGTATTTGTTCGACTTCTTCCTTGATCATTTGGTAGGTGATTTGATATTCCCTTTGACTTTCCATTTCTTCATCGATCTCGTTTTCAGGTGTGCCATCATCCTCTAACAAGCCATTTTATATTGCCGTGTCTTCCTTCAGTAGTGATGTGTTGTGATAATCCAATACTTTTAATAATGCTTTTATCTTTATCCAATCAATAGTTCCTTTATCTTTCAATAAACCTTCAATTTCATTCTTAGTTTTTGTGAATATTCTTCGAATTGCCGCTCTACATTTCTTTCGTTTAGTTATTTCCATCTTATTTCAGTTTCAATCAGTTCAATTCCAATCTAAGAAAATTAGGTAAAGTCCTGTCTCTAAGGTCGCCATTATCTGAAAACAACTTGGTAAAACTATACAAAAAGTGTTGTTCTCATTTTAATATTTCTGTTTATTGAATTTACTGATTGATACTTAAAACGATTGATACTCAAACGATTAAATTAAACCTTTTTATTCTACATGAAATTAAAAGACTCTTTATATAAAATCTATCTTTAATATCAAAACAAGTAAACAAAAACTTATACCATCAGCTGTCATCACAACATTTGAATTCAATTATTTGTTTCGACTATAAATTACTTTAATCTTCCAACACCAAGTAGATGGCCTTGCAATGCCTCGGTTGCTGGTTGTTTTCCGGTCCCAGGGACATTTCTGCATTTGTCACTTGTTCCACTAAAGCCTTGCCAAGCACGTCGAATATGTCCTGCGTCTCCATGAGGCCGTCGAAATCCCTCATCTCGACAAAGACTCACTTATCTGGGGCGATAACATTCCCTGAGTCACTAACAGCAGTCCTGAGGGTTACAGAAAACCTATGCCTGTCTGAGCCCTTCTCCAGCTGGAGGATAACATAAACATTCGGGGTTGGTCTTGCACAGGCTAGTGTTTGAGGCGCAAGTCTGTGGGTTGAGGTCCTTATGGATCCTCCCAAAGACAACTGCGGAAGATTGACTGCTAGCGACACTCACGAGGACAGAAGAAAGACCTGTGCCCACCTTCGACTTAGCTTTCGGCTTCGTTATCATGATAACATGGTCAGATTTGGTAACCACGATTGCTGGTAGTTCTCACACCTCTACCTTTTATATTTTCTTCTATTCTTTTTTCTTCTTTGGTGGAGTCTTCTTATACCGCTCGTCGGAGCTATAAATGCGGTTATGCATCCGTTTGGCTGGTGCAGAGCCACTACCTGTGAGGAGCCACCCTTGGATCCGTGTCATAGTCATCTTCCGCGAGTCTCTGACCACGCCATCTATACGGTGGTAGTATCCGTCCTGGACTTACTCAAGCTTCTACCGCAGGACTTTCAACTGAACAAACAACACAGATAGGAACAGAGTTCCATCCTCTACTGTTTCTTAACGAATATCTGGATCCTGCAGCCACCATTCATGTTGGTCAACAACAACTCTCTTGACGAAGATCTCCTCGTCATTCTCAACGACTTTGTGGATATAGGCTAGTCACAATGACTGCCCTTTAAAAATTTAAAACACACAGACTCTCTGGCCATATCTAATTCCTGACACCTCCAAGTCAAACATATTACATTTATTTAACAATAAATTAAAGTGTTACCATACAAAATAGGCAAAATCTCAAAACCATAGTTATGAAAATATTGACACCACTTTCAGCTTTCAATTATATATTACTAGCAGTTCCCGTGGCTTCGCTTACGATAAAAATTATAGTCTAACCTTGATTTGACGAATGTGTAGGGGCTGAATGAAAAAAGGTTATATCAAGGAATCAAGGAATATTTAATTTAGAGGTCTGTGTACATGCTATGGCGTTGTGTAGGTTATAAAAAAACAGTTATACTCGTACATTAGATACATTAGGTGAAATGGCGACCTACCCAGGTAGGTATTTTAAGCCAAGTATGAATGACAGATGAGTGAAGGATGGTTGGGGCGCGATCTTGTAGTCTTGTTATTGACTAAGGCCGACATATTCCTTAGACAGGACTGTTAATTAATAGCCCAACAGCCAATGGCAACTAAGGGACCTACATTTTAACGTGAGATCCGAACCACGATTTCGCCTCGGTTAACAATTTACGAACTGGTCTATTTATGATTGCAGTAAAGAGTGTAGGTTTTCTTTTCTCAGCCATGACTCAAAAACGCCAAGACCGATTTTAACGTGAAACTTTTATACGGACACATTTCAATCCTTCGACTCCACCAAAAAAACCTTAAAACCCTAAATCAGAGATTTTTATGATTTAAGGATTAGGCTACTGTATAAATAGATCAAAGAATTAAATTAGGCTATTACAGCACAGTCTCTCGGCGACTAAAAAAATACCGTATCCACCTCCAATGTCTGTCTTGCGGAGAATTAGTTTCAAGACTCAAACACACAAGGCAGCATGCACTTCAGGCTTTAAACTACAGAGGTAAAATTAGATTAAACGCAAAATCATCATAAAAAGCATAATTACAACTCCCGCTGCCGAAATAAAGATGGTGCCATATACTGAATTTATGATTAAACAGATTAGGTTTTAAAATTAAACTAAATGTAACTTTCATATAGTACATAATGTCCCGTAAAATAAATCAACAAAAAAATCATAAAACCGTGATGAAAGAAAGCAAATTATAATCAGCTGTAACAGCGTATTTTGTACATTTGTGAAGCTAACTCCCAGCTGCTTGATTGAATGAACATTGAAAATGTAAACAAAAGATCGTCCATAACACTTTTATGTGGGAAAATTAGAAAACTTCGACCTTGCCAAAAACCCCTTTATATTACGAATCATGTAAAATCCTTTCTTAGCGGATGCCTACGCCCTAAAAGGAACGTCCACGCAAGATTTCAAGGTCCTAGGTCGTATAGTTTGGGCTGTACGATGATAGGTGAGTCGTATTTGACAAATATATAGTAGATTACCCTGAATTTCCACTACATCAAGTTGATGAGGCCACTCTTGACAAAGCTATTCTTCAGTTCCCGCACCATTGATGACAATTTAGACATCCTGTTACCATGTTTGGCTTAAAAAAATACATAAAATATCTAGCAGTGTGCTTATAATGCTCGCCTCATAATCTAAGGGTCACCAGTTCAAACCCTGACCGGATTTCAGACTCGGACTATTTTCCATTGTTGTCACTAGAGGCAGTATAATAAATGGTGCTATAATTAACTGATAATGTGAGAAATTTTCACATTGTAACATATATAATATCGATGTAGCCATACAAAATTTTTATATATTTATCTAAGGTTGAATTTGATTTAATGACCTTTACTACTGACTAGGGCTCCCAAAATGTTGGTAAAGTTAATACAAATATTTTTATGAGTTCCTAGGCTAATGGTGTCTTAAAAATAACAATAATGGTTTCCACTTTTAAAAATTACACAATTGCTAAATAATTTATATGAACTTTTGCTTTTTTGTAATATTAAATATAACAATGAAATTGTAATTATAATTTGTTTCACCTTTTCAAGAAAGTTTCTATAATTTAGTCTATGAAGGGTTTGGTGTTTGAACATCTCCGTCTTAAACATTCTACTCACCTTGGTTACCCGATGTGGTTTGGACATAATGGAACTGATGGAGGGAGTTTCGAGTTTAAGATGAAACTATTTGCTAAGGGTAAGGTCAAGTCTCCATTTACAATACTTGTTCATTTTCATATTTACATTCCTTAACGAAATTATTGGGGTTTTAGGGACAACTACATTTTCAAATGTTAACCCCATTTTGAGTGCCCACTCATTTTAAAGAGCTTTAAAAAAGGCAGATGGAGGTTGGAGGTCGTTAAAGTGTTTATATCAAAATTGGCAGCTTGTCAAAGTTTTGAATACAGCTCCGTCTTGAAACCTAGCATATAAGATATTTGGACATTTAATTTTAGCTTTGGTGACTTAAGGACTGAAAAGACTCTTGAAAAAAAAATTAAATGAAATAGTGGCCTCATTTAGTAATATTTAAAATTTTGAGGGTCCCACAAAAAATTGAGGATTTTTGGGATAGCTCGAACTTTTCTTATGTAAACCTCTTTTAAGCAACCCCTTATTTTAAAGCGATCTTAAAGTATTTATTTTTAAAACGCTCTTTAAAATGAGGGATCACTCAAAAGAGGGTTACATTAGTAAAGTTTAAGTTGCCAAAATATCTCACATTTTTGCGGGTCACTCAAAGTTTTGAATACTGCCAAAAGAGACCACTTTTCATTTAATAGCATTTGTCCATGATTCATTTAAGTTTTTAAGTCACCAAAGGTGAAATTAAACTCTAAATGTCTTGGACGCCAGGTTTCTAAAAAGAGTTTTATTAAAAACTTTGACAAGCTACCAATTTTGTTAGAAGCAAGTTAGAGACCTCCAACCTCCCATTTTTTGAAAGCTCTTTAGAACAAAAGATCACTCAAAAAGGTTTTGCATTTACAAATTTTGAGTTGCCTCCAAAATCCCCCATTTTTGGGGGACACTCAAATTAAACACCCTGTACATACAGTATGTTCATTTTTTGTGCACACCATTGGGATATCGTCAACTATAAGAGATATAAGAAAGGTTAAATCAGCAAATCAATGGTTAAGTCAGCTGTATAATAATGAGACAAGTAAAATGGTGGAAAGCAATTAAAAATATTCGACCAAACTCGTTCGCTACGCTTAAAAAAATTTTGGCCACGATCATCACACTCATTCTTCACTCATATTGAGGGTAACGTTCTCCATGAGGTACCTGCCTTATTAAAGTGCTAAAGTGATTAAGTGATTAACATTTTACAACTCCCTTATTTTTTGAGGTGCGAGACTGTAACTGGAGTCAAATTTACAAGACATTTTACGTAGAATCTAAATATTCAGTCAAAAACGTGGTACAATTTATGGTTTACTGAGAATAATGCTCATGTCCAGAATTTTAAATGCCAACATGTAAAATTTTATTTTTCAGTGGAAATAGATTTTTCTCCTTATTACAAAAAATAACACACAAGTGATATTTTCCTCTTCAAATGTGTTTTAAATCAGAGTAAATATATTTTTTTATAAATGACAGTGGGTTATAATGCACTGGATTTATCATAAAAATGAAAACTATGAAAACAGCTAATTTGTATTAAACAGCTGATTGACTCGAAACAGCTGATTGACAGCAAAAAGCAGTTTTACGGACAAATAAGCATCTTTATTTAAAACAACTGACTTATTTGTAAATTAGCTTTTCACTGTTAATCAGCTTTTTCTAGTCAATTAGATGTTAAATATTAACTAATCCCCCTTTCCCTATTTTTATTATGAATCAAGTTCATCATAGCCCATCATCATGTACGATAATTAATGAACATTAAAATACCATTAATTATAAATATTAAATGGATTATGATGTATTGTACTCATAATAACAATGAATAAAATGGGAACAGCTTTGTCTCATTTTATTTTTCCCAGACTGACATGAGAAAATGAAACATTTCCTTGATGATTTTTTCCCCTCAAATGGTATGAATTGGCTTACTATGTGCTAACACATTCTAATTTTTCTGTTTAGTCTTAAGAATACAGAAAAATTCCTTGTTACCTATTATTTAATCTATAAAACTGGGTTTCTAATAGGTCGAATGAAAAAATAACTACCTCAGGGGTTACACTGAGAACTTTCATTGCACCGCGCTGACCCCTAAAACCTATCGGCTAATTTGACATAAAAGAATAAGAAACATGATATAAAGATATCAGAATGTCCATTCAGAGTTTCAAGATTCTAATTCGATTACTTCGGGTGATCCGTAAAATACGAGTAGCCGATGTACTTGGTATCTGACAAATATATAATATAACCGTAATTGTTTTGTACAGTTTATTCTTTTATTAAATGGAATTAAAAATTGTTTGTATCTTGAAAATATTCTAGAGGCCTTTTATTGATATATTTTGTAATCATAGCTGTCAAAACTGAAAAGGCCGCCATTTTGAATTTTTGTATTCACCTTATTTTAGCCTTTCCAGAGAAAACATTTTAAAACTCTTCTTTAGTATGCATCTGACGCCTATAAAAATCTTTTTTTAATTTTTTATATTGGTTTTAAAAAACCTCAATTGCCCGTCGCCATGGGCCAATAAGCTTGTGCGGCGATCAGGACAGCGATTTACCGTTAATGGCAACAGTCACATAGGCCAGCCAGAGGTGGCCACTCATGTTGGATTAGAAATCGCCCGCCGCTGGGATAGATCACTTAATCACATAATCACTTTAATAAGACAGGTACCTCATGGAGGACGTTACCCTGAATATGAGTGAAGGATGAGTGTGATGATCGTGATGATAGTGGCGCGATCTTGTAGCCTTGTTTCTGACTAAGGTCGGCATGTTCCTTAGACAGGATTGTTAATTAATAGCCCAACAACCAATGGCAGCTGGCTCCAGATCCAGCATCTTTAAAACTCGAGGCAAGCGCTTTACCTCTGAGCTACTGCCACGGTAACTCGGTAATTTGAGCCAAGATTCATGGCCCAAAGCTCAACATTATTTTAGAAAATAAGCCTTGAGAACTAAAAAATGGCCGCCAATTAGAATTTTATAATATACCTTATTTCAGCCTTTTAAGAGCATATTGTAAAATCTGCCCTGACTACGCATCTAGAGCCTCTAATGATTAATTGTGCCAAGTTGTATGGCCCAAACCCTCATAGTTTTTGAGAAATTGTCATCAGTGAGTGAGCGAGTAAGTCAGTGAGCGGGTGTGTCTTCAGTCAGGCAGTTAGTTAGTCAGTCAACCGTTTTGGGTTTTATAAATAATTTTTTAACCCTGGTGATACTAATTTTTGACTGACTTTTAGAAAAGAAAATACAATTTTGCTTTTTTATGTATCAATAAATTCTCAAGTAATAGCGTGAATATAAACAGGATATAAAATTATACCGAACTGTTCTTGAATGTTTGTATTCATTCAGAGATTAAAAAATACCTCTAAATCATAATAATTACTGATACAATATAGGACACCCATTACTGAGATTATAATCCCTGCACACACCAAGTTACAGGAAATATTATTTTATACGTTTTTTAGGATATCATTGATTCAATTGCTAGTCAAATTAAAGGTTATGTAAGTGTGGGAAGTGTCATAAAGAGTTCAGAAAAAAGATCGTGTCCTTTAATAACTTGTCTTGTATAATCTCAACTTAAGATTTACACAATAATACTTTAATTTGAGTAAGTTTTGCAGAAAAATCTTCTTTTTAGTCAACTTGGTTAAGACACCTTTAAAAATAAACTTGGATACAAGTGGCAATCTTTTATTGTTTATACCCCCAGGAACATCCAAAATTCTTAAACATCCGAAAATGTAATAAATTTGTACAAGTCATCATAAACAAGGTCTTGGCTTCCACCCAACCATGGTCTTTGTCTTATCACCCGGGACATAATTCATTTAGATTTGTTTTTACTTTAGTAGGCGTATTATTTTATTTGTCCTGTTGAGTTTATAACCTTAGCCATAGCCATACCTTAACCTTAGCCTTAGTCATTAACGGAAACCTCTTGTGGATTGAATAATTAATTAAAGCCATACAATAAATGCCTACAGTTATACTTTTTTTAATACTGGTGATTTCTATTCCTAGGGTTTAAATCCCATTCAGAATAAAATAAAATAAACCGTTATTAATTTTTGTCTAAAACATTAATTTTCAACAGAAAACTATACAAATAAACAGTACACTTGAACTAATACATACTATATAAGGGAGATGTCGGTTTTCAAATATCTTCCATGAGAATAACATTAGACAACGTACTCTGATTACCACCCAACGTAAAAATACCAATTTTTCTCGCGACCAATCAACGTGGACTAATAACTCTAATTACTTGATTATTTATTATCCAAGCAAGTATATACTTTTTTAAAAATTAAAATGTTTGTTAAATTTGAAAACAGTATTATTTAACTCTAAAATCCCTATGACTTATCGTTATCATAATCGTTAGAGCTATTTTTGAAAATTTGGATTTTTCCAATTTATTATAGGTTTTTATGGGATAAATACCCTTAAAAATAAAAAATTCTAAATATGAAAAAACTCCTGGAGGTATTACTGCTTCATACCTACATGCCAAGTTTCATGAAAATCGGAGTACTGTTCTCTTCTCTAGCTTTGTTTACATACATCCACACACACACAAAGAAGGACAGATTTTTGAAAACAATTTTTTGTATCCGGTGGAAGATTAAAATATAAATTTCCAATAATAACTCAAACTAGAAAATTGTTAGGAAAACAATACTTTCTTCATATACGATGCACAGGATAAAAAATAAGAACTATAAGAACAATTTTTTATGTAAAAAATACAAATTGTTTTAGCATTAGAGTATTTATTTTTATTTTATTTAGAAATTACCTAGGCTAGTCAATTGAAACAACAATCCTCGCAAGCCTCTTTCGTTAAATGTGCAGTAAGCAGGAAAATTATCTATTTTTGATTAACGAAAGCTCTGCAGCCACTAAAATTGGAGACCTTAAATTGTAAAAACATTTGTCTACTTCAGTTCCATAAATGTTTAGTTGGAGAAAAATTAATTGCTTCCTCAAGGTAGATCTTTTATAAAAACTAAAAGTGAATATTTTTTAGTTTTTCAAATAGTAAGGACAAGAACTGGTTTTTAAGGCTGCAAACTTTAAGGAAAGGTAGCAAAACATAATAAAATAAGCGACTGATGCACATTTGCGAGTTTTGCCATATTGTATGTTAAATTGAGTGGCTAAAATTTTTATGATTTATAAATCTTATTAAAATAAGTGATACATCTACGTTGTTGCTGTAAGGTCGATGTGTAAAAACTAGAGAACTTCGTAACCACAAACAGTGTTGGAGATTTACTGCTTTTGGAAATTAGATTTAAATAGCGTAACTTAGTTTGCGTTCCGAGGGGATGTGTGATTTATACATTGGCGGTTAGGTTGTAAAGTTACTGTTTGGAAACGTGAAATTACCCGATTGACGATACCATCTGTTTGTGTATAGAGTAACTATACACTAGATGGACTAGAATAGTTAACGTCAAGTTATATAAAATAATAGTTGTTTACATACATAATTTATTTTAATTTTCAAGTTGTTTGTAACCCTTGATAAATCAATAGATCCACTCACGAATGTAGAAATAAATCAACAGACACAGTACTCCCAGTCTACTCCCAGTACTCTCCCTCTCCCATTTTAAATTTATACATTTTAGATACACATACCTTTTATAATTAGTGAGAACAGTTTAAAATTTTACAGCTTATTTTGTTAGTATTTTAGAGCAAAAGTATGAACTAAATCTAGTACTGTATATATAACTAACTAAAAACCCATGTTTTTAACTATATGTTTTGGAAACATGTATATTTTGAGCTAATTATATACATTTTGGACCGACTTGGGTGGAAGGTGACGGCACGTTTGTAAGTTTGATAGGGTTTGCAGTGGCGTCTTTTTGTTTTTATACCCATGTATGAGGATGGAGGGGCACGTTTTATTATTATTATTATTCATTAGTATATTACCAAAAAATTGGGCAGTCAAAAACTGAATATTGACAGAAAAATATGGATTTGCAAGTTTTTGAGTGCTGCCATACTTTAAAACGTCTTATGGTTATCTATTATATATTTAGATTTACTACTTCCATGAAGTCAAACAAAATAAAATTAAAACTTTTATATGTAACTTTAAAACTTGCTCCTAAAACCTTTGTTATCGTGTCTTAAAATTATTTTGTGCTGTTTTCTATATTTTAAGTAATCTAAATATGAATATGGCAAACAGAGGTTTCAAAAAGCTGTCTAGAATGTTATCGCCACTTATAAGTCTAAATGGGAAAGAAGTTTGTTTATTCATTTTGTTTCCACACATTTGAAGCATGAGCTATACAATGAACATGAGTCACAACATAAATTTATTAAGTAAATTTACTTTATACATTTCCCGTTTCACAAGGCAGACACAGTAAATAGGTCCATCTTGTAATTAATGGAGTTTGTTGGGTTTGATTTACGGCTGTGCTGTGCTGGTTGTTCGCAGAGCCAATAACAAGGTCCGGACCTGTACACCAAGGGACCCAGCGTGAATCAGGCGTGTGCTGTGAAACATTTCAAAACAACGTCCGAAAGATTTTGATTTCCTGTGTTTTGGTGGTGATACAAAATTTTACCAAACAGGCAAGTTCACGCCAGGAATGGTTTAAAATCCGTTCTTAAAGATTTTCATAAGGATTACATGCCATTTACATGGTATTGACCGGTAATATCGGTACACTTCAATAGAAACCGCAGGACCAATTTTGAGTTTTCAAACGGCTGTAACTGTGATTAGGGCTATATGGTACTATTCCCGGGTTTGGAGTCAATTTTTTTCTTTTACTAGGCCCTTCGAAATGAGTATTCACTTTTTTGGGGTTTTTAATTAAAACCTAGTGAGAAGCACTCCCCACAAAATTCCAGGAGAGGGGGTGGATATCACATGTAGGGCGAAGGGTTTTGTGGTCGAAACTCACATGTAAAATATCTTTAATCTGCATTCCATTTTGGAACACGCTCTATAAAAAAAGGTTTATTAGATCATTTTATTCATCTATTGACTAACTGACTGATCATAGGTTTCAAAAACGACAAGGCTTTATGCCATTAAGGCTTTGTACAACTGCTCTTAATAGGCTTTGGATGAGTCAAATTAAATATTTTAAAATATATTTATTTGCTCAAAAGGCTAATTATAAAATTGTAAATGGCGGTAATTGACTAAACCGAATCTCCCTAAAATGGCCAAGTTATTACCGTGAAAATAAATTTTTTATCGTCGAAATTTTATCATAGATTTGTTCTTTGAGGTTAACTGGTACAACGTTATTTACAATGTATACATTTCTGTTATTTACAATAAAAACTCTAAATACTGTAACAAGAACTAACTACTACCTTACTACTTACTACTAAACTGATTTTTTATTTTTGTAATTGCATCTGATATCTTTTACCGAAACACTACAGTACTATTGCCAAAAAGTGAGATTTTTGTAAAGTTTTAGAGAACAGACAAAAACGGCTGTTTTCCGTACAGTGTGATAAAACATGATTTTTCATAACATAAGGCAATACAAATTACATTGTAAACAATGTAATGATTGATTTTTAAAGGTGATAAACGCATAACAAAAACAGGTCATAGCATAATATTGTGCTAAAAATAATTTATCATTTGCTATCCAGTAAATGGGGTTTCTGGTTAGATTTTTTGTTTATGTGTAGTTATAGGAAGAATAATCACAGACACCTATAGCTGTATAACGTTTGGATGGACCCAATTACAATTAGGAATATGTTTTTTTTCGACGGAAATGTGACGAAAAATTTACAATGTTATTAAACAAAAGAAGCTGTGTTAACCATGTTTTGAATGTAGAAGTTGTGTTATAGATGTGCTATCATTAAAAGTAATATTCAGACTAAATTGGTACCAAAGCCGAGAATGAAATACTATTTCCGCCTTTCAAAGGTTTCTGAGGAAACGAAATACAATTTCGTTTGTACCGAGTCAAGGGCTTCATTGGTCGTTTCAGTTAATAGCGCCCTGACAACGGTTTGGTCTCAACAACTTGCCATGCAAGGGAACAGAATTGAATAGTTTGTGCCAGGTCATTCCGGCGCGTTTGTGCTTATAATAATGGAGCATCGTAATGTTTAAACCTAGCTCAATACAAAAATAATCCAAGTATATAGCTGAAAAACTATTAATAGTTAACATACATCTTAAAGAGAAGCTATTATTGATTGGTAATGAGATACCTTAACTGCTACATTTCCCCGTTGCTGAATACAAACTCAAAAACTCAAATTCTTTATTGGTTATTTTACATTTCGTTTGTTCCAGCATAGCTGGTGAAACAAATGACAAGTCAGAACTTATGAACTAAGTTTATTGTTTTACAAAGTTGTAAATATTAATGTTTTAAAAAATTAGGTTAATATATCAGTTGATTAAAATGTATTAGTTTGAAACTAAATACATATTTTATTTTTACGAAGAAAAAAATGGAGATATAACCAAAGATCCGTTCCTAATTTATCAGGTGATCAACTGACTCTTACAATCATCATTGATCTAGTCGTTCAACCAAATTGAAACGCAAATGGCAAACAAATAAACCGTCATTTTTTACTCATATAATCAAATCCAAAGGTTAATAATTATTTAATCGAATATATTGACTATTGCGATTTTTCGTAAAATGACCAAATTGTATTTTAGTCGAGTAATTACAGCTTAACTATTCAGGAGTTATCGTATTTACTGTACATTGTAAATAATTATTGTATGGTTTTTACTAAAACACCCATTAGTATTATCTTCATTCGTAGTTTTATACTTTTACTTAAGAATGCACTATACAGGAGTAAGATATCCTGTATAAAGATTATATATTAAAAAGTATGACTAAATATTTGGTACTGTATTTACTGTGCTTGTATCTTCTAGTTTTAATTTTAATGATGGTATAAACATATGATTAAAATCAATGGTTGTATCTAATTTAATCCAAATGCTATTTAAATTAAACTATTAATGAAAAGGTAAGTGAACAGAACACTGCATTACAGTAAAATAATAAAAAAAAATGATTCTCTAGGACAAAATTACCGGAGTAAAATAATAAAATAATCATTAATGGAAAAATATCAGGAAAGTTTTTCAGTGATTTAAAGCGTATGACAATTTTAATTAGTCTCAAAATACTCAAGGATTACAATGCGGCAGTATGAAAACGTAATAAAGACAGACCCGAGATCGCGTTTCACTATCACCTGACTGTCGGCAGTTACTTACTTGTTTCTTGGAGTTTCCGTCATGTGAACGCTATCTAAGGAAGCCGAGGCTGTGTTTAGGCCTCGATAACTGCTTAGGAATAGTATAAAACAATTCAGGCTGTTATCTCTGTTCTGGTTAAGTTTTAAAGAAATTCCGAATTAGGTTTCTGCTTCCCAGGCGGTACGAAGCACGATAGAGTAATATGGCTTAACACATGGCTTTACTTATAGAATGATGTTTATTCTATTCAGCTGTTTATTCTTCTATTGTTAAATTAAAGACAAATACCTGAGTTGTTTATGGTCGCCGAGGGTTCTTCCCTTGAGTCTGTCTTCTTCATGAAGTCGATTTCCTGCTAAATGTGATGCCAATCTCTTTCTAGGATATAACTTATTAATATCGGCTCAGAATTTTAGGGGAAGTCTTGATCACGAAAAAAGCCCTGGCCTGCGTAAATCCTGACTTTCAGGATATTTCTTAGAGGATCAATGTAAATATACAGGGTGAATAAAAAGTCAGGACCCCCCCCCCCATCTAAATTTTTTATGCGATTACATACAAATATATCCTTTTGGGGGTCGTCCTATGTTTGCAAGTACTTTATTTTTATGAATTCGAAAATTTTGATTTTCCCCCCAAAATGGGGGAGTTTGGGGGCAACTCAAAAATTTTAAATGTAAAGCCCCATTGAGTGACACCTCATTTTAAAGGTCTTGATTTAAGAAAACAAACAGCGCAAATTAGAGGTCTCTATCTTAACCCAGTCAACAATGGCGGTCGATTGAAATTTAAAAAAAGCTACTTCAAAATATACACATACGGCGAGTTATTTTAAGTGTCATCCCTTTTTCTCTTTATTGTTGATTGACTTTAAATTTTAATGAACTAAAATTGGGTTTTCCTGCCATCTTGGATTAACTCAAATTAATTTAAACGTAATTAATTAGCTACACATGATTTAAGTGTTTTTTCTTGTAAGAATTATGATGCAATAATTATTTTTGATTATGTGTATGTGTTTAAAATTACGAAGCAGGGTCAATAAGAAGTCAAGACCTCCCCCAGGCTCCCCAGGTCCTCCCTTTAAGGGGTCCCTAAATAACAGACTGATAAGAAATTTGTTTGCAATGAGCGACCTTGGTACTGCGGACTTTCCCATTTAAACTGCTATTTAGGCTGCTAAAAAACAGCCCAAACCAGTCTCTCTTTTTCATTTTCATTAAGAACAGAGGACGAGAGTGGTAATGGTATCATTGCAACTGTAATAAGTCATAAACCCATTATTATTGTGTGTAATTATTTCTGTACGTGTTTTGTTGCTTCTGTTATTGATTCTGATTACTTTTGTAATTCGTTTTTAATTATCAATTTTTATTATTATTGCTGTCTACGCAATGGCGCGAAGTCACGAAGATAAAGTCGAGATAATATTTACTTTTGGAGCTTCCAATGAAAATTATCATGAGGCAGAAAGGCAATTCAATGTTGCACATCCTGATAGACCTGTGACAAGGAACTACATAAGAAGTTTAGTGAGTAAGTTCCGAGAAACTGGATCCATTAAAGATGCTCCACGATCAGGTCGCTCTTCCTTGGATGAAGACAAACAATTTGAAATTGTTGCTCAATTTGTTGAAGATCCACAAACGTCCACCAGATCTGTACCAAACATTTGCAACGTTTCCCAAATGTCTGTGGTACGTTTATACTGAAGAAAAATAAGTTTCACCCATACAAAATTCAGCTCGTCCATGAGTTGAATGAAGATGATCCAGACCGACGTCTTCAATTTTGTGAGGAAATTGAAGGTTTAATTAGAGCTCATCCATTATTTGTACACAACATTGTGTTTAGTGATGAATGCTGTTTTTTTGTCAATGGGGCCGTAAAGAAACACAACTGCCGGTATTGGGATTCAGAAAACCCCCATATTTTTCGAGAATCCAACACCCAGTACCCAGAAAAACTAAACGTTTGGGCCCGAATTTTAGGCAATCATATTTTAGGACCATTCTTTATTAATGGAAACCTAAATGGATAAATGTATTTGCAAATGTTACGGGAGTCAATTTTCCCAGCAATAACTCACGTTATTATGGAAAATGCAGATGAATTTGACCCAGACATTGTTCATTTTCAACAGGACGGTGCCCCACCACACTTTCACCGTGACGTGCGACATTTTCTCAGCACTCAACTACGTGGTCAGTGGATTGGTAGGCGTGGTCTGATAGAATGGCCTGTGCGGTCCCCAGACCTTACACCTATGGACTTTTTTCTATGGGGTCACATTAAATCCATAATTTATAAGACTCCAGTAGAAAATATTGAAGATTTAAGAAACAGAATAGTTGAGGCTGTAACAACATTCTACTTCAGACTTTCCAAAACGTGAGAGAGGAGTTCACCCTACGTTTGTCTCACTGCCAAATAAATGGAGGGCTTCAGTTTGAACATCTGTTTTAACTTAGCATCATGACACGTAAGTTATTACAATTAATTGCTTTTTTAATTAGAATACCGGTAACTAAAAATTTGACATCACATTAAAAAAAATTAAATATACTGTCATAAATAATCAATTAGTTAATAAGTATCATAAACTGGCAATGATAATTTAAAAGATTGATTACGGCGTAATATTTATCAAGATAAAAAGCACTTAAGTAATGTGTAGCTAATTAATTACGTTTAAATTAATTTGAGTTAATCCAAGATGGCAGGAAAACCCAATTTTAGTTAATCAAAATTCAAAGTCAATCAACAATAAAGAGAAAAAGGGATGACACTTAAAATAACTCGCCGTATGTGTAAATTTTGAAGTAGCTTTTTTTTAAATTTCAATTGACCGCCATTTTTGACTGGGTTAAGATAGAGACCTCTAATTTGCGCTGTTTGTTTTCTTAAATCAAGACCTTTAAAATGAGGTGTCACTCGATGGGGCTTTGCATTTAAAATTTTTGAGTTGCCCCCAAACTCCCCCATTTTGGGGGGAAAATCAAAATTTTCGAATTCATAAAAATAAAGTACCTGCAAAGATAGGACGACCCCAAAAGGATATATCTGTATGTAATCGCATAAAAAATTTAGAGGGGGGGGGGGGGTCCTGACTTTTTATTCACCCTAATGCAGAATAGACACCTTTAAAAGGTTAGAAATAAGATACTTCAAGTTATAATGACGGAAACTCTAAATCTAAAATGAAAGTTTCAAAGCTTTTCCATAAAAAGCCGTATCTTACAGATTCTTATCTTGGGATTTATAAGTTTCATGTTGAACATACTTGTCAGCTTTGAAGGAAACGCATACTAATTACTTTGATACTTTTGAAATATGCAAATGAAATAAAAATATTCGTTCGACAGATCTCTTCATTAAAATAAATAATACTTTTATTATTTTTGTATGGGTCCGGTCACCTCATGAAAATCATAAAAAGTTAACAAACCTCTTATTACACGCTGATATTCATTAGTAAAATGTAATACAACTTCGTGACAATTTTCATTTTAGTGGCAGATCGTTTGATTATTCTTTGTACAAATAAAGCCTTTTTCGTTATACTGCTTCAAAAACAGATGTTTTTAATGCATGTTTTCCGGACCTAAATACACTCTTTTTATTCCTAGGAATTAAAAGCTGATGTACTCGATACCAGCTGACTCTTTATAGTCCTAGGACTATAAAAGTCAAAAAGTGCCGAGTACATCGTAATAATCGAACAATATTCATTCGATTACAAATAATCGAAACATTCATCATTATTATCGAAACATTCATTGTTGTCAGTTTAATCAATTTGTGAAACTCGCTCATTTCACCAATCGATTATTACATGCGTTCGATACGTCGATAGTTGTTCATTGTTGTCAGTCTACCCTAACACAAATGAAACAGACAATCAGCTGGTTGCTTCAAATAGCAAGAACAAGACGGTGGCATCTATTTAAGGCATCTTTAAAGGTAAACAAACTGTAACATTTTGGTTTTCTTAAGTAGTTTACGTATTGTATTGAGCAATATAACGAAAAATATAGTTCATCACACGGACCCAAAGCTGCTTTTCGTTACTCGGTCATTTTTCAACCTCGGCTTACAGCCTCGGTTGTAAAACTTGACCTTGTACGAAAAGCGTCACTTTAGGTCCTTGTAATGAAATATACTATAATCTTAAGATTTCATAATCATCACTTCGAAAAAGCTCTTTAGTGATTTGATGATACACGCCTTAACTAGTATTGGGGTCTTCCATCTCACTAATACTAAACTGCCTATTCTAGAAAAATCATATTTTAACATTTTAGTGACAATGGCACTTTGATTAACAGAGAAACATTGATATCGAAGTATACATATAATTCTAAAACTAGATGTTAACAAGAGTTATTTTACACAATTTCTGACTGCAGTGTGTGTATGATACCTTAAGAGAAACCTCCCCAAACCACACCTCACTGATTTGGAAAACAGTATTCCGTTGTATTTGCGATGCTGCTTTAGAGATGATTTATCCTGAACAGGAGGTGCAAAACATTTATTTAAGTTCTATGAGTTCAATAGTTATCATACTATATGGTTTTAATAAAGATATTATTCATTGTCAAGTAAAGCATAGTATTTAAGTTTTGATTTAGAAGGAGAGAAAATGAGGGTAATAATTCTCAATAGTTTCTATTGCATCCACGGCTTGTGTTTATATAATTGAAAAATGTATTTTTAATGCGTGATCATATTGCAAAAGTAACAAAATTGAATCACAGTTCTCAGCAAAAACATGATTATATAGGGGGCAGGTAACATGACAAAATAAAACTTTAATTTTTGTCAGGTAACATGACAAAAATTAATAACCGCGCAAGTAAAAAATTTAGCCCCAGAATAATTTTGTATTCTGAAATATGTATTATCATTTCCATTGTGCCTCGCTTTTACGATGTAAATAATTATGATTAAAGAGAAAGTAGCTCTTCAAATTAATTCATACTCTGACAGAATTTTAGAAGTTTAATCAGATAAGAAAAGTCTTCAGTCTCAAATAGGCATATAGATTTATCGCTAAGGCTGACCGATCGGGTGAAATGCACTTTAAATGAGAATGGCAATGTTTATTATACCTCAGAGTAGAAGTGTTAACGGTGTAGCTGGTATTGAAACGGGATGGGGCGTCCCTGGTCATATAATGGCAACAATATGAGTTTTGTTGCAGCAACTCTTTTAGAAGACGGGTAGTCAGCGTCTCACGATTAAAGGTACAATAAAAACCCAAATACAAAGTTTACAGTTTAATCATTGGCATAAGTTACACAGTAGATAAATGCAGTAAATTTTCACATTGTTTTTGCCCGGTATTCTTGACCTGACACTGACTGATTTTTAGGCTTAGGATTGGTGAGGGAGGGGGTGGAAAGGCTAGAAATTTAAATCTTAAGTAGCTATTTATCAATGCACTTTTGATAGAATAAACCAAATAATACAACAAAATGTTTATCATCATATATAGGAGTTTTTAATAATTAAGTCTGTATAATCGACTGTATAATATAGGAAGTACAATTAATTATAAACGTTAGGAATAAATCCTAAGCCTAAAAATCCATCTTTGAAAGTATTGGACATGAAATTATTATGTCGGTTATCCTTCTTATAGTGTTCCTTTTCATAGCCATGTGACCTACAGCTTGTTACTGTGAAGCCACACACCATCTTGTGACGGCATACTTAAAAGCTTCAGGAGAAAGCCCTTCGGATAATAACTTCAGCAGGCTACAGAGAGCACTGCAGGCCGATTTTTCAGAGTTTGCGTTTACACGGTCTATAGTAACAGTGTCTTCCTAAGCCTACAACATGTAAAGGAAGCCCTTAGCGACCTCACAACTAGATCTGATCTGCATTCATACAACATCAGGAGAAGAAATTACTTCAATATCCCATATTGTAGGCTAAATAAAAAGAAAGATTTCTTCCCAATCCTCGCAATGAAGATGGGAATCCAAGTGTTTAAGAGGAGGGTTGGAGCATAGTTGAAAGCAAACCCTCTCTACAGCATCGATGAATATTTCGAAACGGACAAATCAAATATGGCGTAAGCCCTGTCGCCACTTGGAAGATCGAATAGTGCAAAGAAAAAATCCTATTATAGTGAAAAACTGACTCTATCCATCCAGTCATGCTGGTCACAGATGAAGACGGAGGTATTAAGGTAATAAGGTAATTTTTGGTATCTCCTTAATAGCCAATAATAATTTAGCTAACATGTTACTATCACAACACATGTTATAATTCTAAATATTTTATGACTGGTGATGTAAAAATATTCTCTTACGTTGGATTTGTATTCTTTTAAGAGAGGTTTTTTTAAATTTTTATATTCTTTTCTTTCCAAAAAACTCTTTTTTAATTTTTCCTACAGATAATTTGTCTATTTTTTAAACACTTTCTGTTACTTTCGAAACAAAGTCAGTGATATACTCTTTTTTGGATCAAGTTTTATTGTGATAGTGATGAATTTTAATTTAATGTGAAATAATTATAACCCCGATGCAGCAGACCTAAATACTCAGCGAAATTCAAATGCAAAACAACATATTTTAATCCAACATAGCGAGATTTGACATGTATTGTTTATGTAAGCTCCATAAGAATAACATGGGGAATAAGTATACAGGTATACTGCTACAGGTATGTTTAAACTGTTTGGTTTTAATTCAATATTTGGTAGATCTGAACTAGAAGAAGCCATTAACCAAGTTTTATCAAGATGTGTTGAGAAATAAGCAAAATATAGCTGCTCCCCAACTTATTTCCCATAAGGTTAACATGGAGACAACGTACTGTGTTTACCACTTTCAATATCTCGGTAACCAATGGACATAGAGCAGTAATTCAAAATACTAAATTGTTTGTTTTTTTAGCTGAATTTAATGGTTCCACCAAAAATTTGATAAATTTTATTTTTCTATGTGAAAAACTAAAAAAAACCCATTTTTAGGGAAGTTTATCCCCCTTTACCCCCCTTCTGATGGTCCGATTGGGCTGGTTCACGAACTCATCCAAGTGATTACCACTTTACACGTCTGTACCAAATTTCATTAAGATCGGACCATATTTACGGCCGTTATCGTGTTAACAGACATATATATATATATATATATATATGTATATATATATATATGTATATATATATATATATATGTATATATATATATATATATATATATTTATGAAAATGAATGAATTGTGTTTTTGGCATCTGGGGACCTCAAAAAGAAAAGTTATGATGGTCTCGGGCTTAGCTCTTACCATGAGACCTACGGTAACAGCTTCTTCCCTAGAGGGGAAGTTCGCTAAAAATATGTGAAAAATAGCAAAACATAATGTTACCAACAAAGGAGCCATGTATGCAGGTCAATCAGCTGATTGTCACAGACAATGAGGAGAACCTTGTCAGGGCGCGCTTGGCCTTTATAACTAAAAATCGTAATTTCTCAGCTATTTATTGTCCGATCCTTCTGAACTTGGTGTCGTTTGATAGGGAATTAAAAATACTAAAGAAATGTGATATTGTCTTCTTTTCATGAAATCAGCTATATCTTAGTAATTTTAGTTTGGAAAATTGAAATCGCCGCCATTCTGAAACGGAAGAATATTTTTAACGAATTTTTTTTGTAATTATTTTATTTCTGCCTTAAATTCTATACCAAGTTTCATAAAGTTATCTTTGATGCTTTTTGAGATATAAATTTTTATTTAAAAAATACAAAATGGCGGATATCTGGGTAACAAGGCGTTTTTAGAAAAAAAGTTATTCTAGATTTTATTTTTATTTTGACCAGTTGAACCTATTCCAAAAGTTTCTGTACTTACTTACGGGACACCCTACCTGCTTAATAAACTATTTTAAAAACATTTGATGAAATGAAAACTGTTCATCTTATGATTTTTTTGTTTATTATTAATGTAACGAAGATCAGTCCCAGCTGACGTGGGCATGGGAGACGACCCTAAATATACACACACTCCAGCCGCGGTATGCTTTTCACCACCACTTCTGCATTTTGACACTGTTTTAGAAAATTAAATATTTTGTTATTTTACTCCAAAAGGTAATGTAAAAGGAATTGGGAATCCTCTGGTGAACCATAACGAATCGTTTTATTTTTCATTGTGTTAGTTTTACTACACATTTATCTGAGAAATTGTTATACATTTTGTATACAATTAAGTACATTATGTAGACCATCTCAGGATATTTTCTGGATATACACGAAAAATATGTAGAATGGTATACATATTTTCGAACCATCCCTGTTACCAACAACAGGCTGTATGTGGAAATGTTTACCAATGCACGCATGTAGGAAACAATAGGCCTTAATGACTATGTGGTTGTGGAACGTGTTGTGCGGACCAGTGGTGCCCAGCCTCGCCGCAACGTACCCAGTGTTGCTGCCTCAACAATACTGGTAATGAAGGCCCTCTCATGATACTACTACAATACACCAGAGATACTTGCATGCCAAATGTTAAAGATTTATGGGATTCTTTACGTAGAATAATAACATTTATGAAATTCTAACTTGAGCCATTGAACTTAGCCTAAAAAAATGTAGTATGTTGCATTATTTTTCTATGACCATTGGTTGCCAAGACGGTAAACACAGTACTTTGTCCCAATGTTGACCTTCAAGTAAATAAATAAAATTTTACATCTCGATTATTTCAGAACATGTCTGGGTAAAACTTTGTATATGGCATCATCTAGTTGATATCTATTGTATTGTTGCAGAAAATCTCTCAATTTCACATTTCTATGGCAGCAACCTGCATAATCATTTTTCATTTTATTCTTATGAAAAAAAATTATGAGCTTAATTTAGGATTTAAAGTTGATTTTACTTGCTTTAAGACTCCGTATTAATGATTTATTCCAGCATTTGACATTCGCTGAGTATGCAGATATGCTGCAACAGATGTATTAAAAATTTATAGAGAAACATGGACCGAAAATGGGGTTTTCAAGATTTTGCTGGAGCACAGCAGGGATTTCCGGGAACTTCACTCATTTTAATCAGCAAAGTTAATTTAACATCTGTGCATAGTTTAAAACTGCTCAGGATTTATGAGTACGATTTCCCTAAAATTCCTGGACTATAAAATGTACATATTACTGTAGAGGAGGTCCAGTTGAGTCGATTACACCCAGCTCTGGCTCTGTTCCCTCGATATCATATCATGGTTTGGCTTCGAGCCACTTGCTATGTCATCTCAATATCGTGTCTTATTTTCCCGGATGAGGCAACTATTTAGTTGTTGGCAACGTTATTCTTGATGCTTCAAATCCAACATCACCTTTAATAAAGTAATTAAATAAATAGCAAGAAATAATTAAATTCAGAACGGTGTCAAGTTGTAAAAATCCTGGATTTTGCCAAAATAGTTATTTATGTATTAAGAGCCTAAAGTGGGTAAGCTGCTCACTCTTTTTGTGAAAGCTAAAAAAAACTTTACACGCGAAATACATACAAAAGTTTTCCTACAACTGCATTTTTTGATTCCAAATTCAATTTTTGTGTTCTGATTTTTGGAATTTTAAATACATTTCTGGACAATAAATCCAATTACAGTTACTCAAGTCAATTATAGCTGAATGTGTCATTATGATTTTGAGGTTATAAACAATGAATAAAAATAAAGACCTTTACAAGAACAAACACAATTTATTGAATACATATATTAGCTTATAAATAATAGGAACACGAACTCGTCATCACTAATTACATTCATTGTAGCTGAATGCGCCAGTTTGAAGTTATAAACAAGTCGAGCTCAGTCGGAAGCAGATGGGAGCGCTGTAGCGCGCCGAGTAACAATGCAGTCAGCTGGCGAGCGTTAAAGACTTCAACGGTCGCTCCAAAGACTTTCAAAAAGATTATCGCTCGCTCCTCAGTAAACAGCAGTTTTACGATTGGGTATCGTTGTGTAAACTGACACTTTACGTGCGGTGGTAGGAAAATATAATTACTGCCTACCCTAGATATCATTCTCCTGTTAGATAGGTATTTTTTTCTTAACCAGTATTTACTTAAATAAGTTTCTAATTTACTTATTACGTAGGACTTACAACTAAAATTTACAGCGTAATCACATCACTAAAAATGTTCTTACGAGGCAATAACACTCTATGTGAAAATATAAATTGAAAGACTTCGAACTTGTCGCTCTATTTTATAATCTAAGTAAGGGGCTGATGTGCCCATTCATCACATGGGTTGGAAATGTTGAGATATGTAGAAAATATAACATGATTACGAATACATAGTTTGATATATAAAGCCAATTGAATAAATAAAAACATATATTGTTAGACTACAAAGAAACAAAATTAAAATAAATATGTGGCATTTCAAAATGAAAGAATATATTTCATATTCTTATAACAGACAAACATAAATTAATAATCCAAACCTATAAAAGGAAAAATGCTTTTCTTTTAAGAGCTTGCTGGGTATGGCAAATCATGATGATACCGATCCCCATCATCATATGCTTTAATTAAAACATAGCCCTACGCTTTTAATCTACATGTAATAATGGTTGACGTAACATTTATACTTGATTTCTTTACAATTTCCACAAATACCTTTACTGAGTCCTTGTGATCAGGTCGTTTAGTTTGAACCCCCTCACATCTTAATATTTCTCAACAAAGTCTTCAAAGTTGATGTCAAAATTTAATTGAGTGGCTGTATGTATGGATTCAAAGAAGTTTATTATCAAAAATATGAGAATTCCAACATGAAAATAAAAAGTTAAGTAAGTTTTATGTCTTTTGACAAGGGTACCATAATAAAACCTTGTGTGGTGAGAAGAGACTGCTTCGCAATAAGCTAATGACAAGTGGACTTCTTCGAAAACTTCACAGACCGCCAGCGCCTTTGACTGGTCCCCTCTGACGATGTCAATACGTCCCACTGTGTTGTGGGTCTGTCGACAGTTAAACATGGTTCGCCTGAAAAGATATTAAGCTGAAAATGTACTTTGATTTGAGGCTAGCAGTAGATCGTTAAACATTATTTTATGTTGTTTTACGAGTATTTTTGTTTCATAAAATACTGAATTGAAGATTTGAAACGTAATACCAGCTATCCTTACCTAATTATGTAAGAAATAATCATGACTCATTTGGATTTACAATTATGAAGGGTAGAAACACGCAATCCCCACAGTGAAGATGATGGACGCACCCAGAACTCGAGAGAAATATTGAATCTTTTTTTAGGGTTTGGGCCTAGATGGAGACAAAAAACACATTACTTGGATTAAGGGTATTTTTAGGAACTAATTGGATCCTTTATCTTGGTTCATTAACGCTCTTCTGCTAATTTTTATACCACTGTAAAATTTTTCTAGGTTTGCTTGGTCTGTATTAAATACCGATATCAGGGTTTTTCCATAAGCTTAAGAGGTATTTCTATTCTTATTATTAATATTTTAGGAGTGTCAGCTAGTCAAATAATAAAATATCTATTCCGGGTGGTCTTGACCTAGCGTTAAATTTAATTTTTGTCAGGGATAAAACAACACAAATGTGACTCAAATCCACAATTAAAAAATAATTTTATTCCACACGTTCACCTTGAGAAATATAATTTTGTCTTGAAAAATACATTTACGTACATATTCCTAATTCTTTACCAAGTACTTGTTGTCTGTTTTTGCTTATTCATTTTTGTTAAATGAGAGTTTTGAACATAGTTTACGTTTTTATAGCAAGTACAAGATAAATCAAAATTCAGTTTAATTTTTTTTTGTTTTTCAATAGTTTTAAATGCCTATCCAACATTTAAATAAAAACAATTTAGGAACTACTTTTAGAGAAAACCATCTTCAATAATTTTTTTGTTTTTCAAAATTTCTAATTAATTTTAATTTAACAAGAAATAGATAAAGTAAAGTAATTTTAGATATCACAGGTGTTTAAAGTAATGTTATAATACATTAACGGGTTTGGTTCATCGAAACGCCGAAAACACTACTTACAATGAATATAACTTAATACTTTTATTAGTAGTGAGATTTATCATCCAGCAGAAAAACGCCTACTACCCAAATTCCCTCGTAAACACAATATTTTCTGCTGCTTCCTGTGGTATTTCTGTGTAAGAAAATTTGCAGATTATAATAATAGTGCTTATATTAATAAACTAGTTATCTGTGGGTACTTGGGGGAACATAAATAAAGGTTATAGCGAAGAACTCATGGAAATATGGGGGGTATGGCGACTTTAATAAGTCTTAAACGTCCATTCAATCACAAGAATTATTCTGTAAAAAATCAACAAAAACTAATCATTAAAATAATTGGTTAGTAACGTTAAAATATTACAATATCCGAGTGATGTTGCAGCTGAAAGCGGCAAAAGACAAACAATTCTAAACAATGACACTCGGGATAGAATTACTCTTTGACGCGGATTGTGCGAGTTCAAGTTTCAATTCAGTTGTGAGAGCCTTATATTGTGTATTGTAATTGATTTTATGACGGTAATATACTGGAACCTTTAAAATTAAAAATTTTTAAAGGTTTTGTGGAAGAGTTATGATAAATAATTATAGTATTTAAGGTGCTAATTAGTCTGTGGTAGGACGATATGTGATGGAGCCGACAACGATTGTTTGGTCCATACATACATATATTTGTATGCACTAGCTGATCAACATGGTTTTACCCGTGGGAAAACAGAAAAACTTCCTTTGATTCATGATTTAATGTTTAGGTTGCCATGACAAATTCATAAGCTTTCCAAAAAGGGTCGAAATAAAATAAAAATCGCATTTTAGAAGCTTGCTGTTTGATTTCAAAAAGACTTCTGATTCGTCTAAAACCTTCTAATATGTGCATACAGTACATAAAATAAGTTTCAGCCGTTCCAGTACTCAAGTTTTTGCATGAAAAGCGGTCTAATGTGTGATGTTGAGCGTTACTAACAGACAGAGTGACAGAAATTGAGATAAGGCTTGATTCGGATTCTCTGAGCTTCAAAACGCAAAAATCATCATATATTTAATTTCGTCAGGCGATTCTTTGCGTCAAAATTGTGGGGCGTCTGGCGAGTCGTAGAAAGATTGGAGAGGGCTCAAATTAAAGATCTCTATTCCGTGATAGCGGGAAAAATAATGAAATTGATTAAAACTCACCAGAAAACGAGAAATAACGTAAAATATCTGCCATTTAAAAATCATTGGGATCCAAAAACGTCTGTTTTTTTTTTTACATAAAACATGTGATGCTGATACTTGATTGAAAACCATGTGGCTAGATATCAATATAAGGTTGAGCCAGCTTGCTATGAAGGTATTTTGTACTATAATAAATATGGATTGTTTGGATTTTACCTCATTAGAGGCTTTTAGCCCCTTCAAGCCACTAGTAACCAATAATTTCATAATTCTAAGCAATGTACAGACAAAACTCTAATTTTATTTGTATAGATGTATGTATGGTCAGCTTAAAATAAACACCTGGATAGGTCAACATTTCAAGTAATGCTTTATGTATGGTCATCTGTCAAGTTAAGAATGTATAGAACAATTAATTATTCTATCACTGGACACTGAAAACGAAGCGACGATCGTACTACGCAGTGTAATATTAATTTAATAGTGGATTTTTGGGAATGGAGTCTTTAAATAGCTACAACATTTTAGTTTTAAGTTTCCCTTAAAACAGATACAACCGATAATTTTTAGCGTTAATGTTATTGACGCTAACCCATTCAATAGCAATCTGTTCAGAGCGTGCGGGTACACATTACATTTGAACTATCCTACCAAAATGTAAATTTAATATTTTAATCCAAAAATACATCCATTTTAGGAAGACGAAAGAATGTACTCTGAGCGTTATTCAAAATAATTGCTCAGATTTTACCTTTACCTTTCTTAGTTATTTTCCTAAATGACATACCCAAATTTTTCATTAGTAAAAAATATCCATTTTAAAGTTATTTTCATATATAACAAGAAATAACATAGTAACGAAAGATTAATACAAAAGGTCAAATCGAGCTTTGGGACTACAAACATTAAATTTATAAAAGAAACCCTATATGGCCTCTAATCTTTGAAATTAACGTTATCATGCTCCCAGGTAGCTCAAATCAATGAATACATAACATTCATTGCTGAAACGCAAAGAAATATGGAATTGTAGTAGGATTTGGCTATTGAATGGTTACAGATTTCAACGTGATAAAACTGGAATAGGAAGCGAACCATTTCATGTAACATAAGGGTACGTTCATATCGGAGCCGGGAGGCAAGCCTGGTCGGTAGCCGGGTTGGTAGCCGGGAGGGAAGCTTTGACCCATGCTCTGACCCTGGCTCAGAGCGAGTATATCAGCTGATGTTTGATTCAATAAGTGAAATGTCAAATTAAATATGATTGTTTACTTTTATTTTTGTTATGAATAGTTTTTTTCTAATCTTACAAGTACTTCATTTAGAACTTTATGTTATCTATTATATGTTTTAAATTGTTTTTCATTCATTAGTTTGATAACTTAGTGAAGATAAATAATGAATATAACTTTAAATAAGAATATTACTTTCATTACAAATGACTGAGATGAAACGTTTACTACTTAACCAAGAAATACACTGAGATCGCCGAGTGAACGAATAAAAGTGGTAAATGATTGGACGCAACTTGGTGGATTTTAAATTATGTGTAGAAATTTTAAAGATTATTCTAATTTTTGGCTGAATGAAGTTTTTGGTGATGATTGTTGTTTTTAGTGTGTGAATTCTATTAGGCTTAACTGCTAAAAAAGAATACTGAAATTTATTTCCAAAAAAGTTTTATTTTCCAAAAATTTATTGTAATTGGTTTTTAATTTATAGTTATACCATAGAATAAATTTGTCTTTTTATTTTCATGGTAAGAATATTTATTTTCCCAAACTACTGGTATTTTAAAATAAAGAATTGTTATTTTCTACATTATGAAATTACAAAAATTAGTTGTTGGGTTATTAGGTTATATAGGCTATATTTAGACGACGAGTCGTCTTCCGCAACAGGAAGTTAACCAATGCCTCAATTTGATCTCAATTTAGTCTAATATAAATGTGTGCAGTGTTTACACTCGCATGAGGTTGGACTAAATTTTACTTAAAACATTGTATTACAACCAAATAAGTTGAATATTATCTTAGAACGTGACGTGAATCTCGCTGGCGGAGGTCTGGAAGGTCGAAAAAGTATGACGGAATGGAATAATTAAGTGAACTTGAACGAAACTTGCGTAAAATTCCGCGCTGCAACGACGCATCCTCTAAACTAAAGAAATATCCTTTAGTCACGAATTAAACATTTTATTATGTTAGAATAATGAACGGTAGGTAGTTCTTGTATCTTCAAAGTAATGATACGCTCAACACTCTTATCTTCTCCGTCTACGTGATGTTCTTTTTGGAATCGCACATCTAATGTTACGTCATGTTCTATAAGAAGAGGCAAGGGACTTTTAAGTTTTGTGCAACCCAAAATGACAACAGTGGGGTCCATAATAGGCAAACAATATTTTAAATTATCCTTTTCCTAATTATATTGATGTATACAACTTTTGATTATTTTTATCTATTTATAAGTGTTATTATAAAAATTATTTTATAATATGGCCTTTTTTAATTTATCCCGTATATTTACTTGCTTTGGATGAAACTAAAAATAAAACTTAGTGCAGTAAAATTAACTTACTTACTGAAATAAACTACGTTTATATCACAACATTTTGTTCCCAATATTTTTTTCCTCTGTGCACGTTTTCCTCCGCATCTACAATTTTCATCTGATTTTAAAACAATAGGCTTTGTTTACAAATAACCATCCAGGATTGCTCCCTTGCTCTGACCCTGGCTCAGTGCTTGTATCCCATGTAGAACGCTTTTTGATTGGTTGGTTTGAACCATTGACTTACATTCAAAGTCAATGGTTTGAACCGTCTAGTAAGCGATGGAGCGAGTGTGCTTGCCTCCCGGCTCCGGTATGAACGTACCCTAAGCTTTTTCAAATAAAACTGCTCACGGTTAAATAAACTTAACTTTTTATTTTAACTGAGGGCCAGACGTAGTAGTTTAATTTCATGTTCAACAGCTATATATCCAGCTTATAGCTGAACCCTCAATGTTGCGGCACAATCAAATAGCAAATTGTCATTGGTAATTGGCAGCATGTGATCCAGGGAACCTGGGGACCAAAGTCAACAAACTCATAACTAACAAATATCCTACAATTTACATTCATAAGAATTAACTCCAGGAGAATTAGAATTTCCAGGAGCATTAAGGATGTAAAATTCGGTAACCAACCTAACTTGATAAACTATTACTGATACATAACTGCTGAGCTGCTGCTGTACCCACGGCTTCGCTCGCCTTCAAACAACATGAATGCTTGATTGATTGTTACAGTTTTATATTAGAATAATATTTCTAAAATAGATGAATTATTTTGTAATCTGCTTTAAATATGTAATTTCGATTACACGATGATATCCCATAAATAAGAACTAAAATGCATGGAAAAAAGTAGGCAGTTCTATCTCTCATAACATACAATTTTGTTACATTGTCATGAACC
Organism: Flexamia atlantica; assembly: GCA_035578135.1. Classification (NCBI taxonomy): domain Eukaryota; kingdom Metazoa; phylum Arthropoda; class Insecta; order Hemiptera; family Cicadellidae; genus Flexamia; species Flexamia atlantica. The sequence continues at coordinate 44,898,015 of JAQJVK010000009.1, forward strand.
ATATAGCGTTTATGTAGTCAATTGATACATGTTTATATGGAATTTTTACAAAGAATTAAACATTATTTTAAACTAATTGGAGGAAGAATAGGATGAACAAGTCGAGGAAAGATATGAAAAAACACCTAACCCTGAAGAAATTCCTAAAAGGAAGATTTTTGCGTTTTCCTGTCATATTTTATGTGCTGATTAACATACTAAAAGTTTACCAAAGTTTGACCACCGGAAGTGCCTCATTTTCAAGATGGCGTCCAAGGAGGTGACAATAGCATTAAAGATATAGGAAACAAATGCCGTAGGTGATATATAATTAAATCTGGTGTCATAATACCACTGCCGATAATTGAAGGTAGGTACGAACTTCAGTTTTTGTAGGTTAAAAAAATCGGCCACCATCTTGGATCCGCCATATTGGATGAAGTAATTATTTTTAAATTTAAACATAGTGTTGTGACACATCATTTTGAACTACATTTTCACGCTGTTTACAATGCCGAAATCCGTTTTTGAAAATCTTGACTGGTTTTCAAGATATACCCAAACAAAGATTAATCCCTATATAATCCTTATGGACGTTTCGAGCTTGGAATATCTTTTGGGATTTTTTTGGACTATTTTCCTTATAGTTCTGGATGTAATCAAAGTACGCTGTTCGTTGTAGTCTTAAAATATTCGGTAGTATTTTGGCTTCCACATAAGCAACTTATCAATTGATTCAGATTCATTAGGTATGACCTATGATACCTTTATTGACCATAAGATGAGGTTTTTCTAAAATGATACTGTCAATAAAGGATTACAACTCAGGTTAGACCTGTCCGATTTTCATGATCAATAGTTAAAATGAAAGCCAATCAATCACCAATTCATTTAAGACCTTAAAAAGGATTGTATCTCTTTACGAACTTGAGATATGAGTCTTTACTTAGGGACCAAACTCTAAAATGATTACATTTTAATTTGAATATAGGATTATTACTCTTCTTAGAATTGACTGATTTTCAAGATCAGTAACTAAAAAGAAAGCCGATTTAGTTTACCATTTAATTTAAGACTTTAATGAGGATTATGTCTCACTTAGAGCATGAGATATATGTCTTCAACTGAAGATTGAATGCTAAAAATGTTAAATTTTATTATAAATAAAATAACATATCTCGGCTTACAATTGTCCTATTTTCATGATCAATAGCTCAAATAAAAGCTAATATTTTACTGATCATTTAAGACCAGAAAGAAGTTTATATCTTATTTATAATCTGATATATAAAATTTTTACTGAATATTGAATTTAGAAAAATCACATTTCATGGTTAATAAAGGTATCATAACTCATCTCTAATGAATCTGAATCAAGTTGCTTATATTGAAGCCAAAATCCTATCGAATATTTTAAGATTAAAACGAACAACGTACTTTGATTACATCCGGAGCTATAAGGAAAATAGTCCAAAAAAATCCCAAAAAATATTCCAAGCTCAAAACGTCCATAAGAATTATACAGGGAATAATCTTTGTTTGGGTATATCTTGAAAACGCGTCAAGATTTTCAAAAACGGATTTCGGCAATGAAAATAGCGTGAAAATATTGTTTGGAATGATGTGTCACAACACTATGTTTACATTTGAAAATAATTATTTCATCCAATATGGCGGATCCAAGATGGCGGCAGATTTTTTTTAACCTACGAAAACTGAAGTTCATACATCCCTTTAATTATCGGCAGTGGTATATAATTATTATTTTAATAAATATAATTATTATATTTATTAATAAATATAAATATTTTATATTTATTAAATAATTATTTTATCTAATTAATTATTTTAAATTGGTAAATATAATTATTTTATCTATGACACCAGATTCATTTATACATCACATATCGCATTTATTTCCTATATCTTTGATGCTATAGTCACCTTCTTGGACGCCATCTTGAAAATGAGGCACTTCCGGTGGTCAAACTTTGGTAAACTTTTAGTATGTTAATCAGTACATAAAATGTGGTAGAAAAACGCAGAAATCTCCCTTGTAGCAACCTTTTCAGGGTAAAACCCTATTTTTCCTCGACTTCAACTTAAATCTACACGGTTCGAGTTGGTGAGCGGGTTAAACAGGCGAGTCAAACTGGGCGAGTTAGTGGTCGAGTGAGGTCGCCCACTTTTCAAGGGAACCAATTACAATGATATTACACGGATTACTGATCATCGATTATCTATTACACCGGACAAGTCAAAATGGAGGGTAGTGACAACGCAATTCACTCCTCGGAACTATGTACATTTTACAAAATAACTCCAAATCTAGTAGAGTTACACAAACATGTTACATTCTAAAAAAAAAACGCACATACAACTCCAAGATCTGGGGTCATAGTTTGGGGCTGTGCGATAACACTTCAGTGGTATTTGTCAAACATATAGTAACCTAACAAGATAAAATTACAACTGCAAAGCGTTCCTTCTGATAAGCCAGTTACAATCAGAGAGTATAACAGTAGTCATTTCACCACAATCCTCTTACAAGTCCCCTTGTTAGCACGAGTCACGTGGAACCCTTTAGCGGAAGTCAGTCTATTGTTAAAGGAATCTTTTTCCAATCAACCGCGCTGTGTAAAGAAAGTAAATAATTATTCTTGTAGTTAAATCATAAAGCATTGCACCATAAAAAACCTGAACTATCTAACAAAATTAAGATAAACTCCAAATTACAAATAATTACTAGTATACAGCATAGAAGGGTTATGTGTAAGGGCTTACACACAGAATGCGGAAACATTACTGAACAATCAAAAACACAATGGTTAATAATTACAAGGACTTAATTAATTAAAGGTGCTATGGTCTTTAAAATATGAATACAAAAATTTCCACAAATACTTTTTACAATTAATAGCAAGCAGTTTACCTAGGCTGCTCCAATTGTCAGCATTACATTTTAGTACTAAATACTTGCCATAAGTTGACAACGGTGGATATTAGCTTAGCTTACGATCCAACTAACTGATAAAGTGATGACTTGTTTGCCAAAGAAAGTATTAAGTGAATGAAACTCAAAAGAAAATAAATTTTATCATTAAATGTTACCTTAAGGTATTGATTGACCATGTATAGTGTAGTTAACATTATGTTGCTATTTCAAAAGTATTTCGTCGTCGTGTTATCGACATAAGGGTTCTCACCTTAATCGAAAGTAAGTTTTCAACATATTCAATTGCATTTCATACAATGCTACAGATTATAAGAACTTAAAAAGTATTAATAAAGAGCAAATAAGTAATTTAGGAACTGATTTGTTTTAGTTAATTATTAATTTTGGCTTACTTTATCGGCAAAATACCTTGATCAGTGATTTTGGTTACTTTATCGGTGATAACCTTGATTTCAGCATAGAGTCACCTGAGCAAAGGGTCAAATGCCATTCCATGATGTCGAATAACTGAGGTTAGTGTTCACAGAGACCAAGAGGCATTTAATTAATGCTGTATAATTGAAACTGTCAAACTTCGTTACCAGCTTGGAACTCATTCTAGCAAAGGAAATTATATACATAATACTTTCACATTATTGCAAATTATTTATAATGTGTGTATTTTTATTGTGTGTATAATAACATTATAAAAAATATAACTAAAGGTAATGTATTGCTATAATAAGTGTAATCGATTATAAAGACACCTTCAGTAAAAGTGTTTAGACTACCAAATCTTATTATAAAATTTCCCCAAAATACACTATATTTTGGATATCCATCCATCCATAGATAGCTTCTTCCCTATGGGGGAAATTCCTGAAAAATAATGTATCGCTTATTTGTGTCGAAATGTCATTCAAAACATAAGAAATTCGCTGAGCATGTAGGTCTGATGTAACTGTGTAATTTTTTTGTTTGATATATTTTGGCTACTGATGTTTCAAGGCATCTTAGCCATGAGAAGAGAAATTCCGTTAACGATGTAATTTCTTTTGTAGAGTCAAAAAACGTATTCCGTTATTTAATAGATTTTTAAAATCACATACGATTTCATAGACTTTAGAACTTCAGTTGCAAAAAAAAAAACGGTAAATGGGTTTAGCCACTGTAAATCTGAAATGAACACGTACACACGTGCCTTGTGATTCTTCTTTATTCGTGTACACACAGTTGCATGTCTCTAGGCCGTCATTTAGGGCCGGAACCTCCGTCAGTTGATAGCAACCCTACAATCAAGCCGCGGATTATTCCTCTACATGTATATAATGGTAGAAAAGAGAAAAGTGATTTGAAACAAATATCTATTCGTCCGAATGTTAAACGAATAAAATATGATACAAGAGGATAAAAACTACCTCAATCGTTTTAAATCGCCAGAATATGTATTTATTTACTGTTGTATTTAATCTGATGATTTCCTACATTTTCAGAGATCAAAAGAATTATAGGGAAAAGATTAAGTATACCTCATGCATTCTTGAAGCAAATGAAATAGTACATTTAGGGAAATGAAGTTCAAGAATGCAAATACAATATTCTTCGGATTATTCTAATCCTGGATTTTCCGAACGAGCTTCAGAAACATAATGAAGGTCCGAAAACGCGAGGTTTCCATTGAGTATATAATTTTCACCACCTCATTTTTAACCGAAACGCCACAATGTGAACGCGAGTTATAGCTAAACAGAGCAGGGAACTTGTTACAACTTAGTAATTCTACGTCAAACCTAAACCATTGAAAAAGTTCGAGTTCAGCAGCCAGATAAGTACTTAAAACACTAATTTAAAAGGTATATCAAATCAGCCGAGTGTTGAGGCGTGACGGCAATGGCGACTCTTGTTTAAAGGAATAAGTTATCGCCATAGGTCTCATGGAAAGACCTAAGCCCGAGACCATGTCGCAAAAAAATGCAGACAAGACTCGTATGACGCGGTAGTGCAACGAGACTGGCCGGAAAACATTTTGTGACCATGAGAAGGTAGAAATAATATATTTATATTTCATGATATAACAATGTGATTTTTCCTAAATTATATATCGCACGCGATAACTACAATCTGTGTGCTGATAGTAGTGTTTTTATGACCCATCTGGCTACGACAACGGCAATATCGGAGACGATAGTTCCACGATCCTTTGCTTTTAGGTACTTCAAAACTAGCTTATACCAAATGCAAACGAACATATATTTCGTTTGACTCTGTTATTGTCATTCTTAGTCATTCGAAACATCGAAACATTTTTACCAAATCGGGACTCTGCCACATTAACCTGGAAAATCCGAGGTGTATTGTGATTTAAATTAAGTGTAAAGCGCAGGATATACTCCTTTTAAAGAGTTACCTACCATAATGAATTGCTTCCTAGTTCGTCAAGAATGTAAGGTGATAAATTTAGTGTCATGACTCCTTAAGACAGTAGTCTCTTCCCGCTATTACTGTTGTAATTAACGTAAAGTAATTAACCAATGAAAAACTATTCTATTTTTACTTAAGAAAAATCTTCGAAATATTATTTAATACATAAGTATCTGAGTGAATTGTTTAAAGTAAAAACCTATTAATAATAAAAAGGTATGATTTTTTTATTGTTTGGCGTTCTAATCGAATGTACCTGTTATAATTTGAACCCCAATATATTTACTGAGAGCTTCAAATAATGTTGTCAAATATGTACGTCTGTATTTGGATGTAATGATAAAATGCAACAACAAATAAACAAAAATAAATAAAATGAATATAAAATCATAAACTTGCACGATGACAACAAATATACCCCATTGCAGCAGACCTACATACTCAGAAAATTTCAAATGCTTGAACAAATCATTAGGACGGAGCCTCAAATCAAGTAAAATCAACTTACATCCTGAAATGAGCGTACAACAATTGTCTCATTAAGAACAACATTGGGAATGAGTACATAGGGATGCTTATTTACACTGCTTACAGGCAGAGTAAAATTTAGATATTTTTGCAATAATTCAGTAGATGTGAACTAGATGAAGCCATAAACCATATTTCATTCAGATATGTTGAGAAATTAGCGATATATAGAATTTTAATTATTTCCCATAAAGTTAACATTGGGGCGACGTACTGTGTTTATTACTAGCGATATTTCTGTAACCAATAGAGCAACAATTCAAAACACTCATTTATTAGTTTTTTAAGCTAAATTCAATTGTGAAACAAAAATTACATTATTTTAATTTTTCTATGCAACAATTCTGAAATTCCCATTTTTGGAGGGGTTTACCCCCCTTACCACCCCTTCCAATAGTCCAATCAGGCTGGTTTTTTAACTTGTCCGAATAATTACTACTTTACATGTCTGTGCCAAATTTCCTTAAGATCGGGCCGTTTCAACGCGATTTATCGTGCTGAAAAACACAATTAATTAATGTAAGTGATGTGTAGCTAGAACTAAACTACACAGAAACTTCTATCACTAACATTACATACCGTTATGAACAAGGGTTGCATTTGTTTACTTATTGTAACAGAATACACAACAAATATGGAATGAAATAGATGTATTGATTATCGACTAATTTTACCTGTATAACAGGTGAATGTGGTTTCAATATGAATCAACAATAAGAAGTGTGTTAAATAATCTTTTTATGTAAACTTTGTGTGCACAAGCACTGTTTCCAATTTAAAATATTTTTAATTACATATTGATAAGGGTTTAAAATGTCCGTGTAAATTTTTAACATTCGACTGTTTGATAGGAAAATAATGATGAACTTTGTCTGATTAAAAACAAAGTTTTTCATACAAAACTGATAGTCAATACAAATAAATAAAGATACATATTAAAAATACAACACAATTATTAGTTTTGTGCATTAAATTTTGACATAACAATTGAGATATCCTGAGAATGGACCTGCGTTTGAAACTGGCCCCACCTCGTGGTTAATTCTATCTGCTTCCAATCGCGGAAACAGTTACATTCACAGATTTGAATTGGATTGAATTATTTCTGTACATTAACAAATGGATATATATATATATATATATACATATAACATATAACAAGATATATATATAACAAGATATATATATATATATATATATATATATATATATATATAAACCTTTGGTCTTAGTTAATGTGTTTTTTTATATAGTCTGATGGGGCTCCATTGGGCCTTCCCTAATCGTTCTTACTAAAACTAAAGGTGGAAGATCATCTACAAAACTTTACTTTGCTAATCACAAGTAGTTTTATGCAAGACTTTATTTTTCATAACAAAATAAAGAGATTCAGGACTGATTTACCTTTGTTGTCGTAGTAAGTTCCAGTGAATACCGTTAGTAAAATGTACTAGAACCAAAACCTTAACGGAAACTTATCAAGCTTTATTTATAAGTCAGAACAAGAACCACATCTGAAAACAACTAAATTATATCGGTCAGGTCAATTTTAATCATGCTAATGATTTTTTAAGGTTGTATGTTTGTGTACATTTAAAATATTTGTCTGTTAGACAAGTTTTCAATGATGACTTAGGTACAATCCATTCGAATTATTTAAACATTTATTCCCTCTAAAACTAATGATTTCACGTAAGTTACTGTTAGTTACCTATTTGTTGCACTATTTAATTGTGGAAGGTATTTCAAATGGGAACTAAGACTGATTCAAAACGACATTCTTGAGTTCTAGTGGGGATGTGAAATGAAAATTTTATTTCAGCCAATCATCATAGTTTTATTCCCTTGCACTATTCAAAAATAGTATTTCATGTCTCATATTCGAGGTATAATTATTGCTTGACAGGGGGGATTTTTAATTTCAAAGATTAAGTTAATAATTGCTATGAATGTTGGAACTATTATCCATCCAATCATTTCTGACATAAATTAGGGCCACCGTAATTATGGATAAGTGGAGGACAACGTCTAGGATCCATTATGGCGCTCTGTAGACTCTGCGGGCGATGAATCAATTATGGACTCAGACCCTTCAACACCTCTGACACCGTATCATCGCCATCTCCCTAGTAAGGTAATCGGTTTAGAGCTTAAAGTAATCAAATTATTAAACTTCAACAGCCCATTTGAAAACAATATCAAATTTTTAATGCTTAACTATAGCAAGAAAAATGTAATATTATTCGATTAATGAGGAGGAATAATTAACTTATTACAATACTAAAGAAAGTCTCTTCAGAAAATATAGGTATGAAACACGCTAAATTATTAGTGTTGAGTTTGGATTTTTTCGTGCTTAACTAATAACTATTTTAAAATAATAACTATTTTACTAGCGAGTCAAAATACAAAGACCTCATTAAAATATACATTTAATATCTAAACCATGTTATTTATTAGTGATTGGTTAATTAGTAAATAATTTATTTATTGTCATACTTAGCCTACAAACTCGTCACAATTACTACTACTTATGCTTTTATTACTTACATAATAAAAGCTTAAGTTACTCGAGTAAAACATTCACCCGAATGTAACTAATAACCACTTAAATGAATGCCAAAGATTTATTTATCTTACAATTACTTTAAATGTTTAAACATATGCTTTAAAAAATGTTACTTAAAAAGATAAAGAGTATACATTGCACGTTATTTTGTACTTATTTAAAAATATTTTATATCAAGAGCCCTAACTAATCAGTGCTGCTTGAAAGTACCATTTAATTTAAAGTAGTAAAACACTAAAACCAAGAGTACACTAAACCAAGTGTTATGAATTAAGTGATAACACGTTCCGTTTTATGTTTTATGACATAATTCCTATTATTGACATACTAAGGATATCTGAATGTGTTTTATAAATGCCATCATACGTTGACGTCAGAAGATGACTTTTACCCAAGATCAAAGGTCACTTCATGATGTGGTGGCTCAGAAACTGTGATAAGAATAGGAAAAGGAGGATGAGAACACAGTTTGTTTTCCTCTCAAAGGTCTTAAGGAGGATACGAATAAAGTATTATGCTATTTTAAAACGTCTAGGTCTGTACTCAGTTCCTCCAGATGTAAATAATTTAAAATATTTATTGTCCTAAATTGGGTTAGAATATAAAAATCTTGAAAAATCTTGAAGGTGAACGTTTGAAAGTTATTAGCCTTTAACTATTGTCAAAAATGAAAGCCGCGCACTCTTTCCCTTTCCGCTCGTGGTGGGAAACAGCTGAACCGGTAGCAGTGTTGCCAATGTAGTTAAAAAATTGATGCCCAAAGATAAAAAATACTACAAAAAGTAGATGGTAGGTGAACATTGGAAGGTCTTAAACAAGCCAGAACTTGGCTCCAACTGGGTTTATAGACTTCAAAAGCCCACCATTTTCTGTGTTTTTTGTTCGCTACAATTTATTTCATTATAACATTTTCGCTAAACCTCTTAGTTTTTGAGTTATTTGTGGAAAACCATTTGAAAAAGTGGTTTTTTTTTTTTGGGGGGGGGGGGAATCGCCAATTTCAATCGTGAATATTTCGAAAAGTATTGACTTTGAGAAAAAACTTTACAGAACAAAATTTGCTTAGAATCGGTCAGTATATCCATTTGCGGGCTTAGTTTTAATGTAACAGTTTTCACCCCCTAGAAGGGGTGGCACCCACCCCCTGGGAAAACGCAACCCTTAAAACATTTTTAACTTTGAAGTAGAGGGTAAGTAGAACCTAAATCCAAATTTTCATGCAAATCGGTGCTGTCCGAGAAAATTCTCCAGGACTTACATATATACATGTTACTGGACTATGAGTCGTTGTGGAACAATCAGCTGATGGCATAAGTCAACTCAAACATGAATCGTAATGCAACAATCAGCTGATGTGCGAATTGCGTAATTGTCATTATGACACTATTTTCGTCAAATGCCGCGCTCCCATTGGTCTAAAACCTGTATCATAAAGTGACACCAGTTGCATAATGTTAACTTTATGCAACTGGTTTGTATTTGGTTGGCTTAACAATAGACCTCATTATGACATCAGTTGTAATATCGTTATTGGTGATTATTTCAATGGTCGTAGATAAAGAATTTATTAAAATGTTTCCTACTTTCCTAGTCATAACAGAAATTAATAGTTTTCTTCCTTATTGCTCAAATGAAGCGTACTGTTAGATTTTACACATATTAGTCAAGTAATTATGATTAAACGTAATACATTTTCAACTAATTTCTGTTTTAACTTATTTCTGATGAATTTGTCTAAAATGTAATTATTGCTTTATTTTTAGCCTGTGGCTAGGTAATATTTATAGATCAGGTTTAGCCAAGTTTAACGTATACTGGTTTACTGGTGTAAACGGTTAAAACATTATAGACTCGTTCTCATATCTACAAACTACGCCAATGTCACATAGTACATAAAGTCCCATAAAATAGCATTTTAATTTTTAGGGGACCGAGCTTTGCTCGGGGAGAAAACAGTAATATTTCCAAACATTCAAGTTTGTATCGCTCCCCACAAAGACAATCGGTTTTGTGATTTGATTTATTGAGGTTTCCATTTTGTTTAATTATTCATTTTATTTGTTTGTTGGTATTCTAATCGATGCACTCATAGCTCGTTTCAGAGGCCAAGCACTGCGCTGGGACCGCACGTTATCTTAGATCTCAACGGTGTGTTCATATTGCTCAACACTGTCATTCTTTAATTGATTACGATCTCGCGGGAAATTCAAATTATACGACACTTCTCCACAAATAATAGAAAATAAATGTTCTAAGCATTTAAATTTTACAGAAAAAACTGAAGAGTATAAAACCGAATAATTCAACGTTTTTTCACATCGCGACGTTAGATAATCTTGGTTTGAAGGATTTTCCTCGATGATCTCTTGAGATTAACCTTGTCCTCATAAAATTAAGCTCAATTAGTTATTTGTACATTTTCGAGAATTCGCTTATCTCAATTACATAAAACGTATTTTTGCAAACTTAAACAAATTTTAAACATTAAAAACGCATCAAAACACCTTTATGTAAACACATACATATTGTTTATTTTACGTTGTCTCTAATGAACCTGAAATAGAGCTGCTTGCCTGTTTGGAATTTTTAGATAAGGATAGTATTTGAATCTGTACTCAATCAGGATAAGAGTAAGATAAGGATAAGTAGATAAGGATACTTGAGCAATCTGTACTCAATCAGTACGGCAAGTTAATACAGGCAAGTTGGCTAGTTTTATCTCAATTCTCTTCCATTCTACTTGCTACGTGCTATACAAGTTTTAAGTGGCTTGTTTATGAACAGCTGAATGATCTTTTGTATACTTTTAAGTTGTTATTCCGTAACCAACATGGCAACTCATATGACCCATGTTATTTTTCTTTAATTTTTGATTTCACATTTCTGAAAGTTTAAAATTTTCACAGCAAATTCAAGTATGTAGATAAACTTAAAAATAAAATCCACACCTACTTGCAAAATGTTATTAAAATCGTTAGAGCAGTTTTCGATATGGTATTTATAAATGTATGAATACATATACATATAAAAGAATTGCTCATTTAAAGTAATAGGATTTAATTTAGAAATACTTTCATATTTTAATGCGACAAAACACACAGTTTTATTTTCATATAAAGGCTAGGAGATAACAGTTCTAGTTTGATGACATTAGTATGTTTCTAAAATACAGTTGAGCTGTGTTCTGTGTCATATATAACTAGTTACGCACTAGACCCACTTGTCCCACCTGTGCTATGTATTGCAACATTTTTATAACTGAAAGTGGACCTAATGTGGACTTTGTGCACACATTACAAATGAATTAGTATACATTTCTGTTGTTTGGCAGAGCCATTTCCGATGTTCAGTGTAACCTCAATTTAGAGATTAGGCAGGTTTTATGTACACTTTGGATGAAAATGGACACTTTTATTTATCTAACCGTCGAATGAAACTGTTTGCTCTTTGGAAAACTTATGGTAGTCAATTCATCAACCGTAATTTTTTATTTTATTTAAAAAATATTGACTTGTTATTACTTTGTAATATAATTAAATAATTCTGATACCATAGAGGAAGGATTAGCTTGAAAGTATTTTATTACTAAATAGTATTATATCATGACGCACGCAAAATCTTACATAAAAACTGTTTGATTTGTAGAGACATATAAAATTATATATATAACAAAAATAACAGTAATGGCTGCCATTTATAGGTACTGAATTAATAAAAATTAAGTTCCTACGTAATAGCCATTATTTATTTTAAGTTAGAGTTTTTGCTTTAAAATAATCGCATTCCGAAGATGAACTGGAAACAGATCAGTACTAATTTTATGAATGTATACATCGGATGGAAGAAAAAGACGTTATCCACTTTGTTCCATATTTCTACATTAACCAAGTGGGAGATACATATTATACTTTAGGTAATAATAATTCTCGAAGTTACCTTATATTACAAGAGCTTTTCATGTACACTTAGTCGAATTATGGCATGTATAGCAAATATAGTTAAAAACCAGTAATTTTGTCCTTTGAGGTAATCATTAGTCTCTATTGCAACTAATTTTGTTCCTCATAGCTGTATAAACCGGTTTAATGGAAATCAGGGATCAAAAACGTTATATTTCACGTAAGCCAGCACCAAAAGCATAAGTGGTCAAGACATTACTTCAAGGTTTGCTTGAGCACAAAACATTTTGAAAACTATCCCCTGTTTTTTTAGAATATCGCATGTTTAATTAGGCTGAAAACTGCCCATTTCTGTGTATTTTACTGGTTGTTTACGTTTTCATCATTATCAATAGAAAATTGGTACACGTAATTACCGCCCTGACAGCTGTAAAAGCCTATTGATTACTTCCATCGATATATAATCACTCATCGGTCATATTTACATCGCCAGAACTGAAATTGTCATTCATTCAGGTCGTTTACACCAAGGGGACATGTATAGAGCACTTGAGAACTTATGCTTTTCAAAAAAGGTAGGTTTCATGCCCCAAGTAGAAAAAATACTTTTTAGTGAATAAACAAAGTTGAATTAACAAAGCTGATCGTTTTTTAACCACCGGGTAAGGCTAGAAGTGCTAAAACTTTTTAAAAACATAATCGTTCTAAGGCTGACATCATCAAAATTATTAATCAAACCATATCATAATCAAACAACTAAATTGTTTGTAATAAAGTAAAATATTTTACCTTGTAAGTAGATTACTAATATTGAGAACAATGTCGGTGAACGCTATTCTAAGTGGCTGTCTTTAGTTATGGTCGGGGTCAAAGTTAATTAATGGTATCCTTTACTCGAGCTAAGTTAAACTGTGTCCCGACCTCCGTCGTGGTGGACTTGCCTTTTTTTCCGAAAAAGGTAAGTTTGCTTTCAATTTAAGTATTAAAACTGCATAGTTAAATTCTATTTAAGATAAAATCGTGATGCATATAATTTTACATAAATCCCATAAATAATCATTTTCGATTTGAAATCAAATCCTTATAAAACTAATAATGATATCATAAAAATCCCATAAATAAATCTAGAGCTAAGAACTCTAGTTGATTAGCTCTTTAAAATGATGTGCATATCAACCTATGCTTACGTTAAATATTTTGTACCGACTCCTTGTGGGCCATCCCCCCTTGGAGGTAATAACCTCAACGGTACGCTAAAAGATAGGTTGTTAGGTCTGACATTCAATTCCGGAGTTTAGATCCTTCAGACATAGTCTATAAGCAACTTTTAAACAATCTTTAAGCGAACACTGTGTATTTCCTTTAGATTTTTGACCAGCCGCCATTTTGTAATGAATGAACCTTTTGAGGTGCGGTTTGCGGCATTGAACTCTACTTGATTAGCCCTTTAAAATGATGTGCATATTGACCTATGCTTACATTTAAGATTTTGTACCAACTCCTTGTGGGTCGTTCCTCATTGGGGGCCAAGAGTCAGTAAACACCTCAGAAAGTACTTTTTTTTTAATAGGAGTGAATGTGCAAAGTTTGATTTCTCAAACCAATTTGGTTCAAAAAATATTTAGCCGTTCCGGGACTTTTCAGCACCCCTGTATAAAGTAAATTTGTTGCTGTCAATTTCTTTATTATTTATTGACCTTGCTTGTGAACCACGTTATGATTAAAAACAATGGGGTATTTAGATATTACGCAAATCGTGAGTGATTATTGGGAGTAGGCCTATTTAACAAAATTTAAAGAATAATATGCCATTTTCCCATATTGGGTAAAAAAGGCTGGTGAGAAATTTTGCTAAAGCTGGATCTGCCTCAAAAGACGCGCGAATCATCGCTCTAGATAAAATTGGAAATGCTCTTTAACAAATTGATCCAATTACTTAGATAATTACTTATTGAAAAAAATTATTAATCTCACAAAATAGTATAAAAACCTTCCTTGTATAAATTATGTTAACATTTTGATTGGATCTTTTCCGTTATACGTATACCACCATTCCAAATTTACCCTTCAAGCTAGATATTTGACAGAGCACCATAAACTAGGTCAAATAATTGTTATTAATCGTTTTAAAGTGGAAATTCCTTGAAAGAATATTTTACCTGCGGTTTCGTTATCTTATCTACCCGTTATCTCTGCCTAGACACGAGAATCCAGCGTCTGCCCGTCTAGTGGTCCCACTTCCAGTTTTTTAGGTTAGGTTAGGTAAGGTTACGTTAGGTTAGGTTAGGCTAGGTTAGGTTACATTACCTAACCTACCCTAACCAAACTTACCACCTACCTTGTACCTTGTACCTACTGATACCTCCATCTGGCTGCTGCGCTGCGGCGTTGGAGTTGTCAAGTGCCTGGTGCAACCGGGACACTATATTTATGATTTGATGATAGATGGTTGATGGGAGAATTGATGGAATCCGGTTGGTAGTGGTGGTTGACATGTTACCAAAATCAAGCTTGAAAAACAAACCTGAAACAGTGGTATACGTATAACGGAAAAGATCCTTTTGATTATTTATTTTTTATATTAATGTACAGTTGAGATGCTTATGTTGGTGGCTAACGAAACGAATTTCAAGGTTGAGATGTAAAATTAAAAAGTATAACTTAATAAAACGAATAAAACTTAGTAAATTATAATAGGGTAGCCACTCAAAATTAATTTTTTCATTCGCTATTTTTCTTGGGTTTCACGGGTATTTTTAGCTTTATCATCATTGGTATTTTAACTCCCTAATAATTCTCCAAGCAGCATGTGGTAGAGAAATACAATTTATTTGATAGTTATTGAAACACAACTAAGTATTTTGAGAATATATGACCATGAAAACGAGAGAGTAATATTAAAAAGTAAAAAATAATATATAATAATTTTACTTTTTCGATAATATATTATATAACTGCTGTGTCAGGTAGTGGTATAACTGGCTGTTGGCCAAAGGTACAAGCCTGTTTTCACCGTCAGACATCGGCACAATGACAATGGCTGAGTTAATTTAAAAAATTCAGTTAAAAATATTAAAAAATCCTTCAAAACGAGATTTTGGAACCCAAACTAAATTCAGAATCACGTAAATTAAGGCAGGGTTCGAATTGACGGGCGAATTCGACGGGCGGGTCAAACTGGGCGAAAAGCGGTCGAGTAGGTTGTTTTTGTCACTCGCCCAGTTTTTAAATCGATCTAATTCGAGTGATATTACTAGCAATATTATACGGCCGAGCTACTACTCACCCGTCTAATATTTCTACCGCCAACTCTACCCGTGTGAATCCGCCCTTTATTGTATAGGTTAAATTACTATTTTTAAGAAACCATTGGACGTTAAAAAGACATGGTTTCTCAAACTGTCAGGCACTGTTGCATTTACCTTTGTTGCCCCCCCCCCCCCCCAACTAAGGTAAACGTAATAAGATAACGAACCCCCCCCCCCCCCCGACTATTATTGTACCCCCTGTATAATTATAGCATGGGACACTCAGTAAATAAAACGACACACAATCCTAGCCTAATAGCATGAACCATCAAAGATTTTAACCGGTTATTTCGGGACAATTTATAGATCTGCCGCCCAAAGCTTATGAAAAATAATCCGTTGAAAAACATAGCCTATGCCTATTACCCTTACTAACTACAAAGTTTTATGTAAGCTTATTTCATTACAAAATTATGACATACAGTCCTGCATCTGACAATGTTATCTGTGTGCAAATGTTGTCCAGAGAATTTTTCGTCTTTATTGTGTAGTAGGGGTCTAAAGAAGTGTTTTCCACTCGGGTGTCAAGCACGCAAGTGGTACGTTCTCCAGCTATTACGTCATCAATATGGCGGACAAGCAATTTTGAAATGCGTGTATTTTGAATACTATTAGTTGGATCGGAATAAACTTTTTTTGCTTGAAAGATAATTTTTTATGCTAAACATTTTATATCTACACATTTGTTGTATTAATGATACTTTTTTAGTAATTCTTAAAAAAACCTCTCTTTTAATAAACCTGTTAAGAAAATTCAATATATAACTTTTTTACAGAAAACATGATCAAAACGTGCCAACGGTAAAACTTTTAGAGAATTTTAAGACCTTTTTAAAATACCATACATTATATACTTTGCTGGAATAATAAAGTGAGTAAACTGGATTAATGTTGTAAAAACGCGGAATTTTCCGAGCGGCAGACCAATCTTAACCGGTCCAGTGTTCTTTGTACAAGACTGGTAAAGAGAATTTTACTGATTTATTTTGTAGTAGGTGTATAAAGAAGCGTTTTCCACTCGGGTGTCAAGAATGCACCTGAATCGTTTTCCGGCGATGACGTCATCAATATGGCGGAATATCCATTAATAAAAACGGGTATATTTCACATACTATTCGTCCAATTCGAATAAACTTTTTTTGTTTAAAAGATAATATTTAAACCTACAATTTTCGTATTTAAACATTTATTCTATTCCTAATAAATATTTTGTAATTTTCAAAAAAATTTTTTTTACTTTTTTTGGTCTATTTTTGCACATAGCTTTTTTCATGGGAAAATTATCAGAAAATATATAATACAAAAGTTTTAGAGCTTTTTAATACCTTTTCGAAAATACCATATTTTGTATGGTTAACTCAAACATTAAAGTGAGGGAACTCAATAAAACGTAAAAAACCAACGAATTTTTCATGTTTCTTAAAAAAATGCTTCAACTTCAGCAAGGCTACTGCTCTGTTTGTAAGACAGATATAAAGAATTCTACTGCTTTATTTTGTGTAAGATGTCTAAGAAGCATTTTCCACTCGGGTGCCAAGAATACACCTTGATCGTTTTCCGACAATGACGTCATCAATATGGCGGAATGTCCTCTAATAAAAAAGGCTCTATTTCACATGCTGTTCGTCCAATTTGAATAAACTTTTTTTTGTTTAAAAGAAAATATCTAAACCTACAATTTTTGTATTTAAACATTTATTCCATTCCCAATAAATATTTAGTAATGTTCAAAAAACGTTTTTAACCTTTTTTTGCTCTATTTTTGAATATGACTGTTTTCATGAAACAATTATCAAAATATGTCTAGCATGAAATTTTTGGAGCGTTTTAATGCCTTTACAAAAATACCGTATTTTGTATGGTTAACTCAAACATTAAAGTGAGGGAACTCAATAACACTTATAAAACCAGCGATTTTTTTGTTTCCAAGAAAATGCTTCAACCTCAGCTGGGTCACTGTTCTGTGTGTATGACATATATAAAGAATTTTACTGCTTTATTTTGTAGAAGATGTTCAAGGAAGCGTTTTCCACTTGGGTCTCAAGAATGCACCTAAAACGTTAACCGGCTATGACGTCATCAATATGGCGCAAAATCCATAAAAAACTCTATCTCACATACCATTCCTCCGATCTGAATAACCTTTTTTTTGGTTTAACATTAATATTTAAGCATGCAATGTTTGTACTTTAACATTTATTATTTTTTCAATAAGTATTTTTTTATTTTCAAAAACCTTGTTTTTCAATTTAAAATTTAATTTTTGCATATAATTTTTAAGGGGAAACTATTATTATGAAATGCCTGGTAAAGGATTTGTAGGGCACTCAAGAACTCTTTCAAAAATACCATATTTTGTATGCTTTATCAATCAAAAAAGTGAGGAAACACAATAAAACTAGTAAAAGATCGAATTTTCAGTGTTTTCCAATAAATATTTAACCGAATACTAAGTATTCCAACAAAAATACAGTAAGTTTGATTTTATGTAGTCTTACATTTATTTAAAAAGGACGTACAACGGCATTAGGCTATATTTATAAAAACCATATCTAAAAATCCATAAAAAAACTCTATCTGTTCTAGAGCTGCAATAAAGTTATCTATTCTTGTGTATTAAAAACAAATTCTTTTGTTTTCAATTTTTGCAGTTGATTGTATTGTGTATAACTAAAGAGCTGCAGTAAAGTTAGCTATTCTATTGTATTAAAAAAATAATTTATTCAGTTGATTGTATTGCATATAACTAAAGAGCTGAAATAAAGTTATCTATTCTTTTTTATTTAAAAAAAGGTATTTATGCAGTTCATTGTGTTGTATAAAACTAACGAGCTGCAATAAAGCTATCTATTCTTTAGTATTCAAAAAAAGGATTTTATTCAATTGATTGGATTGCATATAACTAAAGAGCTACAAACTAGTTTTCTATTCTTTCGTATTTACAAAAAGGAATCTATGCAGTGTATTGTATTGCATATAACTAAAGAGTTGCAAAAATTTTATCTATTCTTTTGTATTTAAAAAAGGAATTTATACAGTATATTGTATTGTATATAACTAAATAGCCGCAAAAAAGTTATCTATTCTTTTGTATTTACAAAAAGGAATTCATTCAGTTGATTGTATTGTATATAAGAAATACACCCGTTGCAGCAGACCTGCATACTCAGCGAATTTCAAATGCAAAAGAACATAATTCAATGCAACATTGCGAAATTTGGCATGTTTTTGTAATCTCCATAAGAATTGCATTGGGAATGAGTATGCAGGTTTGCTGCAACAGGTATGTTAAAACTGGTTGGTTTTAATTCAACATTTAGTAGATCTTGACTAGAAGAAGCCATATACCAAGTTTTATCAAGAAATGTTAAAAAATAAGGAAGATATAGAATGTTTTTTAATTTCCTATAAGGATAAAATGGGGAATGATTATGCAGGTTTGCTGCCACAAAAATGGAAATTTCGGGGGTTTTAGACTAAAATACATTAGACCTCATCTAGATGAAGCCACAAACCAAGTTTTATTAATATTTGTTGAGAAATAAGCAATATATAGAATTTTACTTATTCCCCATAAGGTTAACATAGGGACAAGGTACTGTGTTTACCACTTTCAATATCTCGGTAACCAATGGAGATAGAGCAGTGATTCAAGGTACTAAATTGTTTGTTTTTTTTAGCTGAATTCAATGGTGCCAACAAAAATTTGATTAATTTTATTTTTCTATGTAAAAAACTAAAAAAACCCATATTTGGGGGGGTTTATCCCCCTTTACCCCCCCCTTCCGATGGTCCGATTGGGCTGGTTTACGAACTCGTCCAATTGATTACCACTTTACATGTCTGTACCAAATTTCATTAAGATTGGACCATATTTACGGCCGCTATCGTGCTAACAGACACACACACACACACACACACACACACACATATATATATATATATATGTATATATATATATATATATATATATATATATATATATATATATATAGATAGATAGATAGATAGATGGATGGATGGATAGATAGATAGATAGATAGATAGATAGATAGATAGATAGATAGATAGATAGATAGATAGATAGATAGATAGATTGATTGATAGATAGATAGATATATAAAAATTCAAACGAATGGTGTTTTTTGCCTCTGGTGGCCCCAAAACGAAAAGTTATCACGGTCTCGGGCTTAGGTCTTACCATGAGACCTACGGTAATAGCTTCTTCCATATAGGGGAAATTCGCTAATTCCTAATAGGGGAAATTCGCTAAAACGTTCTTCAATTAAGGTTTTTCAAACGTTACCCATTCTTTTGTATTAAAAAAAGGAATTTATGCAGTTGATAGTATTGCATTTAATTGAAGAGCTGCAATAAAGTTATCTATCCTTTTGTATTAAAAAATGGAATTTATGCAGTTGATTGTATTGTATATAACTAAAGAGCGTAGTAAAGGGTTCTTTTGTATTATTTTAATGTCTTTTATTTATTGCTTTACATTATTGCAACATAATACAGATATGGTTTATAAATATAGCCTAATGCCGTTGTACGTCCTTTTTAAATGTAAGACTACATAAAATCAAACTTACTGTATTTTTGTTGGAATACTTAATATTCGGTTGAAATATTTATTGGGAAACACTGAAAATTCGATGTTTTTACTAGTTTTATTGTATTTCCTCACTTTGTTGATTGAGTAAAGCATACAAAATATGGTATTTTTAAAGAGTCCTTGAGCGCCCTACAAATCCTTTACCAGGCATTTCATAATAATAGTTTCCCCTTAAAAATTATATGACAAAATTAAATTTTAAATTAAAAACAAGGTTTTTGAAAATAAAAATAAAATACTTATTGAAAAATAATAAATGTTAAAGTACAAAAATTGCATGCTTAAATATTAACTTTAAAACAAAACAAGGTTTATTCAAATCGGAGGAACGGTATGTGAGACAGAGTTTT
This sequence comes from Flexamia atlantica, assembly GCA_035578135.1. Classification (NCBI taxonomy): domain Eukaryota; kingdom Metazoa; phylum Arthropoda; class Insecta; order Hemiptera; family Cicadellidae; genus Flexamia; species Flexamia atlantica. The sequence continues at coordinate 44,918,619 of JAQJVK010000009.1, forward strand.
TATGGATTTTCCGCCATATTGATGACGTCATGGCCGGTTAACGTTTTAGGTGCCTTCTTGACACCCAAGTGGAAAACGCTTCCTTGAACATCTTCTACAAAATAAAGCAGTAAAATTATTTTATATGTCATACACACAGAGCAGTGACCCAGCTGAGGTTGAAGCATTTTCTTGGAAACAAAAAAATCGTTGGTTTTATAAGTGTTATTGAGTTCCCTCACTTTAATGTTTGAGTTAACCATACAAAATATGGTATTTTTGTAAAGGCATTAAAACGCTCCAAAAATTTCATGCTAGACATATTTTGATAATTTTTTCATGAAAACAGTCATATTCAAAAATATAGCAAAAAAAGGTTAAAAACACGTTTTTTGAACATTACTAAATATTTAACGGGAATAGAATAAATGTTTTAATATAAAAATTGTAGGTTTAAATATGTTCTTTTAAACAAAAAAAAGTTTATTTAAATCGGACAAACATCATGTGAAATAGAGCCTTTTTTATTAATGGACATTCCGCCATATTGATGACGTCATAGTCGGAAAACGATCAAGGTGTATTCTTGACACCCGAGTGGAAAATGCTTCTTTAGACATCTTACACAAAATAAAGCAGTAAAATTCTTTATATCTGTCTTACACACAGAGCAGTAGCCCTGCTGATGTTGAAGCATTTTCTTACGAAACACGAAAAATTCGTTGGTTTTTTACGTTTTATTGAGTTCCGTCACTTTAATGTTTGAGTTAACCATACAAAATATGGTATTTTCGTAAAGGTATTAAAAAACTCTAAAACTTTTATATTAGATATTTTCCGATAATTTTCCCATGAAAAATGCTATGTGCAAAAATAGACCAAAAAAGGTAAAAAATTTTTTTTGAAAATTACAAAATATTTATTAGGAATAGAATAAATGTTTAAATACGAAAATTGTAGGTTTAAATATTATCTTTTATACAAAAAAAGTTTATTCGAATCGGACGAATAGTATGTGAAATATACCCGTTTTTATTAGTAGATATTCCGCCATATTGATGACGTCATCGCCGGAAAACGATTCAGGTGCATTCTTGACACCCGAGTGGAAAACGCTTCTTTATACACCCACTACAAAATAAATCAGTAAAATTCTCTTTACCAGTCTTGTACAAAGAACACTGGACCGGCTAAGATTGGTCTGCCGCTCGGAAAATTCCGCGTTTTTACAACATTAATCCAGTTTATTCACTTTATTATGCCAGCAAAGTATATAATGTATGGTATTTTTGAAAAGGTCTTAAAACTCTCTAAAAGTTTTACCGTTGGCACGTTTTGATCATGTTTTCTGTAAAAAAGTTATATATTGAATTTTCTTAACAGGTTTATTAAAAAAGAGGTTTTCTTAAAAAATTACTAAAAAAGTATTATTAATACAACAAATGTGCAAATATAAAATGCTTGTCCGCCATATTGATGACGTAATAGCTGGAGAACGTACCACTTGCGTGCTTGACACCCGTGTGGAAAACACTTCTTTAGACCCCTACTACACAATAAAGACGGAAAATTCTCTGGACAAAATTTGCACACAGATAACATTGTCAGATGCCGGACTAATAATAGGATAAACGCAAAAAATATCCCAGAAATGGTGTACTACATCTTATTATATTAACGGCAAATTCCATTACCAAAATATTAGACAAAACGATTAAAGAGGGTTCTGTGACACAATTGGCATTTCTGTTTCATGCCGTAATTGTCGAGTTTCAATTTAGGTCTTTAATCCCCATTATTCGAGCATCGGTGGTGGGGGGAGTTGCAGACATCTTTGTGTAGGTCAACTGTCACTTATCGACAGTTGATAAGTGACAGGATAATTGTTTTTTTTGCTTATTTAGTAATATTTATTAATTATTTTGAATACGTAGGTCAACTGTCATTTTGACTAACTATCTAATAGGTGGGTTAGCTTAAGAGATTTACTTAATTTATTAAATGAATCTCGAAATGCTAGGTAACTGATTATGAGATAAACTGTCTTGTCGGTCAACTCGTTTCTATGATTTATTTTATTGTTTTTAAGAATAGATCGACTGGCCTTGTGTTAAACTAGAATTGGTGCACACCCAGGGACAAATAATAGGAATATATCTGCTAGCAGCATGGTTAGTGGATTAGATTGGATTTCCTGTGTATGAACGTTTCGAACGATTGTGCTTTTTGAATACAAAGCACAAAAAAAAGTCACTTTTATCTAGTTATTCATACACACAATGGCCCTAGGTGTCCTTCTCACTAATCTATACTAGTACACAGGACAAGTATGGGTACAATAAATGGAAGGTGTCATTATTGGTAAGTCAGTGTGGTTGTACAGAATGACTAGCCTCCTAAATCAATGGTTCAATCCTGATTCTCTGAGATCTTACTTTTATGTTGGAGTTGGATAACCAGTCATGTTAGAGCTCTCCTATAATCTCCTAGTATAGAGGGCGAAAATTCCTGAGCGACACTCTCTACTGCAGCCCTTGTCTGATAGCTCTAAACGGGAAAAATGTTTTGGTTGATTTTGGCTTGGTTTTGGGTTTTGTTTTGTGGATTTGTAGACTGTTGAGTATGAATTGTTCCTGTTGACAGCACAGAGGATAGGTTAGGAATGCTTCTCCCTTCCTTCAATGAGAAACTGACTGACAAAGCCATAAATTGTTTTCCTTCCCTGTAAGTTACACAATATCACTTGTTAGGTCTAATTTGGAATTTGCTAGTATAGTATGGAATCCTTATTTTGCTGTTCATATCAATTCAATTGAGAAAGTTCAGAAGAAGTTTTAGCGCTATTTATATTTTAAGGAAACTGGTCACTATACTTTTGATATTTCATATAATCAGCTTTTAAGTATTTTTGAAATGGAAAGTCTTGAGAAAAGAAGAAAATTGGCACATTTACTATTTCTTTTTAAATTGTTAAGAGGTGAAATAATTGACTCATTTTGTTTGTCTAAAATTAATTTTATGCTCCAACATTTTACAATAGGTCAAAAAATTTGTTTAATATTAATTTTTCGCGCACAAGGGTACAGTTTTCATCACCTTTAAACACAATGATGAGATTATATAACTCCTTATTGGGAGAAGTTGATATATTTGCAAATAATATTTACCAGTACAAAATATATTGTCAAAGGGGTTTAAATTGATAGCTTGAATTTCTACTCAGCCTGCTGAAAAAGGGGGAGGGGAAGTATATGTATTTATTCTATTTATTGTTTTTTTAATATTTATTTTCTCTCGTTACTCTGGAGCCTAGTTATTGTTAAGTCTTAGCAGAGTTTATTGCTATTGATTATTGTTAATATTTATTATTGTTTATTGTTACTGTTACTGTTACGCTATTTATTATTTATTTGTTTTTTTGTTACTTGCATTAATAGTGATAATTATGTTCGTTGAACTGGACTGGACTGAAATATTGTGGACTTTATGTTAACTGTATGTCTTCTTCTGCAACTTGCACAATGTAATTGGGTATATAATCTGTATTGTTGCATGTAAAATAAATAAATAAATTAATAAATTAATTAATTAATTAATATCCCAAAAAAGATAAGAGGTAGAAACATGTAAAATAATCTTTTACATGAACACCACAAACAGGGCCCCTTACAAGCTAACGATTATGAAGTTGTGAAACAATTTACTTGAGAAGAACGAAACAATGCTTCTCTGGCTCAAAAGAGTAAAAACATTTTCAACGTTCAATGTTCAACTGTTCTTTGTGTTTTCACCGAGATTCAAGAGCGACAGCCTAGGGACAGGAACAGCTTGCCTTGTGTTCGGGATTTCCCTAGGGCGACTTGCTGTCACCCCCTCCTGATTTCTATTTAAACCCTGACAAAGGATCAGGCGATTGTAGATTTAGTGGTAAAATCTATCAAGGCAATTCGAAAATAAATTGAAAGTTATAAAAAAAACTTTTTTAACTCCTGTGAGAATTCACCATAAATCGTGTAGGTAACGTAGTTCGAAAGGAACTTTTTATTTTATGAAACAATTATATACAATAAAACCAATTCATTATAAAACATTCTTAAATTTATAAATAGTTATACCTTTAAAGTAATACTCACATAATTAATGAAACTACTATATATTAAAATTCTCAAGAGAAAGTGTACGTGGTGGAATAAAGAGTAAACTCGTAGGATTTGTAATCAAAACTGTAGTATTGTAATATTAGTCAACAAATTTAGATCTGTATACAATTTATACTGCAATAACTGATAAAAAATAATTATTGTATGACTTTTTTGATCATTTAATCGTCTGATTTCAAAAGTGAAACTGTCCCCCCATCAATATAGGTGAGTTAATCTTTTTACGAAATTGTTCCTTTAAAAAGTTTATTGAATTTGATAACTAATGGGTTTTTGACAAATAAATTTACTGACAAAAACGGAAATTAGATTTAATCGCATACTTGTTTTGACATTTTAACAAAAATTTAAATTACAGCGACTTTATTCACTGCGTTATTGTAATTTTTTCTAGCATTAATTCTTTTTCGTTTATTACTGGGGTAAATTACCGTGGAATAATGAAACGGGCTATTTAATTTAGTGCATTTAACTCCAATCAAAGGAAAACTGATTTAGACTAGTAAATAAAAATAGAACACCGAGTTCATAGGGATAAATATAATGTTCCACAGAGTGGTTATAATAATAATTGAAAACCAAGTAGGTCGTACGGTTAAGCGAATATCTTATAGCTAAGTGCTTAAAACAGATTTGTGAAAATGGATTGTTACCATTTGCAAATGCTGGTTGAATTTAGCTGTTAAATGGCCAAAAATAAAGATTTTCATCCCATAGTGATCACATCACAAAATTAATATATTTAATATGCGGGTGCTCTAAAGGTTTATTGACTCAGGTACTATTTAACGACAATTTAGAAAAAACTGTCCTCAATAAAAACTTTTTTTTTTAAAGATGTTTTTTGTCTTAATAGCATAGTCTTACAATAATATGAAAGATGAGCAAATAATAATAATAAAAGTATTTTACGCTATTCTAAACAAAGACGATGACAGCAATTTTTTTATTGTTAATTTGTTTTATCATTATATTGGATTTTTCACTTCTTTAAAGGCTGAACGGGACTGAGTTACCAAAATGTTTTGATATGCATTGTGCAAATGATTTCTAAAACTGGTTGTTTAGTTGGGAAATATTGTGGTAAAGTTGGTTAACCACCGTGGTGGCTACATGTACACAACATGATTGCCAACATTGTGTAGCAGGATGTAGGACGTTTTCTTAAGCTAGGCGCAATTGAATGTTCAAAAGAAAAATAATGTAAGTTTTTTTTTAATTTTTGTAAAGTATAAAACATAGTAAATTAAATTAGTTTTTCATTTAATTTACTTTCTTTACAAATCCAAGTTATTTCGTACCTTGTTATTAAAAAAAATTGTAAATTTTGCTATTGTATAATGAACATCTCTTAACTCTCCTGACAAAAAGGTTGAATTCATTTATATATTATACAATGTTTGATCAACACTGTATTTTAATATGATGACGTAAAACTAACGTGTCAACAGAATAATGATCATAATTACGTCCATAAACATCATAAGTGGCACTTTATGACGAGGAGAACGATATTGAACGATAAAATTGAATGGCCTAATGACTCAAAGCCAGGCTCGTTTTTGGGCTGGGAAAATGTTACAGATGATTATATTATTTCTAAAATAGTTTTCCAACGCATTGTTTTAATGAATTTTCATTTGTTTTATCCAATAGTTCGAAAAAAATCTTATTGAAATTACCTTATGTAATTAATAATAGCGTAAAACGTATGCCCTTGAAGTTAACGCAATCTTTAAAAGATTCTAGGTAAAGTAATTGCTACAAATAACGTTTTGAAATTCTAAAAAAATATATTTTACAATTTAATTATTCCTTAAGTTTAATTCCTTCAAGTGAAAAATGTTTTGTAATAAATATACTGATATAATAACAGACAATATATTTACTGTGCGATAATTATGTTTACCCCTCCCACGTATCCCTTATTGCGTTTTTTGTCAACACCTGTGATGAAGAGAAGAATCAGTACGGTGGTTCAACGATTTGGGCAACTGCCAAATTCACAACACAATCATCTTGGTAGCCGCATAGCCACTTGTAAGTTAATAACAAAGTTTTAATGGATGGTAAATGAAACAAGCGCAGAAAAACTGGAGAATAGGCACACGGACATAGGCAAACATTTATATTTACTGAAATACCAGAGGAAGTGCCCTGATGCAATAGACCTGCATACTCAGCGAATTTAAAATGCATAAAAACAAACCAACACAACAAAATGTCAAATGTTTTTGTAAGCTCCATATCAAAAATATGGGGAATGAGTATGCAGGTTTGCTGGAACAGGTATGTTAAAACCGGGCAGTTTTAATTCAATATTTAGTAGATCTTATAAGAAGTCATATATAAAGTTTTATTAAAATATGTTAAAAATAAGGAAGAAAGAACATTTTTTGTATTTCCTATAAGGATAACATGAAGAATGAGTATGTAGGTTTGCTGCCACGAAAATTTAAATATTTGGGATTTAAGACTAATATACATTAGATCTCATCCACATGAAGATACAAACCAAGTTTTGGAGAAACTCTTTAAAGGAATAAGATATTAACGTATAGGTCTCATGGCAAGACGTAAGCCGAAGACCGTTTGGGGCCCTCAAAAGCAAAGAAACCCATAAATATATATATATATATATATATATATATATATATATATATATACTGTACATACACATACATATATACATACATATAATGGTTTTAATTTTTTTATTCTGTTAAATGAAAAAAGAGTTATATCATACCTATCATACCTATATTACAAACAACAAATATAAATCTGATAATACTACATACACATCACGTAATTCCGTAATCTAATCTGTCCCAACGAAATACCACGAACTAGGAAAAAGGAAGCATAGCTTGTGATGATCCCTTTGAAATCTTGAGGTCCGAGACGGTTGGAAAAATACCAAAAGAGTCCAAAACTACCTTTGCTCTGCCCATAAAGATCCAGACATTTTATGTAGGAACCACTGCTACAGTTTTTCTATCAGGCCTAGCTGTTTTAAATATATCAGCTTGTGTAAGGGTAGCGTATATTTTTCGTTGATTTTAGGGTACGGTTTTTAGGTAAGGATATCCAGCTGCAGTAAAATTTCCACTATAAGACTCTAAGATACATGAAAGCTGTAAAAATTTAGGTATATAAAATGAAACACAACTATAAAATATTTTAACAGCTTTGGTTACCCCTACCTCCTAAATTTACTATACATGTAAGAATCCAAACAAACGTTAACTAGATCGAAAATTGCTATAGTTACATAAAACAGTTTAGTATACGGCTCAAATAGGGTACAGACTCTCTGAATCTAATCAGTTATAGTTTATTAACGATTTTCTCCCATAGGTAAAAGCTGTTTTACTGTTAACATAGTTTATCGTAACATAGCTGTTAAGCTGTTACCGTAAATATAAGATCTAAGCCCGAGATCATGATAACTTTCCGTGTGGTTCCCCCTACAGACCAAAAACACCAGTCGTTCCAATAAATATACAAAATACATAGATAAATCATAATCATTGTGCAGGTATGTAAAGTGGTTATCATTCGGAAGAGGTTGAAAAGTATCCCGGTCGGACCACCAGAAGCGGAGGTTGAGGGGGTTATACCCCGAAAATGGGATTTTGATTTTTTAAATAAAAAATTCTAATTATTTAATTTTTACTTGTAACGCTGGATTTTCCTCGACATAAAAATAGTACCTTGAAACATTTACCATGGATCTTCCATCTTGGTATGACCATGGATAACCGAGATATCGAAATTAGTGAAAATAGTGCATTTTCCCTTTGTTTTCCTCATGGGGATCTCTAAAATGTTATATCTAGTTTATTTCTCAATATGTGTCAATAAATATTTTTTTGGCTTCATCTAGTTGAGATCTATTGAATGTAAGCCTAAACTCCCTGATTTTTACATTTTCGTGGCAGTCAATCTACATTCTCATTCCCCATGCCATACTTATGGGAAATATCAAAGTTATATCGCCCTTATTGTTTATCATAGTTAGAGAATACTTGGTTTATTTGCTTCTTATCGTTCAGATCTCTTAATATTGAATTTGAAACATATAATTTTATATGTCTATTGCAGCAACTCCTCATTTTGCATTTTATTTTCATGGGGATTACAAAAAATGTAGTTTAATGGAAAAAAACAAAAATAATTTTGTATTTTTTTTACAAAATAATTTTTACAAAAATATTTAGTAAAAATGGATTTAAATATGTTTTCAGGAATTTGAAATTCGCTGAGTATGTAGGTCTGCACAATCTTGATTCACCCAAATAAATGATTAATATTTTATTTGTTATATTAAATCATAAACATTATGTTTATGTTAGATATAACATTATTTATTTTGTTCATTTCATTTGGTAAAATCGGTTGGAACTCATACACTTTAATCACATTTAAAACACTAGTTGAAATAATTCGTTTTTGAATTTGTCGGTTACAGTTTGAATTACATTATCTAATTAAAGTTACACATTATACAATCGGTTGAGTGTCACAAATTTTTAAATTATCTTGAAAAGTAATTTCTTATGTTTGTAAATTGTTAGAGAAAGTTAACACGATTATGTAATCACTCTAATGAAGAAAATTGACAAATTAATTGAAAAAACCAGGGTTAAGGAGGGGTAGATTAAACTGCACGGTGTGTGGACGTATTTTATTATGCTTGATCCATGCCAAATGTATTGTCATGTAACGTAAGACTATTTTCTTTTAAAAAACATCAGGCTATATGAATAAGGCAAGACTTCAGTGTTTTGTTCCACCGTGCACAGTAAAGTGTCAATGTTAAACAAGAGATATGAAGTTTGGATTGAAGATTGTGTTTAGCTCAAACAGTTTTCTTCACATTTCATTTCGCAATTCGTAACTTCATATTCTAAAAAAATAAAACAATGATTGATAATTAGGTATCTTATTTAAGAGGGACTCGTAACCTGAAAATAAATAAGACCTGTAGGTCTAACATGTAAATAAATAATCAAGCAATGAAGCCTGAAATTAGTTCCCGTAAACTGTAAATAAACAAATGCTTAATATTAAGGAAATATCAAAAATATATAAACTCAATAATAAATTACATCACAATAAACCATGAGATAGTTAGTAAGGTAATTTAAATTCTTTCCTTTAGCTAATCTTATCTCGAAAACTGAAACTGCAATGAAGGGAGGAATACGACCGTATATTATGTTATAAAGGTTTTCAGCGGTATACATGATAGTGCGGTCGGCAGTCGGCTACCGTGGGCACGACGCTGCATGTGCTCGGGTCGTTAGTTAAGCATCGCAGCCCCCGTCGGCTGATAGCAGCGCTGCAATCAAGCCGAGGTTTGCCCCACGTTTGGCATGTTGTAGCAAAAAAAACCGCACGGGTGTTTTTTTTACGGGATCAATCTGTCGGAGCATTTCAATAACTACTTATCTTTTAGTTTTTTAAGAACGTAAATAAATAGCCAAAAATAACACACATAATCTTTTTCTTCGTTTCATTTACTTTATTTGGACCCTAATCACTTATGATATATTCTGGATATCCTATAATGGAGGCCTAAACAAGAGTGATTTGTACCGCTATGAATAAAAAGTTATTGATTACATTAATTTAAGGTGATAGTACAGTTACGCAAATAAAAACAACGGTATTATTTACAATATACTTTAATTTAACCCAAAATACTATTATTTATTGGATGGGGTGGATTAAAATAAAATGTGCTCAATCCCATTCTTTATGTAAACAGTTGGTATTAGGGATTATACGAACATAAAAATATACCAATATTTATTTCGTTATGTGTTCGTACCAGTATTCGTTTATGTGTTTTTTTTTTTACTTTATAAACATGTGGCATTTGAATTGAAAAAGTGTGGAGCATCAAACTTACACCTCACGAAAAAAAAAGTGGACTGGTGTTATTTGATTGGTCTGGTATTGTTCATATCAAACGCGAATTATCTTAAATAGATTAACAGATTACAGTTTTCATATATATTTTAACCAACATACAGGTCCATTCTACCGAAATATTTTCAGTACCTTGGACGGTATACCGGTGCAACGTAAGGTTAGCTAATATCGTACGGATGTGTGTGAAGTTGGTCAAAGTCAAGTAAACAGGGTAATGTCACGCAAATAATGCTGTTACGTACTGTGATATAGGCAAATAATGTAGTGTTAAGTATGTCTCGTCATCGTTTTCAGCCTCTGAGTAAGGTGCTTAGTTACTGTGATTCATAAGGCCAATTTTTAGTTAGTTTAGGTCCCGTCGAATTACGGGACCCAGGCCCGCCCGTAAACCAAATAATAAAATTAGTGCCATAGGTGGTCCGGGCCAAGTCATTTAACGCTGCCCATTCAGAAGGTGAGGTATGTGTGCCACGGACCAGTGCTGAGCACAGGCAGTCAGTATAGTGTACTAGTTAATACAGTAGGCGAGGGATGTGTGCCATGGACCAGTGCTGAGCACAGGCAGTCAGTATAGTGTACGAGTTAATGCAGTAAGTGAGGGATGTGTGCCACGGAGCAGTGCTGAGCACAGGCAGTCAGTATAGTGTACTAGTTAATACAGTAGGCGAGGGATGTGTGCCATGGACCAGTGCTGAGCACAGGGAGTCAGTATAGTGTACTGGTTAATACAGTAGGTGAGGGATGTGTGCCACGGAGCAGTGCTGAGCACAGGCAGTGTGTATAGTGTACGAGTTAATGCAGTAAGTGAGGGATGTGTGCCACGGAGCAGTGCTGAGCACAGGCAGTCAGTATAGTGTACTAGTTAATACAGTAGGCGAGGTATGTGTGCCACGGACCAGTGCTGAGCACAGGCAGTCAGTATAGTGTACTAGTTAATACAGTAGGCGAGGGATGTGTGCCATGGACCAGTGCTGAGCACAGGCAGTGTGTATAGTGTACGAGTTAATACATTAGGTGAGGGATGTGTGCCACGGAGCAGTGCTGAGCACAGGCAGTCAGTATAGTGTACTAGTTAATACAGTAGGTGAGGGATGTGTGCCACGGAGCAGTGCTGAGCACATGCAGTGTGTATAGTGTACGAGTTAATGCAGTAAGTGAGGGATGTGTGCCACGGAGCAGTGCTGAGCACAGGCAGTCAGTATAGTGTACTAGTTAATACAGTAGGCGAGGTATGTGTGCCACGGACCAGTGCTGAGCACAGGCAGTCAGTATAGTGTACTAGTTAATACAGTAGGCGAGGGATGTGTGCCATGGACCAGTGCTGAGCACAGGCAGTGTGTATAGTGTACGAGTTAATACATTAGGTGAGGGATGTGTGCCACGGACCAGTGCTGAGCACAGGCAGTCAGTATTTTGTACGAGTTAATACAGTAGGTGAGGGAAGTGTGCCATGGACCAGTGCTGAGCACAGACAGTGAGTATAGTGTGCGAGTTAATACAGTAAGTGGGGTATGTGTGTCACGGACCAGTGCTGAGCACAGGCAGTGTGTATAGTGTACGAGTTAATACATTAGGTGAGGGATGTGTGCCACGGACCAGTGCTGAGCACAGGCAGTCAGTATTTTGTACGAGTTAATACAGTAGGTGAGGGAAGTGTGCCACGGAGCAGTGCTGAGCACAGACAGTCTACTGACTATACTTAGTGTACTAGTTAATACAGTAGGTGAGGGATGTGTGCCATGGACCAGTGCTGAGCACAGGCAGTCAGTATAGTGTACTAGTTAATACAGTAGGCGAGGGATGTGTGCCACGGAGCAGTGCTGAGCACAGGCAGTCAGTATAGTGTACTAGTTAATACAGTAGGCGAGGGATGTGTGCCACGGAGCAGTGCTGAGCACAGGCAGTGAGTATAGTGTTCTAGTTAATACAGTAGGCGAGGGATGTGTGCCACGGAGCAAGGCTGAGCACAGACAGTCAGTATAGTGTACTAGTTAATACAGTAGGTGAGGGATGTGTGCCACGGACCAGTGCTGAGTACAGGCAGTGAGTATAGTGTACGAGTTAATACAGTAGGTGAGGGATGTGTGCCACGGACCAGTGCTGAGCACAGGCAGTGTGTATAGTGTACTAGTTAATACAGTAGGCGAGGGATGTGTGCCACGGAGCAGTGCTGAGCACAGGCAGTGAGTATAGTGTACTAGTTAATGCAGTAAGTGAGGGATGTGTGCCACGGAGCAGTGCTGAGCACAGGCAGTCAGTATAGTGTACTAGTTAATACAGTAGGTGAGGGATGTGTGCCACGGAGCAAGGCTGAGCACAGGCAGTCAGTATAGTGTACGAGTTAATACAGTAGGTGAGGGATGTGTGCCACGGACCAGTGCTGAGCACAGTCAGTGATTATAGTGTACGAGCTAGGCATTATCGTGTTCATTACATCAGTGATGTGCACAAGAGGTTAGTAATATGTACATTATGCCAGTGTCGTGTACATTAGGTGAGTCCAGTGTACAGTTTCTCGGTATCGTGGACGATGTTGCGTGCCTTCAGATCGTTAGTTAACGTCCGGAACCTCTGTCAGCTGATAACAGACCTGCAATAAAACCGAGGTTTAGCCTTAAATTACCCATACTTAAAAGTTTCTGTTATTTATTTAAAGTCTAGTAAAAATAAATAAATAATTATTTGCTTCCATGATCTATTTATTTACAGTATTTAATATCAGATGAAATTACAACACTGTTAAAAAAGTATGTAAATATAGTTCACCTGATGAAATTAAATAATATGTACACGTACAGTATGGATAGCCACCACTTTAGCATTCGCTATTGTAGAGGTGGCTGTTCTATTTTTCTATACCCAGATAAAAGCTTATTTTCTTAGAATTAAGAGCAATTGCAATAATCAACTTTATAAACTATATTAAACTGTGGAAATAGCTTAATAACTGTAATTAGCGTCGACAGCTTATAGTTAACCATAGATAACTACGTATTTCAATTTGTATTAGCGGTTTAGAAATATTATCTTTAAAATAGGGAGAGTTGTATTTAAAATTCGGTTATACAATTCCTTACAAAATGGAAAGTCATTAAATTGATCCATCAAACTATACGAATCCATAATATTTAATTGAAAGCCGTCTTTGGGTTTTGATTGTATAGGTATATTTTGGATGTTTTATTTGATATGTAAAATATCAAATAAAAATACCTTTCGCAAAAGCGGCTCCAAAATTTTTCTCAACATTTTGATAATGAAGAATAACTTGTTTTTTGTTTGAAGGATTTTCCGGCCAGATAATTTGTAACTGCGTCATCTGATATATATTGTATTCTTATGAGGAATTTGAATTAGTTTCCTAGGACACTGTCTTTTTTCATAAAATGGTTGACTTACAGGTGTCTACGGTCAAAACATAAAAAAGTCATTTTACATCTATACTCGATTGAGGCTCCGCCCCCAGCCCCCCAATTGTGAGTTCCTTGGAGGGGGGGGGGTCGCGGTTGAATATAGAAAATGACAAGACAATATTAATTTAACCGTTTACAAATTCTCAGCACAAGGTATCTTAAGTAGTGTTGGGGGAGTAGTTAGTTGGTGTTGGTGGTTGTTGGTTGTTGGGTTAATTATTTAAAGGGGCGAGAAAGTTGGTGGCGCTAGAAGGTGAGGTTTAAAAAAATTGCCTATCATTTTTTAAATGGTTAATTTGATTTATTTGTTGGTATAGGGGTTGAAAGGGTTTAGAAGTGGCAGATGACTTCGGGTATACGTTGAGGGTGACACTAATAAACCTCTTGTCAGGAATTAGATCCCCAGTCGAAGAAGAAATCAGCAAAAAACGAGGAAAGTTTTCAAATTCAATGAATGATAACGTTGGAAGGATTTTTAGAGGTTTAAACGGGGTAAAATTGGGAATGGTCTCTGTTTATCGTGGAGGGTAATACTGACTATCTTTGTGTAAAAATTAGGCCTCCCAATCAAAAAATAAATTTACAGAATAATGAACAATTTTATAATCTGTATACATTTTTTAATTTATATGCCATTTTAGGGGTTAAAGAGGCGAGATTCGGCAAAAAACATAAAATATAAACTAATGTTGGGTAGTATTTGAAGTGAAATACAGTTAGTGATCTCTGAGTTTTGATAAGACCTCAAGTTTAGGCGCAAGAACGCAAAAACAAGGAGTACTTTTCAGAAATTTTCTTTCTTCCCGCTACTTTTTTTGGAAAGTTTTTGTTATGGGAATTCGTCCTGTATTTTGTCCACCTATGGACTATTCGTGCTAAGTTTAAATTTCCAGCTTATTGGAAAGTTGATTTGAATTTTTATAGATGAGTGAGGGAAGGTATATTATATAGACTAATCTTTGTGTTAAGTGTGGGGCAATATAATACAATCTTGTATTATGAATCTTTGATAGCAAACTGAACTTATTACTCAGTGTCACGCAGGATACGGAAGGACGCGATACCGGTGGACACAAATTACATAATGGTGGCAATATGTTACTGCCGGGCAACGCTGCTCATATTTCATGTTTATGTTTAGGGGAATTACCAAGATACTTATCACACACGTTATATTATAGCTTTTGAGACTATTTCTAAATGCTGTCTAATCCAAAGATATTACGCGTGAACTAAAATATATTGTTAAATCTCCTAGAAATAAAATGTCTTATTTAAAGGCCATTATTTAGCAATATTCTAAAACTTAGTTTTACCACTGAATAACGTATCATATTATAAGGCAGTTAGTATGTTTGGCAGTATATCTTTTGATATGTAAATTTCTTCCGAAATATCAATCTTCACTCTTCATTTTTGACTGGTCTGTCTTGTCTACTTTCCTCATTCTTCTTTATTTCAAATACCTGTTATAGAACCCCCCCCCCCCCTACTGTCCGTGTGTAACGGCCAATATGGAACAAGACTGGCTGAGACTAACGCTTACAGGAAGAGGTTTGATGCGGAATATTAAATTTTTCCTATAGTGCATATTTTTTACGCCAGTTCTCAAATATAAAATTGTAATTACTTAGCAAAAATCGTACATTTTGTATGTGATATATCCTTTTATTCTACATATCATGATACCACGTATCTATTTACCTTAAGACGTATCCATCCTAAGTTCAACTCATTCTAAAATTGATAAATAATGTCATAGATGTTATAGAGCTTAAATCCTGGCTCTTATCTCTATATTATATTATTAGTAAAATATTTATGAGTATACTGAGCATTAAATAGGTTGGATCATAATTTTCTCGTATTTATTTCCTTAAAAATAAGTTCTTTCACATTATATATCTCTTTTAATTATTAACAACCTTATCTTTCATTCCGTAAAGTGTCTAATATTATGTTCATATAAAATACTTAAATAATAAAAATTAAATTCTTTTTTCTTTTTTCTTTTTCTTTGTTG
The DNA here is from genome assembly GCA_035578135.1 of Flexamia atlantica. NCBI lineage: Eukaryota > Metazoa > Arthropoda > Insecta > Hemiptera > Cicadellidae > Flexamia > Flexamia atlantica. The sequence continues at coordinate 44,934,137 of JAQJVK010000009.1, forward strand.
TTGGTACATGTTAAAAAACTGAAGAATGCTTCAAAGGAAGTAACTTTTAAATACTAAGACACACCTGTCTAACCTTCAAAAATACATTTCACTTTTCCAACCAAATGTTAAGATGAGAATAACAACTTCGATCAGAACTTTGATCTTGTTTGTTCTGGTGAATCTAAATACACCCTTACTGCAAATTGCCTCCTTCTATTGGGGCCCAACCAATTACTCCATCTAATCACTTCAAACGTTATCTCGTTCGAAAACATTTCCCAATAAATTCGCCATAATAATTTACATTAATATATGTAGTGTTTTGAGTCTTTATTTCCGTTCATCAAAATGCATTAAATTTACATTTGAGCCTTTTTGTAGACCAAAATACCAAAGATTTTAGTGATTTATTCTCAAAGAATGGGGTTATGGGTGACGAGATTCCTATTCCCAACGAACATGTCCAAGATACCATAAAAAGGATACCGCTGTCTAGGAAATATGCTTATAAGATACTGCATGGTATGAGTTATCTAACTGAATAACAGGTAATTTTGGATCGAATTTGCGTGATAAATCGTCAAACGAATTCTTAGTATTATGGTTTTATAGAATAAACCATATTTAATACAGTAGCACTTGGGCTCCAGCCTTACCTTTTCTCTGTGTGCAAATTTATGCAAACAATATAAACAATATCAAAAATCAAATTAACCGTCGCGATGTCTAAGCTCCTGAGAGAATGATTTTGTTATAAGCCATACCTTCAATACCTTCAAACAATTAACACTGAACATTTATATGTCTACGATTAAATAAGTGCGTTAGTAGGCTTAGTAAAAATAATAATAATAACAATAATAATAATAATAATAATAATAATAATAATAATAATAATAATAAATGTGATAAGTCCTGCACTTACGTATCTTAATCAGTTAGGCATCTACTGTTTTTTAAAAATCAATGCATATTTTCATTATTAGGTTTCAAGATTAGTACCAGGACTGAGCTCTGCTCGGGTGAAAGTGGCTTTTTTATGAACAGCAAGATTGTTTCCTTTCCGCTTTTGTTGTTATTCCGTTCCCAACATGGCAACCCATGTGACCCAAGGTCAATAATTTGTAACTAAAAATTTTACTTTTCAAAAACATTGCTTTTTCCACAGCTAATCATCCACGTAGGTGAGCTTAAAAATATAACGTACATCTACGTGGAAAATGTTATTAAGAATTTTTGGAGCCTTTTTCAAGATAGGATTTATAAATATACGCACTAGAATTACGCAATAAGTTAATATGTTTAACAATTAAAAACTATGACTTGATTAGATTGTTCACTAGAATACAGATCTGGCTGAACTATAGATATATTTGTATTTTTTGTATGATAAGCTTTCACAATATTTTCTAATTAATCAATTTTACTCACTCCATCAAAAGCCAATTCCATTCATATATAAAACTCCAAAATTCAAAACTCAAAGATAGGCGGCCCCAACTTTCCCTTGTAGAATCCTTTAATTTCCTTTGGGAGAGATTGGACATTAGTCGAACCTGGACTTGACAAATCATTAAAGTGAGAAACATGCTCTCTGCCAGTCTCTTTGTACTCCAGAGCATTGGCCAGAATTGGAAATGAAGGCTTAGCTAGGCTTGTAGAGCTTGGTTTGAACAAATCATAAATATTTCTCAATGCAAAACGACCGAATCATAATGGTTTATTAACGCAATCCCTCAATCCTAAGACCACAAAACTGAAGTCTCGACAAAAACAACAAGAGCGATAAGTTTTTTACAGATTTGGATTATCTTTATCTTTTGAAAACAAAAACGTCGTACGCGTGACCCGAGCCTGTAAAACCTCGCTCCATTCAGTCTCTCAACCTACCTAACCTAGCCCTCAGTATCGAGAGCCCATAAGTGTAGTGCTACCGTGTAACTGCACTTTGTTCCACACTACATAAGTACTATGTGCACGGGAAGATTCGTCGTATGTATGCATGTGTGTGTGTATATTTATAGAATTTAACTTTTCTAATTCTTGGGTTGGCAAATGTTTTATTTTGCAAATAATCAGTGTCATGTTACTGCATTATCCATTTATTCCCTTGCAGTTCATTTTCTTTTAAGAGAAGTTAACACACTTTTAATTATTTTCTTGTAGTCTTCTTCTTTTTCTTATATTATTCTAGGCAAAGATAACTATTATAAAAAAATAAAAATCTATTTATATATCTGAAGTGGTGCTTGCCATGAGAATTATATAAATATCAACAATATACAATTTGTTTCGTGCAACCATTGTCCATCATTTTAGTATTTTCTAACACCTATGAATTATAAAGAAATGGATAAAAGGAATACTTAAAAAAATTTCTTTTAATAGGTCAGGGGCAGGAACATATTTTTTGTCACAATCCTAGTCAGGAACTTTACCTAGTTTCTTCTTTGTTGTTTATGAAATAAGTTTATGTGTCCTGTGCTGAAGAAATAAGTAAACATATATCGGTATGAAACAAATAACGGTTCATTTTAACCCGTAATCGTAAAAATGTGGCAATCGAACGCACATTTTCGATCGAATTTATAATGTGTTGTTCAACGCATCTTGAAATCCGAACAAAATCGTCTAATTTGTAAACTTTTTTACGGAGAACTGATAGAAAACTGCTGGTTTGTATTATTCCTTAAAATTATAAATAATATTGTATTTTCGTTAATGTATAAATGTGTTGCAGCAAGGAGGAATATGTTTTCATTTAAAAACTATTGTTCATTACAGCAAAAGATTCAAAAGTGTTAGCGCAGCTCAGTATCTATAAATAATTCATGGAGTCCAAGTTACGAAATCGGCTCAGTCCAGAGACCTCGGGGACCAACATTATATCAGGCCAGTGGAGCTAGCCTCTGTTTTTACAAGCATCATTGGCGCGTAAAATATAAACATATGTTTGGGTTTAAGCACCTGCTATGTTTAGTATTGTTTTACTCTTTGTAATGACCTGGAAAAATACATTGTCTCCTGACGGGAATACGCATACAACATACAATACAAAGTTAACCCATGATAATGAAAATGTTACTTGTGTTGATATTAATCAATCACTATATCGTCGCTACTTAAGTAAGGTACCAATATTTTATTATAAATCAAAAATCCTTGCTGCATTAAAATCAACACAAAAACATCATTGAAAAATAAAACGATTCTATAGGTTAACGCCTTCAAATTTCCACGCAGACATTCAAATATGTTGCAGCTCAACGGATTGTAGACACTAACAGCTGATCCCTGACAGTGGCAACAAAACCGGAACAGATGAAGATTCATTAGGGTTTTTAAATTTACCAAATGACACAATGCTCTATTGTAACAGCGTTTGTGTTACAATAATGCCTTTTGTATTATTTAAATCAGTACATTAAAAGGCAAGTATGATTTTTATGATCCTTTTTCCTAAGTCCATATTAAACGTAGGAAAAACTTAGGTACACCGTTACAAAGACATTTCCTGCAGATGTGCACGGCCGCATTATAATAAACTGTTGCCTTTAAGAATTATAGAAAAAATGTGAAATTATATGTGTGTATTGTGGGAGTAAAGTAAAAACGCGTAAAATTGCCAATTAGCTCCCCCGGAAGACAATATCGCACTTAACTTCCATAATTCTAATAACTATTATAAGACATATTCAAACATACATATTTTCCTAGGTATTTTTTACTAAAACAAAAGCTACATATAATAAGCTTAACAGGCACATTAAGATATAACCGTAATAAACACATAATAGTTTAATATGTTGGATATAAATAAATTAACTTAATGAATCGTATTAGTCGTATGAATCGTATTTGAAAGAAATATAATACTGGCAACCTATAGGGAATTAGTTAATAGATGCCCAGTAAAGATAATATAGGGGAAATGTAATGTGTTATTGCTTTTAATATATCGGTAACCAATTGTCACAGAACAAAGATTCAAGATACTTAATTGTTTGTTTTTTAGCTGAAATTAATGGTGCCAACAAATTTTATCTATAGACTATATAAAGCCCAAATCAACATCAGAGAAATTTGGTACAAGTAATTTCAATGTTATTCTTAATGGTTTACTTTGTCTACCGTTGGAGACTGCAGGTAGGGTAAAACAGTTTTCAATAGGGGTTTTTTATTTTGATTTGCGAAAGGCTTGATATTTTACTTAACAATCCATCATTACATACTTTTTCTCGATTAGAAGAATCATTTTGGATCAATTTAACCAAGCTGGAATACATCAGGCACCAGGGCTTAATAATTTTACATAAATCCCCATGCATCTAATTTTTATTTATTTATATAAGTTGTAAGCTAGAAAAATCAAAACTATTGTGAGACTCTTGTGTTAACGAATGAGGTGTAGACTCACCACTGAAGAGTTTGCCTGTTGCAAGTAGGTGGAAGCAGTAGGCAGTCCTTATTCCACCACAGGTTTGTGGCCAACTGTCCTTGGCGGGCTCTAGATTTGAAGCATCTGTTGATTGCAGAGCTGGTTCGCGCAAGGGCGTCGCTTTGAACCTCAGATCGTATAAAATCTATCAACAGTTGGGAATAATTTACTTGACTATGAAGTAAAGATGGACTTATCATTAGTCCATTCAAATTCTTTCAGTCCTACTTTATTCAAAATGCTCAAAGCTTTGAGGGTTTCGTCAGGTGAAGCAGACTCATCTAAAGGGCATAACATTGACGCTTATTGGTCCGATGCGAAACCTAGCTTTTCTAGTGCGCTTATGTCTAACTCAGTTTCAAGTTTGTCATAAAAGGTAGGGAAATGGAATGTTATTTTGCTCAGTTGTTATATCCTACGATTTTTTATTTTAATTAATAATTCTCTATGAACTTTTAGTGGTTAAGAGCTTTCGCATAATTTCAAAGAAATGGGGATAAGACTAAATCAACTTGCTACCTGTGGAGCCTTGTTTAGTATTAAAAAAAAATCAGAAATTTTTCATCAGGGTCAATTTTCTTGTACCTATTTTTTACCTTTGGTGATTCTTGACACACATCTTTGGCAGACATATTTTTAATACCATACGAGTTAAGATTATAAAATGTAATTTTAACTTAACTGTATATACATATTTCAATATAGAGTAGTTTTTAGTTTTTATATTTATGATACTTATAGTTACTACATATTATATATAGTAGTGTGTGTGTGTGTGTGTGTGTGTGTGTGTGTGTGTGTGTATGTGTGCGCGTGCGCTCGCTTAGCGTAGCGTACAGAGGCTACTTCTCAAGGATCAACATAATTTAGAAACTAATTAAGATACCAAAGAAACACCCTGAAGAAACTTTTCGTGACTTAACTTTCGTGACGGAAACTGTCCGTCCTGATAAGAAGTCTGCTGATAGCGTAAAGCTGTAAACATCCTTCGCTGTAACATGCCATATTGGAGCTCCACTTAACTTTACGGTAGTAAATTGTCTTAAAAACAAACATCACCTCCGTGTTTAACTTGAAATTACAAGTCAATATCTTCAGTTCTCTTTTGAAAGTTTCAAACATGTCAGCAGGGCAACGAGATAAAAAAAGTTAAATTGTTCATCCACTGAGGTATCACATGGAAACTTAACTTAGTCTACTTATTATGATGGTGATTTACTTTGAGAAGTACGCATGGTTATAGGATCATATCACCCCTACTGTACGTTCTAGTAAATTCTACCCATAGAGTAGTCAATGATTGGTTAAGGTCCTTCATGAATTACTCATTTCGCATAACTATGTTCTCGAATATAATTTAATGATACAATATAATTTATTAATACAATATGGACGTGTATTTAATACAATACACGTCCATAGAGAGAACGTCGTGGTGTGTTATGGCCACAATGAAGCTTCTACATTTTTTGTTGCTCAAAAATGAAGCTTTCGTAGTTCCAGGATATTTAAAATTGAACCACGTTTTGGTAAAAATCCAGTTTAATTTCCTCATAACTTTTTAACATATCAGTGGTTTTTAACAGTAGTTCTGCACAAAGATTTTTGAAGTAAATGATAAGTATTTTTTGCGTGATTGACTCCATAAAACTCCAACAATATTATTATATTTTGCAGTTAAATTGATTAAACCTGTTTAGTCACTTTTTTAATCGCTTCTAAAGAAAGAACTCAAAGATCGGCTATAGAAATTATTCTATACTCCATTCCCAAATCACAAATGGAATTGGTGTTATTTTTAATTGTTTACCTTGAAATAGATTCTTATGAAGTATTTTTAAGTTATAGACGAACAACGTTTGCTTTTCTGTACATCACACATGTTAATTTTATATTCCATAAACTTTACTCATATGAATTCAGGAACTGATTAACCTATAATAATATTATTTGTACTTAATCAATATCAACTAAATTTTTGTCAATTATTCTGTTCTTTTACATCATGTATAAATGCAAGCTACCTGTCAAGCATTTATAAATAAAAGTCCAAAACCATCATTTTTATTTTCAAGTATTTTATTTTAAACATTTCCGGCCGCTACAACAATAGTAGTCGCCATTACAAGATTCCTTTATGTTCACATTTCAATAGAGTCGGGCAAAGTCCAAATTCAGGGTTTTCCTTCTTTATCGCTTCCCGGTCAGTGTCTACAGTCCACTCATCCTGTCCACTTGCAGCTCGTCCATCAGTAGACGATTATTTTCCAAAGGCCATCAGTTGCCGTAATATTATCAATTAAACATACCACTTGTTTATAGATGTTAGTTCTTAACCTTGTGTAAGCAGCATACTTTTAGTTTTATTTAATTGTAAGAAAAAACTGAAAGACAGTGTTTCAAGCCTCTAGTGATTCGTGTTCGCGACCACCTCGAACGGACTTTAGGCCTTCATCATCATGCTAAATCCCCAGGGGCGCCCCTCTTCACGATGTATATCTACGTCCTCCCCCAAGTGCCAACGCAAGGATTAAAAGAAGGTGCGTGTCCCAAAAAACCAAATTTTCCGATCTTAACTTTTTAGTCAATTCAATTAATTTTGAATGTCTGCCATTTTGCAAAACTAGCTATCGATAGGCCTAAGCCTTCCCACACTACCATTTAGGAAATTTTAATTACATCTTGTTCTAATTAAGTCGGGCAAGTTTCTTGATGAAGTGACTTGTTAGTTGTTCGTCAACAATGTTTGGTGACAGATGCGGTGTCGTAGCCGCATGATACACTGGGGTCGCATGCGTTATCTCTGTCACATCATTGATAAAAAATAAAGTATGAATTAGCATTCTAGAAAATAGAATTCACTCAATTCGGCACTTTATTATCATAAATATTGGTTAATAGGCTATGATGTAATGAGTGAAAAACTTTTCAGTTTGAAATAGTATTTAAAACGTACTTGTTTAAAATGCGAAATGAAAACGCTTAGGAATTAGCTTTTTCATTTCAATATCATTAGTGTTTTTTAAATTATAAAATAAAATATTTTATGTGTTACATAGAATACACAGCAATAAACAATCAAAACTATAGCGTTTACATCCTCTTATAGAAGGCAAACGCTTATTCTTTATTGGGCCACGATGCCTAGTCCACGATGGATTTAGCCTGAGGGTATTTGATATCAGGTAGTATTCTATGTGTGTTCTGGACAGAATATATGATTAAAGAACAACATCTCAAATATTTAGTTATTTTAATATAGGATTGTATTTATTTAATAGATTCATATTAATGCGTTGATATTGTGCAAGTATTATGGCATCAGAGATTTTAAAGATATTACAAATATAATGAATGTTGAATTCTACTTTAAATTCTTGGATGATAATTATACCGTCTCAAAGAAAATATTTCAGATTTTATTTAGAGATTTAAAACTGTTATGATATTATCTTAAAAATCTAGTAACGTATCTAAAGTGGTAAGAGGTTCGAAATGTAATTACTCAGCGTCACGAAGGACGCGGACCGTGGCGATACCGGTGGTTACAAATTACGTAATGACCCAATATGTTACTGCCGGTCCGCGGGCCACATATTTCACGTTTATGTTTAGAGAAATTGCTTACTATGTTTATCACACATATTTCTTTATACTGTATTTGCTAAAATAATATGGGGTTTATTGAGTAGGTCATTTTTATATTTTCTCTCTCACTTTATTAACTAAGAGGTGATATTATATAATTCCTTATAGCATAAAAATACAATAGGTTGATCTTTGTTCAATTTTGTCGTGAGCACAATGTTTTTTTTTTCATTCATGAATCGATTTGTTCATAAAATATGTTGTTAAACCTGGAATAATTTTGTATTAAAACAATCTTGAGCAATTTTACAATTTGATTTATATAAATTCTTTCCTGTCAATTTGTCATGAGTCTACTTTTAATTAATTCCACTGTATCATTTACAGGTATGTTTGAGAACAAATTCGACAAAGTAAATAAATAAATAAATAAATAAATAAATAAATAAATAAATAAATAAATCTTATTTCGCCAAAAAAAACAAAGGTACATACAATTGCATACAACTTCCCAGGTACAGATATTATACAGCCAACTAAAACGTAAGTTTAAGCTACAGTACTGTGAAAAAACAGAACTATTTACATGATAAAAATAAATAAAAATATACAACATTTAGACAGAGAAAATATCACAGCATCACATACAGTTTATTAACAATCAACAAATAAGCACAAAATAAAATACAAAATAATACAAGCTATACTGGGAAATAACAGATTTTAAGGCAAAATAAATAGGGATCCCGCAGGAAGACCTGATTTGGGATCGCCATCACGTGAATGTAAAATGAAATAAAAGGACTCAGCTAGCAGCAACTCGTAACTCGAAAATGAAATATCAAATAAAAATTAACGTTTATATATTACCAATATCTCTGTGCAAACTACAAAATAAAATAAATAAATAAAAAATCCAAAAGATCCATTACATTAACACATTGATTTACAAATATAACAAATCAAATCATCCTCCTAGCAAAGAAAAAAGATGAGACAGTGGGCATAAAAAAGTATTCCAAAGCCAAATTGAAAATTTCTATACTATTATTTTCAAGACATTTTCAGCATTTTCTTGTTCAAAAAGCCATTTCTTTAGTTTTTTCAAAAATTGTCTATGTGTTAAGAAATCATCGATCTTTAAGTTTAAAATATTATATAACCTAGGTGCTACACTACTGTAAAACATTTGATGAGCTGTTAGAATAGACTTAGGTACAAAAACGACTTCATATCTCCTCAAATTATAAGTAGTTACACGAACTCCACTGAATGCAGAGCTTCTAATAAAAAAGATTTTTAACACTTTATAAATATCTAGGTGGCGCAATGGAAGAATTTTTAAGTCGACAAAGATAGGCCATGAATGACAAATCCATAAGAATAACATTGAAATCGATAATTAAAAAATTAAAACGTCTTCAGATTTCCACGAACATATGCAAATATATTGCAGCTCATCAAATCCAGGCACTAACAGATAATTAGAGGCTCATTGGCTTACAGCGGAAACGGAAGACAGCGCTCAACTTGTTACAATAATTGTTTTGAGATTAGCATGAGTTAATAACTACCCAGTGGTAGCATTAATATATAACTGTTACCGAATTGTCTTATAGGCGACTATTGTCCAAATCTTAGTGGCAGGTCTAGACAAATAATCATTATTATAACAAATAATCAAATAAATGATATGATTACGTTGTTGTTTAATTACTGAAACACGAAGGATTCCAATTCTGAATACTTGTTAGCCCCAACAGTCAACAGACATTTCTGATGAAGCTAAGAATGTTACAGTTAATTTATTATCGGAAAAGTCAAGGAAAAAATTTTAAACGTTAATATTTATTTATGGAATCGTATAATAAAGAAATAAGTGAAAATATCTCTGAAAACGTAATAGGGGAGAGTGGGGCTAGTTGAGACAGTTTACAGATTTTATTTTTTAATGAAGCTATTGGTTGTACTAAATTATAGTGAATATAATATTTTGAAAGCTCGGACCTTTGTCTACATGTATATTATTTTTATTTCAATAAAAATTCATTTTACAAATTTTTAGAATTTTTTTTTAAGCAACTCAAAGTGTCTCAACTTACCCCACATCGGGGCAAGTTGATACCAAGAGGGGGCAAGTTGATACTGTGGTAAAAGCGATTGATATTATAGAGGGCTGGAAAAAATTCTGAGCTAAATCAAGAAAAAAGACTTTAATTATAATTATAAACTAAAGTAACCGTGGCTTGAACCCTGGGAAAATTGCGAGAGTACATATTTATACTTTGTTTGAAACTCATTGTTGGTGGTAGTGAGTTCATGTTTTGGTTTTGATTTTTGCGGTCTTTGGCCATCACTCGTTTGTAAAACACGTTTTACAACTGATCATCTTTGTTTTTACTGATCAGTGATGGAAATTGTCCACAAAAATCAAATCTCGCATAAAAATAAGTTGTATCAACCTGCCCCCGAAGAAACATATCAACTTGCCCCCAGTGACCACGTGCATTAAAAACTAATATAACCTTATTAAATATGTTACCTGAGTAATTGAAAACTATATTATTTTACTCATTAAAAGCTGCTGAATACGATGAGTCCGCATTTCACTGTTCCCGACAAAGACTTAGCCCACTTATTTCCACTCAATCTTGACATGAAAAATTTGCTATCTTGGCAAAAAAAAACACAAATATTTCGTCACTCAGAAACGAATGGCAGCTGGACCATAAAACTGCTTACATCACTTCGTCACTGTTCAGAAACATTATACCAATCACCCTCTTGAATGTACGCTTGCGCGTTGAATTTTAATAATTTTTGTATCAACCTGCCCCCGTATCAACTAGCCCCACTCTCCCCTACTTGTGTACCTATTGGAACAGTCAGAGGTATATCCCGGCTTATTTATTGACGATCTATTCTATGTTGAAAGCTACAATTCAAGTTAAAAATAAGTTGTCAGTGGTTTTACAAAAGTAGTTGATTTTTTGAAGCGCACAAACGTTGGCTGTAAACCAAAGAAAGCTAAAATCTTCGAGTTAGACGAAGTGAAACAATTATTGCAAAAAGCTCAAGATGGACAGTATCTATGATCTTCGGTATTAGTGGAGCTTGCCGAATGGATGAATTGTCCAAGATGATCAGTCTAACTCGAACCTATCAACTGTGTTCCAGCATTGCGATAATTGCACATTTACGGTGAATAATTAATTTAAATATAAAGATAAAAAATGTTAATGACCCTATAAACAATAGTTGCTGCTCAAGTTGTGATTATTACAAAGTAATCATTTAATTATTAGCTATTTCAATGTGTGTTTCATATCAATAAAATAGTTGATTGTTTTTACATTGTGTATTTATTTGTTCGTCCTGGTAGGAGGTTGTAAGTCGTATATCGACATTGCTTCGAGAGTAAAGCACATTGCCTCCTTCATGAAAATCGTCGCCCTCGCAAGCTCACTTAACACACAAATAACTATTTCCTGTCAAACCCCCAAGTAATGGGGGTTTGACATAACACAATGGTACCAATTTTGATCTATAAGTGAATGAAACCACAGTGAGTGATTAAAAGGCAAAATAAGTGGTTTACTTAAGATTTTGTTCTTGCTCAGAGGAATAAAGTGTATTAAAATTTTCCTTGTTTGTTTCATTATAATTTTCAAAATAATGTTTATACCATTTCTAATAATATAACAACACAAACCTCTTGAAATCAATTAACTTTGCAAACTTTTGACACTTATTTTTTTATTTCGAAAAATAATGTTATACTTATGCTTTTTATATCAATAGCTTATGTTTCTATGATCCACTGGTAGAAAGGCTATGCCAACTATTATAAAGATTATTTAATTATTACGCTTAAAAATGATGTATGAACATATTGATTCTCTGATTTTCCAATCTTAAGAGTTTGTGTGGAAGAACACTGCAAGCCCTAATAATTATCATAGTTATTTGTCTTGACAAAATAAATTGTATTGGCGTTGCAAAATATACTTACATTTAATAAATATCAATGCAATACTAATTAATAATTTTCTTTCGTACGTTTATCTTAAAAATACGTGTACGAACATAATAAACATAATGTAACTGCATTAATTTTCAGGTTTCAAGGATTTTTTATTTAAATAATAATTGTTAAATTTCCTTTGAGGACATTAAAGAACTATCATGATCAGAAATGGTATTGAAATTTTGTTTTGTGGATTAAGATTTAAAAAGTGTTTTGTGATAAAGAAAAAATACATTTAGGTACCAGTTATATGTTATATTTGATCTTAGCACGCGTAATATATCATAAATATGTTATTCATTAAATAAGCTTAAAATTAGTACGTTAAATCCCATGTTGCTATATTTAATTACTCTTTCATTAATAAAAATATTACGTGGGGTAAAACTGAGTACGACTGATAATGTTATATCATATGGCTTTCAATTGCCTCTAAAGTATCTGTTTTTTTGGTTTTATGATTTGAATGAATATTAAGGGTTTAGATTGCCAACTTAAATTTTCTTTCAAACCAAGTGAAACGAGCAACGAATGTTCCTTGTAAAAATGTTATTGTCCGAAAAAGTATAATAAACAATAAACGACAAAGCGATTGTTCGAGCAGTTTGTTGTAAACTGCTTCACTGCTTAGGGTTTGACAAGGCTTCAGCGGTGTTTGCTGGAAACCAGTTGAGAAAAACAAAAGATTATAAAGGTGCGCTAATCAGAAACTTCAGGTGGTAAGTTTAATCCATGTAATTTTACTGTAAAATCAGTTCCAGCCTCGCCCAGATCTCCCACACATTCTCTTCTTCAATTATTGCTTGACAGTTCAGGGCAGTGATTGATTTTCTAAAGTATTGTGAAACGTATTTAATGGAGATTATTTGTGTTACATTTAACTCACACTAATATCCAATGTAACATAAAACTGCTACTTTGACGTAATTTTTCTTTATTTGAAAACTCAAATGCAAACTTAATCCACAAAATAAAAATAGCATTTCCAAGCCTTAAAGTTCTTTGTCATGTTCAGAGGACAGTTGGCGAAGGTCCTAAAAATGAAATGGGCCTGTTTCAACACAGTTATCGTAACTTTATTTGGTACATATTTTTTAAAGAAACTTCACTCATGCTCTATATTTCAACACAAACTCTTAAATTGAAGAATAAATTATCCAAGAAGTTGACACTTTATACAGACTGGAAAAGTGAAGTAAAATGCATTTAATTCAATTAAAAAAAAGAAATAAAAACACAAATATTAATTTTTTGTAATAAATCAAGAGTTTATAAAGATCAATAATCCCAGTAATTTTGTATTACTCTTATTGGAAGTTTTATACGAATTTTAAAAATGACAATTGAACTCACAAAGCAAAATTCTTAATGCACTTAGTCATTTTAAATAAGCAAGATCAAACATGATTAAAAAACCTTATTTTGTCTTTTATTCACTTTCTGTAAAGGCATGGAAACCTAGACTGGTGCCATTTTGTCACAAGTTCTTAGTAAATAAACACGAAAATCTTTTAACTCTAACTTTGTTCCACATTATCTATTGGTTTTTACCATTATATAAACTATAAAATAAATAATAAAAAAACTTTTTTTGGTATGCTTTAATAAGACAATTTCCGGATTTTCTATAAGAATATTAGAAAGCAAACTACATTTGCTCTATTTCAACCCATTAAACGATCATAAATATACTAATTATTCTACTGAGATCCTCACTTGTGTTTAGGTGTCTGTAGATAAATGCGTATGTGCACGAGGAATTCTTCAGTATCACCAACTTTTCGCCAAGTCCTACATACTGTACTCTGATGATTTTATTGTAACGATTTGGGAAAGTTTATTATTAAATTATTTTAAACACATGAAGTTATTAAAGTATAAATGTTTATACAAGGAATGGGATACTAAAGTTGGCCAAGGGGAGGACCGCATTCAGCCATAAATATGAGGACATAAAGTCTTAAAACGTCAGTATTATATTAGGTAAATATCATACCAAACCCTAGTTACAGAATCTAAATAAAATTAATTAAAATATACTGTTTTTTTCTTAGTATTCTTAAATTTAAATGCTCCTTAGAATAATTATATTTTATGGTCGCTTTGATATTTGAATAAAATATACTTAATCAATACAAAGAGCTAAACTAAGTAATATTATTAAAAATACGTTGAGTCAAATCATTACTAACCTTAGTTGAAAAGCATAATTATTTGTTTTGTGAACCAAATTCAATGTTGTGATCTCTGACGTCTTATTGGAGATCCCAGCCGACTTCAATGTTGTCGGTCGACATAAAATGTCGTTTCAATAGACCGTAAAATCTGCTGCCACAATATCTCTTGGGGCATTCCGGACACGTCGCACAGTTCAACATGACTGCTGATGTTGCATATCATTGACATTGGTACTGCTGTTGGAGATTATTGGTAGAGTAGGAATTAATTGAAGCAATCACACTAGTACACTATTTGAAAAGTAATATCAACCTTGAAATGTAACTATACAAGTATTTACAAGTGTATTCAGTTGAAATAAGTGATATCAAGATATTTAAATATCAAACACATGTTCTAAGGTTTATTTGATACTTACGTTTCACTTATGCATAGCAATCAACTATACATTCTGAAGCTTGTTAACAGCTTTGTATAAATGGCAACGCTACACAGAGATAGTCACGATACCTACTTGCTCATAAATGGATATAACATTGTTGAACTGATATTCGTGGATAATAGCACCAAATAAAATTATTATTACTGTATTATTAGATTCCTTTCAAAATTGCGCAACAGAAACATTGAGTTCTTGAGATAACACTAGATATCATTTAAAAATGTTATTTTGAGTAACAATTTTCTTACAATTGAAATTTTTTTTAATTTCAATAGGAAACTAGTGCTGTTAAGGATCAATTTACGTTGCCATTGCAAGTAACATTAAAAAGCAATGCTCTAATTCGAAAATATCAAACACTGACTTTCGCAGTTTCTATTTGTTATTCATATAACGTAATGTAAGTGATGTATCTTGTTAGTTACTACTTGAGTTTTATTTTCTCTTTTTATTTGTTTGGTTTCAGTCTTTCTTAGAGAAGCGGCTGCAGAGGACCACAGTGGTGCCGCTGACTAACTTCCTCTAGAGAAATCAACGGGAGTGTCGTAGGGGAGCTGCCTGGGGCCCATTTCGTTCACCCTTTACATTACAGACCTATCCAACTAAGTAAATCACGGCAATGTGCATGCATACGCTGATGGAATTTCCCCTATAGTGTCCAAGTTTTCCCAAGTTTGTGGTGTCCCTGCTGGCCAAGTTTTTTGGGCGTGGTACTTGCAGGTGCCTAAATGTTTCTGGAAACTTCAAATATGTTTCTTCATTGCCTATGAGAAGATTTTGAGGGCTGTACAGCAACATTCCATCCTTCCAGGAGCAGTTAGTCCGGTCCTTGGTGTTCTCACTGCTCTTTATAGGGGTGGGCACGGACTGATTCCCTGGGTTTTGCCAGTGAGATATGGATTCTCCAAACCGGGTCACATAAAGTTTCCATGGAAATGCCTATTATACGCGACTCGACCCGCCTATACCGATGCACGTAGTGGATGCTCCGGCTCCATAAATTGCCGAAATCACCAAAATTATACTAACTACTCACTTCTAAAGTACCTTTATCTGATTAATTTCGTTTCGAGGTAGGTGAAGCAGTAAATGTTCTAGAGCATAATCCTAGATATAACCGCAACAAAACAGACATGCGATCTTTGAAATATGCAAAGGAGAAGCCACAGAAAAGCTGCTTGATATTCCACTAACATGGTTTTTTATATTTAATTGGATGAGTTGCAGTAATTTATTTAAAATGCCATTTTATTAGGTACTATAAGATACGATACGCGAATAAAAGTCAAATTATTAAATAAGCATACAGCGCTTATTTAGTGATCAGGTCAGATAAGTGCTTTGAAAGAGATCAGTTAAGGCAGAGATTGGGCTTAGTTATTTCACAACGGCCAGGTGGAGGAATCCGTGTGCAGCCGTGCTCTATTACTAATCTCTTGCATGTGCCAACATCATTACCAGGAAATAAATGTCTCCGGCAAATGTTTTACCTCATTTATTCCATTGGTAGATGGTAGCAAATATCTTCCTTTGGATGCTATCGGACTCATCCTATCGGACGCCATTTGCCCCCTGCCATTGATTGTAGGGTGCAGCATCGTCCACGTGGGTTGCAGGCTCAAGAGGAGCCACAATATGTGATATAGCATTTTTGCTCACAAGGAGATTTTTTTCTGAATGCAGCATTCGGCACGGGGTAGTGCATTTTCAAAGCGTTGGCTGGAGGTGGGGAGGTGATGTTCTTCCTACTTTGACCCCACGCTTTAAAACGGTTTTCCTTGTGACCTTAAGAACCTCGCAGTCTTAAGAAACTGGCTTTCAAATAAAAATGTAAAGAGTATTTTGAAAATCTCTGAAAATAATGTTTAATTTATTTTCTATCTGATTGTTAGTTAAGCATTGTTCATTACTTGAGTTGTTCTGTAAAACAGCATAAACTGAAAGTCGCAAAAATAAAGACATACTTATGCATTTATTTATTTATGTTTTTATCTTCAGTTATGAGTAAGACACCAAAGTTGATAGCTTATTAGATGATTATTATTTCACGCCTAAAGCATTTGGAAATGTCAGTGATTCAACTATTTTTGCCTTATTTGAAAATTTGTGATCTTTTAAGTCATATTTCAAGAAACCTGCTGCAAAAGATATTTAGAGAAACGTTTACAATGGTGGTTCGCTAGAAATGTTTAATTGGAGTGCTGGGCTATTTATACAGATATCTGAGGAACGATTACACAGCAAGGCTGTTAATAGGGTGATTTCTAACTAATATAGATGTTTGCAATAATAATATCAACCTATTACTTTGATTGGTGTGTACACTTGTTGAGTGAATTCCTAAACAAATACGAATTTTCGCATTACAACTTTGTTTATTTATATGTTTGACTCAGGGTTAGACAACCTACAGGGTGTTCATTACAGAACTTTGATAATATTTCATTTATGCCAAACTGCTATACTCTTTTGCATGTATTTAAAATATTCGGTGTTTGATATAATAACCAATAATTGCTAAGAAATTATTTCAATTCGATATAGTCACTGGGTATTTGGGCTATCTAAACGTAAATAGCCATAAAAGAACAGAAATTAAATAGAATTTTATCGAAACAGTCAATCTTGTGGTAGTTATTGAAAATCTTAATTTCCAGCCTTCATTGCATAGGTGTTTCCTCAAAGGTGAGAATAACGCTATATAACTGATATCAAATGCATAAGTTTCGTTTTGGCTTTTTCAGTGAAGCAGAAGTGGTTGTGAAATGTATCATATCACTCTCTTCTTTGGTAGAAAATTTACAAAAATCATTGAATCGGTTACTAGCACACACTTATTCAGACGCTCATGTTCTTTTGTACCTGATAAAATATAATCAAACTGTAACATATCAAACTGTATACACTAAAATGATTAAAATATGAATAAAAAATTAGTAAATCATATTTAGTTTTAAATATTTCATACATAATTTTCTATTCAAAATGGTCAAGTCAACAATCATATATTTCCAGCAAAATTGTATTTTGACATATCACTAAAACAATAATACTCCTAATATCAGTATTACAAAATGCGTATATAAGCACAGCGAAATACAAGCCAAGGCCATTAGCATATATATTACCCGGATTACCTTACTGTGTCTGGATATAGTGGTGTCCGGTGTAATAAGTTTCATAATTTTGTTTGATCTCTTTTGCTTATAGTTTTCTAAAGTGGGCTAAATATTTTAATTTGTATTTTTTATGACATTAAATCCATACATTTAGCATTATACTAGGAGAAAATTTTGGCCCTTTGCATAATGCTTACCTCATAGAAATACAATGTATAATTATTTACATTTCCTATAGAAGGCAGTATTATTGATATTAATGATTTCCCCATTTCTAGTAAGCTAAAAAAATCACTCGTTCCTCGTATTTTCTCCCTCTACATAAATACTTTCACTCACAAGATAGCAATTATTTTACTTGATTTAATACTTGATAAACGTCATAGTTCACTGTAAACTAAACTGCTGGCAAAAAGAGGATGATTAGATCAATACAAAATACAGAGTGAGTTTTAAATCCACCCCCCCCCCCCACCATACTTTTTAACATATCTAAAAAATATCAATTCCAGATTACGCCTAAACATTGTTGGGCAGGAAGTACTTCATTTTGAGTGGGTGGCCATTTTCGGCCGTCATCTTGGATCCGCCATATGGGATAAAAACTGTTTTTCAAATGTTAAGGTGGTGTTTGTCCCATCATTTTAAACACGATTTTGCACTAGTTTCAATGTCGCAGTCAGTTTTTAAAAATATTCACCCATTCTTAAGATATTAAGGTTTAGTAAGATTATATTTTACACTCATTTTAACATCATGCATTGTAGAAATCCCTTAACCTCAGAATAAAACTAAGTAACTACAAGTAACCACCAGCAGTCTTTGTCGAGCCATTTTCACCTGATTCTGATGAATTTAACATAACATTTTCCGGTGCCATCTTGGATCCTCCATTTAACAAGCTAAGTTATTAAAAGTGAAAATGTGATATTGTGACCTATTAGAATTTATTATTTAGTATTCAATACGGTCAATGGGCTTCGCCCCCTTCACAATGTTTTTCAAATAAAATTTTACATGTATCCCTCATGGGAGGGGTATTTGAATCGCAAAGTTTTACAATATTAATAATGTAAGCAGTTATTTTTAAAATTTATTCTACAAGATTAGCTATACTCGTTTTATTGGAAATTTTATCCTCTAGATAAACGCCCCATACACTTTTCATCGTATCTCTCATGGTTTTCGTGTTGATTGAAACAATTTAAATTGAAAAACTGACCGGAAATTAATTTTTCATGATGGTGGCTGGAGCACAACAGGGATTATCAGGGAATTTTGGGGTTTAAATTAGGGAGGTTTACTTAAAAGCTTTGCGAAGTTTCAACATTGTCAGGGGTTTTTAGATCGATTTTGTTAAAATACCTGGACTCTATTGTTCATCCACGGCACGTACGCACATTATATTTAGGAAATATGAATTCCAAAATAACAGTATATTGACCTTTGATCAATTTCCATCCAGGAATGGTAGCTAACTAAAAATATTTCCATAAGTAGAAATAAAATAGAGGAGCTGATAAGCCTAGTGAAAATATCTATTGGAACCTACTTTGAACGCGATGACAAATACTATTTACATAAAGATTAACCTCTAATGAGGTCCCATTGCTTATCATTTTCAAAAATCTGCTTTTATGAGATTTGGAATAAACCATTGCATGGATTGAGGCAAAAATGTTATCCTAACAAAGATACATAGACGAAAATAAATGCATTTCCAAAGGCAATAAATAGGAGGCAGTCGGACATTTTCACGAAATGTTGTCCTTAATTTCTGTGGTGCTACTGTGATTTTAAGTGCCTGGACTACGTACTGACATCGTTGCAGCGACTCTGCATGGGTGGATCGTTCCACTACAAGTGCGGATAGACGTGCCATCACCACAAGGACTGCAGAGATGTAGTTTGCTGCTTATAATTTAGTGAGCCGTAGCCGGACACAATACGAGCACATCACTGGTTTTGGAGCATGCAACGTTTTAGGCTTGCTCTGGGAAACGAAAAAACCCTAAACCAACGCCAGTCCAAGAAGGCTTGAAGAAGAGGGAATTAGATCCGTCCTCCGACATGCCGCGGTCTCCAGCATGCGGTCCCAAGCAGTCTCGAGTTCTGGTCTCCCCCTGAAGTGATGTGAAATAAAGGTCGGGCCCATTTTGACGAAAAAGGCTGTATTATACGACTTTTTACAAAAATGCTGTATTGTCAGGCTTTTTGATGAAAATGTCACGTTTCTCAATGGAGCTGAAGTAGTTCCCTTTAGCCTTTCTACAAATATCGTAATTCATCAAGTCTATTTGTAGAATGAGCCATTTTTTTACAATAAGGCGGCTTTTTATACATCCTGATAACTGATTTTGAGTACTGCGTCATAACTATAATTGACGTTAGTTAATATTTAAAAGTTTAAATATTTATTTATAAATCTATTTTGAGAAGTAGACTACTTCATATGGGATATCATTACATTGACTAATACTGCACCACCGAGTTTGACTTATATATTTTGCTGCCGAGTTCACAACAGACTAAGCAGAACTTTGCCCCAAGTTATATAACTTAACTTGTCTTGAGATCTTTATCAAAGTTTCGTCCCACCCCTGTTGCGCTTGACAATTCTTTTCTCCAGATTGCATCAAAACGAATAAAAAGTAATAAAAATGTTCAATGTAACAAAATGTTATGGTGAATAAGAATTTAAATTGTAATAACTCTCTACTACTGTTGGTTGGTTGTAAGTTGTTGGTTGCATTACATTTCGAGACTTATTGGTTGCCTTATATTTACAGACTTATACTTGTGTTCATTACAAGGGCATTAGCAGGATAAATGTATTCAAGCACAATATTTAAAACATTAAAATGACTCATATAATTGGCAATATTAAGCCAACAGATTCACAATTTAAACTGAAAATGTTATTAGCATTGGAGTAGCATGTTACCATGTAGTTTAGTAAAAAGTATTGTTTTGATAGATTTAATAAGCATAGAATTATTAACATTTGTCTAAGAAAACTATAAAAGTTAAAATTAACAATAGGATCGCAAAAGATTTAAACAAAATAAAAGCTCTCGCTGAGTAAACTTAATACTTATTATTGAATCAAAATAAATAAGCATGTAAAAATATTTACTTTTGTGGTTTGTGGTGTGATCTTTTTTAAAATATCAGTACTAATTAAAAATATTAATTATTGGTTGGCTATGCCTATGCAGCAAGGCGATTTGCAGATTCAAGCTAGGACCGTAGAGACCATTATCAGCTGATCATATGAACATGCACTTCGCAAATACTGTGAAGTCAAAGTTTAATTGCAGTAATTTTCTTTAAATAATCAAAACATTACATACTTTAAAACTTTTACATCCAATGAATTCTTAACAATGTTCTATCTTTGTTAAATTTGTTGAATCGCAGGACGATTCCGATTCTAAATAATAAGAGGCGCATTCCAGCCTCGTTCTGACAAAAGCATCATACGGCCAATTAATTTTGAAGACCAAAGACCTTTTTTACTGTGGTATGAACTATATTTAACTAGATAACAAATACTAAGTTAATGAATGATACATTGTGTGAAGGAATATTAGTACGAAATAAAGTACTGTGTACTTCGGAGTGTAATTGTCATATTTGTCTGCATGAACGCTTATGAAATCACAACACTAAAATATATCAGCTAAGTTCCAGAAATAATTTCCATTGAAAACTTTATCATTTTTAGGTCTTACTCAAATAACGTTTGCGTTGAAAAAATTTCGATAAAAGTGAAAGTTGAATTTTGCATACTATGCGTTTGAAGTATTGGGTCTAGTTTTCTTTGAAGAATATCCACATTTTGCTTCATATTATTTATACTGAAGCTATATAACTAAGAAAATATAAAGCTCAATAGCAATCAATTTCATTCTTGAGCTATTGTTAAGAGATGCGAGGAAGTGAAAGGTGTTAGATCTACTCATGGGATATATTCTTGAAAATCGGCTCAGTGACGGACTTGTACGACGATCACAAGGTAATTAGGTTACGCAGTTTATATGTACTATTTTTTAGATTATATTTGTTTATATTTCATGTTTTTATCAAGTAACACAAGTGTAATCAATACATTTGAAAATATTACATAAAACATTATTTGTTTAAGGAGCAAAGGAACTAAGCTTAAAAAGGTTTACAACAAACCAATAAATTTGTATTAATTACTATTTAGTTGTACGAGTAGTCAGGAATGGTATACGTTTTACCAAGAATCACATCATCTACGGATATTGAAAGTAATAAGTTTAACACAGTATATGATATTGTTCATTGTTAGACTGGTACATTTTGAGATATGACTCCAAAAGTACTCTAGAATGGTTTATGCGGCTTTAAAATTCTTAAAGGTTTATAGTATTTAAAACACCACTTTTAAGAACATATAAAACCGTAATGGAAATACATCAACTCCAAAGGAATAATTTTTGGTTGTTTATGTAAAGAAAGATTTTGCTTAAATATTTCATTTTAAATAACTAATACTAATACTAAAGATATAGGAAAGTTATTATGTTTGATATAGGAAAGATATATTGGTTTGATTGTGATTAGGTAAGTTCCCCTTCAACGAATTTCAAATGAACACCTGTATTCCAACGTAGTAAAATATGGAATAGCTTTTAAGTATTAACATGTTACAAACATTGGATAAATGAAGAAAATTATATACATTAGTCTATTGACAAAAGGAACATAATGGTATTAGTTATTTCGTCTTCTTTCTGAAACTATGAACAACAAATTCCAACTATGATGCTATCACATTTTTATGTGCAGCCATCAGAATATAAATTACAAACTTGTTTTTTAACAGGACTATAAAAATGTATCTTAAAATGCCTATATCATTATTTAATTTGCTGTAACTGTATTACCCGTGTGTTCTTATGATTTTGTTGCTTTTCATATGCATTAATCATAAAATAAATTTGTTTATATGCAATAGGCTGAGGCTTAAATTACCTATCCTAATAACTGACAGCTTACAGCTTTGTTTATATTTCATCAAACTTGACGTGTAACTGCAAAGTGTTCATCCAGTGTTATTGTAGACTGAAAGCCTCGAGTGTAACATAACAACTGTGCATGGAACAATTTATGCTATAACGACCCGTTGTAGCTTTAAGACTACAACAATTGTATGTTTTCTAGCTCGTCAATAAAAACATATAAATTTTAATGAATAATTACTAAAATGTATTTGTGAGTTACCAGTTTCGTTAAAATGCCTGCCATAGTAATAGAAAAAATTCTATATGTTATGATAAAAATAAAATTAACCAATTTTTCTCCCAAAACATTATCGTTATTGATTTCTATTGTATTCTATCGTTTTCCTACCTAATTAATAGTCATGTTAATCACTCATTTTGCCAAAGCCTTCTTTAAATTATTGATGCAAAAGAAGTCAGTGAAAAGGAATGGTATTGTTTAGTTTATCATTCATCATGGTATTAATCTAACAGAATTTTTTTGACATCATGAAACTTCACAACAGATGCTGGAAAATGTTTCATGTAGGTATAACTAAAACCCTCAAAATTTGTGAGATTATAATATTTTAAAAGCTTTAAAAATATTCAGGTCATAAAATTATGCGTTTTTTGTACTTTGTAAAATAAAACGTTAACGTTTAGCCCTGAACTAGTTTTGAGCAATTCAGATTGATCAGATTAATAAAATAAAATGTTTATGGATTTAGTTATTTAATTTTGCTATCAGTATGAACAATGTCATTGTTTGGTAGCCCAAATAAACCAATTAAAGTATAATTTATAAAATTGCGATAAAACAATGTTTTATGTGTTGATATTAAGGGTCTGAAATAGATCTAATAACACGTCTTCGTTTCCATTGCACAGTGATGTGTTGTTTATAAATAGTCAAGGGCAAATATTAAGTTAACTTTTTCGTAGAATACGTATTGCAATGAGTCTCATAAAAATATGACAGATAAAATCTTATTAATGATGGCAAGCAGGGATATCTTTATGAAAGATTACTTACCATAAATTAACAAATACATACATGCGTTTTGTTAAATAAATTGGATGGATAAACGTATGATGTTTCATGACATGTTTTTAGGGATAAAAAATAAAATGCCCGTTAGGAAGTGTTCACGCACAATGTTGTTATTAATTCCGAAGTCACCAACATGAATGTACAATAGTTAATCCCATCCAACAAAACCCCATTCATAACGGAGCGGACCATTATTTATTGGGCTAGCAGCAAAACCAGGTAGTCAAAGCAGCCATTCATAACAAATGTTTTGAATGTGTTAAATTCGCTTGTTGACACCATCCGTCGTCTGCAAATATCAGTAATGATTTACACAGCAAGTAACAAATGGTTGATTGTAATGTCATCGTTTATAACCATTATGGTTACTGGACGTTGTAAATAGTTTGAAACTAACTTGGTGAATTGTTCGCTCTCATAGATTGTTTTAAAAAAGATCGTCGATTGAAGTTTTGATTTTTTATTGCACATTGACTTTTCAATCTTTCTAACTTATTGCAATATTACATTTGTAAAAGTTCATATCACTTATTTATTTTCAATCCCTTATTTCTTATTTTATTTATATTAAATAAATACAATTTTAATTGGTTTTGGAAAATTAGCTACTGTAGGCAAACTTATACTAGAATCAGCTTACATATTCTTCACAAGACGTTAAAACAGTAACAATAACGAATTTGTTCATGGACGAGGTCACTACTGAATTTTTTTTAACATTACTGATAGCAACTGTATATTAGTTAGTTAGATGATGTTCTTCCGTAAATCACCAATCACACAAACATATTTTCGTGAGGTAGGAAAAACTAAAAGACAATGTTAGCCGTTAGTTTTCCAATCTATTTGAATTGGATTCATTATTTTGTGGTGAGTACGTTCTAAAACAATGCCAAAATAAGTTCTACTTTGTGAAAAATCTTAAAATCACTACTAATAACGTGGAAGCACTTAAAAAAATGATGCGGCTTACAGCAATGATAGTAAGAATCTGGTATTATCTTTAATATCAACAATCAAATCTGTAGGTATAACAAAGTTGAGTAACGGAGTAATTGGGCGGAATTCTTAGTCCTCGCCGAAGCGAAACCCTTACTCAAACAACACTCAATCTGTTGTTCGTTCAATGTTCAGTGCCGTTTGAGGTTCGAGGGAATGATATCACAGCTGATTTCAAATTCCAATAAAATACATATAAGGATTGCCTGCAGATAAATAGCATGTTGTACATTTGCCGCTTGAAGTATATGTATAGATCTGAATGTATAGGTTTGATCGTGATGGCTGCGGTCGTAAAGCAAGTTCGTGTTGTGGTGTGTGTAATACTCATGTAACAAAAAGGACTGGGGGACTGAAATGTCACGGGATGTGCACTAAATGGCACCATTTGAGGTGTGTGAATGTAACTAGTAAAGAGTGCTCCTTAATTGAAGAACTAAGTGGAAAAATCAAGTGGTTTTGTCCCAAGTGCGACATTGAGGTTAATGAACTTCTTTCCTGCTCCAAAACAGGACCCGATAGTGATGCGATAGTGGCAGAACCTAGTCTTCACACAGTCTTGGACGAATTAGTAGCCTTTAAGAGTAAATTATCTGTGGTAGAAAATAGGGTTGACGTTATTGAAGCCTTTTGTAGCGGCAAGAATTGTAATGTTATTCCAGAAATTAACATCGCACTGACCCTAAGTGGGACTGTACCGAATGGAAATATCGATAGTGTAATCGATGGGGACATCGATGGATCGACCGTATCAAAGCAAGTAGTCGAATTGAACGACATCGATAATAAATCGAAGATGACGTCGACAACGCCATTAATGCACTCCACTAACTCTACTGATGTTTTATCAAAAGTGAATTCGGAGAAGAGTTTGTACAGCGATAAAGTTAAAACTCCTGTTGTATCTAACAATGTAAAATACTTCAGAAAGGGGCGTAACAAAGCTCAAACATCGGATTCACTCAATAATCACTCGGAACTGCAATCGATGGTTGCGCCAACGAAGTTATCGTCTGTCGTTGGAACTAACGGTACTATCTCGACACTGGAACCCGCTACGAGAAAACAATGGCTTTTTGCAACTAGACTCTCTGTCGGCACTACGAAAGAAACAATTTTAGAGCATTTGAAATCCATAGTGAAGGAAGAAGTTGTTTGTGATGAAGTAACCACAAGATTTCCTGATTACAAGTCGTTAAAAATTGGCGTTGGCATGGACGATGTTTCTGCTATTCTGCGACCGGAAGCTTGGCCCCAAGGGATTCTTGTTAGTGAATATCGGCCTAGGCAACATTCTAATATGGACAAACGAAAAAAAAATTTTTAGGGAAAAGGAGGCACTAGATAATTCCATAGTGTCTCAACTAGCCTCAGAACCTCATAGGCCTAGGCCTAATCAACAACTTCATCTCCCCATATCTGGGTCAGTAAATCATAGTGATTCTTTGCCTATTAGGCTGGCTTATGTGAATGTACAGTGCTTAAGGACAAAATTAAATTTAGTGTCCCTCTTTGTCGAGGAAATCAATTCTGATTTTCTCTGTATTTGTGAACATTGGCTGACCGAAGAGGAGAGGTTATGTTACGAGCAACTGGGTAATCTTAGGCTAGTGACTGTTCTGTGTAGGAGACTGTATGCACATGGGGGTGTTGGTATTTATGTTAAAAACAGTATACAAGTGAATGAACTTAATTTAACTGAATACCGCTTGGAATCGACACTTGAAATAGTTGGAGTGACCTATGAATGTGACAAAATGGGTAAACTGGTGGTGGTCCTGGCTGTTTATCGCTCTGATGGTGGTGACTTTGCAACTTTCATTGACCTTCTCGGAAGCTGCTTGGACATGATGTTGCGGAGATATCCTGGTGCAATCGTCCTGGTTGGGGGTGATTTCAACGTTGTACTCAATGTGGAAGGAGCACAAAATAAATCCCTATCAGATCTTTTGCGAAGCTTTGACCTTTACTGGACCTCGAAAGTGCCCACTAGGGGAAGTAATTGTTTGGACAGCGTGGCATCCAACGCTGACACGCAGGACCTGACGACAACCGTCCACTCGACAGTAATTGCGGATCATTTGCCTGTGGTATCTAATCTCCTCTCCAAACCGGTGAGTGTTTGTACTGAAATGCCTTGGCTAACCTCTTATAGCCTACAACATAGGATTTTTGATTCAACTAGAACCATGTATCTGATATCTTTATTGGAGAATACAACTTGGGGTCTTCGGGAGTCTCTTGTTGATTCTGCTGACGATTTGTTTGATATGTTTTTTGAGCAGTTAACCCGAAAGTTTGATCAGGCTTTTCCTGTCTCGTACTCTAAGGCAAATGGTAGCCAAAGTCAAAGTTTAAGGAGTAAGAAACTTGTTAAGAATTGTAAGCCTAAGAAGGCCAACACTCCATTGAGTAAGGATGCATGGTTCACTTCTGATTTATCTAAACTTAAAGCCTGGGTTTTGCTTTTGAATGATCTTTGTAAATCTTGTACCTCTCAGGAAGAGCGTAATAGACTGTTAAGTTTGTACAAAAAAACTAAGAAAGATTACAGGCTTGCTGTTGATAATGCTAAAAGGGATGCCATGGAAAAGCTGATTGACAATGCTCCTAACCCTTGCAAGGCTGCCTGGTCAATAATAAATCATAGTAGGGGCACGGGGGTTACTCGGAAATGTACAGCCAGCCCTGATGAGGCGAATGATTTTTTTGTGCAAACTGTCAATGATATTGCATCTTCTATGCCAGACAACTCACTGCTTGCTGCCAACAATGTTAATAGGCCTAGTCTGGATATGGAATGGACTAATTGGGCAAGTGTATCACCCGCTGACATAGTTAAGATTGTGAATAATTTCACAAATTCTCCAAGTACAGATGCCTATGGAATGTCTACTTCTTTACTAAAGTGTATTATCAACACCATTTCTGATCCTCTTGCGTACGTATTTAATATCTGTTTGAGGCAGGGTGTTTTTCCCTCAAAGCTTAAGCTCTCAAAGACAGTTCCTGTTTACAAGAAGGGAGACCCCGATTTGATGAGTAGTTTTAGACCAATTAGCATTATTCCCACTTTGGCTAAGATTCTTGAAACAGTTATCAACAGACAATTGTATTCATTTTTTGAAGTAAACAATCTGTTCAACCCTATGCAACACGGGTTTCGCAAAGGGAGATCCACTATTACCGCGGTAGAAGCCTTGACTCAGAAGATTAATGGTGCCTTTGAAAATCATGAAGCAGTCTTATTGACCTTGTGCGATCTGAGCAAAGCGTTCGACTGCGTGTCACATACAATCCTCTTGTTAAAACTTAAGAGATACGGACTTGGCGGAGCTTTGTTGCAGCTTTTTGACTCTTACCTTAGTGACCGAAGACAGGTTGTTACTATTCACGGAGCCACATCAAAAGTTGCCTCGATCAAGTATGGGGTCCCACAAGGTTCGGCTTTGGGACCATTGCTTTTTTTGATCCTAATTAACGATCTTGAGCTCAACCAAAATGCCCTCCTGTACGCTGATGATGCAACTCTCGTGTCTAGTGGAGTCGACATAACCTCACTTAAAGCCCATTCATCTCAGCTTTTCAATGAAGCCTCTCACTGGTTCCATATCAATAATCTCCAGCTCAATGTGGACAAAACGCAGACCTTGTTCTGTTCTCTCTGGACTAGGCCAGAGGTGGCTGAATTGCACGGTGAGCTAAATGCTGTCAAACTTTTGGGCATAATGGTAGATAGTAAGTTGAAGTGGAATGCCCATATTGATCTGGTTTGTACAAAGTTGTCGAGGGTTCTTTTTCTGCTTCGAAAACTGAAAGTTATAGTTTCTCAGGCTCACTTGATCACGGCTTACTACGGGCTCTTCCACTGCCATATTAATTATGGTTTGGTGTTGTGGGGGCATGCGCCTGGCAGCGCAAGAGTTCTTCTACTTCAGAAGGCCGCTGTGAGGATACTAACATCAAGTGGTTTCCGTGACCACTGCAAGCCATTATTTAGCAGTCTTGGCATCTTAACTGTACACAGCCAATTCATCCTGAACTCCCTGCTTCTAGTCAAAAATGAGAAACTCAGCAACCTTCAGACTATAGAACAGCTACAACCCTACAATCTTAGGAGTGGCAAGAACGTAGATATCCAAAGATGCAGACTGGCCCTCACTCAGAACTGCAATCCAACACTGGCCCTCAAGCTCTATAATAAACTACCGGTTAGCGTGCGCAATCTTAGTAGCTCTTGTTTTAAATTGAAGCTAACAATTTGGCTTAGAAGTAAATGTTTCTATTCCGTGGAAGAATTTCTTAAAGTAAGCACCACAGATATTCTGCACGTCATATAATTTTAAGTTTTTGTAAATATTAGTTTCAGTAAAATAGTAGTTTTTTTAATGATAACATTTGACAAGATCAATCCAGCTCAGCTGGTCAACGATCGATAGAAGAAGTATGAAGTAAGTATGAAGTAGATAAAAGAAAATAAATTGAAAGAACAGAAAAAGGAAAATAAAATAAATTTACATTTAGGGTTTAAATCTTATTTACACATTCGATCTCGTTAAAATACGTTTTTTGCTGATATTATATTATTGTAAGTTGATCGAACGAACGATCTTGGGACTTCAAAATTGACTCACAAAACGCGCTCTGAGTCCCGTACTGTACGTAATATAAAAGGTTACGCAATCAATTTTGTGCCAATTATTTTAAATTGTTATGCGAAAAAACTTAGCTACATCAATTATTAGATAAATATGGTATAACAAATGAAAAAACCTAATAAAACTATTATTCTCCAGATTCTTTGCGATTGTAAATCATACTCTTACAAATACGGTTTTGTAATCTCCGCCGTTTGTATAGGTTCGGCACCCGTGTAAAGAGCAAAGATCTAATTTACCACCCCCCCCCCCCCCCGCCACCGAACCAAGGATATCCCAGAATTTCCCCCACAAAAAGATGACAATATTGTACCGCAACGCGACGCCGACGATCATTAGTCCAGTAAAAATACTGTTTAACCTAGAACAAATTGCAACACGAGCGTTTTTGACGGTATTCTGCTCAAAAAAATGTGCATATTAACATATCCAAAATCGGACAAAATCGGACAATGGGAAACCCCTTAAAATCACGTTTCAAAATGGCGGCTTTTTTTAACATTGGAAAGTTTTTGAAAAAAGCCACTCGGTTGCATTTTTTATCTACATTTAACAAGATATTGAGTTGGGACCACCGCCAATAATTTTTGAGTGGCTAGTCGTGCATTTTGACAGGATAAAAATTTTTGGCCGCCATCTTGGATCCGCCATATTGGATTTATTTTATTTTTTTCAAATGTAAACGTGGTCGTGTGACACATAATTTAGAACTAGATTTTTACGCTGATTTCAATGCTGAAGTCCGTTTTCAAAAATATCGATTCGTTTTTAAGATATGCTCAAAATAAAATTCTTCCCTGTACATTACTTATGGGGGCTAAATAAATAATAACATTTTTACGATTATTTTTCTTATATCTCAGGAACCAAGCAAGGCTTTCAGTTCGTTTTGATCTTAAAATGATGAATGATTTTTTGGCTTTTATTTGGGCTATTGATCACTAAAATCGGATAAGTGTGAGACGAGCTATAAAGCTAAATGCTACATGAAAATTGTTTTTTTTTAATTTGTTTTTTTGTTAAAGATTTATATCTCAGGTTTGAAATGAGTTAAAAAGTTCCTTCTGGTGCCAAATTACTCGGTAAAGTATAAGCTTTCATATGAACTATGACTAATCGAAATCTGACTAGTATAAATGGAGTTATGATCCATAATACAGCTTAAATTTTTCTAACTTTCGAAATTTGTCACCACTTAAAGACTTATATCTCCAAATTTAGCAGAGACTCAGGCCAAATTAAGGTCTTAATTAACTCAATACATTACTGGCTTTAATTTAAGCTCTTAACTATTTAAATAGGTTGAGTCAGATGCGAGTTATGGACCTTTAATCAACATAAAAATATTTTTTTCAGAATTTTTAATTTAGTTAAGGACGGGTATCTCCAGTTTTGTTCAAGGAATATATGTTTGAATGGTTTCAAAACACTCAGTGAGCTATCAGCTTTCATTTAAGCCATTGATCATTAAAATCGGACAAGTTTGGAGTGAGTTATATTGATTTTATTAATTTTTTTTGTAACTATTTTTTGTGTCATCATCACTTTTTTTTCCATCATCTTTAAAATCAGCTATTGTGAAACCTGTTCACAAGAAAGGAGATCCCACTATTCTTAACAACTATAGACCCATTTCATTGACCTCGACCTTTTCAAAAATTCTTGAAAAGCTTTTTTTGAACCGCCTACTTCCATTCTTAGAAAATAACAACTCAATCTTTACTAAACAATTTGGTTTCAGAAAAAACTGCTCAACCACTGATGCTATGTTTAGTTTTGTAAGTAACGTTTCAGGAGCTCTAGATCGTAGAGAGGGTGTTTTTGGATTCTTCCTGGATCTTAGTAAAGCTTTCGACATGGTAAATCACAAACTGCTCGTTGAGAAACTTAACACATTTGGCATTAGGGGAAAATCATTAGACTGGGTGTCTTCTTACTTGAATGGGCGTTCACAGTTTGTTCAAATTTCTCACGTTGATGAGCGTGGATATCTTTCGAATCGTATGTCTAAGGAAATCAATGTTTGTTCTGGAGTACCTCAAGGATCGGTCCTCGGACCGATTCTCTTCTTGTTGTTTATAAATGATATTGCTAGCAGTGTCCCTGGTATTGACCTCTGTTTATTTGCAGACGATACCTCCCTGAGTGTTTCTAATAAATGTAGAGAGTCTCTTGAAATTAACTCTTTCATCATAACTAGTCAGCTCTTGCAGTGGTTCAGTGAGAATAATCTTCTTGTTAACACGGAGAAGACACAGTTTGTTGATTTTAGGATGAAAACCCCTAATAGTTCATCTTTAGAGTCAACTTTTATGATTGGGGATTGTTTGATAGAATCTAGCCAGCAGACTAATTTCTTAGGGCTTATCATTGATTCTAGATTAAACTATTCATCACACATTGATAAGGTTTGTAATAGGTTAAGTAGTTGTGTCTTTCTTCTCCGTCGTCTATCTTTTTTTGCAAATAAGGAAATTTTGATGGCGGTGTACTATGGATGTTTTCTTCCACATGTTACATACGGATTGGCAATTTGGGGTTCTGAAACAGAAAATCATAAGCAGGTATTCCGTTGGCAGAAGAAGGCCTTGAGAGTAATCTGCGGGATGAAAAGGCTGGATTCATGTAGGGGAATATTTTCTTCCAATAATCTTTTGACTTTTCCCTCCTTGTATATTTTAGAATGTTTGACCTTTTTGATAAAAAACAGACAACTTTATGAATTTCAAAATAATAGTCATTATCATCTCCGCAACCAATCTTCTCTTTCCATCCCACGTCACAATACGACACTCTATGAAAAACAAACCTTTTTCTCATCAATAAAACTGTACAACTCCCTTCCTAACAATCTGAAATCAGAGACCAATGTTGGCAAATTTAAAGAAAGATTGAAACTGCTCTTGATCAAAAAAGAATATTACAGTGTTCAATCGTATTATAATGACATAAGTTCTGCCTAATTTTATTTTTAATTCATTGTTTTACTTTGTGTTTTTTGCAATTGCAGTCACTTGCAAATATTATGACATATTGTCAATGCTATAGTTGTTATAGTCTTACGACAATAAAGAATTTGACTTTGACTTTGACTTTGACTTTGTCACATTTAAAGCTTATAGGGTATCAATACAACCAACCATTTACCTATTTTAAAGGGGAAACTGTGTAATCCAGGAATGCTAAACATAATTGTCCTCCACTAACTCAGATATGTAGAATTCATTGAAAATGTGTTCATCACGATTTATGTACAGGGTGTTCCACAAATTAAGGCCAAGGGTAAAAATATCACAATATTGTTAAGTAAACCTATACCACGTTTTATATCATTTTACAAGTCCTGCTGAACGGAACATTTTGAGGAAAACTGAACTAAATTATCTCTAGCCGTTTCAAAAGGCGGCCATTTTAGAGATATTTTCCAATATTTACGGAAAACATTGGATTTTTTTTAACCACTACAAGTATTTTAATTCTGTTTAGAAATTCTTAATCCTTGTCAACCCAGTTTTGCTATGGTAACTGCTATGACCATATTATATAAAATCAAATATAGTTCCTATGGAAACCAAATAAAAACTACAAACATTATTAAAAACACTAGTGAGAAATAATGCAAACGGGGTAAAACTTAAAGGGATATTAAGGACCTGGGTAGACCCTTGTTTTGCCTGGGTAGATTATATACCTTGGTGCGAAATTTCAGCCTATTCCCCTCGGAAGGTTTTGCATTTACCTGAAACAACTTACACAGAAACAACACCGAAACGACCTTTATTTCGTATTATATAAATAAATACATACATAAATAAATTAATTATATATATAAATATATATATATACCGGGTGTCCCATAATAGGCCCCCCCCCTTAATTTTTCCTATATTTTTTCAAATATCAATTTCACACCACCCCCAAACATTATTGGGTAGTTAATACTTAATTTTGAGAGGTTACTCAATTTTGGCCGCCATATTGGACCCAAAATAATTTTTCCAAATGTAAAAGTGGTGTTGTGACCCATCATTTAAAATTATATTTTTTCACTGATTACAATACCGCAATCTGTTTTTTAATATATCAATTAATTCTCGAGATATGGGTACTTTTAATTAATATATTTTCAACCAATTTAAACATTACAAATTGATAAAATAGGCCCATAACTACAAAATAATGCTAGATAGTGACGAATAACCACCACCAGTCATTGTTGAGCGCTTTACACTTAACTTTCACCGATGTAATTTTTTTGGCCGCCATATTGGATCCGCCATGTTCGAACGAGGCAAGTTATTTAAAATATGAAGTTGGTATTGTGACCCATCATTTTAAACTAGATTTTTACGGCGAATTCAATGCCGCAACCCGTTTTTAGCTGTACAACTTATTTTTTGAAAAATTCAGGTTTTTTGAAATATTTATTAGAAACATGTCAATAAACACTGTAGAAAACTAAACTACTAAAACTATTTTAGAAAACTAAACTAGAAAAACCAACTAAGGTCGATATGATTAGCAAGTGAGGAAATTACAGCTAATATGGTTGCATCCTAAACTAACTAGAAAAACTATTTTAGAAAACTAAACACTATAGTAAAAAACGGGTTACGATATTGAATTCAGCGTAAAAATTTAGTTTGAAATAATGGGTCACAATACTAACTTCATATTTGAAATAACTTGCCTCATTTCATAATGGCGGATCCAAGATGGCGGTTTAAAGTTATTTCCTCGTCAAAATGCAGTTACAGACACTCAACAAATATTGCCTGTGGTTCCTGATCAATATCTCTGGAAAATTAGACGAAGAAAAGATGAGCTTAAGTTTTTGATAAACGATTTTCGGAGAAGCCGCCATTTTGAAACGTGCTTTTTTGGTTCTCCCGTAGACCGTTTTTGTCCGATATTGGATGTGTCGGAATAAGTATTTCTTTAGCAGATTTCCATTAAAAAACGATTTTGCTGAAATTTGGTTTAAAATTATGAGTTTTTTAACAATTTAAAAAATAAAAATAATAAATTCGTTATATTTAAATAACGAAATAAGATTTTTGAAAACGGACTTCAGGATTGTAATTAGCGTAAAAATCTAGTCCTAAATGATGTGTCATATGACCACCTTTACTTTTGAAAAAATATTTGAAATCCAAAATGGCGGATCCCAGATGGCGGCCAAAAATTTTACCTAGACAAAATGCACGACTAGCCACTCAAAAATTATTGGTGGTGGTCTCAACTCAATATCTTGTTAAATGTAGATAAAAAATGCAGCCGAGTGGCTTTTTTCAAAAACTTCCCAATGTTAAAAAAACCGCCATTTTGAAACGTTATTTTTGGGGGTTTCCCGTAGAC
Organism: Flexamia atlantica; assembly: GCA_035578135.1. NCBI lineage: Eukaryota > Metazoa > Arthropoda > Insecta > Hemiptera > Cicadellidae > Flexamia > Flexamia atlantica. The sequence goes on from JAQJVK010000009.1 coordinate 44,968,992, forward strand.
TGATTTTGTTAGGTTTTGGATATGTTTGAATAAGTATTGTTTTGTTATATTTTCATGAAAAAAGGTTGTGTTACAGTTTGGTCTAAGCTGGTGAGCATTTTAACAAATTTAAAAAAATTAAAAAAATAAATTCGTTATATCTTAAAAACAAAAACAGATTTTTGAAAACGGATTTCAGCATTGGAATCAGCATAAATATCTAGTTCTAAATGATGTGTCACATGACCACCTTTGTATTTGAAAAAAAATTATTGAATCCAATATGGCGGATCCAAGATGGCGGCCAAAATTTAAAATCCTATGACAATGAAGTATTACTCCCCTAACGGTTTTCTGTAGCATTTCTAATTTTATATCTATAGAGATGTAGTTGAAAACTAAGACTAAAACTTAATTTTAAATTTTTACATTGTAATCCGCCATTTTGAAACGTAATTTTAGGGAGTTTCCCATGGACCGATTTTGTCCGATTTTGGATATGTTAAAAAGCACACTTTTTTGGACAGATTTCCACCAAAAACGCTCGTGTTGCAATTTGTTCTAGATTAAGGGTGTTTTTTGCGTAGATTTACTGGACTACATATTTGTTTGCTGCGACACGTTATTGATAATCGTACATTGCGACGCCTCGACAGTATTTGACTACCGAGCTCTGCCCTTACTGATTTGTAATCCGTACTGTGTGATATAAATATATATTAGAGAATTTTGGTGTAGTGAAGTTTTCCCTAGTCCTCGCTCCAACCAGCCTAGCCTCTTCGCTTTGCGCAGCGCCTGACTACAATGTGCGCGGGCCTGTTAATACCATCAATAACTCTTTAAGCCCGGGACGCAGCACTGGCTACGTATGTTAGTGAAGGATGAGTGTAGGATAATTGTGGCGCGATCTTGTAGCCTTGTTACTGACTGAGGCCGACATGTTTCTTAGACAAGACTGTTAATTAATAGCCCAACAGCTACAGGCACAATTTCGCTAACTTGAATTACGAATTGGTCTAATTATGAAGATGGTCCCATTAACACATTGCTCGATAAAGCGGGCGTTAATCCCCACTAGGGAATACCATATGCTCAAGTCATCGCCTATAACTATCCACAACTCGAGACCTCCACGTCACTGTCGTTATCCTTGGTCGTACAGTCAACTTATGATCAAAAGCCAAAAGCCTTTAGTTGCAATAATTCTACTAGTAGTTCAATAAACCACATTTAATTTTAATTTATGATTGGCAATGGTTTTGAGTTTCAATTTTCCGTTTAAGAATCGCTTCCTAACATAATTTTGGTTGCCTAGCCCGCGCCCGCTGCGCTGAGTTCTTAAACTGTCACTTTAATTTCCCGTGGAATAGGAAGTCCTCTGAACAAGTCGTCCTCATCCCCGTTTATCGGGGATAAAATGTGATTCCTCATTGTGTCTTTCAAAATATACACCGCCTCAAAAATTCACTTTAATTAAACAAAAGAAACGGATGTGTATATTCCCTCCTCGGTACACCTCTGTTTACAAAACATCATCGTCGATACAGTCTATACAATCGATAAAATCTTCATTATTTTATCATTTTTTTTATTAGGTTCGATTATTATATCCATGGTAAATAATAAAATTTTAGGGTTATTAAAAATAAGATAATCAAATAAATATTTTCCAGAAATATAAAAAACATAAAAATAAACTTGAACAAATAAGAAATTGAGAACCACGCAGTCAATCAATTTCATAGTAAACAATACGAATTAGACCTTTAAAACTTTTCGTTTTTAATTTGATTAATAGAGTCGGCTGTAATAATATTGAATGGTACAACAGTCAATCCGTTGGTTAAGAGTTGTTTGAGTGTTGTTTGAGTGAGGGTACGTTTGAATTGCGACTGAGAAATCCACCTTTGACAATTATTAATAAGCTACCAGTTCCTGACCTCTTACGTGAAAATTTCCAGACTTAAGAACTTTTTACCGTGCCTCGAAGATTATTGGTTTTTTCCTTTGAAGAAAAATATGGCAATTCACTGTAGTTTACTGTGATCTTTCTAATCAATAATAACGATAATTATTTTAAAATAATATAAGGAATAGTAAAAAAAAAGTTAATACTTGATAATTTCATAGGACGTAATCACACAGTAGTAATGTTATAAATATTTTTATTTAATAAAGTTATTTATACACATAAAACATACAGATTCTAATAACAAATTAGTGGTACATGTAACAATAATATATCTCTATCCGACGAACTTGGCCAATAGTAAAACTATCTGTACAAGGAGACAATCTCGTTTATTAATGTGATTGTTTTGTTAAAATATTGATAAACTTCCCTTATATTTTAGCCAACAGTAATATACATGAAAATGACGCAATGTAAGACTTTTCTTGGTTGTTGCTTTTATTAAAATTTCGAATGCTATTTACTTAAAAAATATAAAACGTATCGTACTGCACAATAAATAAAGGCCTAATTTGGAGGTCTATGTAAAGAAATTTAGACTTAGTTTAAGCTGTAGGCTAATTTACAAAATTTTAATTTAAGTTATAGCAAGTACGAATATAATGGGTGGTGTGAATTGTTGTAAAATTTAGTTTTATATTTCTTTAAATCGACACGAGTATTTCTTTATCATTCGTGTCCATATGCAAATGTTTAACATACTAAAACATAATTAGCTGATTTACGTATTTCATTCTGTGTGATGAATCAAAATGGACGAAATATGTTTGACAAAAGAACACATTATATTTACAATCCGTCACGATAAATGTGCAATGCATTATTTATATATTTACAGAAAATTTATCTACACTCCTACTTTGACGAAATCGATTCATAAAAGTACCGTGGTACAAGCTTATCGTAAAACCTTTCGTTTTATGAAATCTTCGATTGTTATAATATGTATTTCACCATAAAAGCTTACATGGACATTAATATCGCACTTCTTAAGACGAAGAACGGGACTGGATCAGAACATTAGCATCGGTTTTAAGGTTGTGAGTTTCATGAAATTTGAGCATCTATACAAACATGTCAGGAGGTTCAATAGTCAAAAGTAGGAACATAGAACGGTCAGTTCCATTGTCACTAATGTATGCACTGGCACTGGCACTAGCTGAGGAAGGCCACCGACGCACTCAGCAGGAACACACTGATAGGGTACTCCAGCCTTAGCTGACCTCCGTGCTGCATCGCTGCCGGCTGCTCCCCTGCGGGCACAATATACCATTGTCACTAATGTATGCACTGGCACTGGCACTAGCTGAGGAAGGCGACCGACGCACTCAGCAGGAACACACTGATGGGGTCTCCAGCCTCAGCTGGCCTCCGTGCTGCATCGCTGCTGGCTGCTCTCCTGCAGGCACAATACACCATTGTCACTAATGTATGCACTGGCACTGGCACTAGCTGAGGAAGGCCACCGACGCACTCAGCAGGAACACACTCATGGCGTACTCCAGCCTCAGCTGGCCTCCGTGCTGCATCGCTGCCGGCTGCTCCCCTGCGGGCACAATATACCATTGTCACTAATGTATGCACTGGCACTGGCACTAGCTGAGGAAGGCCACCGACGCACTCAGCAGGAACACTCTCATGGCGTATCCAGCCTCAGCTGGCCTCCGTGCTGCATCGCTGCCGGTTGCTCCCCTGCGGGCACAATATACCATTGTCACTAATGTATGCACTGGCACTGGCACTAGCTGAGGAAGGTCACCAACGCACTCAGCAGGAACACACTCATGGCGTATCCAGCCTCAGCTGGCCTCCGTGCTGCATCGCTGCCGGTTGCTCCCCTGCGGGCACAATATACCATTGTCACTAATGTATGCACTGACACTGGCACTAGCTGAGGAAGGCCACCGACGCACTCAGCAGGAACACACTCATGGCGTACTCCAGCCTCAGCTGACCTCCGTGCTGCATCGCTGCCGGCTGCTCCCCTGCGGGCACAATACACCATTGTCACTAATGTATGCACTGGCACTGGCACTAGCTGAGGTAGGCGATCGACGCACTCAGCAGGAACACACTCATGGCGTACTCCAGCCTCAGCTGGCCTCCGTGCTGCATCGCTGCCGGCTGCTCCCCTGCAGTCACAATATACCATTGTCACTAATGTATGCACTGGCACTGGCACTAGCCGAGGAAGGCCACCGACGCACACAGCAGGAACACACTGATGGGGTACTCCAGCCTCAGCCGGCCTCCGTGCTGCATCGCTGCCGGCTGCTCCCCTGCAGTCACAATATACCATTGTCACTAATGTATGCACTGGCACTGTCACTAGCTGAGGAAGGCCACCGACGCACTCAGCAGGAACACACTGATGGGGTACTCCAGCCTCAGCCGGCCTCCGTGCTGCATCGCTGCCGGCTGCTCCCCTGCAGTCACAATATACCATTGTCACTAATGTATGCACTGGCACTGGCACTAGCTGAGGAAGGCCACCAACGCACACAGCAGGAACACACTGATGGGGTACTCCAGCCTCAGCTGACCTCCGTGCTGCATCGCTGCCGGCTGCTCCCCTACAGGCACAATATACCATTGTCACTAATATATGTACTGGCCACTGGCACTAGCTGAGGAAGGCCACCGACGCACTCAGCAGGAACACACTGATGGGGTACTCCAGCCTCAGCCGGCCTCCGTGCTGCATCGCTGCCGGCTGCTCCCCTACAGGCACAATATACCATTGTCACTAATATATGTACTGGCCACTGGCACTAGCTGAGGAAGGCCACCGACGCACTCAGCAGGAACACACTGATGGGGTACTCCAGCCTCAGCCGGCCTCCGTGCTGCATCGCTGCCGGCTGCTCCCCTACAGGCACAATATACCATTGTCACTAATATATGTACTGGCCACTGGCACTAGCTGAGGAAGGCCACCAACGCACACAGCAGGAACACACTGATGGGGTACTCCAGCCTCAGCCGGCCTCCGTGCTGCATCGCTGCCGGCTGCTCCCCTACAGTCACAATATACCATTGTCACTAATGTATGCACTGGCCACTGGCACTAGCCGAGGAAGGCCACCGACGCACACAGCAGGAACACACTGATGGGGTACTCCAGCCTCAGCCGGCCTCCGTGCTGCATCGCTGCCGGCTGCTCCCCTGCAGTCACAATATACCATTGTCACTAATGTATGCACTGGCACTGGCACTAGCCGAGGAAGGCCACCGACGCACTCAGCAGGAACACACTGATGGGGTACTCCAGCCTCAGCCGGCCTCCGTGCTGCATCACTGCCGGCTGCTCCCCTGCAGTCACAATATACCATTGTCACTAATGTATGCACTGGCACTGGCACTAGCTGAGGAAGGCCACCAACGCACACAGCAGGAACACACTGATGGGGTACTCCAGCCTCAGCTGACCTCCGTGCTGCATCGCTGCCGGCTGCTCCCCTACAGGCACAATATACCATTGTCACTAATATATGTACTGGCCACTGGCACTAGCTGAGGAAGGCCACCGACGCACTCAGCAGGAACACACTGATGGGGTACTCCAGCCTCAGCCGGCCTCCGTGCTGCATCGGTGCCGGCTGCTCCCCTACAGGCACAATATACCATTGTCACTAATATATGTACTGGCCACTGGCAGTAGCTGAGGAAGGCCACCGACGCACTCAGCAGGAACACACTGATGGGGTACTCCAGCCTCAGCCGGCCTCCGTGCTGCATCGCTGTCGGCTGCTCCCCTACAGGCACAATATACCATTGTCACTAATATATGTACTGGCCACTGGCACTAGCTGAGGAAGGCCACCAACGCACACAGCAGGAACACACTGATGGGGTACTCCAGCCTCAGCCGGCCTCCGTGCTGCATCGCTGCCGGCTGCTCCCCTACAGTCACAATATACCATTGTCACTAATGTATGCACTGGCCACTGGCACTAGCCGAGGAAGGCAACCGACGCACACAGCAGGAACACACTGATGGGGTACTCCAGCCTCAGCCGGCCTCCGTGCTGCATCGCTGCCGGCTGCTCCCCTACAGGCACAATATACCATTGTCACTAATATATGTACTGGCCACTGGCACTAGCTGAGGAAGGCCACCGACGCACTCAGCAGGAACACACTGATGGGGTACTCCAGCCTCAGCCGGCCTCCGTGCTGCATCACTGCCGGCTGCTCCCCTACAGGCACAATATACCATTGTCACTAATATATGTACTGGCCACTGGCACTAGCTGAGGAAGGCCACCGACGCACTCAGCAGGAACACACTGATGGGGTACTCCAGCCTTAGCTGACCTCCGTGCTGCATCGCTGCCGGCTGCTCCCTTGCGGGCACAATATACCATTGTCACTAATGTATGCACTGGCACTGGGACTAGCTGAGGAAGGCCACCGACGCACTCAGCAGGAACACACTGATGGGGTACTCAAGCCTCAGCCGGCCTCCGTGCTGCATCGCTGCCGGCTGCTCCCCTGCAGGCACAATATACCATTGTCACTAATGTATACACTGGCACTGGCACTAGCTGAGGAAGGCCACCAACGCACACAGCAGGAACACACTGATGGGGTACTCCAGCCTCAGCTGGCCTCCGTGCTGCATCGCTGCCGGCTGCTCCCTTGCGCGCACAATATACCATTGTCACTAATGTATGCAATGGCACTGGCACTAGCTGAGGAAGGCCACCAACGCACACAGCAGGAACACACTGATGGGGTACTCCAGCCTCAGCTGGCCTCCGTGCTGCATCGCTGCCGGCTGCTCTCCTGCAGGCACAATACACCATTGTCACTAATGTATGCACTGGCACTGGCACTAGCTGAGGAAGGCCACCGACGCACTCAGCAGGAACACACACATGGGGTACTCCAGCCTCAGCTGGCCTCCGTGCTGCATCGCTGCCGGCTGCTCCCCTGCGGGCACAATATACTACTGTCACTAATGTATGCACTGGCACTGGCACTAGCTGAGGAAGGCCACCGACGCACTCAGCAGAAACACACTGATAGGGTACTCCAGCCTTAGCTGACCTCCGTGCTGCATCGCTGCCGGCTGCTCCCCTGCGGGCACAATATACCATTGTCACTAATGTATGCACTGGCACTGGCACTAGCTGAGGAAGGCGACCGACGCACTCAGCAGGAACACACTGATGGGGTACTCCAGCCTCAGCTGGCCTCCGTGCTGCATCGCTGCTGGCTGCTCTCCTGCAGGCACAATACACCATTGTCACTAATGTATGCACTGGCACTGGCACTAGCTGAGGAAGGCCACCGACGCACTCAGCAGGAACACACTCATGGCGTACTCCAGCCTCAGCTGGCCTCCGTGCTGCATCGCTGCCGGCTGCTCCCCTGCGGGCACAATATACCATTGTCACTAATGTATGCACTGGCACTGGCACTAGCTGAGGAAGGCCACCGACGCACTCAGCAGGAACACACTCATGGCGTACTCCAGCCTCAGCTGGCCTCCGTGCTGCATCGCTGCCGGTTGCTCCCCTGCGGGCACAATATACCATTGTCACTAGTGTATGCACTGGCACTGGCACTAGCTGAGGAAGGCCACCGACGCACTCAGCAGGAACACACTCATGGCGTACTCCAGCCTCAGCTGACCTCCGTGCTGCATCGCTGCCGGCTGCTCCCCTGCGGGCACAATACACCATTGTCACTAATGTATGCACTGGCACTGGGACTAGCTGAGGAAGGCCACCGACGCACTCAGCAGGAACACACTGATGGGGTACTCAAGCCTCAGCCGGCCTCCGTGCTGCATCGCTGCCGGCTGCTCCCCTGCAGGCACAATATACCATTGTCACTAATGTATACACTGGCACTGGCACTAGCTGAGGAAGGCCACCAACGCACACAGCAGGAACACACTGATGGGGTACTCCAGCCTCAGCTGGCCTCCGTGCTGCATCGCTGCCGGCTGCTCCCTTGCGCGCACAATATACCATTGTCACTAATGTATGCACTGGCACTGGCACTAGCTGAGGAAGGCCACCAACGCACACAGCAGGAACACACTGATGGGGTACTCCAGCCTCAGCTGGCCTCCGTGCTGCATCGCTGCCGGCTGCTCTCCTGCAGGCACAATACACCATTGTCACTAATGTATGCACTGGCACTGGCACTAGCTGAGGAAGGCCACCGACGCACTCAGCAGGAACACACACATGGGGTACTCCAGCCTCAGCTGGCCTCCGTGCTGCATCGCTGCCGGCTGCTCCCCTGCGGGCACAATATACTACTGTCACTAATGTATGCACTGGCACTGGCACTAGCTGAGGAAGGCCACCGACGCACTCAGCAGGAACACACTGATAGGGTACTCCAGCCTTAGCTGACCTCCGTGCTGCATCGCTGCCGGCTGCTCCCCTGCGGGCACAATATACCATTGTCACTAATGTATGCACTGGCACTGGCACTAGCTGAGGAAGGCGACCGACGCACTCAGCAGGAACACACTGATGGGGTACTCCAGCCTCAGCTGGCCTCCGTGCTGCATCGCTGCTGGCTGCTCTCCTGCAGGCACAATACACCATTGTCACTAATGTATGCACTGGCACTGGCACTAGCTGAGGAAGGCCACCGACGCACTCAGCAGGAACACACTCATGGCGTACTCCAGCCTCAGCTGGCCTCCGTGCTGCATCGCTGCCGGCTGCTCCCCTGCGGGCACAATATACCATTGTCACTAATGTATGCACTGGCACTGGCACTAGCTGAGGAAGGCCACCGACGCACTCAGCAGGAACACACTCATGGCGTACTCCAGCCTCAGCTGGCCTCCGTGCTGCATCGCTGCCGGTTGCTCCCCTGCGGGCACAATATACCATTGTCACTAGTGTATGCACTGGCACTGGCACTAGCTGAGGAAGGCCACCGACGCACTCAGCAGGAACACACTCATGGCGTACTCCAGCCTCAGCTGACCTCCGTGCTGCATCGCTGCCGGCTGCTCCCCTGCGGGCACAATACACCATTGTCACTAATGTATGCACTGGCACTGGCACTAGCTGAGGAAGGCGATCGACGCACTCAGCAGGAACACACTCATGGCGTACTCCAGCCTCAGCTGGCCTCCGTGCTGCATCACTGCCGGCTGCTCCCCTGCAGTCACAATATACCATTGTCACTAATGTATGCACTGGCACTGGCACTAGCTGAGGAAGGCCACCGACGCACTCAGCAGGAACACACTGATGGGGTACTCCAGCCTCAGCCGGCCTCCGTGCTGCATCGCTGCCGGCTGCTCCCCTACAGTCACAATATACCATTGTCACTAATGTATGCACTGGCACTGGCACTAGCTGAGGAAGGCCACCGATGCACTCAGCAGGAACACACTGATGGGGTACTCCAGCCTCAGCCGGCCTCCGTGCTGCATCGCTGCCGGCTGCTCCCCTACAGGCACAATATACCATTGTCACTAATGTATGCACTGGCCACTGGCACTAGCTGAGGAAGGCCACCAACGCACACAGCAGGAACACACTGATGGGGTACTCCAGCCTCAGCCGGCCTCCGTGCTGCATCGCTGCCGGCTGCTCCCCTACAGGCACAATATACCATTGTCACTAATGTATGCACTGGCCACTGGCACTAGCTGAGGAAGGCCACCGACGCACTCAGCAGGAACACACTGATGGGGTACTCCAGCCTCAGCTGACCTCCGTGCTGCATCGCTGCCGGCTGCTCCCTTGCGGGCACAATATACCATTGTCACTAATGTATGCACTGGCACTGGGACTAGCTGAGGAAGGCCACCGACGCACTCAGCAGGAACACACTGATGGGGTACTCAAGCCTCAGCCGGCCTCCGTGCTGCATCGCTGCCGGCTGCTCCCCTGCAGGCACAATATACCATTGTCACTAATGTATACACTGGCACTGGCACTAGCTGAGGAAGGCCACCAACGCACAAAGCAGGAACACACTGATGGGGTACTCCAGCCTCAGCTGGGCTCCGTGCTGCATCGCTGCCGGCTGCTCCCTTGCGCGCACAATATACCATTGTCACTAATGTATGCACTGGCACTGGCACTAGCTGAGGAAGGCCACCAACGCACACAGCAGGAACACACTGATGGGGTACTCCAGCCTCAGCTGGCCTCCGTGCTGCATCGCTGCCGGCTGCTCTCTTGCAGGCACAATACACCATTGTCACTAATGTATGCACTGGCACTGGCACTAGCTGAGGAAGGCCACCGACGCACTCAGCAGGAACACACTCATGGGGTACTCCAGCCTCAGCTGGCCTCCGTGCTGCATCGCTGCCGGCTGCTCCCCTGCGGGCACAATATACTATTGTCACTAATGTATGCACTGGCACTGGCACTAGCTGAGGAAGGCCACCGACGCACTCAGCAGGAACACACTGAAGGGGTACTCCAGCCTCAGCTTGCCTCCGTGCTGTTTCGCTGCTGGCTGCTCCCTTGCGGGCACAATACACCATTGTCACTAATGTATGCACTGGCACTGGGACTAGCTGAGGAAGGCCACCGACGCACTCAGCAGGAACACACTGAAGGGGTACTCCAGCCTCAGCTGGCCTCCGTGCTGCATCGCTGTCTGCTGCTCCCCTGCGGGCAAAATATATTATTGTCACTAGTGTATGCACTGGCACTGGCACTAGCTGAGGAAGGCCACCGACGCACTGAGCAGGAACACACTGAAGGGGTACTCCAGCCTCAGCTGGCCTCCGTGCTGCATCGCTTCCGGCTGCTCCCCTGCGGGCACAATATACTATTGTCACTAATGTATGCACTGGCACTGGCACTAGCTGAGGAAGGCCACCGACGCACTCAGCAGGAACACACTGATGGGGTACTCAAGCCTCAGCTGGCCAGCGTGCTGCATCGCTGCCGGCTGCTCCCCTGCAGTCACAATATACCATTGTCACTAATGTATGCACTGGCACTGGCACTAGCCGAGGAAGGCCACCGACGCGCTCAGCAGGAACACACTGATGGGGTACTCAAGCCTCAGCCGGCCTCCGTGCTGCATCGCTGCCGGCTGCTCCGCTGCAGGCACAATATACCATTGTCACTAATGTATGCACTGGCACTGGCACTAGCTGAGGAAGTCCATTGACGCACTCAGCAGGAACACACTGATGGGGTACTCAAGCCTCAGCTGGCCAGCGTGCTGCATCGCTGCCGGCTGCTCCCCTGCAGTCACAATATACCATTGTCACTAATGTATGCACTGGCACTGGCACTAGCTGAGGAAGGCGACCGACGCACTCAGCAGGAACACACTGATGGGGTACTCCAGCCTCAGCCGGCCTCCGTGCTGCATCGCTGCCGGCTGCTCCCCTGCAGTCACAATATACCATTGTCACTAATGTATGCACTGGCACTGGCACTAGCTGAGGAAGGCCACCAACGCACACAGCAGGAACACACTGATAGGGTACTCCAGCCTCAGCCGGCCTCCGTGCTGCATCGCTGCCGGTTGCTCCCCTGCAGTCACAATATACCATTGCCACTAATGTATGCACTGGCACTGGCACTAGCTGAGGAAGGCCACCGACGCACTCAGCAGGAACACACTGATGGGGTACTCCAGCCTCAGCCGGCCTCCGTGCTGCATCGCTGCCGGCTGCTCCCCTGCAGTCACAATATACCATTGTCACTAATGTATGCACTGGCACTGGCACTAGCCGAGGAAGGCCACCGACGCACTCAGCAGAAACACACTGATGGGGTACTCCAGCCTCAGCCGGCCTCCGTGCTGCATCACTGCCGGCTGCTCCCCTGCAGTCACAATATACCATTGTCACTAATGTATGCACTGGCACTGGCACTAGCTGAGGAAGGCCACCGACGCACTCAGCAGAAACACACTGATGGGGTACTCCAGCCTCAGCCGGCCTCCGTGCTGCATCACTGCCGGCTGCTCCCCTGCAGTCACAATATACCATTGTCACTAATGTATGCACTGGCACTGGCACTAGCTGAGGAAGGCCACCAACGCACTCAGCAGGAATACACTGATGGGGTACTCCAGCCTCAGCTGGCCTCCGTGCTGCATCGCTGCCGGCTGCTCCCCTGCAGTCACAATATACCATTGTCACTAATGTATGCACTGGCACTGGCACTAGCTGAGGAAGGCCACCGACGCACTCAGCAGAAACACACTGATGGGGTACTCCAGCCTCAGCTGGCCTCCGTGCTGCATCGCTGCCGGCTGCTCCCCTGCAGTCACAATATACCATTGTCACTAATGTATGCACTGGCACTGGCACTAGCTGAGGATGGCCACCGACGCACTCAGCAGAAACACACTGATGGGGTACTCCAGCCTCAGCTGGCCTCCGTGCTGCACCGCTGCTGGCTGCTCTCCTGTAGACAAAATGTACCATTCCGAATTACTTTTGTCACTAGATTAAGAAAATGATCAACAAACACAAAGTAAATAACTGTCTAGTTTTTTTTTTTTCATAAACTTCCTCCCTTACTCCAAAGTAAAAGAAAAACTTTTCACACTGATACGTCTGATGATCTTTATTACGAGAGCCTGCCTACTATTTTAAACATATAAACATAAAAATATATTTCCTTAACAGAAATATCCTTCGACTTCTCTTCTATTCCTACCTTATCTTTTACTCATTCAAATTTCGAAATCAAAGTTTCTAAAGAACCTTAAGGCAACGCTAATTAAAAAGTTTATAACATAATGGACTTAATATTTTAGAATTAAAAAACCAAATCAAAAACTTAAAAATCATAATATACGATGAATGTTTGACAGATTTAATACACATGGCATTAGTTCATAATTAATAATCTGTACATGTTTTTACTGTCAAAGTGTTATAAAAAGGCCTCCGAATGTTAACATACATGTTTAAGAACCAACATATTTTTACCTATTAACGCTTAACAATTTACAGGGCAATCAGCACGGATGCGAGCTCGTCTTAGCTCACATCACAACATCACGTGCTATCAGAGAGAGAATGGCACCTACCGTTGAGCACGTGGACGACCACGGTCTTGGAGTTGGCGTTGGACGGGCTGCAGGTGTACTTGCCGGAGTCGGCCTGCGTGGCGCGCTGGATCAGCAGGTAGCTAGTCGTCACGTCGCCCTTCTCCGTGATCACGCTCACCCCGCCGCGCGGCGAGTCGTAGTTGATCTCCTGCAATCAACATCACATTGTTTCAAATGTGATTGAATTAGTTTAAGAATAATATGTTATATGCAACAACTTTGGTTAAATATTTCTTAAATCTTTAATATTTCTGAGATTTTGATTTCGAAAATCATCATTATTATTTATAAGGAGATAACTGACTAATTTTGTAAATATGGTTATTTAATTAAAAAAAAAATTGATAGTCCAAGCAATGTTCAATGTTACAACCGAAAATTCAATCATATGGTACGAATATTGCCACCTCACATCCTCGTAGATATTTTTGGCAATAGAGAAATTTAAAATATATCTGTTTATCTCTTATTCTATGTTTTTCGCGCATAGTTTTGACGTCAAAAAAACTTTTTTAACCCTATAACATCATATTTTAGCCCGGTAGAAGCAAAAAAAGTCTCATTTCAGTGATACGGATCTGTAGCCGTAAATCATACTCCTGACCCAATGTTTAGCTACGATGCCGAAATAATTTTCTAAGTGCCTAATGTCTGGCTTCAATTCATCTATAAGTATTAGCAGGTTGCTTTTACGTAAAAAATAATTGATAAAAGTAAAACAGTTAATATACCATTTGACAAATGTAATAACTTCCAGCTGAAAATCACTTTGACAACAAAATTCAGACAACAAAACAATAACCAAACAAAGAAATAAGTAAAAGTTCAGACTATAAATCATAAAACCTTATATAACAGTCCTGAAAAAAAACATCGCCATGACTAAAAAAATTAAATTAAACCGAACTCTCTCCCAAAATTGTTATCTTTGAGTTCAAAGGAGGGTCAATTACAAATTAACCAATGATAAAAAAAACTAAGAGACTATAAACAAAATTAATGAGTTAAAATTGAGAAATATGGGTTAGGTGTCTGCCATACTCATCAGAGACTAAACGTTCTCCACATCATTGATTCATGCATTTTCCGCTGAATGAAATAAAGTGACGGTGAAAATATTTATGTAGGCCAACTTAACTCATAAATCATGAACCCATGATTCTAAACAAATCTTAAGACATTATAAACAAGGTTAATGAGTTAAAATGGAGAATTCTGGGTTGGATGTCTGGGTTTATTCTCTACCATAATTCTGATTAGAGACTGAACGTTATCAACACTTCGTTCTAAGTGAGGATTAGAATCAAAATTAAGCTGTTTTCTGTTTAATGTTTAAGGTGAACCGTCAAGTAAGAATGATTAATAATGATTGTGAAGGATTCCGATAAGAATAATGAAATTTATGTGAATAAATTAATAAGCTTGACTTTGGCAGTGACAAGGCTATTTCACCTACCCCATTCTCACCATTCATATTCAACATCAGGTCTAAGTACACCAGGACAGAGTCCACATATTTATATGGTAACACGTACCATATCTTAAAGGTAAATGGTATACTAGAAATTTAAAGTTTTTAACTAGTAGAAGACCTTAAGAAATTCTTAAGATGCATGCCTATTTCGCAGTATAAATTAAATAAATAGAAAACATGAAGATGTGTTGTACTACCTCGGAATTGTGTGTCCAGTATATTGCAGGTGGAGGCTCAGGGCTATGTTTCACAACACACGTCAGGTTCAGGGTGGAGCCCTTGTTGATGTACAGGTCCGGACCTCCCACTATTGTTGTTATTGGCTCTGCGAACAGCCAGCACAGCACAGCCGTAAATCAAACCCAACAAACTCCATTAATTACAGGGCTATTCCCTTTATTGGGGAGTCGAACTGACACAGAACCACGTTGCAATAGAAGTTAAGATGACAAATGATCTTGTTTGATATTGCCCACTAAATAGTTTTGAAGTCTATCAGTAGGCATAGGAAGCAACGTTTTACCCAACAGTTTCTACAAAGTCAAAAGTGCTTAGGCACTGATGTGACATATTTTTTGGGAGAAAACACGGTTATAAATGATGTAACAATCGCCTCCAAGACTATCGACTAATGATGAAAATGTCCTAATCTTTATTTCTTACAAATTTTAAAGCCAAATTTTACCTTGAAAATTTAAACAACTTATTAGAGAATGGTAAAATATATACAAATATATACTACGTATTTCTGATTGCTAATATTTTATACTACTACTACTATTTTATGGTACGCTGCAGCAATATATTCGCAAAATTACGATCTTCACATTAACCACATAAATATCAAGTAACACGACTAAACATCAGATGCTGAGAAGATCGGAAAATTTATCGTTAGAGCAAATTTAATTGAATGAAATTAAATTACTATCTCCTTTTCTCATGTAGATTTTTAGAATCAGTCAGGACCTTATGGACATTCGTAGCTGAAAGCGTTAATAGAATATCACATCCCATATCTGCAGGATATTATGTTATACACCACTTATTACGCATCTTGGCCCAGTCCACTAATGTGTAAGACTAATGTTGAATTTAGTATCGGGCTTCCAGACAGTCTGGGCTTATTTGACTTGGACTAGTTTTTTTCCTAAATGTATAATATTTTATCGATGTTTACATTTTGAGTCATAAGGGATAAAACATGAAATGCATGCACTTGAAAAGTTTGACTCTCACCAACGACGGAGAGGTACATGGAGGTGCCGATAGGCGGGGTGGTGGAGACCTGACACTCGTACACGCCGGAGTCGCGCCGCTGCGGGTAGCGGATCTGCAGCGTCCAGTCCTCGGTCTGCGGCGAGTGGATGGACTGGAACCTCTGGTCCGAGGTGTACGTATACCTCGCCACTGTCAGCAGGTGGATGTCCCTGTGCCTCACCCAGGACACCTGACAAGCAGTTATCTGGGTTTGTTAACAAGTGAGGCGTATGTTCACATTAATGTCTTCACTAGGAAATGCAGGACGGGAGTTTAAATAACGAGATTTTGAGATGTCCTAAGTTTTAAATCTAATTTCACCACAGATTTGGAAAATATTTATAATTAAATGAAAAAGCCCAATGAAAATCAATTTCGAGAATAAACACTGAATGTAACCCTATCATCAATTAACAGAGAGAAAAGTAAGATTATCTTCTTTAATTTTAAGCCACGGTTCAAAATGTATCTTGATCGTGATTTAATTTATCTTTCCACATTGATCTTGATGGTGAAGTAACTTTTTTAACAACAATAAAATCAAATAGGGTGTTCCACAAGGTTTAATCTTTCATTTTTCATTTATATGAATAAAGGGATGAAAGAGTCAGGTAAAATAGTAACATATGCTAATGACACATCTTTAATATTTTACGATAAAAATATAAAAAAACTTTTTTTAAAAATTTTATAGGTACATTAAATAATTAGAATTTCAATCCTTCACTGAAAATCTTCATCTGACAGTGAGTGAAAGTAAATCCGCTCTTTTAAATTTCTGTTGAAACAAAACATCTGATTTTAATCTAATTTTTTTAGTGGAAGAAGATCGAAATATTAATACAGATTCTCAGAAAAAATCCTTCGGATTCTTGGTGAATTATAAACACAATTTAAATGACCATATTGAATCGGGGTCATTCTACGACTTCGATAGGCTGGAATATGGCTGGAACAAATGGGACAGAGGTTTGTGGGCAGTGTAATTGGATTATAGATGATTCTGTCTCTGGATCTATTCAATGTGATATTTGTGACTCTTGGGTTCATGAAGGGGTATCTTGGTCAAAACTTAAAAAAAACTGCTTTCAAAATAATGAAAAAAATAAGTTGGGTTTGTCCTAACTGCATTGAATTTTATAAAAGAAGAAGGGAGAATGACCTAGTATTAGCTTTAGAAGAGGAGTTAAAACAAGTCAGGGATTTAAACCAAATCATGCTGGAAGAAAACAAAACTTTAGCGAATAAAGTGCATGTTCTTAAGAAAATTATAGCTAACCTAAGGGGGTCTAAAGAATCTGGGAAACTGAAAACGGAACAAAACACTGCTCATAAAAATAGTCCTAGCAATAGAATGATAGCTGATGACAGTATTATGTGATTCTTTTAGTATCAGTTTAAGTGACAGTCGGTCTACCACAGATCCACCCCAGGGGATCGAGGCCATGGCTGACGAGGTAAGGCTATATTTAGAGACAAGTAAAGCAATCAAAGAATCTCCTGTAGTTAGCAACACTAGTTATAGGCCTAGGCCTAATAATGCTAGCACTACTCCTAAGGGATCAGGTCGCAAGCTCTTTTTTCTTCAATGCTGACAGTAACGGAAGTTATCTCGGGGGAAAACTAGAGGAATCACTTGGCAGACCTTTTAGAGTAACATCTGATGTTAGACCTGGGGCCCCGCTATCTGAGATCATTAAGGAAGCTAGCATCGGCATGAAAAATGAAGATTGGCTAATAATACAGGGTGGAGTTAACAACGTTTCTGATGAAGAATCATCCAAAATAACAGCTGCATGCGATCTACTACATAAAGCCATTGCTGACAGGGCACCTCAAAACAAACCTAAGAATATTTTATTTACTGAATCCCCCTACAGGTATGATGATGTTAACTGTAATAGTGGTATTAAAAAACAAAACCTGATGGTAAAGGAATGGAAAAGGCTTGGAATTATCTTGAGATTAATCCATTTTTGTATAGGCTGCACTATACCTATAGGGGACTACATATCAACAACAAGGGCAAAAAGCTTATAAGTAAATTAATAGCTAACTTCATTGGGCCTAAATTTGTTCTGGACCACACAATATCTGCTGAACCCAAAAATCTTCAACCGAGCACCGAATTGGTCGAAGTGCAGCAAAAGGCAAAATCGACGGAGACACAACAAGAGAGTAGCTCGTCAGTCTCAGATCGTGGCGTAGGACTTCCGGATTGCCAGCATGGACAAGTACCACAAGAACTAAGCCTAGGCCTACTGCAAAATGAGTCATCTATGAATCCATTGTACAACTTATGGAGCCCTGAAGCTCAACAAAAAGACAGGCCTAATACAGAAAATGCTCAACTGTATAACATATGTGATGACAACAATGATGCTGTAAACACAACTCTGCATACTCCTCCGGAGAGCGATCTTCCAAATACAGATAAAAAAAACTTGGATGTCACCTCACAGGACTACAAAACCTAATTCAAACCACGGAACAAATAAAACTCCCACAGGCTCAGCGGGTAAAGTGTAATGGCCCCCCCACTACTTAAGCCTACAAACTTGAACTTAAAAATTTTATTTCTTAATATACAAAGAGGCCTTCAAAACAAAATCGAAAACTTACACATTGAACTGCACTCAATTGATCCGGATATCATCGTTCTATCAGAACATGGGCTTACAACTGAAAAAATAAATTCTACAAATCTTAGTGGATACAAATTAATTTCCAGCTTCTGTCGACAACAATACAAATGGGGTGGAGTTTGTATTTTCACTAAAAACTACCTAGACAATGCCATTGAAATCAAAACCGATAACTTCTGTGAAGAGACTCTGGCTGAATTCTCAGCCATCGAACTAAAATTAAAAAATAAGAGATACACAATTATCGGAGCCTATATGTCCAAATGGCTGAATTCTAGCCCGGACTTCTTCATAGACTCCCTAGACGCCCTATTAACGGACATTTCACCTCGAAATAGACAAATTGTAATTCTGGGAGATACTAATATAAATCTCATCAACGACCTGGATCATCAATAGCCTGGATACTTCAAAATTAAAATGTCTAGCTTTACAACATAATTTGAGCCTAATTGATATACCATATACCAGAATAACTCCCAACTCTGTAAGCAGCATTGACAACTGCCTGACGAATATAAATCTTGATAAGGTAGAGGTAAACACTCACAAAACTGATATCTCCGACCACCTTGCTATTAGTTTGAAAATTAAGGGTCAAAACATCTCAAAAGAACCCCCTACACGAAAGCGATTGAGAACCGTTACCGTCAGGAATTTAGACAAACTAAAAAGTAACTTGAGGACTCAAACTTGGGAATCCGTCTTTAGCGCAAACTTGGTTGATGATAAATACAATAATTTTATCAAAATACTCTTGCAAGAAATAGACTTTATCATGCCCTACTCATATAAAACCATCAAAAACAAAACTATGGATATTTTCTGGGATGAAAGTACAATTAATTTGAAGAAACTAGTAACTGCTGCTCACGATAAATATATCTTAACAAATAAAGAAGAGGACAAGACCAGTTATCACAGGCTCAAGAAAACCTATGACCTGGAAGTTAGGAAAAAAAATCGGATCAGACTGTGAATAGAATTGCCAATGCTCCAAATAAAACAAGGAAATGTGGAATATTATCAACAGAGAGAGACAAGCAAACGTAGCATCGGACAAGAACTTAACCGTTAATGTAGATGGAAGAACGATTTCTGAACCTTTGAAGATCTGTAACTACCTGAAAAATTACTTCATAGCCTCAGGAAGCCCTGAAACAGGACAAACTTGCTCGAATTTGCCCAACAATAATTTTAATCAAGAGAGAGGAGTTTCACATGATCTAGGCCCACAAACAATGAGAGAAGCCTACTAAACTTCGTCCCAATAACTCTAAGGGACCTAGGAAAAATCTTCCAAGGATTTCAACCCAAAAGCTCGGCAGGAATTGATGGTATCTCAAACAAAATTATAAAACACTGCCAAACAGAACTGATTCACCCCCTGTTGGACATCATTAACTCATCAATTCGACAATCCACTGTTCCTAGATCAATGAAAATAGCAGTCGTTTACCCTAAACACAAAAAAGGAGACCAAACAAAACCGGAAAACTATCGACCGTTATCTATTTTGCCGACCTTGTCTACGTATTTGGAGAAAGCAATTTACTTGCAACTCATATATTACCTGGAAGACACTAACTCCCTTTCTGAATACCAGCATGGGTTCCGAAGAGGAAAATCCGTTAACACAGCTTTAAACAAACTCTGTGAATCAATAACCAACCACTGGGAAGGAAAGAAAAACACATCTGCTCTTTTTCTCGACTTGCAAAAGGCTTTTGACTCACTTGACCGTAATATTCTGATATCTAAACTTGAATCCTTAAATATAAAAGGCAGAGCTAAAAATTGGATCACAAACTACCTACAAGATAGACAACAAGTTACAGAAATAAATTTCCAACTGCACAACGTAGAGCAAAAAGCCAGATCTTCTATCCAAAATACCATCTATGGAATCCCACAAGGTCTATGGATCTATGGATCCTTGGTCCTCTGATTTTTCTCATATACATAAACTCCTTCCCAACAAATTTTCAACAAAATAATACATGCATAATGTTTGCCGATGACACTACCATCTTAACTCCTCTCGATCCAAAAGCTAGCTTAAAACTTCAAATAGAAGAATCCCTAAATACAGCAAATAAAACCTGTTCATCTCTCAAACTCCGTATCAACAAAAGCAAAACTAACAGTATAACTTTTACAACTGCAAACCGAACCATCCAAAACTCTGAAACCAATGACGAACCACCTGTCTCAATAGTCCAGCATACAAAATTTCTTGGAATTGTAGTCGATTGCAATCTAAACTGGCACGCTCATATTGACCACCTACTGAAAAAATTATCATCCATTCTTTATGCCCTCAGAAGAATAAGAACCATTACAGACCGCAACACTACTCTCTGTGCATACCATGCCTTATTTGGGTCACATATCCGTTATGGTCTAATAGCCTGGGGTTCAACTAGCAGCACAGAAGTACAGAAGATCCTCATCCAACAAAAGAGAGCTGTCAGAATTATTAACAACTTAAACTTTCAGCAACATTGCAAGCCTTACTTTGTATCAAACAAAATCATGACAGTCTTCTCTCAATATATATTTGAAACAATAAATTTTATGAAAACTCAATCTCCATCAGAAAGACAGGACTGCCACAACTACCGTCTAAGAAATGGGAAAAATATAAATATACCACAACTCCGGCTCTCTAAAACAAGTAAAACTCCAGTACATGCAGGTTCGACTTTTTTCAACCTACTGCCACAGCATCTCAAAGAAATTACAAGCAATAGAAAATTCTTCAATTGTCTCAAACAATATCTACTGGATAGGCCCACACAAAACACTCACACACACTGAACACACCCACTGGATACACTCACTGAATTTTATGAAGAACACAACTTCCACACAAGACCACCCTAGAAGACGGAAAAAAACAAAAATGATGATGAACTTGACGATTCCCAAGTCTTGAAGACTTCGGAGAAGAGGACCGAGGTAAAAAGGTAAAAAAGGTCTATGATATTGAATACCTTTGTAAGAAATTGCTAGATCTGTTTTTATCTCAAGACAACGAAAAGTATCACGGTCAATAGATATTTAAAAAACATTATATTTACAGTAATTATAATAATTTGTTCATGCAAATTGAATATATGGTATCCGATAAATGGGGTTTCAATTCAAAATTAAATATTAAAAAACTTATTTCCCTTAAAATAAGCGGTGAAATAAATATCAGGTATGAACTTTAGAGATCCTTGCAATGATGGTTTAAAACTCTAGAAATCCCATCAGTTCCATGGAGTATTATTTTTTAAGTATTGGTTTATATTAAATTAAATAGTTGTTTCCTAGTAAACCACGAAATAAATTTATATAACACTAGGGATGTGGGTAATATCCTCATAACAAAGCATAATTATCCGGCGACAATCATTGGCCAGCACAACTTTTGATCCAAAACTTTGAAATAAGATACCAAAAAACTTAAATAATAACCAGTAACCAAATTACGGTTATAACTAAAAAAGTTTCTAGTAGACCTTTTGTTGTTCACAATTAATTTATCTATCTTAGCATAGAAATAGTAGGCAATGGTCTAATAATTCGTGTTGATTGCCTGCTTACATTTCTTCTCAGTGATCTTGGTGATGAAATGGTTGTCAAACTAAGGGCCATACTTGACTTGTAACTGGTGAAACGGAGGACAGATACTGTTATAATGTACCAATTAGTAATTTTCCGCAAATAAAGATCTTGTACCTCGTGTCTTGTGCATCTAAGAGTAAAGCTATCGCTCTAAAATAAAGCTATTTACAATAACTTTGAAAAATATGTAAAAAAATTCAAAGAAGTTACTAGACTTTTTATTATTTTTTCAAGCACTATTTCATTAATATCTATTTACAGTGTAAACTAATTTATCTATGTGGAGATTTTATTAACCTCGCAATTCTATGGTTAGTTTGATATAAAAAAAGGGAACATATTAATCTTTACCCTGTAACGAAGTTATTTTCATCCATGTTAGTTTTTGTAATTTTTTTTACTAATTAAACCGTCCAAGTGATGAGGCATGAAAACAAGACTTTAATAAATTGGTGCTCAGTGGAGGGGAGAGCTCCTCCCCGCGACCATATAAGGAAGTCACTGAGGGCCGGTAAGAGAGTTGAGCCCGAGCGGCCCGACCACCGGATGCGCGTGTTTCGCTCCCGGTGCGCTGGATGGATGTTGAGACCCCAGCACTGTCGGACGAGAGTGTTGAGCCCCGATACCCGCTTGGACGATTTCGGCCTGCAGAAGACTGAACGAGTGTGCTAAGCTCCTGGTACGCTGGATGGGCGTGATGAGCTAGCTCCTGGTACGCTGGATGGGCGTGATGAGCTCCTGGTACACTGGATGGGCGTGTTGAGCTCCTAAACACCGTCGGATGGTCGTTCTGAGCTCCCGACATTCCCACATGTAGGTGATGAGCCCGCGGAAAGGCGTGATGAGCCCCCTGTTCGCTGGATTGGCGTGTTGAGCTTCTAGCACCATAAGATAATGTGTTGAGCCCCCGACATCCGCATGGGCGTGTTGAGCCCACGGAATGCCGGACGGGCATGTAGAGTCCCCAGATCGCTGGATAGGCGTGTTGAGCTCCTAGCAGCGTCGAATGGGCGTGTTGAGCTCCTGACATTCTCACATGGACGTGTTAAGCCCGTGGATGGTTGGATGGGCGTAATGAGCCCCCGGCTCGCTGGATAGGTTTGTTGAGCTCCTAGCACCCGGTCGTTGAGCTCCTACTGGGTATGGTTGAGCTACCGACATCCTTGCGTGGGTTCGTTGAGCCCGTGGAAGACCGGACGGGCGTGTTGAGCCCTCGACACCCGCAAGCCGTGTTGAGCCTCTGTTACGCTGGATGTACGTGTTGAGTCCCCAGCAAAAGATTTGGCCTGTGGTTCACTAAATAGAGGATTGGGGATGGCCATGCATTGGTAAAACTTCCCTCTCCATTTTCTGATTTGGTATATTAATCGCTGTATATGTTATAGCCGTCAGTTTAGCCCAGAGAGGAGCATTAGCAAGCAGACGAAGATCCTTTGGGCTAATTCTGGGCCAGATTTGAGATTGGGGCAGAGCGTGCAGATCCTGCCACGACCGTGCAGTCCTCTTCTGGGCAATCTCTAGGATCACTTCCTCGAGGGGGCCTATTTTTGAGACGGTTGAGAGTTGAGTTGTGAGTCACTCGTCAAGTCACCTGCCAACTGATGGTAGCATTGTTAAAACCACCACGTGAGATTTCAACGTTTTAGACTATACATCTGTCAAACTAGAAAGCCAAATGTACACATTGGCCAGTTTAAGGAATTACCTCATTTTTCGTAGCTTTAACTAGACTATCTTGGAATATTTATATGCCAATTTAGTTGTATGGCATTCTATAAATAGTTCAAAGGCTATCCGAATGTATTTAAATATTTAGTATCAAAAAAAAACCTAATTGGAAAGGCTTTCCATGATTACTATTATTACTTCCTCCAAAAGAGAAGAATAAGAATCTTGTTTCCTGCCAACTCACACGTTTTTACTCAACAGCCAATGATTGGAAAATGATTGGATTGGTGAGATACTCAATTTATAGGACGTCTATATTTAAATTATGAATTTTTAAGAATAAATGCCTATTCAATTGATATACACAGATGTTGTGGGGCTGAATTCATTAAGTTACTTAGGAGTATTTTTATTTTTATCTGTGAATTCATTTTGTAATTAGAAACAAATAACTTGAGGGTTGAGTGACTCAATCATTCGCCAACTCACCCATTTCAAAAATAGGACCTCAGGACCCTAGACGTGTGTGGAACATTGCGGGCCCACACAGAGGCTGGGAGGCTCGCCAACGTGGCAATAACCCCTCAGAGGGGGTAGCGGATTTGTACCCCCCGGATTTGTACCCCCTACAAAAAACGCTACGTCATATTGACGTCACAGCAGGTGGGGCCTAAATCGCTCGAGAAACAGCCCGCGACTGGAAATGTACCCCCCAATACATTATTAAGTCATCAACACCTAAATGGTTTGCAATTAAATTATTTCCCTTAAGTCTGACCCCGGAATTGTACCCCCCGGATTTGTACCCCCCGTGGCCATATTCTAAAGTCCGACCCCGGATTTGTACCCCCCGGATTTGTACCCCCCATGGTCAGAATCTTAGACCCCGGAATTGTACCCCCGGATTTGTACCCCCGTCGCCAAATCTTCAAGTACTATCCCGGATTTGTACCCCCCGGATTTGTACCCCCCGTCACCAAATCTTCAAGTACTGCCCCGGATTTGTACCCCCCGGATTTGTACCCCCGATTGAGTTAGGACGAAATGAATGGCTTAAAAATCTCCTCCGTGACATTTTAAATATTTATATCAAGTTTCATGGCAAACAGTCCAACGAAATACGAGACCATAAACGTCAAATATATATAATCAAACTAAAAATTTTTATGAATTTAGATATTCAAAACAATATTTTATCCAATACTTTCATCACTATCGACAGATTTTCTAGCCTACTTAATGACGAATAAGACTACTCAATATAATAATAATGTTTTTTTTTGGGTAGGAGGTGGAATGCGTTTACGCACACTGAGGGGCTCGTTGTCCCCTCAGTAGTGTCGAACTCCCACGAGCTCGATGTCCCGTGAACTACCGACTAAACCACCTCCCTCGGCACCGAGGACACTAGCCTGGAACTGTTTCACACATTACTTCGGGCTAGGCCTTTGATATTACGCCGCTAGGGCAACCTCCGTGGGGAAATGCTGAGGATTAAGGCCGATCGAGGTCTACCTTTTTCGCCCGAAGAATGGCCTGGACGTAGTGCTGGACACAGTTCCAGTTGCCCTCTCCCTGGAGCATAGCTCCGACGATGTTGTTTGGGCTGACGATTACGCCGATCTCAGATGAAAGTGAGGCTCGGCGGACGTGCCAACGGTCGCACTGAAAGAAGGTGTGCTCGGACGTATCTGGGATGCCGGGGCAATACAGACAGTCCGGGCTGGCGACTTTGCCCATCCGGTGCAGATAGGCTCGGAAGTACCCGTGTCCAGAAAGAAACTGGGTCACGTAGTAATCGACCTCGCCGTGCTGCCGCTCCAGCCATGGTCGGACGGAAGGTATGAGCTGGAAGGTCCAACGTCCCCTCGGCTCGGCTTCCCAGTCGCGCTGCCAGGAGTCGAAGCTGCGATCGCGCTCTTCCCTGGCAGCTGTTTCCCGGCCCACTTCAGGCCTTCTCCGGTAAATCGCCTGCCTCTCCCTCGCGAGGAAGAGGACGGGGATGACTCCGGCGATCACCATCACAGCAGGCTCGGAGACTGTGCGGTAGGCCGAAGCGACCCGCAGAGTTCCTCGACGCTGGACTCGGGCAAGCCGGTCTCGGAAGACTCGCTTCTCGAGTGCGTGAGCCCATACCTCCGCCCCGTACAGCAAGACTGACTGGACGGCAGTCATGAGCAGACGGCGCTTGCAGGAACGAGGACCGCCGACATTGGGCATAAGCCTACCAAGGGCAGCGACACCCTTAGCGGCTTTGTCGGCGGCGCGCTGAATCTGCTCGCCGAAAGACAGTCTGCTGTCGACCATGACTCCCAGGTACTTTGCAGCAGGCTTAGTCTCGAGTGTGACGTCACCTATCTGCACCGGGAACACGGTGTTTATCCTCTTTTTGGTGAGGACGACAATCTCTGTCTTACTGATAGCCAGGGACAAGCCGTGATCTCGCATCCACCCGTTGACCTTGGCCATTACAACGCTGAGCCTCAGTTTTGCCTGCTCGACGTTCCTCGCAGCGATCAAGGCAGCGACGTCGTCAGCATAGCCAACGAGGCGGGTCTCATCGGGCATGTCTAGCCTCAGCAAGCTGTCGTAGGACACGTTCCAGAGATCTGGTCCGAGAATGGACCCCTGCGCAGCCCCGGAAGTGATGGGAATGCGCCGCTGACCTTCGGTCGTGTCGTACAACAGAACGCGGTCTGACAAATCCGCTTCTATCATACGCAGGAGGTAGGAGGGAACTTGGAACGTATGCTCAAGCGCCCACAGCATATCGCTCCACCTGGCGGAGTTAAAAGCGTTCTTTACGTCGAGCGTGACGAGAAGGACCACGCGGCGCGACCAATGGTTGTGATCCTCCGCCCTCCGCACTGCCTCAACTACCTCCTGAATAGCGTCGATGGTAGAGCGGCCGGATCTGAAGCCGTACTGCTGCGGGGACAAGTCCCCCGCAGAGACGATGGCCTCGGTCAGCCTCACGCGCAGGAGCTTCTCAAGCACTTTCCCGGCCGTGTCGAGCATACACAGGGGTCGGAAAGAAGAAGGGGTCCCCGGTGTGCTCTTCGCCTTCGGGATAAGAACAAGGCGGGCAACCTTCCACGAAGAAAAGAAAACGCCTTCCGCCAGACACGCGTTGAACATATCGAGCAGAAGCCTTGGATTCACCTCCGCAGCGAGCTTGAGCACCTCCGCCGGAATTCCATCGGGACCGGGCGCTCTTCTGGGTCGTAGGGATCGGACGGCAGCGGTGAGTTCCTCTTCCCGGAAAACTGGGAAGGCGCCTACCTCTCCGAATTCCCTGACTGGCCGAACTGGGTGGCTGGGAAACAGTGTATCGACGACGGCGCCCATGGCTTGTGGTTCCATGTCCGCAGGTGGTGAGCGAGCCCCTAGCTTCTGGGTTACAAGTTTGTAGCCCATCCCCCAGGGGTCGTTGTCGATATCCTGACACAGCTGCTTCCAACACCTGACTTTACTCCGGTTGATGGCACCGCGGAGCTCTCGGCGGGCCGCTCTGTGCTCAGCCGATCTGGCATTTGCATCAGGGCGGTTCCTGGCTCGCTGCGCAGCTCGTCGGAGACCAAGGCATCTCCTCCGGAGTTCCGCGATTTCAGGCGTCCACTAGTAAACCGGTTTCTTCCTGTGGCGGCGGGAAACTCCAGGCATCGACTGCTCACACGCGGTCGCGATGAGACGCATCGTCGATGCTGCCAGATCTTCGGCACCTGTGAAATTCACAATGCTCTGGTCTTTAATTACTTCTTTAAAAGTGTCTTTGCTCAGACGACTGGTGTTCCAGCGTCGAGCCAGAGGAGCAGGTTCAGCGCGCAATCGCGCACCCTCGGGAAGGACCTTGAAGAGGATTCCCTGGTGGTCGCTAGAGGAATACTCCTCGCAGACACGCCAGTCGGAGATCCGCTGGACAATCCCTACAGAGGCAAGGGATATGTCAGGGATTGTCTCTCTGCACCCCGGACGGCGAAAGGTGGAAATGCCGCCCGTGTTAAGGATACAGAGGCCCGACCTGGCAGCCGACTCGAGGATGTAACGACCTCGAGTGTCGGTCCGCGGGGAACCCCATTCCACGGCTTTGGCGTTAAAATCGCCACCGACTATGACCCCGCCAGAGGTGTTCATGATCTCATCCTCGATGGAATCGACCATGTGGCGGTAGTCTGCGATCGGTTGGTTAGGCGTGAGGTAACAGGAGAAGACAGTGAAACCCCTGCTCCTCACCCAAACGAAGCCGTTGCCCGATCCGGAATCGAGAACAGGCACCTTCCCGAGGTCCAAGATCCAAATCGCCGCAGTTCCGGAGGGATCCGAGAACCACTGCGCAGAGCGTCGGTTCTGGTACTGCTCACTGAGAAGCAGTAGGTCAGCACCCTGCTCCGTGGCGAATTGGAACAGCTAGTCGTTTGCTGTCCTGCTCCTCTGCATATTAAGTTGCAGAACACTGATCATTTCTGTTGGTTCTGGCGAAGCTCCTGGATGGCCCGCCTGTACTGCCCGCAACGACCAGACCCAGCGGAATGCTTGACCTGGTCGCCCTTCAAGCCGGCTTCTGTGCACAGGATACAGGACAACGCTGCGTTGCACGCGCTTAATATAATAATAATAAGACATATTCATAGGATAATACTAGGCGATAACTTAACGAACAGCCGTTGATTTACGAGAACTAATTAAAAAAGTCAACAACAACAACGAATATTGACCCGGTATATTTCCATGGTCGGTCAAACTGGATTTGAGCACAGGGGGTACAAATCCAGGGGGTACAAATCCGGGGTAAGACTTAAGGATATGGCCACGGGGGGTACAAATCCGGGGTAGGACTTGAAGATTTGACGACGGGGGGTTTAGTATTTATTAATCATTGAGTATTCTGCATGTGGAAAAACACGGATCAGCTCAAACTTGAAGTTACGGTAATGTAACATGCATTTCATTAGAATATATCTATAACTTCATTAAAATGTATAAATTCATAAACATATTATTTTTTCACCACCCTACGACGAAAACACCTGTTTTACATACGTCCACTGTTTATATGGAGGCCACTTTTCTGTTAGAGGGCCGAAGGTCAGCTGATCCTTTATTTGCTTGAAACAACGTGTGAACATCACATAACTGCAGGGAGTTCTAAAGGCTAGTGGCGATCATATGATTTTTCATTGCTATCGTTGCTTAGTAACCTTGAGAAAGAAGTTGTGTAGCTCATAATCTCAAAGTTTCGTTTTCAAGAAGGGTGTCAAATAAGTATTCGGATTTTAAATAATATTATATTAGGTTTATTTCATTGTCTAGTGTTTTAGTATTGTCTAGTCAATAGTTAAAACATTAGGTACTCGCACCTCGGCCGATTATATTTTAGGCCCTAGGTGCGAAATATACTACTTAAAAAAAACTTATTCAATTTACATCCAGAGCATTAGAAAATTAATTTTTAGGATTCAATATCTCCATGACCTTTTGTTTTATTCTCGAATTGAAGTTTGATTAAAAAAAAAACGATGTTACGATTTTGTTGTTGTTATTTTATTATTAAATTGAACCATATGATGTGTCAAATATCATCAAAAACATCCACTTCAACTTTCGATATAAATTGATACATAAATAATATTCCTCAGATTGATGATTTTCTTTATAAAAATAACATTGAGTTCCTGTGGTAAACGTGGGACATGGCTGGCATTGCATTTACTGTAGAATAACGCGAATAAAACACACACACACACACACACACACACACATATATATCGATTTCAAGACTTAGAATATAAGAAAAACTTACAGTACGATTGCCTAGGTTGCGCACTCGGCAGTTCAAGTAAGCAGTTTTGCCAACCAACGCCGTAACATTCTTGGAAGCGGAAGTGTCGAAGTACGGTCCCCTCAGGTTGGAAAGTTCCGCTGGGGAAGTTTCACCAGCTTCCGGTGGCACGCCTAGATCCTGGGGGCGAGTCCACCCTATAACATAACGTTTCTGGGTGAAAAATAGTTACTTTTACAATAGAAAGTTTTTTATTTTCAGTTTACGTATAAATGATAACGTCCCGGTATTGGACTCGTTCAGTGCTCTTATATTCCTTAGACTCAATACAATCTATTCAGTCAATAGTGCCGCTTCTAGTAGACAGTTCAAATCCCAATCAGAGGGAAGGAGGAAATCGGTTGAGGAAAGCTACATTCAGTAAATGTGAAGGAAGAATGTACCATTCAAATCTCTCTCTAATGTTAGCTGCACACTAATATGATGGAGTGTTCGCTAAGTATTCAACCTAATCATTGTTCCTTTTAGAATTCCTTCGTTCCCTCCTTTAGCTTCAAAATACTTCTCTTAATGTATACCTTGTTATCACTAAATAATTGTATCAAAAAGTGTATTTCCTTTTATTCAATAACGTATTCTTTGATTTACAAAAACAAATTCTTTATTCCGTACCTCTTGTGATGCACGATTAGTGATGCATCCTAACTTTGGGATTTGAAATGATACATATAAAATTAATTAAATTTCAAATTATAATGTACTGTCAAAATAGGAATGTACATTTGTACAGTCTTTGACAACCTAATATTACAATTTGAGTACAATTTGAGCTCTTTTCAGTCAGTACTTCAGATGACGCACCTTGTCTGTTGTGTGGGTGGTTTAAGCAACTACATTCAGTATCTCAAGATCTACTTAAGGGAAAATTGCAAACAATTCTACATTCTAATTTACATATTAATTTGCAATTGAGAATTTATAAAACTGTATTAAAACGCAA
Organism: Flexamia atlantica; assembly: GCA_035578135.1. Taxonomy (NCBI): domain Eukaryota; kingdom Metazoa; phylum Arthropoda; class Insecta; order Hemiptera; family Cicadellidae; genus Flexamia; species Flexamia atlantica. The sequence continues at coordinate 44,999,412 of JAQJVK010000009.1, forward strand.
ATATATTTCTAAAAATGGGAAATTCAACTCATTGCAAGAAAACTACAGTCACACGACGAGGCCTAAAGATATATTTGTTCACTGGTTCCTTGATTCCAACAACAATGAAACAAAAATTCTAAACACAACCTAAATAAAACCTAAACAGTTCATATGAAGTGTGTCAATGCTTTGAAACAATGAAAAGCCAGTAGAACAAATATGCAAAGGTAAAATTAAACATAGTCATTGTAAGTCCGTATTCCCTTATTGTTTAAAGAGCATACGATATGAACCGACCGAAACATATTCTCTGTCCGTTCAATATTGGTTCAGAGAGACTAGCGTGTTCGCAAACAGAACTGTGTCAGCGCTCTGGGAGTGCCATGATGTTACTGTGTATGTATGCCGTGTATTTACGAACCACGTACAGTTACAGTTACCCAGGGAATATTTATAAATAAAATACGGGTGTTGAAAACCGTGTGTTTGTGGTATCATGTGAATATTATCATAGTATGTATATTTTATTTATTTTTTCAACTTTTTGTATATTTTTACAAACGACCTTCAATTTTGGTTATTAATATATTCCCTCAATTTTTAACAGCAGGAAAGACATTTAAATTTTTACAGTCTTTGACAACTTAATACTAGGCCTATAATATGAGCTCTCTTCAGTCAATACTTCAGATGACGCACCTTATCGTTTGTGGGTGTGAATTAAGCGCCTAGATTCAGTATCTTAAGATCTACTTTAGGAGTAATCGCAAACAAACATAGCGGAGAAGATGAAAGAAAAAAATAAAACCCTCAATCAGGAGTGAGGTTCTAGATATTTAATGTATACCTTATAGGGCTTTCAGAGTATTAATGGAAAAGCATGTATGAATATGTGGAGTTGCTAAAGAAAGGAGCTTGTCTGTCATATGAATGCTGAGGGGAAAACATGAATTTTCAAAAGATAATATATTTATTTTCCTAAACATGCTATGACATCTAGAATGTGTACTATTTGGTGAAATGTAATCATACAGGTTCATTTTGCTAAAAACGAACTGACATGTTGTTAACTTTGACACTATTACCATCACATAACCTTTTTCATAGTACCAATTTGATTATTTCAAAACACGTTAAAGACATTTTGAAATATAAAAAAAAGATAAAATAGACAAACGTAACTGGCAATGCAATTTAAGTTGGGTTCAGTTTTTAGCAAAGCTAATGTCATTGAAAGTTGATGACGCACTTTAGAAACAATTACGTTAATTATTCAGCTGGAGCTCCCGTTGAAACGAATCTCTTTGTTGCATAGTTTTGAAATAAAAACAACCTCCTCGTAAATTGAATGGTTATATAAAAAAAGTAGTTGGGTAATATTTGCTAGTAAACACAGTAAAATATCATCTTTACTCATCCAAGAATTTTAAATAAAACCGTTAATGGCGCTTTAACTTTATTTTATCATCTGTTAGTAATTAAAGTTTTTAGTACAGTAAACCCTACTTTCTTGAAAAAAGTGTGATTTCATGAAAGTGTTTAGTTTTTCTCAAATTAATTGAACTTGTTTTTGTTGGTCTAGTTGAGATTGAAATTGTTAAAACTTTTTATGTTTTCTAGGGGTATAAACACACTAAACTGCAAAATATTTAATGTATAATCCCACTGTACAAAGAGGTTGTTTGCATCGGTAATACTTATTTTCATTAGTAAGCTGTTTGGTCTCCATTGCTGACATGAAGAAGCTAATTTCATTTTTAATTACAGATTTTTCTAACAATCTGTAAGAAAACAACAATATTTTTTTGAAATCCATAGGAAAATCACTAGAACTGAAATCGTAATACCATCAGAATCTATTTACCCTTGGCAACATGAGATAGCTGCGTTTCATGCTGTGACCCATAGGTTAACAAATATTCCTATTCCGAAAATAAATTAAGTAAGAAAAATACTATAACTATACGGTAAGCAATAAGTAATAATCATAACCTAATGTTATAGTAAAACACCATATGAAAAAATTAATAAGGTAAATCATCAAAAGTCTAAAAGTAGAGTTCATAGATATCCCATATAATATGCTTATGAATAAAACTTTATGATGCACATTCTAAAATTCAAACTCGAAGACAGTCTACTAAACAAAAAACAACGCCTACAGTAATATAGTACAACAACCCCTAGAATAGTAGAATACAAAATAAATATCATAGGCAGATAAAAGATCTCAATAAAGTCTGAATTAATTGAGTCTGAAAAATAAATTTCAGCGAATTTTAAATTAATTTCGAATATTTCCACAGGACAGCGAGCAGAAGTTTCTGAACAAGATTTCAAGAACATGTAATCAGCCGTAAGTCTACTAATATAACAACGACGCAACCAAATAATATAACGCCTAATCGAAACAAGGCACAACCACAATAATAGAATTAAAGAATACCTCTAATAAATATTTGTATATGAAAATAAAAAAATAAAGTTTCCAAAATAATATTTTTATTCATGCGAGAAACCATTTTCTTAATATGCTCGAAAATAAACTATTAAAAGGATTCTACAAACTCCCTAAACACAATAAATATGATTAAAGGAATTCTATTTTGGATCAGATTCATAGTTAAGAAAATTTTGCAAAAGTAAATATTAAAAATATGCTCACAATACCGTAAAAATATAGTGCTTTTATAGCATTGCTCATTAACGATTGGTTACTGAAATATCAGTAGTCGTAAACACAACGGTTTGTCCCAACCTTATTGCAAATAAATTAAATTGCAAATGTTGCTTACTTCTTAAAATACCACAATACAAATTAGTATCTAGCTGAGATATACAGGATTAGAGCCTTCATTATTTGTTTTCTGCGACTGCAAACCAGCTTCCATGTTATCCTAATAGAGAATATAAGGCCTAAAGTTAATTGAATTTTATGATTTAAGGCTTTATCTAAATCATTTATCAACAAGTTTGTAATTTGCTGAGTGCGCGGGTCTGCTCTAACGGGGTTGATTTAGAATGTTATCTTTTTTTAATAAATAAAAACGTGCAGCTACATTGACATGTATCGGTGAAGAATGTATTTTTCATTTGTCACAGAGCTCCATGTAATACTAACTTCAATGCCGTGGGCCGGTTTGCATAAATCTCATAAACTATAAACTAAGCAAATCCAGAGAGACCTGTAACCGTATATGATTTATATTTTATCTGACAGATTCTTTGCAAGAAATAGCATTGCTAGATGATATTTTAATTTGAAACTATATTGTATAATATAACTAAATGAAGTAATAAAAGCCTGGAATAATATCTTAAACTAGACCTTTTAAGCTCTTTAAGTGATTTAGGAATATGACTGCGCTCAAAACAGCTTTAAACTAATTTAATCGTCATTCATACGGATGATTGTTTTAGATATATACAAAATTTTTTACATTAATATTTGTTTAAACAAATTTGGGGAAACCTATTTTTGACAACATATTTAAAAAATCGAGGTATGAAGTTTTGAAATATATAAAAAAAACTAGCTAATAACCCCGGCTTTGCCCGGGAGATTATTTTTTCTTGTTGTATTCTTGTTGTTTTTTGGTGCTGCATTCTGTTAGTAACAATATAGTAGCTATTTCTAATGGTAACCATAGCAATAATTCAAAGCACTTCCAAAATCCTTGAAATAGGTCCCTTTAGGACGATCCTGGGCCTAAGCCCTTAAAGATATCAAAACCAAACCATCACAGTGCACATCATGAGATTCTAAGCTTTAATTTAACACCAAGATCAAGTAAGTGTCTATGACAGGTAGTTTTGGCTGCAGCCCGAAATATACCAACACACAACTCTTTATATAATATATTGATAAATAAATAATCTAACTTTTTCTATATAGTTAGATACTATATCCAAAAAATATATATATACCTTTTTAGATCAGGTTTCTTTTTAAAGCTTACTAAGGGGGGGATCCAAACAGATTGAATGGTTACAGTAAACGTCCTATTAAATGGCTGTAATAATAACAATACCACCAAAGAAAGATATACATTTACCTGGTATACTGCCAAATGATAGGGATATTCGTTTCAACGACCATTAGTTTCAAACCTCGAGGGTTCATTTTCAATTTGTTATCAAGCTAATTTAAAACATTCCTCCTCAAGGTTGAAATTACAACATTATACGAATGTTCGTACAAAATTTATACGAACTGACAAGCGATAAAACATTAACGTTGGTATTTATTGTTGATTTATGGCAAACGACCACGCCGCTATCTGGCATGAAAGCGAGACTTCGTGCGCGGGCCAACATACGCAGGAAAGAATGAAGTGAAGTAAAAAGAATAAAAGGAAAGTAATAGTATTTATGTAAATTTTGACACTTAAACAATTGAAAAATATAGACGCAACGAACTGTTACCGAGTCCATAAAATATTTTTATCATGAAAAAATTGCAATAAAATAACTTCACAAAAAGTTGTGAGAAATAATAAATGAGGTTAGTACCGATTCCTTTAACTTCACACCACGTTCGACGTGAAACTTATATACCATGTTAATGTTGTATTAAGGGGTAATCCTTAGTGTCAGTGTTTACAAAAGGTTAGTGCCAGGGAATATTAATGACGTCTTACAGGCACTTCCGTTAATTATACACCTGAGTTTACCGTGATTTGTTTTCCTTGATTTTAGTTAACTTCGATAATTTTACTTAGCTTATATTAGATAAATCCAAAAGTGACTATTTAATTTTAATTATTAATTTAATATATATTTTCTTCAAACAAACATCGGAGGAGAATGTTTAGTTTTTGTTTTGTATTCTTCTATTTCTTCGGTTATAATTATATAGATAATAAAATAATTAATTACAAAAAATCGTATGAATCGTATGAAATCATATGAATACGATTGGCAGTTAATACCAAGAATTAAGTGGTATTATCTTCTAAAAGTTTATTTTAGAGTAGTCTTGCAAAAATTTTAAAAGTACCAATCGACTGATTACAATAGAAACATTTATTTATAATTCGTTGAGTTTTTTTCTCGTTCGTCATCAAAGTTTTTCCATAATAATCAGAATTATTTTTCAAACTGTGTACTTTCATTTATTTTGAAACATATTGAAAAAGTTGTGGATTTTTTATACACTCCAAAGTCATTGAATTTTCAAAAGGTATTGAAGGTAAAGAATTGAAAAGTAATCAATCACTGAAATACTGGTCGCAGGAAAAGTATTACTTTTTTGTGAATATTTTCACAGTGTCTACTGAAGTGCGGCCCACAGGGAGATTGCAAGATTAAAATCTGTTGTTTTTTAGCAAGTATAACAAACGTGTAAAGCAATCTTCATAACTGCATAATCCAAAACCATCAAGATCGGTTTATGGTTACAACTGAGTTCAGCTTCAAAAAGTATCATCAATATAGAAAGCTGTAAATTGTTGTTAACAATAACTACTTTGGCAAGCATTTTACGGTTTCACTTGTACTCACATATCTCTGTAATTAACCTAGTTTTTGGTGGTTTATTTCGAAAGTATAGCGTTGGCCTCATTAAAGCATCATAAACTGTGTTCTAGTTATAAGCTATTCATAAATTAGTTATATGTAATTTTAAAGATAAGTTTACCAGCTGTATAAACACAACAAAAAATATGATTTCGGATAATTTTAGATGTTTTCAATCTTTAATTCCCCTATAATCTTTTACAGTATTTTTTGCAAAATAGGTAATTACCTTACGTCGAACTGTTCCAAAATTGAATTTTGTCGCTATACAGTTCATAAATTACGTAACTCTAAAATCTGCCTTTTTAGAACCCCTCCCTCCTTGTAACGAGGCCGTAACGGCGACACTTATCCTTCCTAAAAATTACGTAACCATTGTCTAAGTACCATTGTCCCCCAATTAATCCTATTCTAAAAATCTAAGCATATAAAAATACCCCTGTTGCAGGAGACCTGCATACTCAGTGAATTTAAAATGCAAAAGAACATAGTTCAGGCCAACATAGCGAGATTTGACATGTTTTTGAAAGTTCCGAAAGAATAACACGAGAAATGAGTATGCAGGTTTGCTGCCACGAAAATAGAAAAGTCGGGTATTTTAGACTATTGAACATTATATCTTATCTAGATGAAGCCACAAACCAAGTTTTATCAAGATATGTTGGGAAATAAGCGAGATATAGAATTTCACTTATTTCCATAAGGTTAACATTGGGACAGCGTACTGTGTTTACCACTATCAATATCTCAAATTACCAAATTCAATATCTCAGCGATTCAAATTACCAAATTGTTTGTTTTTTAAGCTGAATTCAATGGAGCCAACAAAAATTTGATAAATTATAATTTTTTATATAAAAATTGTGAAACCCCATTATTGGGGGTTTATCCCCCCTTACCCCCCCCCCCCCCTCCAAGTGAAGCGGCTCGTTTATAGTATAAATGATCGCTTGAAATTACAGTAAAGGAATAATAATTAGTCAATTTTAGGAAATTTTTTTTACGAAATATAAAAATCTAAATGCGGGGAACCCAAGATTCTCTAGAAATAGGCCAAGAAAGGATTTGTTGGGCCGCTGCTAAAATCACTGTTTATATAAGGGAAAATAGTTTTATGCTAGTGACTTTAGATAAGAGAGTGTGAATTAACACATTTGACAACCATTTTCAGTTTACCGAATAAATAATATGATAACTATGCATTTAGCAGCAGTTTAGCCATATTCCAATAAAAAGAAGACTCGCGTAATTTAGGCTCATAATTAAGGTTTCTAATAACTGCCACGACATTAATCGACAGTTTCAATAAATATTATTAAGGTTTTATTGTTTTGGGCCTAGTTATGATTAGCTAGTCCAAACTCCGCCAGCTTTATTAAATTGAAATTGTGTTGTTCATATCAACCACCCAGTATATATTTAATATATTGGTTGTTTATATTGAGAGGTTATTAACATGTATAACAAATGTTTTGAGTACACGTTTTTATTCTGCATAAATAAATAACTGCGCAACGTAAAGTATAAGAAATTATTGATAAAATATCTTATCTTCAGCAGGGTTTTCGAAAGTGACCACCACATCTAGGGTATCGTTAGTGAGGTTTCTGGAATATGGGAATTATAGGTTTTTTTAACCTTTAAACTAATCGAATATTTTTTCTATCAATATGGCCTCCGATCTCTCCAGACAATATAAGGGAAAAGTGCGGATATCCCCACCTAACGTTTTAATACGTCGTAATAGCAAAACCAAACTCAGCATACCTTCACAGTTAAGAACTGCGCTTTTTAATGAGAGTCCCATTTTCGGCCCCACCGCCAAATGGGGCACTTTGAGGGTAGCCCCAAATTTTTAAAAGCAAACCCCTATCGAGTGTCCTCTCATCTTAAAGGGTTTGTCAAAAGAAATAGAATGGTGCAAACCGAAGGTCGATATCACCCCCCTAACCAAAATGGCGGCCAATTCAAAATTTGAGATGGGTAACAAGCTAAAGTGTAGATACCCCACTTAACTATTAAACGGGTTACATTAGGTAAACTAAACTCAGCTCAACTTTATACGATATAAAACTTTACTTTTTTGTGGCAAAAACAACTCTGTCTCAGCCCCAAAATGGGGCCCTTAGGGGGCAGCCCCAAATTTTTAAATGCAAACTCCTATTGAGTGACCTCTCATTTTAAAGGGTTTGTCAAGAGAAATAGAATGGCGAAACAGGGGTCGATATAACCCCCCTAACCAAATTGGTGGCCATTTCAAAATTTAGATGGGTAACAAGCTAAATTGTGGATACCCCCCCCCTCCCCCATTAAGTATTAAATGAGACACAGTAGGTAAACTAAACTCAGCTCACCTTATACGACATAAAACCGAACTTTTTTGTAACAAAAACATATTTGCCTCGGCCCCTAAAATGGGGCCCTTTGGGGGCAGCCCCAAATTTTTAAACGTAGACCCCCACCAAGTGACCCCTCACTTTGAAGGGTTTGTCAATAGAAATAAAATGGTGCAAACCGGGGGTCAATATCACACCCCTAATCGAAATGGTGGCAATTTCCAAATTTGGAAGGGAGTAGAAGGCCTGATAATAGTGCTTCTCCTGTAAACTTTGAAATTTTGAACTGGATGGAGCTTTTGGAGCATGTCCATAATTTCATTCAGAATCAATCTGTGGCCAAGTTGTCTCTAAATTGCTTGTAGCAAAATATAAAGCTCCTCCACTTAAAATTTTTACCATTCCTAAACTCGACCTTTGTTGTGTAGTACTTCTTTGCAAACTTATAAACTTTTACAAGCAACCTATCTCAAACAAGCTTGGTGATATTTATGCTTTTAACTGGACAGACTCCACTACCGTGTTACACTAAATAAATCATCTCCGCACTTGTTGAAAACGTATGTGGCTAACCGAGTCACAATGATTCAAGATATCATTGGGCCTGAACGCTAGCATTATGCTTTAACCACCGACAATCCTGCCGACTTTGCCTCACGCAGTACTTTTGTGTTGTACAGACAATAAAAAAACTTTGTGATGTACAGACAATACCATTAATCCCTTTTATTTTAAACGTCTATAAATGCCAAATACCATGCACATTTGAAAGTCACAAGCGCAAAAGAGTCTTTAAAGTGTTTCAGGGTACAAATATTTGCATATCACTAAAAACTACACTCGGTACACTACTGCAATGATGACGTCATAGCACTGCTATATGTTTGAATCCCAGTTGTCCCAGTTGTTTACCGCTTCCCTTAAGGTAACCATGTCATTTCTTGTTGTGAATTTCATACTGTATCTTTAAATCAGTATAATTTACTTACAGCCCCCATATCTTAAAATTCCTGAGGTACGAAACCTGCATACTCACCTCCCCAATGTTAGTCTTTTGGGAAATAAAATAAGATTATAAAGCTTGCTTACTTCTCAACATACATTCATAAAACTTAGTATATGGCTTTATATTGTTCATATTTATTTCATTGTGGTCTAAAATCCACAAATTTCCCATTTCTGTGGCAGCAAACCTGCATACTCACCTCTCATGTCATTTTATGTAGAATATTTTTGCATGTTTATTTATCATTTATGGACGTATATTGATTTTACTTGATGTAAGGCTTCATATAAGTTACTTATTGAAACATCCTAAATTCGCTGATCATGCAGGTCTGCTTTAATCAAGTTTTGCTACGTCAAAATCAATATATTTTATAACTGGCAAGCACGGAAAGAATGTGTGAAGTCCCCTGGGTTTCAAGCTTAACGGGTAATGCAATTAACCGCAGCCCAGCCTCCCATGTGAACACTCCACACACCTTTGTTCGAGCCAATCTACTTGTTGTCAGATTTATTAGGTCTAACAATCTAGGCTTAAAATAAGTAGAAGCTGACAAGTAACATGATAAATTTGTTCATCATCGCCTCAACATTACTTTTTAAATGTCCTCTAAATTGCTCTACGGTTAGATTTAAAGTTATTTTCAGGTTTTTAATAGCGAATTTCCCCTATAGGGAAGAAGCTATTACCGTAGGTCTCATGGTAAGACCTAAGCCCGAGACTATGATAACTTTTCGTTTTGGGGTCACCAGAAGCAAGAAACGCCATTCGTTCGAATTTATATATATATATATATTTGTCTGTTATCACGATAGCGGCCGTAAAGATGGTGGTTAAGTGGTAATCACTCGGACGAGTTAGTGAACCAGCCCGATCGGACCACCGGAAGGGGGGGGGGTAAAGGGGGATAAACCCCCTCAAAAATCGGTTTTTTGAGTTTTGTATATAGAAAAATAAAATTTTTCGAATTTTCGTTGGCACCATTGAATTCAGCTAAAAAAAAACAAACAATTTAGTATTTTGAATAACTGCTCTATGTCCATTGGTTACCGAGATATTTAATGTGGTAAACATAGTACGTTGTCCCAATGTTAACCTTATGGAAAACAAATAAAATTCTATATCTCGGTTATTTCTCAACATATCTTGATAAAATTTGGTAAATAGCTTCTTCTAGCTCAGATCTACTAAATATTGAATTAAAACCACTCTGTTTTAATACACCTGTAGCAGCAAACCTGCATACTCATTCCCCATGTTATTCTTAGGGAGCTTCATTCCCCATGTTACTCTTATGGAGCTTACCAAAGCATGTCAAATCTCGCTATGTTGGATTGAAATATGTCGTTTTCCATTTGAAATTCGCTGAGTGTGCAGGTTTGCTGCAACGGGGGTATATTAAAATTGTCATTATTTAAGTAATTTATTTAGTAATCATATTACTGTTTCCGTTGAAAGTAGAAACGAGGATAGTGTTGAAACATTCCATCACTTAAGCGGCTTACACTAACACTTTGAAGAGCTTCAACGTTACAGCCATCCATCATAAACTATAGAACACTCAGCCCTCGTTACTAAATATTTCAAGCCTCACGAGTTTAAATTAACATTACCATTAATCTACTAAAAGGGCTTACGATAGATAAAACTTGATCATAATATGTGAGTCCGACTGATTGTTAATGCAATTACTATTAGATGATTATTAACACTATAATTTAGAGTATTAGATAATTTGACGCATAGTCAAGTTTTTATTTGATATAATCGATAATTTTTTTGTAATTACGTTTCATTTAGCCTTTTTAGTATATTTTTAAAAACGTTTGTATTTTAAATTCTTAATGTATTTGCGTTTATAATGTTAATTATATATTTAAAATAGCAGTCTATCTATTTCTCATTGCTCATTGCATTGCTATTTCTCATTGCTCATGCACTTTTACAGTTCACTTAGCTGGCTCAAAGTTTCTGCGCGTCCGGTCAGAACATCTGAGTGTTAGACGAGGGGAGAGAGGTGCCTTTCCTTATACACTATTTTTTTAAACTTTATGATCAATAGAATAAACTAACTGAAGAGCATCAAATCTTTGTTTGACACAAAAAAAACACTATAATTAATTACGTTCTAAGAAATACTCATAGAATTAAAGGTGTATGATATATTAGCAATCAATAAAAATAACGGCTCATGTTTTCTCTCAGTTAATACTCTCATCAACTCTCAAGTAAGATCAGATATTTTGAGGTAACAAAACTAAATAAAAAATATAAAATTATTTAAACAGGAACATTTATTTGTTTAAATGACATTTGATAAATGGCAGAAAACTGCAAACATATGACGTGGTCCTACAGGAGGTAGTCCAACAAGATTTGAAAGAAATGAGCAGGTGAAAAAGCTGCAAATCCGAACTCGAAATTCTTTAATACAGTTCAATCATATCTAGGCAATTGTATCACTAAAGTCAATGATCAGTGCTCGTGAATATAAATCCCTTTTTAAATATTTTACATTCTCTTAATCTTGTACTCATTTCATTAAAGAATCACACCACCTTTTTAATGAACTTATATTCTTAAAACATAGTTAATGCAAAAAACTGCATACAGTTTTTGTTTAAAAAAGTGGTTATCTTTTTTATTTCCTTACGATAGTCACCGTTGTAATCAAGTATGAAACAATTAGCCATTGGTCCATAATATATTTATCTGTTCTACTACATAAACATATCAGTACAGTGAATATTAGTAGTACTAAAAATTCTGTTTGTTACTCTGAGTTGTTTAAGACTTGACGTTAGATAGACGTCAAGACTAACTATTCGGCCAAGTGACCGATCATCCAGCTCAATGTCAGAGTGATAGATTACGCTTGAAACACATCTGCTTCCATTGACTTCCTCTTCAAATAGTGTTCTTTGTATGTTAAAACATTTCCGTTATTTATATAACTATAAACATATTTTTAGAATTTATTAAAACGCTTTTATTGCCGGACGTAGATAGACACATTTTTTCGAGTTTTTTTACGCATTTGCTATTCATTAATTACATACATACATAAATATTTTATCTTTGTTGAATTGTCTAGGAAATTATTTTGGCCCTTGTTAAAGATAAATAGTAATTTTGCCAGAAGCCAGCTATAAGCAATTAATTACAAACTATAAAACTTCGCAAGGAAAAATAACATTATAGTATTACTTAATGGTAAAAACTTAAGTTTTTAAGGAAAACTTAAAACAATCATTTAGTATAATTTGATTAAAATCTCAAAACATTCAATCAATTTCGTGTTGGTAAATAACATAACTTGTAAACGTTTTTTCTCATTACCATCGGGAACTTGCGGCGGAGAACTCGAGTAAGGAGTTATTAGACAATATTAAAAAGAGGGGATAATACATTTTTTTAATTCCAAGTCGTCATTTTAAATCGATAGAATGTATAGAAAAAAATTTACGATTGGATGGAACAAACATTTAGAACGATTTACTCTGCTCAAAATACGCAAAGTTCGCAATAATTTAAAGGTAACTTATTTCCATTTATCTATAAGAAAGCAATTTCATGTTTTATATTATAGAAAACAGTTTCCATTTCAAATATAAAACTTGATCCCAGATAAACATAAAGTCTTAACTATTATTATTGCTGCAGGTTAACATTATATTGTTTATTAAAATATTTTTTATTCGCTAAAGGGATAGAAATTGTAATTGCATAGCAACTAACTGTTTCGTTGATACAAAACCTAGTTTTAGGGCAGAGTAACCAATCGCAAAAAGTAATTACGAGTTACATTTCTCCATGTTGTTAAAAAATTGTTGAATCGATTTAATTAGGCCTAAAGCAGAACTATAACAATTATTATACTTATTAAACGTTTTTCTAATCAAAATATCTTCTTAAGGGTGTTAGGCTAGGAATTAGAAAAAAATCCTATTTTTATTAGTGCATTTGATTATGGGGTGCAGCAGGAATATGTTTGTAGCATTAATTTGTGTAATTAAAGTTACCTAACAAAATATGATGGTGCAAAGTTCAATTACTTGGTGCAACTTCACAGAGAAATGTTAAAAAAAGTCGTAAAATTTCTTAGAACATTTAATGTTCTAATGACCTGAAAATTTATATTTCAAAGTTTTACTTTCTTTCTATATAATTTTACATTTCAAACCGAAATAGCCCGTAAAAGTCACCGTGATGAATAAAGTTTTAATGTTTGCGTGGTTTATTCCTATGTAGTCGTTATTGTTATGGCGTATATGTAACATTAACTAGATAACAGCCAATAAATGCTTAATAAAGTTGGACTCTAATTCTTTGCATGAAAATAAATTTTACTGCCTCTTCGAAAACAATACATTCTTAAGCATCTTTAAGATAGAAGTGGCATTTTTGACAAGTTGAATAAAATGACGCAAGCAAATTAACTGCACTTTTTAGGACCACATTAGTCAAATGATTCTCTTTCATATTGTAAGCAGTTCAGTGGTTTAGGAATGTATTTTATGGTTTTCAGTTGTTCCAAAAATCATCGTGACTTACATTGGGTCCAATGTCAGTAAATTTCGAATACACAAAACCATGTAATCGTCATGATATGATTTCAAGGACTGCAATGCGTATACAGGAGGGTGGAATAAAATAATTACTGTAGAGGCCCTCTATATCAATTACACCCTGGAGCTCAATTTATGTTTCGGTAACATACACCATGGTTGCAACTGTACATGTTATTTATTATTTACTAATGTAACGTATAGGTAGCAGATAATATAAAATGACGACATGTTATAGGTTCATTTTTAATGAGCGTATATAAAATTATATTAACTTACATAGTAAGTGCGTGTAAAACATATTTATATTTGAATATGTTAAAAATAAGTTTTGCTTTTATACGTTATTGAACAATCAAAAATTTGTTTATGATTTTTACTTCAATAACTGTATTAGTTATTTCATTCATATATGTCAAAAACAGATTTCAGTTTGATACGTTTTTGAACAATACAACAATTTTATTGAATTTCCTAAAGGGAATAAGCTACTACCGCAGATCTCATGGTAAGACCTAAGGCCAAGACCATGATAATTTTCCGTTTTGGGGCCCCCACAGTTAACACAATAGTGGCCGTAAATATGGTCCTATCATAATGAAATCTAGTATAGACATGTAAAGTGCTAATAAATTGAACGAATTCGTAGACCAGCCCGAGCGGAACACCGGAAGGGAGTAAACGAGGATAAACCCCCTAAATTGGGGGTTTGAGGTGTTTGCGAAGAAAGATTAAAATAATCAAAAATATTTATGCACCACTGAATTTAGTTTAAAAAATAATTTAGCACTTTTAGTCGTTGCTCTATGTCCACAGGGTACCGAGATATTGGAAGAAGTAAATACAGTACATTGTCCCAAGTAAATACTGATTACCTGGACATAGATTTTTGCGTACTTTGTTATTATGAGGAGACCTCCATTTTTAGAGAGATTGTTTTGATAGATATGTGTTGGCCAAAAAATGTAGATAAATAAATAAATAAATTTAAAATTAATGTGTAGGCTAAAAGGTAAGGAACCAATTTTTTTCCTATCATTTTGGGACAGATATTCTTATTCGTTTGGCAGCTAGAGGCTAAAATTTACTGTAGAAAGAGTACATTTGTTTGGACTTAGCCAAAATCGCTCTTGGCCAGCACGCTAACCCTCCTAAAATTTTAATTTATAAAATCACCGATTCTTTAAAAATAACGGAATGATTGGGTAACTTCGGGTGATCCGTAAAACGCGAGTAGCCTATGTATATAGTACCTGAAAAAAATAAACAGTTTATTATTTTGGTAAGTGGAACATTATTTGTTTGTCTCTTTAAAATATTCTAGAGACCTTCTCTGATATTTTGTAATCATAGCTCTTAAAACTGAAAAGGCCGCCATTTTGAATTTTTGAATTTACCTTATTTTAGCCTTTCCAGAGAAACATTTTAAAATCCTTCAATAGTATGTATCTAGAATCTATAAGGAATATTTGAGGAATATTGAGGAATATTTGTTCATGGCCCAAAGCCCTACATTGTTTTAGAAAATTAGCTTTGAAAACTTAAAATGGTCGTCATTTTGAATTTTATAAAATACCCTATTTAGTTTCTACTAACAGCCTTGATATCTTTTATGAATTGTCAAAATTTGTTACTTACGTAATAGCCTGAAGATATCAACAAGTTTTTCTGGTTATGCCGAACATGTTTCGAGGATGAGGATGAGGATGAGGAGTAATTTCCTCGAAACATGTTCGGCATAACCAGAAAAACTTTTTGATATCTTCAGGCTATTACGTAAGTAATAAATTTTGACAACCCTATTTAGCATTTTGAGTGAATATATTTTAAAATCCGTTCTTAGTACCATCTAGAGCCTATAATGATTAATTTTGCCACGTTTTACGGCCTAAAGCCTTATAGTTATCATAGTTTTTGAAAAACTGTGATCAGTGAGTGAGTGAGTGAATGAGTCAGTCAGTCAGTCAGTCAACCGTTTTGGCTTTTTTTATATAGATAAATAATACTCATAGAGACCTGATTACAATTCCCACTATCCGCCAGCTATACCATCAAATTTTTTTTTTTCAATAAAGGCGTAGGGAGCTCACAAAAAAGGTATACCTTAAGGAATATGTAAATATATATATAAAGCAATTTTTGTGAGCTTACTCATGCGTTTAATGTGAATAAATTTTGGTTATTGAGGTGTCAAATAACTTGATTTTTCATGAAGATTTCATTAATATTATTAAACTAGATTTACATCACTTTGAAAAATTAATAATATTAGCAGTACTTTTTGACATTTCTTGTAGGTCTAGATGTTAAAGGGTACTCATTTTATTCGAAATATTTACTTTTAAAAACCATTTACACTTCTTTTGTATCTTTAATAGTTTTTGCTTTGAGAGAAAAATGTAAGGAAAACACAGACCTTCACGGGCCGGAAATGGTTGTTTTCAAGATGGCGGCTGAATAATTGCAGGGATTCCTGGGGACTTTTGGGATATCAATTAGGGAGGTTAACTCAACATACCTGCGAAATTTCAGCTTGGTCAAATCGATTCACTTTTTTACGCATAAAATTCCTGGACTGTTGAAGTTATAGCTCTTTGTAGGTTAAATGTTTGATTTCACACGCAATCATACTAAAACAACAATCGTTTCCTGACCAAGGAATGCATTAGGATTAAAAATACATGCATCTGTGTAATTCACGTTAATGAATGAAAAATAGTCCCAAATAAGCTGCAGAATCTGAAACGCAGAGTCAAGTACTATCATTTGAAGTTTCTCAACTCCAACTCTAACTCATTTCGCAACTTGCCGTCTTGTTAGTCAAGTCGTGGTGTAATCTCTCTACAGATGAGAGAGAGAGAGAGAGAGAGAGAGAGAGAGAGAGAGAGATAATGCAAACTTTTAATACACAAAACCTACAAGTAACATTATTTGAATAGTAAACTAACGTGATTGCTATATAACATTACATTAAAAATCATTATACGCTGATGGGACATCTTATAAAACCGGACAATAACATGAACTTAATTCCCTAATGCTTAAAATGTGTTAAACTGTAATATTAGAATTTTACGCTTCGCTTATGAAAAATAAGAATATAATTTAATTATATAATTCTAAATAAATATATACTATAATTGTTCAGTACGTATAGATGCTGAAATAATTAAACAAACACCAAGCAATTAGTATATGAAGACAAATAATCAAATCTACTTTATAATTTTAAGTGAAATCTTATTTTTATTTCTTTATTAATCTGACATAATGCTTATTATTTTATTTATTTTACTATTTCACTAGTTTCGGGTATAAAACAACTTGTTTAATGTCCCTCCATCAAAATAACTCGTTATAAAATACATTGTACCCTGTAGTTACGTTTTGTTTACGATAACGATGATTTTTAAATAAATAAAATCCAATCAAAATCTTCTATCGTAGTAAGACAATGCAAACTGTATTAAAAACGTCAGAATAAAACTAAAATTGTTTCTATATATAATTATAATAAACATATAAGCTAATTAGGGTTCATACAGATTTTATTTTTTGTACTTGATTTAGATTATAGAACAAATTCATTCACTCGCACGCTCCAAAAGGTATATCTTTAATATAATTCTGCATTTTGATTCGGAGTCCACTGATTCAATATAATCTGGTAGCTTATTCAATAATTTAGGGCCGATATCTTTTGGTAGAGTATAGCGGCTAATTCTAATCTATTTGGAGTTTGACTATGATGGTCCCTGTGCCTGGTATTATAATTACAAATGTCTGCGCCAGTCAATGCTGTTGTTGATTCAAACTTATAATTAGTAAAATTTCAAAAATATAAATTCAAGGTAATGTTTAAACTTGCAAAAAAATAAAATATTTCGGTATGGTATTCATTCTCCTGCAAACTCCAGCCATAAAGAGCATGACTCTTTGTAATCATGCTACACAGGTGATTGGGACGTAGAGTCCAAAGAATGATACCGTCCCTTATCTTGTTTCTATTAATGAAAAATTAATTAATATCATGAATGATTAGGTAAACCTTTTTAGTGTATTATTTACAAAACATATCCAAAACAAAATTTTTCTTTTCATATGTTGAATATGCACACATACAAAATAAATGATTTGGAAATTCTCTGAGTGCGCAGGTCTGCTGTCTGAGGGTATTTATACTTCCGGGGGCCCGAAAACGAGAAATTGTCATGGTTCTGGGCTTAGGTCTTACTATGAGATCTACGGTATGAAGTCCTCTCCTGCCCTGTGAGATAAATTACATGCAAGGGCTCGGGCATAGGTCTTACCATGAGATCTACGGTAATAGCTTCTTCTCTAGCGGTTGGGTAAATTCGCTAAAATACCCTAACGGTTTTATTTTTATCATTTAACGCAAGTTTCGTTAACGAATACTATTGATTTAGGAGTTCAGAATATAAATGACAATCTTAGTTCTTAAAAATAGTTAGTTCTATTTTTTCCATTTTAGTTATTTTTTAGTTACTTAAACAATATTTCAGAAGGGCAACAAGCTATAACAGACTGTGAACGGCAAACATAGACTAATAAGTTTGTTTGCATGGAATGAATCGATAAACTCATGATGTCCCACATTTACCCACATTTACCTAAAATCAATACTGTTTTGTGGCTCAGAAGGTTGGATTGTGAACAAGAAGGAATAGGGGAAGAACATTATAATTTTATCAACCTCAAGTGACTAACATTCGGAAGATGTAGTGTGGAGGAACAACCGAAAAGAAGAAATACAGTGACTGTAAAAAGATCCAGATATAACGGAAGAGGTTAACACATAGAGATTACGTTAGACATGGCAATTTTAAATGAAGAAGTCAACAAAAAAGTAAGTATCGTAAAAAAATAATTTATATAAAGACCCGAACCTTCTAAAGACATCTTGTCAATAAAAACAATTGGGTGAAGAATGCTAACCCAGCAAGATCACAAATGACTACAGTACGTAACTTTTTTGTAATGTTCTAAGGTGTTTAAAATATTTTTTGCTTTGATAAAAATATTGATGTTTTCTATTATTGAGAAATACTTTGTCTTCTAATCAACACCTGTAGGAACAAATTTACTCATTAACAAAATGTTATAAGTAAAATTACTATCAAATTAAAAATTGTTTTTACAAATTAATACAAAATAACATTTACTATATGTGCCATTGAGGTAACAACATCTGTAATGATTTTCACTTTTTTACATTTAATTCAAGACCTACTCAATGATGCAGATTTTTTCTTAAAAAAATGGTTTACTGGCCCAATTTATCAAAAACTGTTTTTATGTATTAAAAAAGAATGAAAAATTTAACTGTGGCTTGATCCAATAGTTGAGGACTGAAGTGTTGACGTAGTTGATATTAATGCGATTAATTTATCTCACAGGGCAGGTTTAATGAGGGTTTCCCTTCGTCGCTGATCATTAAATGTATTCAGCGAGGAGTAAAATATTCTCGCACTTTTTGTTAATGCTAATTGCTTTAAATTTTTGAGTTATGAATAGTTAAATTATTCTGCTCACATACAATCAATCTTGAAACGGATGAAAAATAAATATGCTTCCAGTAACGTTTCCAAATAATGTATTAGCATTTTAGCTATATACATTATTTCTCTATGCATAAGTTCATATAGTTTTTCCAATCCAGTAGTATGACTGGCAAAATAGCCAAATTACTTAATTATCACAACCACACAATTTTAAGATTTGTTTGCAGAGTATCATGATTATTCATTAAAAAACATATTCCGTAATTAAATGTTTAGGATTTGACATTGGGAAGCGCTTTTTTTCTTATTCCAAGATAGTTTTATAAAAGTGGTAAACAACATTTTTTTATTGTATTTAAATTTTATTATCAATGAGGTCACATCTGCTACGTCCCATCAGAGTAGCGATTTGCAGAGATTACCTTTAGTCTATTAATAAATATTAACAAGTATAGATGAAGCCCTCATTATTGTTAATTTTTAATAACTACATTAAAATACCCCCATTGCAGCAGACCTGCATACTCAGCCAATTTAAAGTGCTTGAGATATTTTAGCCAGAGCCTCGACTCAAGTAAATAAATCCTAAAATGTCATAAAACAATTTTCTCCATAAGAATAATACGGGAAATGAGTATGCTGGTTTGCTGCTATGAAAGTGTGAAATGTAGAAGTTTTTACAAAAATCCAGTGGAAATCAACTAGATAAAAACATAAACCAACTTTCATTCAGATATGTTGAGAAATAAGCTAGAAATAGAATTTTATTTATTTTCCATGAGGTCAACATTGGGATAGCGTACTGTGTTTACAACTTGCGATATCTCGGTAACCAACGGACATAGAGCATCAATTAAGGATACAAATTTATTTGTTCTTTCAAGCCGATTCAATGGTCCAAACAACAGTTATTTATTTGTTCATGTCGAAAATACCAAGAACCCATTTTTGGGGGTTTACCCTCCCTTTCCTCCCTTTCAATGGTCTGATTAATAATAATTCGCGTCTCCCGAGGCGTCCCCCTCTTCTGGGGACAATGAATACCCAGTACTGGACAATGGTGATTATGTGATTATGGTGATTAGGCTGGTTTTCGAATTCATCCGAATAACTACTACTGTACTTTACTTGTCTGTGCCAAATTTAATTCCGATCGGAATTTTTTTTCCCTATTTATCGTGTTTAAAGACACACACACACACACACACACACACACACACACACACACACACACACACACACACACACACACACACACACACACACACACACACACACACACACACACACACACACACACACACACACACACACGTATATATATATATTGTAACTACGTGACCAAAACCTAATAATTTTCCAAACTCAAAACTTAATAAATCATAGACTCGATAGTTCGCCTCATGAAACTATAACTTGTCCGTCTGTCCGTCTGACCGATCGTCTTTCATTCGTCCTTTCCCAGCTGACGCGAGCAAGATGTGCCCGGTAGGGAGTTCTTCTAAGAACTGTATCAACAACCTTTAAGACACTCCCTATCGGGGATGACAGCCAATGAGGAGGCAATTATCTGCTCGGCGGGAGGAGGAAAGAAGAGGAGTGGGAGAAGGAGACCTCTGGACGAGAGGGAAGACGCGGGTGTGTGATGGGAGTGAGCTAGGAGTGTGTGCTGTGGGTGATTTGGATTTCTTTGTTATTTTATAAGAAGGTACTGTAAATATTTCAATATCATGTAAACATATTTTATAAGAAGGTATTATCTAATTTTTTTTCAATTTGAAGTTATCAAGTCATTCATTTATTATGTAATCAATGTATTAATAACTTACAAGTTAATTATTAATGTAAATTCTAACCATTGTTATTTTAAACTCAAGTTTGTCAGGGCAAACACTGTAAATTCAATTTTATTTTAATTTTGTTCTCATTTGATTTTCCTGTTTCTTTTGAATTTTGGTTACCTTGATATTTTTTTGCTTTGTTTATTAAACCCTTTTATTTGAGCAGTCTTGTGACCTACTCTTTTCAGTTACCTCTCGCCAATGCTTAATTCATTATTTAGCTTATGTAGGCCCAGGACTGGCAATATATATATATATATATATATATATATATATGTACATGTTTGTTTATTTATTTTTTATTTATTGATAAAATTAGTTTTCATAACAAGTACCCATTTTATTTTCATAAAATGAACTTCATACTTTTTCAATTATATTTCTATTTATGAAATTGAACGAATGGTGTTTTTGTCATCTGTGGACCTCAAAACGAAATGTTATTATGGTCTCGGGCTTAAGTCTTATCATGAGACCTACGGTAACAGCTTCTTCTCTAAAAGAATTTTTTTTATTATTGACTCAAGGCTTGTTATTAAGAATTTTATGAATGAAAATATTGTACATTATATTAAATATCTATTTTTATGTATAAAACTATTTATTGCTATGAAGTGTACAGGAACATTTTAAAACGTTTGTTTGTTCCTGAGAAATCCGATTATTTACCAACCAAATTAGTAACCATTACTAGAGTAAGTTTTTTATAAGTATAGTCAACAGTTCCACCAATTTTTGTTATTTAAATGAATAAAGTAGCCAAACATTGGTTTCTAATTAGGTAAATGATACGTAAAATGCCAAATTTATTTTCGATTTGTAATGTATTCAACACGACATAACAACAAAAAACAACACCCTAAACAAACTGCCTAATCAACACAGAAATGGCGACTTTTAGAACTATGTTATAAATTAAATAAACAGAAAAAAATAGATTTTGTCAAACTCAAATAACAATGACAGTCAATGTTTTAGCATAAAACTTTGAGCATAAATCCAAATTTTCTTATGATGCCAGATTAACACAGACAGTAAATTAATATGTAATTTACACACATATTACGCTAAAAAAAACAAGCGGTTAAAGGTTTAATTTTAAAGTCATCTCAAGGTTTGTATTAACAATAAGAAAATATAATCTTTTCCCCTCTTACATTAGTTGGCAAGTCGGGGGTGAATGTGTAAACTCCCCTGGGTTTCCAGCTTAACAGGTAATGCAATTAACTGAGGTCCACCTCCCCTCCTCACACACCTTCGCTGGGGAGAACACACTTGTTATTAAACGTTTGCATGTAACCATCACACACACACACAACATTGACCATTGATTGTAAATTTTAACCTTGATAAGAGAGAGTCTTTATAGAGTTTTTATTTTCGTTACTATTATATTTTACCACTTCTAGAACAATCTTCATTAGTTTAAATTAAAGCTGGCAATCGAGAAATAAAAAATAAATTAAAGTAATTAAAATTCAAGGTACAAAACTGTTACTACAATTACTTACTAGTTACTCAATGATAACTAGTTGATTAGTTTTTAAATTTTTTTTGTACAACTTGAACACACTAATTAAAGTTAACACAAACTGAACAAATGGATAAGAAAATAGAAATAGGTCGCAGCTACCAAATACCCCCGTTACAGCAGACCTGCATACTCAGCGAATTTTAAATGCAAACAAATTTCCAACCAGCACAGCAAGGTATGATATGTTTGTGTAATCTCCATAAGAATAACATGGAGAATGGGTATGAAGGTTTTCTGCAACAATTCCGTTAGGACTGGGAGGCTTTAATTCAATATTTCGTAGATCTGAACTATGAGAAACCATACACCAACTTTTATCAAAATTGGTCAAAAAATAAGGAAGATATCGACATTTTTTATTTTCCGTAAGGGTAACATGGGGAATGAGTATGCAGGTTTGCTGCCACAAAAATGGAAATTTCGGAGGTCTTAGACAAAAATACATTAGATCACATCTAAATGAAGCCACAAACCATGTTTTATTAAGATATTTTGAGTAATAAGCGAGATATATAATTTAACTTATTCCCCATAAGGATAACATTGGCACAACGTACTGTGTTTACCACTTTAAATTTCTCGGTAACCAATGGTTATAGAGCGATGATTAAAGATACAAAATTGTTTTTTTTCGATCTGAATTCAATGTTGCTGGCCAATATTTGATTATTTTTATTTTTCTAGGTGAAAAACTCAAAAAAGCCATTTTAGGGGTTTTTCCCCTTTACCCTCCCCCCCTCCCAGTGGTCCCACACACACACACACACACACACACACACACACATAGATAGATAGATAAAAATTCGAGCGAATGGTTTTATTTGCTTCTAGTGGCCCCAAAACGGAAAGTTATCATAGTTATTTTTTTAATCCTAAGCAGAGTAAAGTTAAAACACAATACCAAACTTTAGACAGAGTCAAGGAAAAACTAAACCATTCCAATGCACAAATGACTAAAGCTGATAAAGGAAACACAGTTGTAATTGTAAGCACGGATCAACATAACCAAAAAATAGATAATTTCATTAGCAGTAACAATATCAAACAACTTATGGAAGACCCAACAAAAATGTATCATGAGAAAATCAGAGCAGCTGTAAACAAAACCACAATACTAACAGACACCCAAAAATACCATTGTCGAATTATAAAACCGTGCGCACCAAAACTCAGAGGTCTACCAAAACTCCATAAACCAGGAGAACCTATAAGAACATTTGTTAATTTCATTAACTCACCCTCTTACAGAGTCTCAAAAATATTGGACACACTAATCAGACAAGAAATTAAACTTGATAATGACAGATCCTTAAAGAACTCATTCGACTTGATCAACAAAATTAAAAATGTCAACCCCTTAGAAACACAACTACTTGCATCGTTCGACATTAAAGACCTGTACACTAATATCCCTATAGATGAAACCTTAGACATGTTAAAAGAAAATCTAGTTAATCAAGGGATAAGGAACAAATCCTACATTAACGAGTTGATAGCCTTAACCAAAGTTGTTCTCCAGCAAAATTATTTTGAGCATAACAACAAATTTTATCCACAAGCAAAGGGATTAGCAATGGGTTCCCCTCTCTCTGCTATAATGTCTGAGATTTTTCTAAACCACATAGAAAATAAGTACATCTTGGATACCTCAAAAAACAAACAAGCCTCCAAAATAATTGAGTACCACAGGTATGCAGATGACATCTTCTGCTTATTCAATGGCAACAGAAGCCAAGTCGAAGTTCTTTCCAACTACCTCAACAACATTCACCCACAACTAAAATTCACTTCAGAAATAGAAGACAACAAATCCCTTAATTATCTTGACCTTAAAGTTACCAGAGAAAATAACAAGTTCTGCTTTGACATTTACCGGAAACCTACCACAACCGACCATGTAATACATGCTGATTCAAACCATCCCGCTCAACACAAACTTGCTGCTTTCCACAGTATGGTTTTCAGATTATTAAATGTCCCTCTCAGCCATGAAAATTATAATAAAGAACTGAACTTAATCAAACAAATTGCAACAAACAATGGATATCAATCTACACTCATCAGTAAATTAATAAGAAACCACAAAACCAAAAGGAAAACCAACGAAGAAAAACTAGAAAAACAGAACTTTGTAACTATGACATACCATGGAGAAATCAACAACCCAATCCATATAATCTTAAAACAACAAGGATATAAGGAAGCTTACAGGTAAAATAATAATATTGGTGGACTGTTACAGAAACCTAAACCTAAAGAACCTGATATTTTTGACAGCACAGGTGTTTACAAAATAACCTGCGGATCCTGCCCCAAATTTCATATAGGTCAAACAGGAAGGAGCTTTCACCAACGATTTAAAGAACACCTACCTAAGAAAAATTGAAGAAACCTTACAGCATTCCCAGAACACCTCACAGCAGAAAATCATTCATATTCAACAATAAACCAAAATTTAGAAATCATCCATAAAGCCCCAAAAAGTAACAGACTCAATACAATACAGTAGAACAATTTCATAGATACAGTGCAACAAAAAATAGCCCATCTCTCATACTGAATGATCAAAAGAATTTTGCAGCTATATCATGTTTGACACTCTATTAGAAATAACTAAGAATAAAACTAAAATATAATACCAAGATCAATCTGCCCTTTAAAAATAACTTTATGTATATGTGGATAACCAATCAGTACATGTCAACCTGTCCCTCTGCTATCAGGGCCAAGAAGAGGTTATGTTTGTTTGAAAGTGGAGAACAATTCATGATCATGAAAAATTTGTGTTGTATGTGTCTTTTATGTTATAAATGTTAAAGTGAAGAAATATATTTTAATAAAAATGACGAAATCTCACACCGAGAAGATGAAAAGTTGTAGCTTGCCAAAAAATATATAACAAATGGGACTGATGATGGCATTGCGGTGCTGAAACCTAGGTTTCCCTTTTATACAAATATTAGATCGTAAGGTAAGATTAAATATTAAATAATGTTATCATAGTCTCGCGCTTAGGTCTTACTATGAGACCTACGGTAATAGCTTCTTCCCTATAGGGGAAATTCGCTAAAACAATCTGTAACATAAAAAATTGAATTCTTTTTGTATTTTGTATTCTTATAAATTAAAGATAAATGATGAGATAAATTTAAGGGTCTTGATTTTATCGCTTAATTATCAGTGTTACGGATACATAAACTTATAGTGTTTTCGTATCATTTACATTAATAAAATTTCTAATATTATATTTATTAGAAAAAAAGTAAAAACAAACTTCAATTATGCCATGCATATTGATATCGTTTTAAGTATCTGTATATATATCAAAGATATCAAAACTTACATTTCATAGTTTATTCTTATTTTTAAAGGGCAAATATTTTAGCTAAGAACACACATTTACTGGATAAGCGCCACAGAATAGTTAAAAGGAAACTATACGTGAAAGCTTGTCCGAAAAGGAGGGCAAAAGAGTGTGTGAAAATTATGTTCTCAAATTTAGACTTAAATATCCTCAACATATAGTAGGCCTATGCATCTTATTGAGTAGCTAGTGTTAAAAAGGCTAATTAGCATACATATTCACTGTATATATATCCGTTCTTTATTAATTTGGGACTCTTTGGATAAAGGCAAAGGCTAACCAAACTAAAAGCCTGCATGAGGTTTATTTTGTTGGATCTCATGTAATATTGAAGAGCTCTCTTGCGAGCTGAGATCCGATCTTGGTTCCGTAGAGTTTAACGTTTTCTTAATAAAAAATAATCTTGATGAACTGTATTTAACATCAGAGCTTTAAATTTATAGCGTTTATTAATTATTTATAATGTATTAGAAAGGAATTAACTTCATAAGACTAGAGCTGTATTTTTCTTTAGAATGCAATATAATTAAAAATAGAATGAACATGGTGAAGTGGGTGACTATCGACATAAAAACTATTTTTTGTTTATTGATGCTTTGAAGTATTCCAACTCTCATGCACGTAAGAGTTTAGTAAATTTTTTTGTTGATAGTATTCTTGATTACAAGATTTCAAACTTGAATAAGTCACAGTTCTAATGTTTTGGTGATTGGTAACAAATAGTATACTTGTGATTGGCATGAGTTTTCACCAAAACCTGGCACCTTTTGATATTGTCTCTATTTCTCTCTTGCCTAAATTCAGCAAAATTGTTGAAAATTTGTTTTTGGATCAAATATTATCATTTCTCAACCACCGCCGTACCTTTTCAGAAGATCAGTTCGGATTCAGGAAGGGAAAATCAACCACTGATGCAGTCTATAGCCTGTTGAGGGAAGTGATTGAAAACCTAGACAAGCGTAATCCAACGCTTAGTGTTTTTCTTGATCTCTCCAAGGCATTTGATTGCGTTGATCATGGTATTCTAATGTCCAAGTTGGAACACTACGGTATTCGAGGAGTTCCACTACATTGGATACAGTCCTACAGAACGCAACAGAACGCAACAAGTCCAAATTTAAAACAAACTGTCAAAAAGAATAGCCCTTGAGTACGGTGTCTCGCAGGGATCAATCCTCGGGCCAATTCTATTTTTGATTTATGTGAATGATTTGTCATCGGATCTGGTTCAGGCAAAATTGTTCAATACGCCGATGACACGACTCTCTGCTGTAATGCGAAACTTCGTTCAGAATTGGAAATAAAAACGTTTGTTGACCTCAATTCTTGTATCCAGTTTTTTTGCAAAAACAATTTAAAAATCAACACTCAAAAAACAAATTATATACATTACCGCAGACAAGGTACCCAAGAGGAGACCATGACTGTCATGATTGATGATTCCATCATTGAAGAAGTCGACTTCTTCAAATTCCTCGGGGTCGTTATTGCTCGAGGACTTACTTGGAGCCACCACATCGAAAGTGTCTGCGCGAAAGCTTCAGCCGGCTGTTTTGCTTTGAGAACTTTGTCAAAATTTTGTCCGGATCAAGTTTTAAAAATGGCCTACGTTGGCCTTGTATACCCCCACTTTTTGTACGGTATTGTACTATGGGGAGGTTGTACTGAAGCGGACTTCCAAATGTTGTTCCGTCTTCAGAAAAGAGCTGTTAGAATAATGGCAAAACTGCAGATCAGAGAGTCATGTAGGCGGGCCTTCAGGGAGTTGGGACTTCTCACTTTGGCCTCAATGTACATCCTTGAAGCAGCATTCTTCTGCAGATTTATATGTACATTGATTCAGGGCCAAGATGTACATAATTTCCAAACTCGAGGCCGGGGACAGTTCAGGTTAGCTCAGAACAGATCTAGAGCGGCTATGAGCCTCCCCTCTCAAGTGGGAGACAGATTCCTAAACAAACTCCCTGAGGGCATAAGGCAAGAGGGAAATGAAAGGAAATTCAAGGCTCGCCTTAAAAATTACCTATTGGATCACACATTTTACACTGTGGGCGAGTTCCTGGGCGTTTAGCAGAGGTGTGTGTTTAGCGTCTCTGAGGTTGTGACGTCCTGTTTATTTATAAATAATAAAAAAAATATATTTAGTAAAAAGTTATAGTTTTGTGTTTTGTGTAGGTGGGCAGTGAACGCAAAAGAACAGACGGAACATTTTAGCTGCTAAAATAAATGTCAGTTTTAGTTATGACGGATGCCATGCAATGATGTATTGTTTCTTCGGCAATAAATTATTAATTAAATATTATTATTATATTATGATTAAACATAATAATATTTTTTTTTTTGGGTAGGAGGTGGTATGCGTTTACGCACACTAAAGGCTCGTTGTCCCCTCAGTAGTGTCGGACTCCCACGAGCTCGATGTCCCGTGAACTACCGACTAAACCACCTCCCTCGACACCGAGGACACTAGCCTGGAACTGTTTCACACATTACTTCGGGCTAGGCCTTTGATATTACGCCACTAGGGCAACCTCTGTAGGGAAAAGCTGAGGATTAAGGCCGATCGAGGTCGACCTTTTTCGCCCGAAGAATGGCCTGGACGTAGTGCTGGACACAGTTCCAGTTGCCCTCTCCCTGGAGCATAGCTCCGACGATGTTGTTTGGGCTGACGACCACGACTTCCGGCCAGGCTTAGTCTCGAGTGTGACGTCACCTATCTGCACCGGGAACACGGTGTTTATCCTCTTTTTGGTGAGGACGACGATCTCCGTCTTACTGATAGCCAGGGTCAAGCCGTGATCTCGCATCCACCCGTTGACCTTGGTCATTACTACGCTGAGCCTCAGTTTTGCCTGCTCGACGTTCCTCGCAGCGATCAAGGCAGCGACGTCGTCAGCATAGCCAACGAGGCGGGTCTCATTGGGCATGTCTAGCCTCAGCAAGCTGTCGTAGGACACGTTCCAGAGATCTGGTCCGAGAATGGACCCCTGCGCAGCCCCAGAAGTGATGGGAATGCGCCGCTGACCTTCGGTCGTGTCGTACAACAGAACGTACGTGTCGTACACAGGACACAGGACAACGCTGCGTTGCACGCGCTGGCCCTGTGGTCCTGGCCGCCGCACTTGAAGCAGAGCTTGCTTCTGTCGGGTCCAGAGCAGCGATTAGCGACGTGACCGAACCCCAGACATTTAAAACATCCGGAGGCCACGAGCTTCTCGCGTACCCGACAGCTCACGTACCAGATCTTCAGGTGGCCCTTCTCCAGGAGCTTCGCAGCTGCTCTGGCTCCCTGCGTAAGGATCGCACCCTTCTGGCCTCGAGCATTCGCCTTCGAGACGAAAGTCTTCACCTCGACGTTTTCGCCGATAGCGGATTTCACAGTTGCAGTCACCTCCGCCTCGGTCGTCAGCTCGTCAAGGTCCCTCATCTCCAGCGTCGACTTGGGCTCGAGAACGCTGACAGTCGCGTTCGCCCCCAAGATGTTCTTCAGGTCTTCGCTGAAGGCGGACTTGCTTTCGGAGGCGTCCCCGAGTTCGACCAGAAGATCGCCGGCTCGGGTCTTCCTCATGGCCTTGATAACGGCGCCCTTCTCATAGGGCTTCGCTTTGCTGCGAATCTCGCCCAGCACGTCGGCGTAGGATTTCCCCTCCGACGGCTTGATGAGAAGAGCGTCTGGCCGCGTCCTAGGTGACCTCTTCTTCGGCGCCTTCTTGTTGTCCTGAGGGCCGGGCTGGCTTCCAGGCTGCTGGGGTGGGACTTTCTTCTTCTTCCCCTTCCTCTTAACGACGTCGGTCCATTTCTCGGGGTCCGATGTCTCCCCTGGACCGTCACCTCTGGGTTTCTTCTCAGCCTCCGGTTGGGCGGGGCTGGAAGCAGCCCGTTTCCCACCGGCCGGCTGAGCCTTAACGCGCAGTGATGGGGTCGTCTGTGTCGAAGCAGTCACCGACTCGCACGACTGCCAAGATTTCCTCAGCTGAAGGATGTGGTTAAGGCTAGTCTCCAACTGGACTATGCCTTCCTGCACATTCCTGCTGATGTTCTTCTGCCTGCCGGTCGCGGCCTTCATGACAGCGAGGGTGGCGAAGCACTTTTGGAGGTGCTCCTCCTCCTGCTGCCTGGCAAGTGCAATCACCGCCTGGAAGGGGGACGGGTCGGTGTGCATCGACTCAACGCCGCCGGAGGATGCTTGCTCGGTGAGGACCGGTGTTCTTGTCACCGAGGCAGTTGGTGTCGCTCGGCCTTATGGCGACCTCGCGACACGAGGCTTCCGGCCAAAGGGGTCTTCTACCTCGACGTCCCCACTTTGAGTGGGTAGACGAGGAAATTGCTCCCTCTGGTTCGTTTTTGGGGTTAGGGTACCCCGGGAAGGTTCTTGCACCTTTTGAATAGTTTTTTCTTGTGAACCGCTCATAATGCCTGGATTAGCCCCCAAGACTGGGCGTTTGTTACCCCCCAAAACAGTGCCCCAATGTGATTGTCAAAACCGACCCGTCGCCAGAGCAACTATATCCGTGTTCGACCACCTCCAAAACACTGGCGGTCCCAGACGAGCAGTGGCCTCGGCAGAGCCCCCCCCGTGACCGCAGCAGGGCCCTATCCGGTCGCCAACCGGCACCACCACGGCCAAGGGGGTTTTCGCCCCCTTGTCTACAATATCTTAGTGAATAAGCTTTTTACTCTTTTAGGGCGTTAACGGAATCTGAATCTAAAACCAGAATGAATAATATATTCCGGTAAGCAGGCTTCTTCCTGTGGCGGCGGGAAACTCCGGGCATCGACTGCTCACACGCGGTCGCGATGAGACGCATCGTCGATGCTGCCAGATCTTCGGCACCTGTGAAATTCACAATGCTCTGGTCTTTAATTACTTCTTTAAAAGTGTCTTTGCTCAGACGACTGGTGATCCAGCTTCGAGCCAGAGAAGCAGGTTCAACGCGCAAGCGCGCACCCTCGGGAAGGACCTTGAAGAGGATCCCCTGGTGGTCGCTAGAGGAATACTCCTCGCAGACACGCCAGTCGGAGATCCGCTGGACAATCCCTTCAGAGGCAAGGGATATGTCAGGGATCGTCTCTCTGCACCCCGGACGGCGAAAGGTGGAAATGCCGCCCGTGTTAAGGATACAGAGGCCCGACCTGGCAGCCGACTCGAGGATGTAACGACCTCAAGTGTCGGTCCGCGGGGAACCCCATTCCACGGCTTTGGCGTTAAAATCGCCACCGACTATGACCCCGCCAGGGGTGTTCATGATCGACCGTTTTAACCTCGATGGAATCGACCATGTGGCGGTAGTCTGCGATCGGTTGGTTAGGCGTGAGGTAACAGGAGAAGACAGTGAAACCTCTGCTCCTCACCCAAACGAAGCCGTTGCCCGATCCGGAATCGAGAACAGGCACCTTCCCGAGGTCCAAGATCGAAATCGCCGCAGTGCCGGAAAGATCCAAAAACCACTCCGCGGAGCGTCGGTTCTGGTACTGCTCACTGAGAAGCAGTAGGTCAGCACCCTGCTCCGTGGCGAATTGGAACAGCAAGTCGTTTGCTGTCCTGCTCCTCTGCATATTAAGTTGCAGAACAGTGATCATTTCTTTTGTGTTTGGCGAAGCTCCTGGATGGCCCGTCGGTACTGCCCGCAGCGACCTGACCCAGCGGAATGCTTGACCTGGTCGCCCTTCAAGCCGGCTTCTGTACACAGGACACAGGACAGCGCTGCATTGCACGCGCTGGCCTTGTGGTCCTGGCCGCCGCACTTGAAGCAGAGCTTGCTTCTATCGGGTCCGGGGCAACGATTAGCGACGTGACCGAATCCCAGACATTTAAAATATCTGGAGGCCACGAGCTTCTCGCGTACCCGACAGCTCACGTACCAGATCTTCAGGTGGCCCTTCTCCAGGAGCTTCGCAGCTGCTCTGGCTCCCAGCGTGAGGATCGCCACCTTCTGACCCCGAGCGTTCGCCTTTGAGAGGAAGGTTTTCACCTCGACGTTGTCGCCAATGGCGGATTTGACGGCAGCGGTCACCTCCGCCTCGGTCGCCAGCTCGTCAAGGTCCCTCACCTCCAGCGTGGACTATGGTTCGAGAACGCGGACGGTCGCGTTCGCCTCCAAGATGGTCTGCAAGTCCTCGCTGAATGCGGTTTTACTTTTGCAGGCGTCACCGAGCTCGACCAGAAGATCGCCGGCTCGGGTCTTCCTCATGCCCTTGATGACGGCGCCCTTCTCATCGGGCTTCGCTTTGCTGCGAATTTCGCCCAGCACGTCGGCGTAATATTTCCCCTTCGACGGCTTGATGAGAAGAGCGTCGGGCCGCTGCTTGCGGGACTTCTTCCTCGACGCCTTCTTCTTGTCCTGGGTGCCAGGCTGGCTTCCAGGCTGCTGGGAAGGGTCTCTCTTCTTCCCCCTCTTCCTGACGACGTCGGTCCATTTTTCGGGTTCCGATGTCTCCCCTGGACCGTTTCCTCGAGGCTTCTTCTCTGCCTCCGGTTGGGCGGGGCTAGAAGCGGCTCGCTTTCCACCGGCCGGCTGAGCCTTGACCCGCAGCGATGGAGTCGTCTGGGTCGACGCGGCCACCGTCTCACAAGACTGCCACGACCTCCTCAGCTGGACAATGTGCTGCAGACTGGCCTCCAATTGGACAATGCCATCCTGCACGTCCTTGCTAATGTTCTTCTGCCGGGCGGTCGCGGCCTTCATTACAGCCAGGGTGTCGAAGCACTTTTTAAGGTGCTCCTCCTCCTGCTGCCTGGCGAGCGCGATGACCGCGTCAAAGGGAGATGGTTCGGCGTTCACCGGCTCGTTGTTCCCGGCGGGTGCCTCCACGGTGGCCACGGATGTTCTAGCCACCGTTGAGGCAGGTGTCGCAGCGCGGGATGGGGGCGATCTCGTGAGGCGGGACCTTCTTTCGAAGGGGCTTGCCACCCCGTCGTCGATCCCGCTCAGAGGAGAACGCTGTTGGCTGTTTTGTGGGGTTAGGGTACCCCGTTTTGACCTCTCACCTTTTGAATCGTTTTGTTCTTCAGAGCTATTCATGGCGTCTGGATTAGCCCCCAGGACTGGGCATTGACCCCCCAAACGTACCCCAATGAGAAAGTCAGACCGACCCATCACCAGAGAAACTATATCCGCGTTCGACCGCCTCCAAAACACCGGCGGTCCCAAACGAGCAGTGGCCTCGGCAGAGCCCCCCCCCGTGACTGCAGCAGGGCCCTATCCGGTCGCCAACCGGCACCGCCACGGCCAAAGGGATTTTCGCCGGCTGATAGGGCAGCCAGGTCAGCTGGCTGGGCTGACCCGGGCCCCTGTACTATCCGGCAGCCTGGGAGGTGTAGAACCCAGTTTTTAAGCTGTACCCTCTGCTCGTCCTAGACCTCCAGCGCAATGGAGGCTGAAGAACACAGAGTCACCCCGGCAAATAGGCCGGAATGATTTAGAAAAAAAACAACCGGGCTATTGAAATGAACCGGAGAATGGAGTTATGAAAAGGAGACGCGGAAAAGGACCAGTGCGCCCCCTCCCCTTTTAGTCGGCTCTTACGACAAGCAGGGGATACTGTTGGACATTCTGTCCCGGCCCAACACGGGAGTGTATAAGCGACTATTGTGATATGTATATTTGATAATAATAGATAATGGTTTCCTGCGAAAACGATATTACTTGTTTTTAAGGCTACTGCCAAAAATTTATTATTATAGATTTAATCTTACCTTCCTAAGGGAATTGTTAATTTTAATTAACCAAACCTTTATGACGGGCATAATTTTCTCCTTAAATTCTACTTTCCATAGTAAATTAGCCTACATGAAGTCCGCAGATGGAGAGGCACAATATTGTTGGGCTGTAAGTAATGCTTAATTGGATTAGCCTGGAAGCGGCAACCTTTAGTTCATCGACGCTCTCAGGAGCTAAAATCTGCTGACAATATTCTCATTTATCTCTCCCGCATTATTCATCGACAGAAAACTATGGATATATTATTAACAAATGCAAACTTTTGAAATTAATAAGCTTAACGATTCAATAAATTTTCATGGTTATTGTCCAAAGTATTTTTAACGCAAAATAGTATATTTCGCAACAAGGGCCGAAAATGAGGTTTTGCAGGCTCGAGATCGTGTTTCAAATTTGAGACGAAGTCGGGAATTAGAAACGATCGAGAGCTGCAAAACCCTTTCGGCCGAGGTGCGAACGCTATTTTTCACCACACTACACAATGAAATATACCCTAAATAATTAAACAAAACTGATTATTATTTGACTCACTTGAAAACAAAACACAGCTATGACAATCATATGATCGCAACTATCCTGTCTTGAATGCCGTATAATTTTGTGATATTCTGACGTTGTTTCAAGCAAATAAACGATCAGCTGACTTTCGGCCCTAGGGCCCCCAACGTTTTCGGTCCTGTAGCGGCAAAAGATGTGTTTCGGTCCGCGTTTGACGTTTGTAAGACAGGTGATTTCGTCGTATTGTGGTGAAAAATATTTTGATTTCATTTCGTTGTAAACCATTTCCTTAGAAATTCAACCCAGAGATGGGGTCTTTCAGTCTCTTCCATGACATTTTTATGACGTTCAACAACTAATAAGACCAAAGTAAACTTGTTAGCGAATTTCCTCTACAGGGAGGAAGTTGTTACCGTAGGACTCATAGTCAGACCTAAGCACCAGACCACTATAACTTTTCGTTTAGGGGCACCCAGAAGCAAAAAACACAATTCGGTTATTTTATACACATACAAACACACACACACACACACACACACACCCGTGCGCGCGCGCATATCTATATATATTTAAAAACCAATATTTAAAAAAAGTGTTTATATTTCGGGGTTTTCCCTTCTTCAGAACATTACATAATTATAACCTTAATACTAAATCATTCTTATACACATTTTAGATATAAAAATATCCATTTGTCTATATAACACAGTGACGATATAACACGATAACTCGGGTAGTGATGTTACGACATGAATGAAATTTGGCATGGACGTATAAAGTAGTCATTTTTCGGACGAGTTCAGAAACCAGCCCGATCGGGCTACCGGAAGGAGGGCAAAAGGGGTTAAACAAGCCAATTTTTTTTACTTTTTCACATAGAAAATAAAGATAATACAATTTTTTTGCGCCATTGAATTCACCTCGAGAAATAAACAATTTGATATGTTAAATCTCTACTCTATGTCCTCCGAGATATTGAAAGTGGCTACACAGTATTTTGTTCCAATGTTGACCTTTTGGGAAATAAATAAAATTACTTATCTTGCTTATCTCTCAACATATCGAAACAAAATTTGTTTGTGGCTTTATCTAGAACATCTAATGTATATTAGTCTAAAATCCCCGATAATTATGTTTTTGTGGAAGCATGCTCTTTCCCTATGTTATCTTTATGAGAAATAAAAATATATATATACAGTATCTTCCATATTTCTTATTATACAGTGATAAAACATGGTACATTGCTTCTTCTATTTCATATCTAATAAACATTGAATTAAAACCACCCAGTTTTAACATATCTGTTGCAGTGAACCTGCATACTCATTCCCCATGATATTCTTATGGAGCTTACAAAAACATATTAAATCTCACTATGTTGGATTGAAATAAGTTGTTTTGAATTTGAAATTCGCTTAGTATGCAGGTTTGCTGCAACGGAGGTATTTTTATTCGCGCTTTATTTATAGGTCCGTCAACATAAATAGTATAAATTATTATACAACGGGATTAAGAGGTGTTTTAGTCAATTTCTCAATTCGAGAGTAGCTGGGTATCGAGGTTTGACCTGAGCCCAAGACGATGATAGTATTTAGTTTTTGGCACCCAGATACGATATATTACGATGCAATATGCATTGGTATGTATGGTAGCAATACGAAAACAAATGGTTGTAAACGAAATATAACAAAGAAGTTCGAAATATGCCGTTAGTTCACGCAGCTTCTAAATGCTATGTCAAGTGGATCGATGAAGTTCTACAAGTTAAACAAGTTGGAGAAGTTACCTGCTGTGTTGGAAGCCGAACATGCCAATCCGAGAATTAATGCATGAGATTGAACCTACTCAAAGCAGATTTGAGTTCTGATGATTTTCTACATCACATAAAAATAAATTCTATTTATTTATTTATTCTGTTTAAATTTTTTACTTTTGTCTTAAAACATTTTTAAATACAAATAGGCATGAATAATTATTGTTTTTTATTTCTATGACAGCAAGTAAAGTAAGTTAAAATAGAGCATGTAATTTCAATTCGTTATTTTTTTTTAATAATGGTTGTTTTCAAAATATTAGAACAATTTCTAACTTAAGCCAGAATGTTAATTCTCAACATACGATATTCTAGCTAGGTAAGTTGTGTCAAACACGTTGCAAAGTTTAGTTTTACTAATCATATTTACTAAGGTTTCACCTGAATTGATATTTTATCCGACATAAAAAGTGTTCACGACTACGCTCCAAGCCAAATAATTCCGCCAATATTTACTATAGATATGCTGGATCACACAGAAGATAAGCTTATTTTTTGTCACGTATCTGCTTTAGCTTTGAAGAGACTTTCCACACCTACGGTTTTGTAAATAAACACAAACCATATTTCCCAAAGATCAATGTTTAGTATGGAATCATGATTAGCAGAGCACTGGGATTATAATTTATTTCCTTTAAAGATAACATCACCAGAATAATATTGAGTGTCGCAAATCTGTGTAATGGAAAATCCAGTATGTCTTGTTGTATGAACTTGGTGATGTCATCTTAAAAAAAATTATCTACGACGATTGCAAAAATCACCAATAACGATGTTGCAACTAATGCCATAATGAGGTCAATTATTAAACCAATATACAAGCCCGTTGCATAAAGTTAACATTATGCAACTGCTGTTACTTTATGATACAGGTTCTAGACACATGGGAGCGCATAATTTGACGAAAGTAGTGTCATAATGACAATTACGCAATTCGCACATCAGCTGATTGCTGCATTAGATTCATGTTTGAGTTGACTTATCCCATCAGCTGATTGTTCCACAACGATTCATGGTCACGTCTGCTAATGTGCCTAACCTCAATTTTGAGTTGACCCATTCCATCATTAGTAAAAGTCATGAGTTTTGAATAACTTCGGGTGAAATTATGTCGTATATTGTTGGTACTCGCTTCGCTCGTGTTCTAACTCACATCTTACTCGTGGCTTAAAGACATTCATAATACAATCGTTGCATAAACTACTACTACGAGCAAGCATATCTATTGCAAAAAGCAGATGACTTGGAGTTTCCGTTTTACAACAAATGTTTTATTCTTAGATAAAATACCGATTCAGGTGAAACCTTGGGAAAAATTATAAATAAAAGTAAACTTTGTAATGCACCCAATACAAGTAACACAGCTAGAACATCATATGTTAAGAATTAACAGACTGGTTTAAGTATCAAATTTTACTAATCTTTTATGGACACCCGGTGCATTTCTCATAATGTAATACGAATTGTAACAATATACACGGTTATTACTATAAAAAAATTTTGAAAACTATCCGGGCGATAGTTTTATTAAAAATTATAGTACGTGATCAACAAAACTGGGTAATTCATGAGGTGTCCAACGCTCAATGGGCACTTGCTATAATTATTTATTTTACACCATGTGTCCGGCTCAGATACTGGGCACTAGATGTAGAAACGTAAAACTGTGAGTTGCTATTTAGTCCAGGCAACGAATGCTCAAAGAAAGGTATAGGGAATTGCATGGAACACAATTTTTGACTTTGCAGCTTTGTTCGGACTAGATAGGAGGTGAACATATTAAAAGTCCCCGTCCGTAGCCCTTGAGCGGGGGGAGGGAGGGGGGGTCTAAAGGTACGTTTTTTTGGGTTTTCCTAATTATCTTGAAAATTATCAACTTTTAGTATTACCAATAAAATATGAAAATTAAAGAAAATTAGTTTTGCTGTAAGAAGGGTATATAATATGTCTAATTTGGTCCACCAATTTACAAGGTAAGTACTAATTTGATTAATTTTTTAACAAATGTCCCTTCCATAAGAAATACATGTAAATGTATGGGTAACAAACATGCCCAATGGGGCAATGCTGTTTTCACCTAAATGAAAATGAACAGCATTCAGGAAATATTGACAAAATTTCCAGTAATTTTACACCTCAATCATAAAAATTGGCTACAATAAAGGTGTTGACGAGAACGTTATTTTTCAAGGAATTATTACAAAAAGATAGAATTCCTTGAAAAATAACGTTTTTTTAGCCCACCAACACCTTTATTTTAGATGAAATTTTATTATGGAGGTGTCAATTTACTGGAGATTTTATAAATATTTCCTGGATGCTGTTCATTTTCCTTTAGGTGGAAAAAGCGTTGACTCATTGGGCAAGTATGTTCCCCACACATTTACATGTATTTCTTAAGGAAGGGATATTTGTTAAGATATTAATAAAATGAGTTCTTATCTTGTAAATAGTTGAGTCAAAATAGACATATGTTATACTTTTCTTACAGGAAATTTAATTTTCTTTAATTTACTAATTTAATAGGTAATACTAAAAGTTGATAGTTTTCAAGATATTCAGGAAAAATCAAAAAATGGTACCTTCAGACCCTCTCCCTCCCCCGCTCAAGGGCTACAGACGGGGACTTTTAATATGTTTACCTCCTAACTAGTCCAAACAAAGCTGCAAAGTCAAAAATTGTGTTCCAAAACTTTCCCTCTATTCCTCTTCGTTGCATGGACTAATTGGTAGTATCCGATGTATTATTTTTAATTATACAACGCAGGAACATTTTAAAGAATGTCTACCAATAAACCAAACACCAAAACACTTGTCCGTAGGTTTTTTTTATGATGGTTTATTCTGTTTTCTTAGTTATTTTGGCTACACATCATTATCAATTTCAAAGTTATGCTCTAATAACTAAAATAAAAAAGACATGAAACATCTTACCTAAAATTTTTCTGTAACATGACACATATATGTAATGTACAGCTGATCAAAATGTCAGGTGTTGAATATTTATATTTATGTTTACAGTTTTTAGTTTTTGGTTCTAACATACAATGTTCTTGAGACAAAGAAATAAAATAAGTTTTACAATTGTCAAATAGTGAATTATTTCACATTTGGCGCTGCGGCCATGGCAAAAAGAAATAAAAGACAAAATGATTATGATGAAAACACTTCTACAGCAACATACACTTCTATTGAACAACATGCAACATTTATGTTTGACCATTTCGACCCTGAGGAGGAAGAGTGGGATTACTATTTTCAACGCTTCAACATAGAAATCGCACTGCACAATATTAAATCGGAAGAATTATGTAAGAATCTACTTCTTTCAAAGCTTGGGGCCAAGCCATTCAAACTACTGGCAGACCATTTTCGACCTGAACCGGTAACTTCCAAAAGTTTCAACGAAATCACTAAGGTTCTTTCATCATATTACGAAAGCTCCTACAGCACATTAGGAGAGCGAGTGACGTTTGGACGCTGATATAGGCTTACAGGTGAGTCTGTTAGTCAATACGTTAACAGCTTAAGAGGTCTGGCCGGCCGTTGTCAATTTGGAGCGTCACTCGATGAACGTCTCAGAGATCAACTTTTGTTGGGCATCAATAATGAGGAGTGGCAAAAAGAACTTC
Organism: Flexamia atlantica; assembly: GCA_035578135.1. Taxonomy (NCBI): domain Eukaryota; kingdom Metazoa; phylum Arthropoda; class Insecta; order Hemiptera; family Cicadellidae; genus Flexamia; species Flexamia atlantica. The sequence goes on from JAQJVK010000009.1 coordinate 45,038,746, forward strand.
TGAGGCAACATACTGATGCTAGTTGTTTGTTCAAAGATGTTGAAAAAACCGCTCTCAATTTTGAACGTGCGGACAGAACTCAGAAGCAGGTCACATCTTTTAGTGCTTATGAGGGTTGCCAAACTAACGCTACAAGACCATCAAAAACAGATACACAGCCGGTGACAACACTTATTAGAGGCCAGCATTGTTTCCGATGTGGAGGTTTGCTACACACTGGTAATTCGCCTTGCCCTGCAAATGGGAAAATATGTAACATTTGTCATGGAAAAAATCATTTTGCTAAAGTTTGTTTCAGATCTGGTCGTGCAAAAATTTTACACGGCAAAAGACAAACGAACAATTTAAGACCAGGAGTCTCTCGTTCGCCGTCACCAAGAAGTCTCGACAGTGAGCCGGTTTCAGTGCGAGCAATGAAAAAGGGAAATAAGGTAATGATGACAGTTTCACTTAATCACATAAAAGTAGACATGCTTTACGATCCCGGAGCTGCTGAATCCGTGATTAGTTACAATGTATGTAAGAAGACAGGATCTCCTTCATTACAGCAGACTTCTAATTTAGTAGCAAAACGAATAACGATATTTTTTTTGTCGCTTGCGTGTCCTTACAGGCGTTTCTGTTGCAACATTAGGTAAGGCTATGGTATCGGTTAAAGCTTTCAACACTACACTAAAACTACCTACGATTGTTGTTAAAGATGATGATGTACCGCTTTTTGGGTTGAGCTGGGTCTTAGCATTCAACTTACCGTTACCTCCTGGCTCTAGAGTATGTGCAGTACGTGAGGAGGAGACTCAGGCTGATTCGGAGTTGAATGCTATATTGAACAAGTATTCAGAAGTATTTTCGGATGCTCCAGGAAAATTTAAAGGTCAAAAAGCTGTAATAAAACTGTCTGATGATGCGGTGCCAAAGGTTTGCAAACCTCGACCAATACCCTATGCGCTCCGACCCGCGGTGGAATCGGAAATAAACAGACTACTTAAAGAAGGGGTTTTGGAATCCATTGACCCTACTACCACGGATATAACCTGGGCCTCTCCAATAGTGGTTGTTTTGAAAGGCGACGGAAGGGTCAGAATCTGCAGTGACTTCAAGGCTACAATTAATCCATATATAACTCCAGTACAGCATCCTCTTCCAAAGTTCGAAGATATAATGACTAAACTACAAGGAGGTCAAGAATACTCCAAAATAGATTTGAAAGATGCCTACCTGCAGATAGAAGTGGAAGAGAGTTCACGGAAATACCTAGTAATTTAGACTCCATTTGGGTATTTCAGATATACAAGAGTGCCATTTGGAGTCCGATGTGCACCCGGTGATTTCCAAAGAAAAATTGAACAAGTACTGTTAGGTGTGAATGGCGTAGCTCAGTTTATTGACGATTCAATAATAACTGGCAGAACTCGAGAAGAACATTTACGAAACCTTGAAGAGGTGTTGGCAAGATTCAAAGATGCTGGAATTAGAATTCAGAAGTCAAAGTGCAAGTTTTTACAGAAGTCAGTCACGTACCTAGGGCACAAGATAGACAGCACGGGAATACATCCGTCAGACAAACACCTTGCAGCAGTTCGAGATTTGCCTAGACCTTCAAATGTGAGAGACTTAAGGGCTTTTTTTAGGTGCTATTAACTACTATCAAAAGTTCATTCCTCGTTTACAGTGTATTGTGTCACCGCTACATCGTCTCCTGAAAAAAGGGGCGTCGTGGAACTGGACTAAACAAGATGAAGAAATATTTACACGGTTGAAATCCACACTGACATATTCGGACACACTAGTTCACTACGATGAGACCCTACCGTTGATAGTGGATTCTGATGCAAGTAACGCTGGTCTTGGAGCGGTACTGAGCCACCAGTTTCCTGATGGTACCATTATACCTATTGCGTTTGCGTCAAGAGTACTACAGAGCTCCGAGAAAAGTTATTCGGTCATTGATAAAGAAGCTTTGGGTATTATATTTGCCGTTACTAAGTTCCACGATTACATTTACGGCCGAAGGTTTATTCTAAGGACTGACCATAAACCACTTGTGCACATCTTGGGACAGCATACTGAACTTCCAAAAATCACCAGCGACAGATTAACTAGATGGTTAGTGATACTAGGAGCGTACAACTTTGAAATTAAGTACAATGAAGGGAAGGCAAACGCTCCTGCAGACTTACTGTCCCGGTTACCAGTAGTTAAATCCAATGCAGACAAACAAGGGGAGTTTGGAAAGCAAGCGTTGCAGTTGCGCCTTGACAATCTTCACATAACACAGAAGTACCTGAAAGAACAGACTGCAAAGGATGAGTGTTTACAGCAAGTAATACAGTACCTACAAAGTATTTGGCCTGAAAGAAGAGAACTTAGTTCGACGTGTCACATATTTTATGATAAAAGAGACGAGCTCAGCTATGAAGATGGAGTTTTGCTTTGGAAAGGACGGCAGAAATCTCTCCAACTAACAGCAATCCAAATTCTTCACGAGGGTCATCCCGGAATAGTTGGTATGCGTTCATACGCCAGATTTCACGTTTGGTGGCCTGGTATGAATTCCGAGATAGAAGAATATGTAAGATCTTGCAATAAATGTCAAATGACAAGAAATAATGATCCAGAGGTTCCTCTATTTTCGTGGGTTGTTCCTCCAGAACCTTGGACACAGGTTCACATTGATTTCACTGGACCTTATCATGGATTTTACTGGCTGGTTATAGTAGATTCAACAACAAAGTGGTTGGAAGTGTTGCCGACGAAAAAAATCACTTCAGAGAAGACAATCACAATGCTTGAAGAAGTATTCACAACATTCGGATTGCCTACAATGATAGTCAGTGACAATGGGCCTCAATTCACTTCACATGAATTTAAGAGTTTCTGCAGCAGACGTAATATCCGGCATGTCACTACAGCGCCTTACCATCCAAGTTCCAATGGGCTGGCGGAACGTTACATCCAGACTTTTAAAAAGAGATTTGAAGCACAAAAGCTGGAAGGTCACAGCATAATGAAATCTCTTACAACTTTTCTTTTCAATCACAGGATCACTCCAAACCAAACCACTGGGAAATCCCCAGGAGATCTTATGTTTGGAAGACAACTTCGGACGCCTTTAAGCTTGCTGAAACCCGACCGTTCTAAAAAGCTTTACGAATCTTTAGAAAAGCAAAAAGTTCGCAAAGTTCGCTCCACGATGGAGCTGCAAAGTGGCGTGAATTCCAGCCCGGAGAAGCCGTTTGGGTTAAATTAGCTATAGACAAGCACTGGAGGAAAGGCCGTGTAATACGACGTACGGGTCCGGTGTCTTACATCGTCAACGAGGCTGGTACCGAACACAGTAGACACGCCGACCAACTTAGACAGCGATTTGGCTCAGCATCATAGTTCATAGTTGTTTTTAACCCTACCTACGTTAGATTTTTTTTTGTCCGGGGGAAAAGTGTAATGTACAGCTGATCAAAATGTCAGGTGTTGAATATTTATATTTATGTTTACAGTTTTTAGTTTTTGGTTCTAACATACAATGTTCTTGAGACAAAGAAATAAAATAAGTTTTACAATTGTCAAATAGTGAATTATTTCACAATATACATTAAAATTAGCCTATTTTTCAAGTTTCAATTGATTACCTACTTCATTAGTTACCCTCGATAAGCCTTAAATAAATCAAAATGTATCAAGGTAAAACAAATTTACAGAAAGTGCGAAAAAATTCCTGTAAAAGTTAGTTTAAAAAATTTCATTTTCTTTTTTAGTATCAAAATTGAAATTATTCCATTTAAATAATCTTTTACTATTTTGTTTTTTCTTTTTGAAATGTTACTAGCATAACGTAAAATTAAGTTTAAGATTTTTTTTATGTTCATATAAATGAATTACATCAAGCCTTATCATTGTGATATATTTTTGGGTATCTGTTTACAGAATAATAAAAAATGTTTATGGAGTGTCCTGAAAACTTAACAGCTTTTCACTCATGTACTTCAAATCGTTTATTATATTCCTGGTGACAACAGTACCTTGAAAATATACGCTTACATCTTTAAGTAAAAAACTTATATTTGAAAATTCATATGGTTACCGCTAAAGGGTTAACCTATGAATTTTAAAAGTTGTTCAAAAGTAAGGGGTTGCTAGAATACGTTAAATTTTGTAACCATCAATATTTTTTTAAATAGCGCAATACCTAAATATCTTATACTATTATTCAATTGAATTACTATTTGAAAACCACAAAATTGTTCTTGAAACGTTAAGTCAATCATAATTATTTATAGTATCTTATTCAAGAATAAGAGTTTACTATTTTATTGTGAAAATAACTAAAATATTTTTAACAGTTATTTTAGTCAGAATTTAACTTATAAAACTCAAAATTTATCGTCCAATATTACGTAGATTAGTTATATTTTTGAAAGGTGTAGGAATCTAAAACCAATATTACAACTTTGAGATATGAAAAAATCTAAAGGTTTATTAGCAAATAAATATTATCATTAACATTGGCTACTCCTCCACATGCAATGGGATTAAACGCAAACATTGGAATTTACTATGACAAAGATATCATAGCAACTGCCAAACATGCCTCGATAGTTACAGAATGTGTCCAATAAACCTTGGACACTTCATGAAGCGTCCAGTTTCGTTGGGCACCTGCAGTAATTTTGATTGAAATAAGCACTGTGTGCCCTGGCACTTCATGAAGGATCCGGGCAGCGATGGGCACTTCATGAATGAGTGTCCTATTAAAGCAAGTGGCTACGACATGTTATGTGTGTTTACCTTAGCAAACAACCTGGCAAGGAGGTATAAGTAGGTCGAGGGTAATGGGATTCGTGTTGTTGATAAACAAGCTTACATATACAACTACGTAACTATTTTCCTTATATAACTAACGTAGGTTAAAGCTAAACAATATTTCATAACTAATCGTAGCTTTTTCAAAGAATCAATGTAAATAATGTATGTAGTTTAAGTATCTTTTACAATAATTAAAATTCAATAAAACATTAAACCAAAAAAGCTTAAATTATGTATGTATTGTATTTATTTCTATAGTAAATATATACAAGTGTGTACATTTCAAAGTTGGTTTAATTAATATCCACATTCCTCTAGAAGCAAGCTGATTATTAGTCCAGATAATCTAATCACTTGACTTCTTATTTTAGATTTTTTAATAGAATCAGCTAGGCACAATAGTTTTATGCTAGCACAGTCTCCATTGTCACAAAATACAATTGCCAGAGTCTGCATTCAATTCTAAGTCTTATTTCTTTGTCGTTAATTTGAGTATTGACATAAGTCTAGGGGCGAACATCTCAAAACCAAAAACTTTGAGTTAATGAAAACACCTTCATAAGTTAACTAATTGCAAAAGACGGATCGAAATTTGTGATCATAAATTTTAAATTAATCAAAATAAGGTTAATGCGATCCAAGAAGACTAGCAGTTGCTACCTAACTTAATCTTCATATAAGGGGTTTTATATTACAGTATAATAAAATTAGAAAAATCTAAATGAACAAAGGTCTCATTATCTTGAAAACAAATACATCTTTTTTAATTGGATTGAGGAATTTAAACTAATCAAAAATATTATATTATCTACAATGGGTCATAAAAAAATTTACCTTTAGAGACATTATTCGATATGGTGAGTCTAGGTCTAGGTAGGTCGAATATGAAAACAATTGTTTTTTTACAATTGTACTAAAGAGTATTTTTGGTTGGACGATTTGAACAAACGCATTAAAAAGGTAGGAAGGATTAATCTAAAATCAAACTCCCATATTTTTCTATGCAGCAAAAAGGCTTGATTTTGCCATAATTTATGATGGTTTGATATCAATGTTCAATAAACAAATAGTAGAACAAAATATAGTTTGTTATTGTTTAGTTTTACTTATTGTCATTGTATTGTTTTCAAATAAACCACCATAACGGTATTACAAATTTAAGGTATGATTTATTTAGCAACCCATTATAAATGAGATCTCAAATTAGATTATTGTTTCAAGAGTGGAAGGGGGTCCGACAGTTTTTTCACGCTCCTCATTATTAACACTCTAATAAACAGGTTTCATCATGCTTGCTTGAGACTTCATTCCACCATTGCGATGATTTCTATTATAATTTCTTTCGAAAACTAGCAATTTCTACTGTTTTAACCACTTAAACACGCTGTTTTACTGAAGTAAATTGGGGATTTATATTTGGAATACATAATAAAACAAGCTACTAGAACATATTTATGTTACTAAAGAGGTATAATTTCTATCATATTAATCAAATTAATTTCTAGACACAACAATTAAAAGAACGTCCTATTAGGTTTAATTTAGTGTTTTGTAGAGGTGTATGTAAATTACATATACAGTTCAATTTCTTCCGGAAAAAGCGGAATTTTATGTTACTCTGTACCGCCCCCCCTCCTAAATAAAATTACTTTGTAGGGACCATTGTAACTTTAGCTTGGAAGTTTTGTCAAAAATCTCAAGAGTTCGACTTTATGAAGTCGATAGTATATCTTTCTTTAGGGATTTTCCTATAGAATAGTGAGCTATTGGAATCACCCGCACGGAGGACTCTAAGACAGGAGACATGATAAGTTTTCTTTTTGCGACACCCTAAGGAAAAAAACACCATCCGTTAAAATTATTTAGTTTTTTACTTTCTCCCAACGTATATGGAGAAAGTATTGTTTTCGTCAAAATTTTCGAATTTGTGTTGTTAGTGGATATATTCGTTTTAGTGCTCCCTGAATCCAAAAAAGTGGTTTTTGGCGTGGTGTGTGTGTGTGTGTGTGTGTGTGTGTGTGTGTGTGTGTGTGTGTGTGGATGTATACAAAGCTAGAGACGACACCAGTGGACCGATTTTCATGAAATTTGGCATATAGGTATAAAGCCGTGGTATCTCCAGGCGTATTTTTCATTTTCTTTGAATTTTTCATTTTAAGGGTATTTACCCCATAAAAACCCATAAAAAATTACAAAAATCCAAACTTCTCAAAAATGGCTCTAACGATTTTGATAAAATTTTTATGGTTTTTAGTGCTTCGGATGACAAACAAAATGACACCATTCGCATGTCTGTAAAAATTGAGGTTCAGAAGTTATGAGGGTTTAAGTGTTAAAAAATTTATATTTTTCAAATTTTACAAAAATTGTATCTTTTAAAGAAAATATACTTGCAACCATTAAATTTGCCTTGAAAAACTAAATAATATAGGATTCTGAATCATTAGTCTACGTCAACTTGTTGCGGAGATAATTGATATTTTAGTTTGGCGGTAAACACAGTACGTTGTCCAATGTTATTCTTATGGCAAATATTAAAAAACCGATATATCCGTTATTTACTAACCGATTTTGATAAAATTTGGTATATATTTGTGTGATAAATAATTGATAATTTGTTTTATATCACTATATATGTTTTCTGGTTTTAAATGACTTGAAGGGAGAAGGTATGTGTCAGTTTCCTGATACCGTTTATTATTATTTAACTTGAAAGAGCGAATTAACCCGAAAAATATTGCAAAAAATGAGTGTGTGTGTGTGTGTGGGGGGGGGGGGGGGTGTTGGCATTGTAACGGTCGCTGATTCCGTCAAATTTTCTTAAATTCTTTTGGAATATTCCTTCCTGTGATACCCACGTCAAGTTCATGGAGTAAAATAATCTGACCACCTTAAACTACAGTTTGGGGAATAAATGTCCCCAAACTTGGGCGTTTTTGACTTAAAAGGGTAATATAATCCCTAAATGTAATTTTGATGTTAATTTATTTAAAGTAAATAAAAATAAAAATGTTTTAAGGCCTTTCCTAAATTTATGGCATCAAAAATAACAGATTTATGAACAAATAGCACCATTGGAATCAAGTCGAAAACGACGATTTAGTCTTTTGAATTATTGCTCTATAGCTATTGGTTACTGAGATATTGAAAGTGGTAAACACAGTAAGTGTCCCAATGTTAACCTTATGGGACATTGCTAAAATTATACAGGGTTAGGCAAAAGTAAAGATACCCCATCTAACTTTTTAACACGTCGTAGGAAAACTAAATTCAGTATACCTTCACAACATAAAAAACTGCACTTACTGATGGGAGTCCCATTTTTGCTACTACCCCCAAAATGGGGTATTTTGGGGGCAGCCCAAAATTCTTAAATACAAACCGCTATCGAGTGACACCTAATTTTACAGGTTTTACCAAAAGAAATAAAATGGTACAAACCGGAGGTCAATATCACACCCCTAACCAAAATGGCGGACGTTTCAATATTTGAGATGGGCAAAATAGCTTCAGTGCAAACAATTTTACCTTTTATGGGTTAAAGTTAGCAAACCAGACTCGGTCATCCTTTGCGAAATAGAAAATTCGACTGTTTCCGGCAGTCACAACTTTGCTCCTGCCCCCAAAATAGGGTATTTGGGTGGTAGCCCCAAATTTTTATATAAACCCCTATCGAGTGACCCCTAATTTTGAAGAGTTTGTAAAAAGAAAACATAACTGTGCAAATCTGAAGTCAATATGGCAACCCTAACAAAAATGGAAGGCATAACATTTTCAAATGGGTAAAAAGTATACTTCTTTGTCCAACCAAATGTTTAAATTACTGCTGTTTTGGTTAAGGAGGCCATATCAGCCTTTGGTTTGCGCTATTTTGTTTCTCTTGACAAACCCTTCAAATGAGGGGTCACTCGATAGGGGTTATATTTAAAAATTTGGGGCTGCCCCAAAAATACCTCATTTTGTGGGGTGGGCCGTTTTGGTTAGGGGTGTGATAGCGTCAAGACCATCAAAGGAAAGTTTTTGATTTGTCAAAAAAGGTAAAGTAAGATAACATTTTTGCTGTTTCCCTGTCAGTTTAGTTTAATTATTTCAATAGTTTATTGCAAAATTACTGTATATGTTGCCTGAAGTGTATTGTAAATTAGCCATGTGAACTGCTCAAAATAACGACAATTTTATTTATTATCATATCACCCTACACGGAATAAGTTCATTCGGCTGAGCTCGCAGAGGCTTCATAATGCTCACGCAAGGCGTGGCGTAAGCACTGACGTTTTTTATATATCGTCTAATTTACAAAACCTTACAACAAAACCTTACCGATCCAAGCCCAATAAAGGTTTGATACTCGTGAGGGTTTCAGTTCAACGCATTGAATCCGTGGGGAGACTGAAATTACAATACTTGGTATTAAGAATACGATGATTATCAATGTTTTTTTTATATACAGCTGATGCTGGAAATCAGTATATTTAAAAATAAATTTCTATAAAAAATTTAATTTGTAAACAAAACGGTATGTAGTAAAATATCCCTCTTGCAGTAGACCTTCATATTCAGTAAGTTTCATATGCCTCAATAACAAATTTAGACGAAGCCTCACATCAAGAAACATCAAGGTATGTCTGCAAAGAAGCTTGCAAAAAGTATTTTTACTAACGACTAGTTTTCTTTTGAATATTATCAATCGTTGCCCTTTGCCTTAGGTGTCAACTGTTTCTTTCTCTCCCGATAGTGGGAAAGAGCTTCTTTCACCTAGCAAGTTTTAAATAAGCTCAATCTTTTAGTAATGGAAATGTGAAATGAAAATATATAATTTGAGATAAAATCCTCTACATACAGTGTTAACATATAAGTTATTATATTTATTTGTTTGGATAAAAATTAAGCTTTTATGTTCACGAAACAAAGATTCGTGCCTACTGAAAGCAGCAGTAAAAAAAAGAAAACGTAATTAGATAACCGCACAAGTTTATTGTCCACCCGTCTTTTAATCTAGTTAGTCCGCTGGAGTGCCCTAACGAATAAACAGATTATACAAAGAGGCTTGGTTAGTTTTACATTAAGAAAGAATAGTTTTACAACATTCCATTTAACCATTCTATTTTCCTAATAACCCTTTTACCTGATTTTTGGCAAAATTATTATAAACCTGTTTAACTATCATTGACAGCTGGGTTCATAACCCACCAATGAAAAGCTACACACTCTATCAGGATTGATCTGGCGACCTACAGTCCGATAGGGAAAAAGTTACCTGAAATAAATTTCTAGTTACGCTATAATGAGACTAAAGGCGATATAAGAACTGCTAGTAACCCAATGAAAATAGACAAAAATGGGTATCGAGGAAAAAAATAACTTATGGCAAAACACTTTCACAGATCGACCCATCCGAACGTTAATCAAACCAAAAGCCCATGACGGTGGGGGTCCACTCGAGGAGGAATTCAGGATGTTCCAGAAGTGGATGTAATAAGTTTAAATTTCGAGATTGTCATTATAAACCTAAAAATAATGTTATACAATTTGAACGATTTTTCTAAAAGGAAAATTTTTGCGATAATGGAACTCAATTATCTCAATTGATTGTAAATGGCTATTTTATGATTTAGTTTTACTAACGGAGTACCCTGTATGCTATAGCCAACTCAAAATTGTTTTGTCCGGTTTCAAAATTCTAAGTCCTTCTAAGGTTAGCTTTAAAATATAAATACAGGGGCAATCGCTTAAAAATTTAATTTTTTCATAAACTTTAAAATAAATATACATTTAATTGTTTCAATCGATTTCAAACTTAACTGCATGTACAATTAGGACTCTGTCGACCAGGTAGGTACTCATAGTTATAGATCAAATAAATAAGTTCAACTTTATTGCTAATCAATGCTGATATGTTGAACCACTCAAACACAAAAAAATTAGATAAGTGTGTATACATATCTATACTCTTTTGTAGGATTATTATGTTAGTAATCAGGATCAACGATACCACAGCCCAAACATTTCCAGGTTTATTTAATAAGGATCTCATGTAATATTAACCAGTCTCATTCAACGCAGGTTAGAGTTTTCTTTTCCCCTGAATCCTTGTGTGAGGAGCAAGAAAATTCACAAGTAATCACGTTATACCATATGTTTTTGAGATAAGTATATAATTTTAGTAACTTTATTATTTCTATAAACTAAAACGTTATTAGCAAAAAACTGTACTAAACGTAAAATGTAGATTTTAAAGTTGGCGTGATATGAGGATGTCTGCATTTTACTTTGCAAATGAGTGAAGATATTGTAAAAATAAAAATATCGTATTTTCATCAGGGTAGCTCATCAAAGTAACTATTGTTTGCATCGCTTGCTACGTTAGACATCACAACACATTCTCTGATAAATTTCAAAGTAATATAAAGTGACAAGCATACAACCTCTATCTCGGCGTGAAAGTAACACACCACATCCACAGTTGATAATATGTAATATAATCGTGTGAAAAAAAGTCCTACTACATTTTTATATGCTTATAAAACGGCAACTCTGAATTTTCTCGTAAACTATATCGATTTTACAACCAAATAGTTTACGTGAACACATTCATAATACGATACTTTATTCGTATTTAATCTTTGGTGATGGTAAACTATGCTATTTCTATGAATTAAATAACAATTTGTTCTGCTACTACGTAATATTAAAATATTGAATAAGGGTGCTGTAATATACGGACACAATAATAAGGTAAAATTAACATTTAGTCATTGTGTTAAAACGAGCTAAAAGTATTTTAGTTTGCTTGAAGAACTTGCGTTAGGGTGAATGTATTCCGTCTCGCGGTATAAACGGAGCGGAGTAACTTTTCAAAACCAACATATCATTGTTTGTGTTTGAATTGTTTTTGTGAGCCTCTGCGGGTCCCGCCGCGTTACCTTTTATACTCTGAACAAATACCATTTGAGCTACAACTCCCCAGATAAAATTAAAATTGATTATAATTTATTTTACTGAAATCCCATCATCAAATAAACAAATTAAAAATTAACCTATTCACAATGCTAAATTATCTTTTATAAAGATAAACAATATCTTTTTTGCTCTAGAACATATTATTATTACCATATTGTATTGAATTATTGGTATCAAAATATTCAAAAATAGTTCTGATTTTGGCTATTTTTCAATAGTTTATTTTTTTTGCTACCTTTTAATGCACTGAGTAAGTGTTGAAGAATTTTCAGTTTTTTAATGGTTTCAGTAGTGGAGTTGGGTATGAAATGTACCAAGTGTTTTTATTTACATATATTACTTTATTTCAAAACTATTTTCATTACTCATTTAAAATGTTTTTTCTCTCCCGAGTATTATTCTGTTATAATGTGAGCTCAAGTTATGATGTTATGTAGAATCAGTTACATAAAAGGAATAAACATAAATGTGTATACCTATCCCTGTGAACACATTCCATGATTTGTTTGTTGGGTGTTGCCTGATTTCGGAAGTTACTTTGGGCCAGGGTTTATAGTACTAATGAATCTCGCATAGAGACTATCTAATCTATCCCTGACTCCGGGAATAATTAACTTTACTAATTAAATCATCATAAAGAATAGTTGACATATACAACATGGTCGAAAATCTCTGTAACTGATAATATTGCTAAACGTGATGAATAAAAAACTCAAATTATCGACTTATTTGTGAAAATAAATCCGATTTTACATAGTACTTATACACTAATTGGAAACACCCTACAAGCACTAGAGGGATTTCCATGAATTATAGTTTTATATTTCAATACACCGATCAAATACACCAATAAGTTGTGTACCAGGCAGATTTGGTTGCAAGACAGATTCAGTTAAGATTTTCAGCAAGAGAATGTGATTAGGGGCTTCCTTTATCTGTAAAAGGTCTTTTAGAGTCATATGACAGTCATAGATCACAGAGACAATGAGTTATCTTTCAGTAAGTTTTCAGTAGATTTAAATACTGAAATATTCAGTAGTAATGAATATTTCAGTCGTATTAAGTTGGTATTATGCATTCGATTGCTTGTATTGGTTTTATATCTGTCTTGATATTTGAATTTAATCATCATTACCAAGCTGGAACTAGAATTACTTTCTTTATAAAAATGGAATCGTTCTGCCATAAGTCTTGCAAAAGCCAAATAAGTTTACTAAAACTCGACAGTTTAAATTAATCTAGTTTGCATCATCTGCGACTTTGAAATATGTAAGCAATAAACGATGGTTGGCAGTAAAGTTATACCAATCGCAATTAATTGTTTTTTCATTAAAGAGCTATAAAGGGACGATAGTTACTTTTTTTATCAAAATGGAATCATTTGCCATCAGTCTCGCAAAATCCGGATAAATTTACTTTCACTCGACAGTCTAAATCAATCATAATTGTATATGGTTTTAAATTACCTGTTTCCGTCTCAGTCCAATGTTTAGCCGTTTTATTACGGCTCAATCATACGAATGCAATCATAATTGCATCATCTGCTACTTTGACATGTTTAAGCAATATACGTTGTTTTTTTTAAGCGCTTAGTTGCAAGAAAAGTTTTAACAAACGTGTTAAACATTAACAGTGTGTTAAATAGGGAAATAACAGCATTTCATCCCATAAGACTTGCCTATTTCATAAAGGGTAAGAACCTAATATTGAGGGCAACACTTGAACATTAAGTTAAAGTAACAACCACGAGGAATCAACATAAAAAAATGGGAGTACACATAGCCAAGCTAATAGTTTGAGATTAAGTATTCATAAGTTTAAATATGAATAAAACATCTACGATGATTTGTTTAGTGTTAATGACATAAAAAACAACCTTGACCGTTTGTTACTATAAAACTTGTTAATCTGTTGTTTTAGACGTGTACTACTATTGCGGGACGTGAAAACTGTATTCAATTATTTGTGTTGAACAAATAAAATGAGCTTAATAAATGGGTTTATTTGAGGTTATTGCATTTTTTTACTGGTTTTGGTTTCTCGAGAGTTACACAGAGCAACACTATAGAACAATAAGCAAACAAAGAATTCATAATGTCCAGTCAAAGAGAGGGAAGATCAAAATCGTAAACTTGAAAAAATATCACAAATAATACCTTTTTTTAAAAAACGTTTAAACATTTTACATTACACGCTTTGCTAATAACCTCAAATAGAGATAAATCGCAATGTAAGTATACCTAGTGTTTTCCAGATTTGCCCATTTGAAACAATATAGAGGGTAAGAAACAGCTTGATCTTTAGAGTAAATCTTGACTTTGCGGTTTATCAACTTATCCCTTGGTTGGCATTTACGACCGCCTTGAAAATCCTATCTTGAAATCTCTCAGTTGGTTGTGGTTTAGAATTCGAGTTTGTTAGAATTTCCAACCTTCATTAACTGTCTTTGAAATCTTGATTACTGGATGTAGTAAAATTTCTTATTTGTATCAAATGCAATTAAACTGTAGTCATGGACCTCTTATCAAAGTCAATGTTTCTTGTTTTAATAGTATACAACTTTTTGCTGACTGGAAACCCTTCATGGAACTGGCCGAGACATGATTTAGAAACTTATGATATCTTACTACCAATTTAAACTTTATTTGATTTGAAGAAGGAACATGCTATGTGGTGCTTACTTTGTACATGATCATACGTGGTTCATATAGCAGCACAAAACTGAAGTATCGATTTAAAAATAAACCTTATTCTGAAAATGAAATCGATTATATATTAGTTGCCGCAAGATGTTCTAGGGACAGCTCCGCTCCAGCAATATGTCAATCATAAACATGATAATGCAATTCACGTCAAACTGTCAATGTGCTCGGCTCATAAATGAAATATCATTCAATTTCAGATTCAAATCGAATTACGATAAGGATATATCTGATGCCAAATATGTTCCGATCAATTCTAAATCCTTGTTGAGTTCACATCCGGATCAATTACGTGATATATTTTATGATACTTTTTTGTACGATGAGTTTATTGCCCATAAAATTAACTACTATACGGTATATTTATTTTTGATAAAATAACTGAATGAAAATTGCAGTTCGAAGAAGGATGAATATAGCACACATGTTTGGTTTAGTCATTCAGTATTATACAATGGGTTGATTAAAAACTGTCCGACTTAAAATTTAATTTAAACAGATTTCATTGAAAGCATGGAAAAGTAGAGTACTTTATCAACCTATATTCTACTTTGAAAGACATACATAAGAGATTTCAACTAAGGCAACTTTTTACCAAAAAAAACTATACCATCATTTATTTTTTATATTTACAAGTGTACAATATTAATGTCATCAGTTTCCACCATGACACTAAGAAATAACTTCTTCCCACAACTTACCGGAATGTCGTGTGAATCATATATTAGTCAAAGCTCAGAAGCTATGGAACATGTGTATATTATACATACATACCGTGTGTCCCAAAAGTCCTCGACCTTCTTATTAACCTTTAAACTAAAAAATATAGTTTAAAGACTTTTGCATATAAGTTCCGACCAAAAGAGCCATTTTTTTTGCTGTTCATGTAATATCTGCCTCTGTACCCAAAATTTTGTAATATCAACCCCATAGATTTACCACTCATTTCGATGTGCTTAGTGCAAGCAGAAATGCTTCACGAAACCCCGTATTTACGGTCAGTATCATGTCACTACAATTTAGTACATACCATTGCAGTCAGTAACATACAATTGTTGAGAAATTGCCTCAAGGTTTGTACTAAATAGTACTCATAAGACAGGCCAATGAAAATAGCCATTAAACTATCTCTTAAACCACTCCTGGGGAGATATATATAGTTTGATAACATTTGGTATCATCACTCAAACACACAAAATCAAACTCACCACTGCATATCCTAAATTGCTTTCCAGCCCTCTTCAAATCAAAGCTTTCTCAAACTGCCCAGACATTTTATATTCGAAATTTTCCTAAAAATGAATAAATCTTATAAATGAGGAAATTGCTTTTAAATGTACTCCTATGTGTATATTTTAAAATACCAAATATTGATGGGTAATCGGCAAATGGCTCGAACTTGGACTTTAGTTACCATTTTTAGGTTTTCTTAATATCTCGAAAACTTTAAACTTTTAGTACACTATATTTACATAAAGATGACGTAGATGAAATTTCCCGCAATATAAATATATGATATATGTTTTAGTTTGTTTATTAAAATGATTATTTGTCTCCGCCAGGAGAAAAAGTAAAACCAAAAGAATAGCATTAAAATAAATAATTCAAAAATTAGAGCACCTTTAAATGTCCACGCTCACATGTAAATATGTTGCAACTCAACGTATGCAGGCGTTTAGTGCAGGAATAGTCAAATAAGATTAGTATTAAGAAGCAGCTGTGAGAACGACTAAGAATTAAGCATGTAAGAACGGTGCAACGTTGGTGCATGTATAGTTGCAGCTAGCCGGACGCAGGCGCTATTAGCAGAACAAAATGGGTATTTTTATTACTTGCTAAGTTGATAAATAAATTGTTATGGTCAGAATATTTATTATTGCAGGTGTGGAAAAAATTGTCTGTGTATTTCGAGAATAAAGCACATTGTCTCTCTCGAAAATATTGTCGCCTTTGCAAGCTCAGGCGCCAACATTTTTACTCGTGAGACAATGTTGTACTTTACTCACTCAACACACAAATTACCATTACATATAACTTAGTATTTAGTTTTAAAATTATTGAGCCGGTCTGAAACTTTTGGGACAAATAGTAGGGCCTACATCGAATACATACTGTCCTACTAAACTATCCTACTCGATCTTACTGTCTACAAGATTTTTCCTAGCAGTTTAGCAAAAGAAATACTTTTTTTGTAGGGGAGATTTGGTAGTCGGGTTTCCCCACCCCATAGGAAAATCCTGTGAGGGTACGTCAGCCATTATTTTGGCTTTTTGTACAGCTACTGGAAAGGAAAGGAAACTTCCCTTCTACTATCCCTTAGCCTCACAGCCTTTAGTAGATTAATAAAAGGGAAACAAAAGGAAAAAGGAATAGGTAGATGGAATAGGTTCGGTCAAGCTTTGACTGGGTGAGCAAAGGTATACCTTTTGGCCAATGGATGCTGGGGAACAGGGCCTCAAGGGATAAGGTGGCCTTCATATTGGCCCTCATCTTGGTCACCAGTACACCCCCGCCCACCTTGTCATTGTGCTCAGTCTCCCCTGGTGGGGAACTGAAGTTGTTCACTGAAAGACAGCTACAACACTGCCTCCAATTGTAATAACTTCCGTTACTGTACCCAGTATTGGTACCTAAACTAGCAAAAGCCCGTTAGGATCCCACTGGGGGAAAGAAATACATTAGTATACATTAGTATACAACAGTAGTAGTAATGGAACACCCATGATCAAAATTTCTTGTAAACGAGTTTTCACACACACACACACACACACACACACACACACACACACACCACACACACACACACACACACACACACACACACACACACACACACACACACACACACACACACACACACACACACATCAATTTGAACAAATGTTGTTTTTTTCTTCTGGGGCCCCAAAACGAAAATTATTAGGTCTTACCATGAGGCCTACGGTAATAGCTTATCCCTTTAACGAAAGTCGCTAAAAGTGAATAGTACTGTTTACAGCTCGTCACAAATGCCCCATTTCGGGGCTCGATAGTGTTTTAATTCATACTCGGCTTACGCCTCGCAAATCAAACACTAGCTTGTACAAGAAAGGTCACTTTTTATACTAGTGGCTCATAAAGTAAAAGATAGGGGTTGGGCTAAAATTCATACAAACGATATTTCATGGCTATAAACAGAATTTCAGTACCGGTAATACCAGGAATAACACGCCAATAAATTAAGGTACGAACAAATCTGGTTACTTTTTATAATTGTTCAGTATCAGGTCCATCTAAATATGTCTTTACACACAAGCCTGTTAATTAACATCTAGCTAAAAAAATACATTTAGTTAACGGAATGCTCGTTACATCAGCATTGCTGTAAACACCTGACAACCTGTTCTCTAGAGGGACTTTTTAAATAGAATGTCAAAGAGATATTTCAAAGGGTCTCAAACAGATTCAGTCAATATTTAAAGACCTGCCAACTGTAAACTAGACTTTTAAGGAGTGAATTGAACTTGCCTCTCTAAGAGTTTGTTTCCATCTCTCAAGTTAATTTAAGGGTTTGGATAAAATACACGCCTTTGCATAAGATAATGGTAGACCTTTATATGCAATTCCCATCTTGTTACTCAAGGTTATTCTTGTGAATTATTAAATTATTTCGTAAGGCCCACAAATTTGAAGAACCATATAAAAACACGGACACTTTAAAACGAAATATTTTCAAGATTTGCCTTGATATTAAGGGATACTTATTTTTTATCTACAATTATTTGTTAACCTATTCGACAGCAACATTACTGATCCCGTATAAAAAAATAAACGATTAAATATTCTACTAATGTTAATGAAGGTTTAAGTGTTATCTAAAAATAAAGAGCATAATGAACAAATTAAAGTGGATATCAAAGTGGCGGTGGCCCTATGTGTCAAACGTCACTGGTTCGATCTCAGCGCCAGCCGACTCCTACTCCATCATAAGCGGTCCTCTCTAACTGGCCTAGGTTACTTGTCGCCACGGTACCTCGCTGTCTTGGATCGCCGCATAGGTTTACTGGGTACTAGCAGTTACCCAGCGCGTGTTGCTGCGCCCAAAATACGATTTTTTACAGTAATAAAGCTATTTTAACCGGTTTTTAATATAACAAAAAAAATCAATGGAAAAGAAAGTAAGTATATTAATTTTATTATAAGGCCAAAGGATAAACAATGTTTTTGTCTTTTGATTTGGTGTATAAATGTAAAAATTTTTAGGCGTACCAACTCGTGAGCACGTCACGTATAACTGGCCTTGGGAAAAAGAGGCATTTTCCAAATTTAAACCCACCGAATTCAAAGATTGCCCATGTAACTTATTGATCGTAATTGCAAATTATAGACGTACAGGAAATTGTAGTCGCTTGAAAGTCAAAGAAGAGCATTCTGATGAAATCATCGGTATTCTTGGGATCAAGAATTCTTCTCCTTTGAACTTTACGTTTATAATTGTTGCATTTATCAAATTTGATGTAAATTTCTTTATTGTCAGTCTTGTTCCATTACGAAGCTTTGGTGGATTGAAGTTTCGTATAAGTATTATTGGGGATTCTAATTTCAATGTAAGTAGGTGTGGTGGCATTCCTGGTGGCTCACTTGAATTAAAAAATTCGACTGGATAGTCAACTACTTGTTCTTCATCCATTACTGAGTTAACTGATTTGTATTTGATCAATTCTCCAGGCAGTTTCAATTGAATTTGATTATTTAGTTTGTTGACGTCATAATTTTTGGGAGCCAAAATTGCCCGCTCACAAAGCCAATCCGGATTTTTGAAGTTGGCTAATAAATTCGGAAATACCTTTTCTACAACTGCTGGAATATTTGGCTGCATTTTACAAAACTGTGGAAGAAACCTAATCTCGTTATTCAATTAACACAATTCGAAAGATAATAAACCAGGCAGTGTTTACATTTGTTTGTTTACATTTAAACAAATGACAATCCAAAGAAACTTTCAATGTTTGTAATTACAGCAGTCAATTTTGTAAACACTAAATTTCTAAGACCTGACACTGCACCCTTGTATGCCCTCTGGGTCGGAGCACTTTGGACAGATTTGCACCAAAATTTACACAAACCATCCTTAAATAATGCCTGAAAGTTTCATTAAAATCTGTCGAGCGGTTTCGGAGTCCATAGGCTACATACATATATATACATACATACTTCCTCTTTTATAGATATAGATGGCGACGGGCGGGTTATAAGGGTTAAACATTTTTTCAACAGACTTCTGAATTGAGATGCAGTTACTTGCGCAGTTCCTTTTTTTAACTTATAAGAGTGAAAACCCCTCAACTATGGACTCACGTAAGGATTTTGATGTTATAGGCTATCAGGTATGGTAAAATGATTAATTTACCGATTGGATTATTCCAAATTATTTATTTGGAATAATTCTAAGCAGCTTTAACTTGTATACCAGCACTAATGAACCAACAAAGGTTCTCGCCCCTTTGCCCCTTTTCCACAATATCTACTGACATTGACAAATGGAAATAAAATGCTAAATTAATCCCGGACAAAATATCTGATCATAAGATATTTCCTGATAATAAGATATTGATTATAATATCTGATTATAATATGTTTTTCCTTGATCACTGAATAGAGAATTACGAGTATTTCAACTCTGATCTGTAAAGGAAAGAAGTATTAGAAAAGAGTCTAAAAATAAACATAAATTAAGTTTCAGCAGTACTGATGGTGAATTGACGGTTTCTAAAGCTATAAAATTAGTGGTGATGAATTAATGGAAAACATCCAAATGATAATAGTCACATCATTAACTTGTATGGATTAAACATCCTATTGTTTGTCTATTTAAGATAGTACATCTGTTTGCTAAATATAATTTAGAATTTAGAAATTTATCCACGAAGAACCATTGTTTGAACTTAAACTAAAGTTAAAACTTTACTTGCTCAAATTATACAAATCTTTTAATGGTTCAAAAACTTGTTTTACTGCCCAATTAATTTACATGTAGATATTCTATATCAAAAGATACTTTTTCCGTTATAGGGACCTTCTTAGTAATGGCAGGAAATGATACCAACAATATATTATTGTTTTTCATCATGGATATTTAATAAAATTATAAATTGAAATTAAATTTTCTGTTGTAATTAATATAATTTGTAGTAATAAAAATGTAATATGATTATGTTTAGTATAGATAACGGGGTAGAGGTGGTGACATCATTGGCCAAGTAATAGGTACCTGAAATTAATTTATAACTTTAATTCATTAAACAATGAATAAAATAAAATAAAAACATTTTCTTTAGTACAACATGTATGAATTAAAATAAAAAATGCTTCATGATGATGGTTAATGTAAAAAAATGTAAAGATAGTGACTTGTCGTCACTGGTCAAATAACATAGTTACCTAAAATTTACAATTTCTATCAATTTTAAATAATAATAAAATATTTATTTTTTCAAAACTGAAATAAAAATGTAAACTAAAATGTAATTAAGAATATTTCATGATTATGGTTGATGTTAAGAGGAAAGCCAGGAAAGGAACGCGACGTCACTGGCCATCGTTTCTCAGTTTTACTCTTGGTAATCAACAGAGTATATTCATATTTATATCGCCAACCAGAAGTGGTCCGCAGAAAGTCCTCCTCGATAGTCCCAGATATTTTATAGCGCCGGATGGAGGTGGAGGTGTAAGCGATGTACATGCTCGTTGATGACTCGTAGTTTGTATATCAATAAATATATTGTATGTTGATTAAGAACATTTCGTTTAATAAGCTTAAACAGAAAGTTTATTATGAAACTCAAATGATTATAAGATAAAAACAATTACCAATATATACTAGTTATTTAGAAACAAAACAGAAACATTTCGCTTTTATTATTTATTTCTTGCCGAATGCACGCAACACAAACGTAAATAATAAAAACCTTCTTTTGTTCAAACTAAATACTAGGGTTTTAAATGTTAAACTAGGGCATAACATTAACATATAACTAAAGTTATACTAGGGGTTTTAAATGTTCTGTCTTAAAAAGGACATGATCAATATTAACTAGAAGAAAATACTTGACATCCGTGAAGTGGGTAGCAGCGGAGCCGATTTCTTACCCGGTTTCGGATACATCCGATAGCCGGGCAATTGGATGGGAAGAACTTGCTTAGCCTTAGCCTTAAAGTTTTTTTTATGGTTTTGTATTTATGTAGAATCTAGGGTTAGTTTCTTTCTTCCGGAATGTAAGATTTTTTGCTTTTGTGAAACTATATGAATAAAATTTCTATTTGAGTTGATTGGTATAAAAACTCACGAACTCAACTACTTAATTGACAACTGGTAATTGATTGACTATGATAGCTAGCGTATAAGGTAAGGCTAGTCATTAGCAATTTTTTGACTAATTACTAGGAATACAAGAACAACAAGAAACAACAAGAAACAACAAGAAACGACCGTTGTAATGGGTATGAAATTAGTTCACTAAGATCACTCTATGGTCGGATAAGTTTAAAAACCTATTGAACAAGTTTACCAAACAATTAACTGAAAGTACAGAATCCGAACAAAACCCAAACTTTACTCTTCCCTACACATTCAGATTACCAGAACCCCCCTCGAAATAGAGCCATGAAACGAAGCTGCTTAAGTAAGCAGATGACGAATGCACAAGTTGGCTGTATCGATCAAGGATTCGGCGAATAAATAGCGGTGGAGACGACGAGTCGCAGACGTCAGTGACTGGGGCAAACACATCGCCGCACAATGGAACTGTCAATAGCAGCCAAATAGCTCGTCCCCAATAAAACACATTCCGCACTCCCACTCATCCGTGAGCACAATTGCAAATCGTCCTTTTTATTAATAAAAAAATAACACTTTGAAAAATTGTAGTTTTTCAATTTTTTTATATAAAAGGATTGGTAATTTTGTTCTTTAAAAAGTTAATCATTTGTAGTGCATTAACATTTGCAAGTAGACGACTTTGAAGTATTTTATTTGTCAAATAAATCAAATGAACTACTTAAAACTGAAATCGATTCCTATTTGAAATTATTTGAATGTGGTTAAAATAAATTAGAAAAGTTTAGAGTGGCAGAAAAACTATCTTGATATTTAAACACGACAAATAAAATTAAGTTTTATAATAATACACTATATAAATTTTTTATAGCTAGAGTGACATGTATGATTGATATTTATATTATATCATTCTGATATAATCATATCATTCTGATATGATTATAATTGATATTTTTTATATCATCCTGCTACAAAGAGAATATTATGGCTAGGTTTGATATTTACTACATTTTTATGAAATATCGGTGTGCAAACCCTGTTTGACCGTAAACTTTAACCTTTTCAGTTAATATAAAATTAAACTTAACATTTAAATATAACTTTAAATATGACCACTGAAAGAATTTTCCTAAAAACCACTTTACCTATTTTAAGCAATATTCTTCTGTTCAAATCAAGCTATACAATTTTACTATAACACATACTAATTAATCCAAATATCTTTGTACTATAAGATTGGATTTTTTAATAACTGTATGTATATTCATATATACAGTTATTGTAAAAAACGGGGAAAGACCATGATACAAAAAACTTAAACTTAAAAAATCGTATTATTACATTTAATGGAAAAAAATGTTTCAAACAGAACAAGCGGATGAAATTCCACAGTAATACCTGGCAGATAGAAAAGAAGAGATACATAGTTTTTTTACGGACCACATTTTATGGTATTTAGACGATGCATATTCTTAATAAGCGCATGATTTTTGGGACAGTTTTTATAATTGAGAAACTTTTTGCAAGAGAATTCGTGTTTGGAATCATAGAATGTTTGTGCAATCACACACGATTTTATATAATTTTCTTTTTAAGTTATTTTGCTATAAATATTTGTGTGGAATTCTATGAATCAATTATGCGATTATAAATAGTACAAAGCTGTGTCATGTATAATTAATTATAAAGTGAAAAACATGTTACGTTTTTGGAGTGGCAGAAAAACTATCTTGATATTTAAACACGACAAATAAAATTAAGTTTTATAATACTTATATATAACTATAGCTAAAATATATCATAACTAAAACTAATTTTTTATATAACTATAGCAATTAATATATCATAACTAATTTATAGTATAATTGATTCATTCAAATTATAATCATAAAAATAATTGTAATTATAAGTAATACAGACCTGGCATACACACGATGATGACCACGGCATATCCGGTCCACCGCAGGGCGGCAGACGCAGACTGTGAAGTAATCCCCATAGTCATACAGTATTCCACATCACAACACGAACCACTTATCAATATGTTGTCAAGGTATAATTAACACTTTGTTTCACACGGGGTGCACCAAACTCAATCGGACTATAAATTTCACTTAGATCTTATGGTGCGCGGAGGTTGTCATTGCTTACAGATGTTCTTCTCCACACTTACCCATGTAACCAGTGACCGGCACTCAAGGTCCTCGAGGAGACAACGAGAGTAGTTCACGGGTGTCCCGCTAGAGCGCGTCTGGCAAAGGTGTGGTGGCCGGGTTGACGCATGCGCGGTAGACCGCTGCATAATCCTGCGTCCCTCCGTCCCTGCTGCTCCAGCTGACTCCAGACCTTCGCCCAGGACGGTTCGTCCTGCTCCTGTCCCGGTTCGAGCAAGAATCCAGAATAGATTTAGTGCAACGATCAAGCCTGAACCTCAAAATGCACTAAATATGACAAATCTTAATTAATGGACGATATCATTCAAATGGACCGAATGGTTTTCAGCTAACTTTAAGGCTTGTGCAGTACCTTTTTGTTAGGGTTGTTGATTGTTTTTATTACACAGAATTAATTATAAAATAACAGAAGCAAATCACTTTGTGACAAAATAATGATCCAACAGAAGTTATAAACGGCTAAATGTTTGTATTTACCATAGTATCACCAAAAAGATAAATTTACATTAGTTCCTAAAACGATGTAAAAATTGGGGGTTTTTTCGTGATAAAACACTTTTGACCATAGGACTATCTATTTAAATAACTGTACTGGACCAACTACATTTATTTTTTTTATTGTTTTGAAGATTTATGGAAACCATTTATCAGTATGAATATTTTTTAAATTACTAATACTCCGATATTAAAACTTTAATTACTAAGATATTCTTAATACATTAAAAAACTAAAATTAAGAAACACCTGTCACAAAGGTTTTTTGTGAGAATTCACTGTAAATGCCATATTAGCTTTGTTTCACGCAATTGTTCCATATTAAACTGCGACTTTAATGATCCATCTAAGAGTAAAAAGAATGAATCGAAGTTATGGATATCGGTATTAATCCTACATTTATATTTACTAAAGGTCCTTTAAATTTGGATCTTTGTTTTCGTGATGAATCATTGTTGAAAGAGTATTATTGTTTATTAAAAATTCCTCCTGAAAAACTTTGTAGAGCTTGTCACAGCCTTGTTTAATTTATGTTTCTGTTTATTGCCAACTTCCATGGACAAGAAGTGATTAAGCTAGGTCACGAGTAGTTCTGGGTAGTATAAGTTGTGAAAAGTTTAACCATCCTAACATAATAACGATCCATATAAAGATATAACTGTCGAACAAACAGAATGTAACTAAATATATTTGACTACGGAGGGAGCTGTTCTCTCTTTAAAATATATATAAGCCTTTGTTACCATGTGACCAGTTATTTTGTAACCAGACAACTACGTTCATATTTATACTACCTACTGTTATTCGATACAAAGAAATACATACACATCATAGATAACATGCTAGAAAATATTGTACAATATTTGGATTTGCTTTTTTGAATAATGAGAAGATTCAAACTTTACTCGATTACATTGGTAAATTTACTAATTCGAAAGCAATATTTTATTTTATAAGACAACTCAAAACAACTTTTGAAACGACACGTGTTAAATAAACGAGTAACGCTTTTTTATAGACTTTGAAATGATTTGATTCATCATGATAAGACTTAGGGCAATATAGCTGCTTATGGTTATGTTTATAATTTTATACTAAGAGAAAATTTCACCGGTTAAAAAATATGACAAAATTTAGAGACCAAATGCTAATAAATTCATAAAGCGTAACAAGGTCTGTAACTGCGGACCAGTCAGTTTCCCACGGCATTCTCCTTGTTCTGTTTTTGACATTAAAGTCGAGTTTACCGTGGGATTGGTAGTGCTGGAGATAACTGTACTTTATGGACTATGCACGTTTTGTAACGGTAGAGTTTTCATTTCAAAACGGTATTTTTTTCATCGTTCTCAATATTTAGCTAACAGATTTTGCCATATGTCAATACACCTTTTTTCCGCCCCAGCGGTTGATTGTGTACACAGCCATTCCACAATAGTTAAGCCTCAGAGCAAGAAAATTAAGATTCAATTTTGCTGTTTTCTTTAGTTCAAACTCCTTCGAAAATAGTAATTCTATCTCAATCCGAGTAAAAGAACTGTTAACATTTAACTTTTTATGATTTTCCAATCCCTCAACTGCAACCCGACCATTATTCATTAATTTTTGTTAGTTTTCGTTGATCTATCCCAATTATAAGCCTAACAAAATTTATTACTTTTAAGGATAGTAATTGGTTACATGACGTGAGCATATTGTATTTCTAAACCAATATATTCACAAATAATTGCTTCATTCGCTAAGCATTAATTAAATAATAAAACTCGAAAGTTATAACATAAATAAACGGTATCAGCAAACTTGACATAGGCTATACTTTAAAGACGGCCTACCGTCTTTAGGCCCGCAACACATGTAATGAAAACTACCGTTTTCGGAGCGGTATAACGAAAATAGTTATTTGTCCATATAGGGACTAAAGTGCAACCAGGGAAACTGGTTCACTCAGGGACTGGTTTTCCTGAGGGAGAAAACGTACTTTGTCTCTTGATCCACACAAAATTTTTCTCCCACCTACACTCCACCTTTAACAATAACTATGTCAATATAATTTACCTTCGGATCCTTTGCTGAGTTGAATTTGAATGGCATCACAAATAAATAACATAATGTATTTAGGCTGTATTTTCACACTATTTTTCCAAACACTATTATTCCTACAGTCTATGAACTCAATAAACACCTCCCCAAAATGTGTTAGAAAACATCAGGTCATAATTACAAAACTTTTAGCATATCGGCAACAACAAACTATAGATCATGTGCTCTATATTCAGTATTGCCAATTTAATTCATGCAAAAAATTACTACTTTACTATAAAATGCATAGGGTTTTGTGTTCTTAAGTTGAAACACTGAAGTTATCAAATTAAATTTAGAGTACGCAAATGAAAATCGACAGTGTTGCCAAATGTTCTCACTGTCCATTGCGGCATTGCCAGATTTCATCCCATGTATTTATTATGAGATTTCTTTTAGTAATCTTTAGAAAAAGTCGATAATTTTAACCTCGTGGGAGTAAAAGTAAGTAAGTACCATGAGTATAAACTAATACTTAAGTATTCTATTCCAGAGACTAAAAGACGACTTTAGATAGTTGACAAATATTTCTTGTCTTTTCCTAGAGTAAAAACAATATGAAAATAAGAAAAGTGATTAAATTCATTCCTAAGATTTTTTTTATCCACGCTGGAAGGGAGGTTAAAAATAGCCCTTACCCGCACCGAAATGCGGGCCCTCTACGCCGCTCGCCCAAGAGAGCAAAGCGACGAGCAGGGGTCTCCAAACTCAGACAGCATCAGTGTCACAGGCCCCGCCTCGAGGCTCGAGGCGGCTAGGAGTGCACAGTTGTCTGTACGTCTCCTTGGGCATACCTGCTAAAAAAAACCCTCGCGTGATGTCACCACATCATTGCGATCGATCCGAGCGTCTGCTCATTGTGACATCGCAATGCGTGGCCTCTGGTCCCTTTCAGGACTCCGCGCTGCTGTCCCTTTCGGGACTGCAGTTCGTGTCAACCGATCTTCTGCTGTCCTCGGTTCTGGGGTCACTCAAGACACCCGTCTGTCCTCTTCTGGCGCAGTATGGGCATGACAAAGTCAGCCACTGCATTCCAGCTGACAATGCCCTGCAGCATCTTCCCCATGATGTTGTCCGGGGTCAGATGACCACCGCGTTCTTGACGTCAAGCGTGACCAGCAGCACGATCGGACTAGCCGCGTGTCACGCCTGATCCGCTCGAGTCACCGAAGCTATGACCTCCGAGATGGCGCTGAGTGTCGAGTGGCCCTCTCTGAACCCGTGTTGTAGGGCCGAGAGGTCCCCTGCCGCTCGCACAGCCTCTCCAATTCTCGGTTTCAACAACCTCTCCATCAGTTTTCCCGCTGTGTCCAGCATGCACAGAGGGCGGTACGACGATGGACCGTCCGGTGGGCCCCGTTTTTTGCTCAGAAGGACGAGCTTGGCCAGTTTCCAGCGGGATGCGAACACTCCCGCTTTCAAACAGACGTTGTACATGTCCATAAGGAGCTGAGGGTGGCATTTCGCCACCAGTTTCAGCACCTCCGACGGTACGTTATCCGGGCCCGGGGCCTTCTTCATGGAGCTGACCGTTCTCTCCAACTCTTGGCGCGTGAACAAAGGGACCCCCTCGGCGATCACCCGCAAAGGGGTGTCGTCTCTGACCCGGTGATCCGGGAACAGTCCGTCCACGATGGTCCGCATCTTCTCAGCCTCCATCGGCATGTACCCGGGTCCCTGCGCGAGTTTCCTCATGACCAACTTGTACCCCTGTCCCCAGGGGTCGCTGTTCACGTCCTCGCGCAGTGCGCTCCAGCAGCGCGCCTTGCTTTCTCTGATCGCTTTGACCAGTTCTGTTTTTGCCGCTCTGTACTGGCTCGACCTCTCCGCCGCTTCGGGTCTGTCCCGGGAACGCTGGCTCGCCGCCTGAGTCTCAGGCAGTTTCGCCGCAGCTCGGCGATGCGGTCAGTCCACCAGTAGACCGGGCGCTTTCCGGTACGTGCCGACTTGCGGGGCATCGACGCGTCGCAAGCGCGATGAATAAAGCGCGATGTGGCTTCCACCACAGCCTCCGCGTCCGCCCTGCTTGGCTGGTCGTCCGGCATCTGAGGGATGACCCCCATGCCGTTCTGCAGAGCCTCTGTCAGCCTCCGTTCATCCAATCTCGCCAGGTTCCAGCCGAGCGGGTGCCAGCTGTTGCTGCGATTTCCTTGTCTTCTTTCGGCCAACTCGAAGGTGATGTATTCGTGATCACTCCCCGAGTAATCACCCATCACCCTCCAGCCGACGATTCGGGAAGCCAGTCCCTCCGATGCCAGGGTCACGTCGGGGATCGATTCCCCGAATCCCGGCCTCCGGTAGGTTGGCGTGTCCCCCTCATTCATTGTCAGCAGCACCAGCCTGGATGCCATCTCAGGCAACCTTCCTCGGGTGTCTGTATGTGGCATCCCCCACTCTCTAGCTCTGGCGTTGAAGTCGCCGGCCAGGAGACACGGACCGGCGATCGCTCGGATCGCGTCGTCCATGGCCTCCAACTTCTCTGTAAATCGTGGAATGCTGTCATTCGGGCAAAAATAACTGCTCACGAACGTGACTCCGTTGCTTGTGAACCAGGCGAATTTTTCGTCGTTCCCACTTCTTTCGATGGGGACCACGCGCGGGTCGGGCACCCACAGCGCAGCCCATCCTGTGCGGTCAGGGAACCATAGTGGACCTTTAGCCCTGTGAGGCTCGCTCACGAAGACGAGTGATGTCCCCGTCTCCCAGACGATTTGGTCCACCAGGGAGCCGCGATGCTCCCGTTTAGGTTTCCCTGGATGACCCTCAGAGCCGCGCCTGTCAGTCTTCTTTGAGACCAAAAGGTCTCTGAAGGTCCGACAAGCGCCGGAGCCTTGGACATGATCCGACGGTCGGCCGTCGGTTCCCTTCTTGCAGGCTTCGCACGAGGGTGCCTGGCTACAAAAGGACGACCTGTGCCCGACACCACCACACTTCCAGCATGCCTCGCTGCGGTCCGAACCTTTGCACTCTCGTCGAGTGTGGCCGTACTCCAAACAGCGGAAGCATCGTGGGATCTCTACTAGAGTTCGCACTCGACAGACAACCCATCCGACCTTGACCTTGCCCCTTTGCAGGAGCTTCTGGCCGCTTGAGGCATCGAGATCGACGACCGCCAACCTCTGCTCACGGGCGTTGGGTTTGGTCAGGAAGACCTTGAAGTCTCCCGTCTCCTGGCCCAACTCCCGCTTCAGAGCGTCGCTCACCTCGTCCGATGTGGAGCACGAATCGAGATCCATGATTTCCACACGCAGACGAGGGGCGAAGCTCTTGAGCTTGTCGCCGGCGCCGAGCGCCGACTTCACTGACTCGGCAAATCGGGTCTGACCGCGGCCAGAAACCAACTCGATGAGTACGCCGCCGTCGTTGGTCCTGCGGAGTCTGCGGACACCCGACTGCTCGGGTTGGACGTCCCTCCGCAGCTTCCCAACGACGTCGGTGTAGAAGCGACCTTGCCCCGGTTTGATGGTGAGGACGTGCCTCATCTTCGCCCCAGAGCTGGTCGCCCTCGGCTTATTTGCCTTCACGGGGGCATTGCGAGGGGGCGCCTCTTGGGTGGCAGCCCGCCTCTTCTTCTCCCTCCTC
Source organism: Flexamia atlantica (assembly GCA_035578135.1). Classification (NCBI taxonomy): domain Eukaryota; kingdom Metazoa; phylum Arthropoda; class Insecta; order Hemiptera; family Cicadellidae; genus Flexamia; species Flexamia atlantica. Next base: position 45,068,853 of record JAQJVK010000009.1, read on the forward strand.
CGGGCGGACTTTGACTTCACCTGAGTGAAGCCATCATCCGCCGGTTCGGGGGATCGGGCGTTTTCTGTGGGAGCGAAGCTTTAGTGCCCCCACCCGCAGCTGCAGGCGTTTGGGCACCCTTCGGCTTCCTACCGTTCCTCTTCTTCGGAGGAGAAGTCATAGAAGACTTCCTCCGTCTTCTTCAGCTCCCTCGGCGTCGGGGGGAGCATCTGGGGTGAGGTCATATTAGACCTCTCCATCTCAGACTTCTGCACCACCTCCGGCGTCGAGAAGGAAGTCTTGTTCCGCTTTTTGGGCGGTGACTTCTTGAGCACTCTTTCGACGACCCGGCGTTCAGCCTGGAGGGCTTTCAGCCGGACCGTCCGTGTCCCCTTGATGACGCTGACGGCTTCCTCGATCTTCGCGACGGCCGTCCGAACACCATTGCTGATGTTCTTCTGGATGGCCATCGCATCGCGGATCTGCCCCAGCGCGGCCACGATCTCAGAGATGGACTCGTCCTCTGCAAGGTCACAGTCGTCGACCTGCCTTCGGACGATGTCCAGTTCCGAGTCATTCGGCCCGAGAGGTGGTGACTCATCCCACGGGCTTCTCGGATGCTGCCGCTTCCGATCTCCGTTATTCTTAGGAGTCCCGGTCTCCATGGCCACCTTCTCCGCCGATAGCCCAATCGCCGTAGCTTCGGGCACCGACTTCGAGGCGTCGGCCCTGGAGTCCGGGGACTTGAACGGGGCTGGGGGAGGCGCACCGACCACCAGTGCTTTCCCACCCCCAGAATCCTCCGGTTTTGGAGCCCTTCCGGAAGTCGGAGGGGTCCTCTTCAGCCTTGAGCTCCGGCCGAAGGGCGACCTACCCCCGATCCAGAGCCCAGAACTTTGCTGTCTCTCGCCTGTTTTTCTGCCATCTTCGTGCTGTTTCAAATCTGAAAAAGAAGAAAACAAATCAAATCATCAAATTCCTTTGGGTTTTTTGATTCCCCGGTCAAAGGGAGCATGCCAATCGCTCCGAGTGTCTTCCACGGTCCTAGACCGACAGACGTCAGCCAAACCTCCTCGGACACCCATCACCCGCCTAGCACAGTCGCAGGATCAGGAATATGCCCATGGTTCTTAAAACCGCTTCTGACAATTTTGATACACTGCTTTCAGCGTGGCGAGGGTGCTTACTTGCAGCGGCCACCTGCTGAGGCCAATTCGACCTCAGCAGCTCCTCTAGTTTTGGCTCGGAGTTCACTGAAGCGGCATGTCCCCACTAAGCGTCCCACCAAGCACCCCGAACAGAGTACAAGGGGGAGGGCTCAAACCCAGGCGTATGGATGAACTCAGCACCGGGGCCATTTGCCATGGCAAGCCAGGCGTACCCGGACCCCGAGCCGCCTTCGTGTTTTTAAAAGACAGCCACCCCGCTACCTCTTTTCTACAAGCCTCCACTAGATTGCCCTTTGCTTGTTTTTTTTGGGTTTTGTGTTTTGTGATTTTTTTGTTGGTTTTTTTGTGTTTTTAGCGAATTTCCCCTATAGGGAAGAAGCTGTTACCGTAGTTCTCATGGTAAGACCTAAGCCTAAAACCATCATAACTTTTCTTTTTGAGGTCCTCAGATGCCAAAAACACCATTCGTTCACTTTCATAAATATATATGTGTGTGTGTGTGTGTGTGTGTGTGTGTCTTTAAGCATGATAACTTGCGCAAAAATGGTCCAATCGGAATGAAATTTGGCATAGACGTGTAAAGTAGTAATTATTCGGACGAGTTCGTAAACCAGCCCGATCGGACCACCGGAAGGGGGGGTTAAGGGGAGTAAACCCCCCCAAAAATGGGTTTTTTTGAGATTTTTACATAGAAAAATAAAATTTTTCGAATTTTTATTGGCACCATTGAATTCAGCCCAAAAAACAAACAATTTAGTATCTTGAATCATAGTTCTATGTCCATTGGTTACCGAGATATTGAAAGTGGTAAACACAGTACGTTGTCCCGATGTTAACCTTATGGGAAATAAGTAAAATTCTATATCTCGCTTATTTCTCAACATATCTAGATAAAACTTGGTAAGTAACATCTTCTAGTTCAGATCTACTAAATATTGAAATAAAACCACCCAGTTTTAATATCCTGTAGCAGCAAACCTGCATACTCATTCCCCATGTTATTCTTATGGAGCTTACAAAAACATGTCAAATCTCGCTGACATTTGATCGAAATATGTTGTTTTGCACTTGAAATTCGCTGAGTATGCAGGTCTGCTGCAACGGGGGTATTTGTGTTTGTTTTTTTTTTGTGTTTTTTGTGTTTTCCTTCGACTCCTAAAGGGGCAGGAGACACTTTCTCCAGGAGACGAGACAGAGGAAAGAAGATGAAGAAATGACACCATGCAGGGCTCGCGAGAGGGGCCCTAGCAGGGTCGAAAAAAGGAAGAGGTGGACAAGATTAGCCCAGAAAAGAAGAAAGACTGCGAGCTAAGACCCAAAAGAAGGAAGAAAGGTCTTAACTCTGGAAGATCTGCGAGAAGAAGAGTCTCGCAGCTTGGCTCGGGTACCCGGGGCCTCCAAAGAGACACCCGAACAGCCGAAAGCCGACCGCCCCTGGGGGACATTCCTAAGATAACTTATTTTGAATTTCGAATCATTTTGAGCTTTACATGAATATATTCAACCGGCAAACCCATAGAAAGCTTAAAAAAGCGTTATATTGATGGACTAACGACTTATTTCTATTCTGATAATTCAAGACATTTATTTTCTCCGTCATATTTTGAACTTAAACAAGACATCCGGAATATATTTGAAATAACCGTTTCTAGTATTTGAGGTAATTTTATCGATTTATGCGTGTTCGGAGCTAAACTTTCATACATTAATGGAAATGTTTTAACCAAAAAGGTTGTGAAATTATCGATCTACTTAGTAGGGAAAAGTATACCCTTTAAAAGCCAAGCTAACAGCCCCATGCAATAGGTAGAAATACCTTTTACTCATAATCCCGAAAATACCACCACTCCTTTCACTGTCCCATTTATACCGTACAGTAATTCTGAAACACTTCGGATGCTGATAAAAAACTACGTTTTTAGAGCCCCTGAAATGGGTTTCTTCTTACGGTTTGCAGTATTAAACATAATTTTTAAACCACTTGAGATATTGACACCAAAATTGGTAGGTTTTATGTATTCACTAGCAGGACATTTTATTGTTGATTATGAAGGTTTTCATTTGATACAGTTCAAAATAATGTACATTTGTTAAACCTCAATCGATAAGAAATACGTTTAAAATAAGTCACATGGAAAAAAAAGTAATATCCCAAGCAGTAAACTTTTAACATATGAATTGTTTCTAACACAAATATCCACTTTTTAAAATTTATAAATGAGTTCTGAAAGTTGATATATTCTACAAATTCGGGTTTAGACTTTAAACTTGTGCATTATTGCAATTTTCTACGCTATTCTGTCTTACTACAAACTATGCAGTCTGCAGAGATATAAGAGGATGCTAATACAAGACCAGAATATTCATAAAAAATAAACCAAGTTAGTTGAGAATATCTCTAGTGGTTTAAAACTGTTTGTGACGCTATATAAAATCACTAAATAAACATATACAACCGATAGAAGAGAACCCAGAGCTCTAGATTACTTGTTATCAAGATTTTTTATTCTATACTAGAAGAATACACATAAGATAGGTATCTGTGTATTAAGACACAAACCAAATTTGTATTTACCTGTCGCGCCAATACTTATAAAATTGTCAATGAATCCTATAGCAGTTAAATTGAAAAAGCTGTGATTACTTAAAGCTTAAAGTTTAAAGTGTGATTGCTGTTCAAAGTCTTATGGGACATTCTTTGCTGTTTTTAACACTTCCTAAAACTCAAAAACAATTGTCCCATATTTAAGTTTCTTTTGTGAATTTACCTCATTACGTAGGTACATAAATTTAATTTGTATTGATAAAATGAATAAGTTAAATAAATAAACTAAGGTGCTAAGGTTTTTAAAGAAGTTACAAGTTTTATTAAAATAAATTCACTGCATTTATAAAATGCTTTCTAAAATATTCCACACAATTTTCCGTAGGCAGATTTCAAAACACATTGATTAACTAATTGCACGGTAGTTCAGTATGTTAGTGCACGCAAAAATGTTTCTTTAATAAAGCTGTAGAAAATTATACAGATGATCTTACAATATCTAAGTATCCATATTATATTTTAAACGTAGAACGTTAAGAAAAAAATTGACATATTTTCCATGGAATGTAAAAATGTTCTCATGGGTTTTGCACATGAAAGGAAAATGGCTCATTCTATCTACCTAATTGACCTGGACGGCCTAATTGAGGAAGCCGGGACGACATTTTAATTTTCCTCGGACCTTTCAGCAATGAAACTTGCTTAGCTGCTCTACGATAAACAATGCTGTTTTCCAGATTTAGCTACCAATGTCAAATACGAATTATCCGATAGTTTCATTATGTACTGTTCCGGGGGTTTTACTTGAATATGAATAGCCCTTTAGCCATAGTAATTTTTAATGTTGAAACCACCTTAAATCCTTTCAAAATTAAGCTCGAATAATTGTATAAAACGATTTATTGTAATAATAGTTTTTGGTACCGTATGATTTATTCAGATTTTACTAAAAGGTTTAAAAAGTTAAAATATTGGAGTGACTTTACCAAATTATTTTACAAAACACTTCGCTCTAAGTAATAAAATAATAACCTCCCATCAATCTAGGTAATTTTCTCTCCTGCCAAAACTTATTATGAAAAATATAATAATTATCCCAAGCATTCCTAGAACTTCATTTCACCCATGCAGTTATAAAAAACCCAATTTTAATATATTACGTAAAAATATTTTAATTTCACATGATTTTCCATCTAATAATATTTTACCGAACATTGTCGATCACACCCACAGACGTTTTTTTAAGATTTCCAAGATTTTATAAGGACAAAAATTAACAGACTGAATTCTTTCATTTCGTAATGTCATAGGTATACGTTTATAAAATTTGGTTTAGGTTTGATTTTACAGCTAAACGTTCATAACATATGTTTAAACCTTTGATACTAAACAAAATGTCTGTCTTCCTATAGTTTATCTGTTCTTTTGACATGACATTTATTTAATGTTTAGTCTCTTATGTTATGATCTAATAGATATACATGACCTTTTTACCTAAAGAGTAAATAGGTTTGATAGTTTTTTTTAGGTTTTATGTAATAGAAAAAATGTGCCCATTCAATAAAATATTGAATATGATTTATAATTACGGATTCTTAAATGGAAATTAAGTTTTAGTCCTGGCAGTAAACGGGCTTAATTCTAAACTAATGAGAAAAGTTTCCGGCCTCAGAAGCTCTGAGATTTGGTCAGTCCAGCGTCAAGAGAACAATCAGCGTTTCCTCCAGTTTATATTTGATTTATATATTTTACCGATCATGGAAAACGTTCGATACCAATCTAAATATTTTCTGTGTATAGAAATATTAATACTGACAATCGACTGAAACTTTATCCATACTGTTACATTAATACACTTATTATAAGATTTATTACTGTTGTAACTTCGCTTTCCATTGCATTCACCATTCCTTACGACCCAGAAGAGCGCCCGGTCCCGATGGCATTCCGGCGGAGGTGCTCAAGCTCGCTGCGGAGGTGAATCCAAGGCTTCTGCTCGACATGTTCAACGCGTGTCTGACGGAAGGCGTTTTCTTTTCGTCGTGGAAGGTTGCCCGCCTTGTCCTTATCCCGAAGGCGAAGAGCACACCGGGGACCCCTTCTTCTTTCCGACCCCTGTGTATGCTCGACACGGCCGGGAAAGTGCTTGAGAAGCTCCTGCGCGTCAGGCTGACCGAGGCCATCGTCTCTGCGGGGGACTTGTCCCCGCAGCAGTACGGCTTCAGATCCGGTCGCTCTACCATCGACGCTATTCAGGAGGTAGTTGAGGCAGTGCGGAGGGCGGAGGACCACAACCACTGGTCGCGCCGCGTGGTCCTTCTTGTCACGCTCGACGTGAAGAACGCTTTTAACTCCGCCAGGTGGAGCGATATGCTGTGGGCGCTTGAGCATACGTTCCAAGTTCCCTCCTACCTCCTGCGTATGATAGAAGCGTATTTGTCAGACCGCGTTCTGTTGTACGACACGACCGAAGGTCAGCGGCGCATTCCCATCACTTCCGGGGCTGCGCAGGGGTCCATTCTCGGACCAGATCTCTGGAACGTGTCCTACGATAGCTTGCTGAGGCTAGACATGCCCGATGAGACCCGCCTCGTTGGCTATGCTGACGACGTCGCTGCCTTGATCGCTGCGAGGAACGTCGAGCAGGCAAAACTGAGGCTCAGCGTAGTAATGGCCAAGGTCAACGGGTGGATGCGAGATCACGGCTTGTCCCTGGCTATCAGTAAGACGGAGATCGTCGTCCTCACCAAAAAGAGGATAAACACCGTGTTCCCGGTGCAGATAGGTGACGTCACACTCGAGACTAAGCCTGCTGCAAAGTACCTGGGAGTCATGATCGACAGCAGACTGTCTTTCGGCGAGCAGATCCAGCGCGCCGCCGACAAAGCCGCTAAGGGTGTCGCTGCCCTTGGTAGGCTTATGCCCAATGTCGGCGGTCCTCGCTCCTGCAAGCGCCGTCTGCTCATGACTGCCGTCCAGTCAGTCTTGCTGTACGGGGCGGAGGTATGGGCTCACGCACTCGAGAAGCGAGTCTTCCGAGACCGGCTTGCCCGAGTCCAGCGTCGAGGAGCTCTGCGGGTCGCTTCGGCCTACCGCACAGTCTCCGAGCCTGCTGTGATGGTGATCGCCGGAGTCATCCCCGTCCTCTTCCTCGCGAGGGAGAGGCAGGCGATTTACCGGAGGAGGCCTGAAGTGGGCCGGGAAACAGCTGCCAGGGAAGAGCGCGATCGCAGCTTCGACTCCTGGCAGCGCGACTGGGAAGCCGAGCCGAGGGGACGTTGGACCTTCCAGCTCATACCATCCGTCCGACCATGGGTGGAGCGGCAGCACGGCGAGGTCGATTACTACGTGACCCAGTTTCTTTCTGGACACGGGTACTTCCGAGCCTATCTGCACCGGATGGGCAAAGTCGCCAGCCCGGACTGTCTGTATTGCCCCGGCATCCCAGACACGTCCGAGCACACCTTTTTTCAGTGCGACCGTTGGCACGTCCGCCGAGCCTCACTTTCATCTGAGATCGGCGTGGTCGTCAGCCCAAACAACATCGTCGGAGCTATGCTCCAGGGAGAGGGCAACTGGAACTGTGTCCAGCACTACGTCCAGGCCATTCTTCGGGCGAAAAAGGTCGACCTCGATCGGCCTTAATCCTCAGCATTTCCCCACGGAGGTTGCCCTAGCGGCGTAATATCAAAGGCCTAGCCCGAAGTAATGTGTGAAACAGTTCCAGGCTAGTGTCCTCGGTGCCGAGGGAGGTGGTTTAGTCGGTAGTTCACGGGACATCGAGCTCGTGGGAGTCCGACACTACTGAGGGGACAACGAGCCCCTCAGTGTGCGTAAACGCATTCCACCTCCTACCCCAAAAAAAAAAAAAAAAAAAAAAAAAAAATTGCATTCACCATTACAGGAATATTGTGTGGCTTAAATTATGAAACTTGAATTTAATTTTTAATGTTTCACTTGAAATTTTTTTTCTCTTTAAATCTGATTCAGACACACCCAACATTTGTTGTGTTTAGGACTCTTGCTCTGAGTCTGACCTTCATAAATTGACCTAAATAAGCCTCTTGTAAACATTGACACCGAGATTTTTTAACTAAACCTAAATTATATATTCTTTTAAAGAACTGTCAAGCGAGTCCTGTTCACAAGTTATTTCTAGCGCATTAGAGACGCAATACATAAATATGGTACTTTTAAATATGCTTCGTACTGAAATTATTCTTTTATCTTTATATACAGGGTGTCTGTAAAAGAACTCCGGGATTTTAAAAATTCGTATCTTAATAACTGTTCAAGATCGCAAAATGTAGTTAATTTCTCTGAAACGAGTAGCTCATCAATTTTTACTCATACCAGTTGGGAATGTTTTCGTCAAGAGGTGGCAGCTCTGCGAAGCGTTGATCTTGAAACCACGTAGCTCGGCTGTCAGTGCTGCCTGGATTGCCGCACTAAGGCAACGCCGCAACAAAAGGCTCAATGTGTTATTTAGCCAATATAAACTAAATCTATTGTACCAAGAAACTTTCGAAAATTCGTGATTTTGACCATCTCAGGCAACGAATAATCAATTCTGTAGCAACCGCCCTCCAGACATGCTGGGGGATACGGGAAGAAGTGGAATATCGTTACGATGTGTGCCGTGCCACTAAGGGGGCTCATATTGAACTTTATTAAATTGCTAAAAAAAAACTTGAAAATGCATTCTTTCCAATTGTTTATTAAACAATTAAACAAGTTATTTACTTCATAAAAATATTTTGCCTCAAAACCCCGGAGTTCTTTTATAGACACACTGTATATCGATAACTGAGCTAATGAGCTACTGAGATAAACGGATAATAGGCTGGGGAAAAAATCTTGTGCTGTTCCGTAATGCAATTAACAAGCGTTTTATATGGGAAAATGGAGTTTTTGGCTTATTACTACAATAAAACAAATCAGTAGGTGTAAACTGAAAATTCTTTCGCCTTTAAACCATTCTTAAAATGCTATGCTATTTGCCATTATGGTGCCGTTTGACTTTTTTTAATTTATAGGGCTGCCAACATTACAAAAAATATTATTTTGGTAAAAATTAATAATTTTGAAAATTATGATATGTAACACATGATTTTAAAGCTGTGTTTACCAGGATTACGAATTTGCAATCAGAACTGAAAATGTTTAGCTGTTTCTAAAATAGAGGGTATTCCGTTAAGAGGCAAAAAAATAAAAAAATGGCAGCCATCTTGAAACGGATTGAGATAATCAAGTTCTGTTTTTTCCAAAATGTTCCTCTAAACAAGACCTTTCTAAAAATGGACAATGTGTCATAGGTTTACATAAGAAAATTTCGAGATTCGAACCCGTGACCTTCACTTTTGGAACACCCTGCACTCAGATTATGTTGTAAATATTTTAAATAAATTCTTCATATGTGATTTAGAGGGGAATAATTTTATTTGGCGTGTCTAGGTTAAACCGTACTCCCATAAAATTATGTGCACGGGCGGTCTGCCTCACCCTCTATATGAAACTAAAAATCTTTTTTGAGATATATTCAGAAATAAGTAAGGTATACAATGTTATTTATTTCACGTACAGTTAACATTGGGAAAACGTACTGTAGTTACCGATCTCAATATCTCGGTAACAAAGGATATAAAACAAAATTAACATTTTTTCGATTTCAATTCAAATATCCCCGTTGCAGCAGACCTGCATACTAAGCGAATTTCAAATGCAAAACAGTATATTTGAATCCAACATAGCGAGATATGTCATGTTTTGCAAGCTCAATAAGAATAACATGGGGAATGAGCATGCAGGTTTGCTGCTATGAGTATATTATAACTGGGTGGTTTTAATTCAATATTTAATAGATTTCAACTAGAAGAAGCCATTTACCAAGTTTTATTAAGATATGTTGAGAAATAAGCGAGATATAGAATTTTATTTATTTCCCATAAGGTTAACATTGGGACAACGTACTGTGTTTACCACCTTCAATATCTCGAAAACCAATGGGCATAGAGCATTGATCCAAAATTGTAAATTGTTTCTTTTTATGAGCTAATAACATTTGATAATTTTAATTTTTATATGTAAAAAAACTAAAAAAAGCCGGTAGTCCGATCTCGTTTACGAACTCTGCTTACGAACTCGTCCGAATAATTACTACTTTACACGTCCATGCCAAATTTCATTAAGATCGGACCATATATATAAATGTATATATATATATTTGTAGAGTGATTCACTGGTAAGGGATATTATTAATAATTATATAAAAAAGTAGAACAAATTACCCTTTTGTAGCAGAAATAAAACCATGAAAAAGTGTATTTTGTTCTACTTATATGTATATAAATGAACGAATAGTGTTTTTTGCTTCTGGGGGCCCAAAAACGAAAAGTTATCATGAAATTGGGCATAGGTCTTACCATGAGTACTACGGTAACAGTTTCTTCCCTATAGGGGAAATTCGCTAAAAGGTACCAAAATAAGATTATTTGAATTTTCCTATGTAAGAAATACAAAATACCTTTAAAGGGGAGTAGCCCCTCAACCCCACTTCCGATGGGCTAGTATACAGATAATTTGAACAAATGGTGTTTTTGCCATTTGAAAACTTCAAAACGAAAAGTTATGATGGTCCCAGGCTCAGCTTTTGCCATGATATCTAAGGCATTAGCTTCTTCCGTACAGTGGAAATTTGCTAAAAAGTTGGAATGGTAAGCAGTGATTTTTAACGTCCAATCAAGTCGAGCCCATACAAAAAAAAATCATGAAAATTGACTTTTCTGGTTAATTCTTTGGTGGATTTGGGAGGGTATTAACATCAATCGACCTTCTACGTTATAATCATCATGTACTTGTTTTCGTTTGTTAGCAAACAAACAAGTTTCAGTAAACGTCGGGTGTGATGCTTGACTTGAAGTTTGGAGAATTGCAAAACCTTGAGTAATGTAAAGTCGGTCCGAGAGAAATCATGCTCGTGTATCGACACGACTCTCACCAAAATAATACCAGCTCTATATTTTTTATATACAGTTAGCAATAAACAACAATATAAACATTTTGTTCGATTTAAACCTTTTAAATTAAATTCTATTCCATTTTGCGGGATCAAAGTCACTAGTTCATTAGGTTGAAGATGATATTTTAATTGCAATATTTAGCTTGTTCTTAAATAAAATGTAAACTTGTTACGGTCTGAACTGCGAGGAAGAAGTCTAAGTGCCGGGAGTGGTTTGTGACGTGTGGATTACAGGAATTGGTTCCATTAGTGCTTTCGCCACTCCCTCACGTTCTTAGTCGCAAACTACCTTTTTCTCATCCCTCTTTTCCTCACGTGATGAATGTAGTAGTAAAAGCTAAGGAATAATCAGTATTTTGCTATTTTACATGATTCATTTCCTCATAAATATGTACTTTAATGTCTACTAGTAATGACTGCTATGTAAATATATAAATACATTTGACTACATTTTATAGAATGTCCTATAGGAAAGAAGCTATTACAATAATTCGCATGGGAAGACCTAAGTGAGAGACCAGCATTATATTCTAAATTTTATTGTAAAGTCATCAGAAACATAATTCATTCATGTTCATATATATTGATACGTGGTCGCCAAACCACTCCTAGACTATTCTCCAGTAACCAGGAGTAGCTGACAGGTCCCCGTATACTAATTTTGAAAAATCAAGTTGGAATGCTCCGAAGGAAGGAACATGTGGGCGATGAAATAATAAGTCAGCCATTACTCCAGAAAGGTATATTACATGAAACAAACTTAAAACTAGCAAGATATCCTTAAACCTAAAATTAGTGCAATTCTCAGCAAGTCCTTTGAATTCTCCCTTTTCCACAACTCGTATTGCCCCTAACAGTTTGCAACCCCAAAATCACTTTAGTTGTTTGCTCCGGAGTAAGGCCCTTTCAGTTGAAAAATAATGGCATGCCATATTGTCCCTACAACAAGATGGTGTAGTGTACTCATCACTAGTCGACTGATGTCCCCTGTAGACGGTCCTCCCGCCTCGCTGGTCCAGGGTTCGGCGCAGACTCCCTCGCGCCTCCAGGAACAGACACCCAGCTCCAGTTATCAGCTGGCCGAAGACGATTGACAAAAAGCCCTCCAGTGGTTGGCCGTTGTAGCGACTCGCCGAAGGGCGATGGACCCAGTGGAGGGCGGTGTTCCCCAGATGCCAATTTCGAAGATCAGATGTCACAATACTCCAGACTCGAACCCTATTGACATTGTTCAGCCTACTTACTCCGGTGTAATTATATTTTATTTTATTAAACTCCCCTCCCTGAATTTACAGTTGTGGAAATAAACATTATAATAAATTTACATCAGAACTTGTGATTAAAAATTACATAAACTCCCCTTTCTTTTATCTGAGTTTTCATACATATTTATAATAATAATCAAACTTCAGATATTACAAAATTATTTGAATTTTTAACCAATCATAAATTCATAACAGGTTTCAGTATCTTTCCCTTTAAGAAATTGTCACACCTTTTTTGAAAACTCTAAATTAAATAAATAACAACAATAGTAAAAAACGTAATTAAATCGTTAAATGTTGAATATTCTTTTATTTTAATAAAGTCACAAGATTCAAATACATTTCCTTATTTTTATTATATCTTCGAATTGCACAATAAACATAAATCTGGTTTTTTATAATAATTAAAAAAATAACTATAATCCTCAATAAACACATTTAAATTGATTTCAACAGTTATTCGACAGCTTATTAACAAAATAAACCTTATAAAACTTTACTGGCACAGACCTGCTTTTGCCACCACGTGATTTTAAGAATAATAATTTTTCTTAGTGTAGCTAAACTGACTTTTTACAGATAGCTGTCAAAATTAAAATACAATTGAACATTTGACTTATCCCCTTTCCGGAATAACTAAATTATTATATAAATCAACATAACATACCTCTTAACCGAGGGAAACAATTGTAGAACTGCTGCTCGTTCTCCAGCTTCAAACCAAATGAAATGAGGGCAATCGGCAGCGCGGCACCCGTATTTATGACCTTCGTCCTTGTAGGAAACAATGACCACGTCATCAACCCCCAGACAGACGCGCATACCTGACCGACTCGAGCCTATCAAGTCTGCCCCTGCTTGCCTTCTCTAACAAGTCTGAATTTATTTAAAAAAATAAAAATCTTACAACGAAAATTAAATTTAAAAAAAATTCGCACTATTGTCACCTAACGTGACAAAATGTATGTATGTATAAGCACAATAACTCTAGTAAAATCGTACCATGCGATTTTATGAAATAACTAGAGTAACCTAGTGAAATTTTTTATGAAATAACTGGAGTAACTCAGATCAGTGTGTTAGCCAGTCCAATTGCCCCTAAGGTGTGGGAGGGGAGGGACAAACACGGATCTCACACTTCAGAATGGGGTTTTCAATTTTTAACATGAACACCTAATGTATTTAAAGTTAGCACGAACAATAAAACAATTACACCTATTGAAAAAACTTAAAAAAAAAAATAGTATTTATTTCTATCATCGCTCTATGATTATTGGCAATAAACTTTTTATTTTAGTTTTTTTATCTGTTTTTAAGAACATGGTGGCAAACTCTTGCCCTCTCCCCCATATGGGCCTCATGCCTGTGTGTGGAAGTTATCAAGCAAAGAAAGCAGTGAGCCGATGTACTACAAGGGTGAACGGTACTGCTAAAAGTAGTGACTACGTAGAGTTTCAAACTGGCGACATCGCTGAAGTAATCCCTAGGCCTAGTGTGCTACCAGCTCCGCTATCGAGTGACTAAACTATATTGAGAGCGGTAAACACAGGAGTTGTTGTTGAGGTAAATATTTGTTTTGTATTATATATATATTTGTGTACGTTAAAATTAGGGGTGTGCGAGTAGTGATTTTTGAAGTCGAGTCGAGCCGAGCCGAGTTTTGAAAAATACCCGCGAGTTTCGAGCTTTTTTCGAGTCGAGTTTTTTTTAAGTTTATAATATAATGGTCATCATGTTTCTAAATAATGGTAAAAAATTATTATCATTACTCAAATACAAATTACAATTTCGAGGTAATTAAACTTAAAAGAGTTATTGAACTAAGAGCAGATATGCAAATAAATGATACCAAAACAAAAGAAAGAAAACCTTTTACTTAAACTTACAATAATTCTTGATTTGATATATTTTTCAAGCCTAACTTGTGTTTAATGCTTACCTGGGGTTTGAAATGAAATGAAAACACTAATTATAAGCCGTGACCAATTACATGACTCAATTCATGATTAAAATATTTCCTTTGAGTTATTCACACAGGTACATTTTTATTGATGTAACTGTCAACGAAAAAAAAAGTTTTTATTTATTTGGAATGGTTTTTAAAATGTAACAAAAATAATTTTTTTAAAAGAGGTAATAATAACTAACCTCAAACTAGAAAAGATAGAGTGATATCAAAATTTATGTGTCTTTAATAACTAAAAAGAACTGTTTACTTCAAGTTTATAACAAACGAGGTTTCAGTTATATTCGTTAAAGATGGATTGACATTGTGAAAAATGGCCGTAATATTCTTTCGCACGTGCCGATTTCGGGTAAACGGCGGGGGTAACTACTCGACTCGAACTTCCGAGTAATTTACAATAAGTCAAGTCGAGCCGAGTAGTGTATACTCGGCTCGAAAAAAGCTCGATTATCGAGTACTCGCACACCCCTAGTTAAAATGATATATCGTGAAATTTTAAATTATTATCATAGAACTATTTCTTACATCCTTTAAACTATATAATTCCCTTTTACTTTTACTTTCTCCCCCCTATACATAGTATATGGAGAAAGTATTGTTTTCGTCAAAATTTTCGAATTTGAGTTGTTAGTGGATGTATTCGTTTTAGTGCTCCCTGAATCAAAAAAAGTGGTTTTCTGCCTGGTGTCTGTCTGTCTATCTGTCTGTCTGTGTGTGTGTGAGTGAGTGTGTGTGTGTGTGTGTGTGTGTGTGTGTGTGTGTGTGTGTGTGTGTGTGTGTGTGTGTGAGTGTGTGTGTGTGGATGTAAACAAAGCTAGAGACGACACCAGTGGTCCGATTTTCAAGGAATTTGGCATATAGGTATAAAGCCGTGGGATCTCCAGGCGTATTTTTCATTTTTTTAAATTTTGATTTTAAGGGTATTTACCCCATAAAAACCCATAAAAAATTACAAAAATCAAAATTTCTCAAAAACGGCTCTAACGATTTTGATAACAATTTCATGGTTTTTAGTGCTTAGGTTGACAAACAAAATGGCACCACCCGCATGTGTGTAAAAATTCAGGTTCAGAAGTTATGGGGTTTTAAGTGTTAAAAAATTCATATTTTTCAAATTTCACAAAAACTGTAACTTTTAAAGAAAAAGTAGTTATAATATGGATGTTCTAGCTCAGGGCGTACGAGGTGTACGAGGCGTACGAGGCGTATGAGACGTACGAGCGCAAAGTCCAAGGCCATCGCTACGTCATTATTTCTCGCGCGCGCCACGAGCGCAAAGTCCAAGGTCATCGCTACGTCATTATTTCTCGCGCGCGCCACGAGCGCAAAGTCCAAGGCCATCGCTACGTCATTATTTGACGCGCGCGCCACCACCGTTGCGCCGTTCGCTCGGCTCGAGCGCGCCGGTTCCTACTAGATTCTGCCGCCCTGATACTTCGGAAGAATAAAAAACGGAATAATTCGATAATCGATTGTCGATTTCGATTTATCGAATCGTTTCGTTAATCGATTTTAAAGTTTCTACCGTATTCCGCCCTCCTGATACATAAAAATCAATTTTGAAAGCCATTTTAGGACTTGTAAATTTTTTCAATAAATACTGTTTGGGACTTAGAAAATTTTCAATAGTCAACTTTTTCGGACTTTGAAAATTTCTCAACAAATATTTTTTCGGACTTTGACAACTTTTTTTGGAGTTAGAAAATTATTTTCCAGGAACGAAAAAAAATAAAAATAACAAGTATGATCGAAATAATAATAATAACGGGTATAATCGATTAAACGAATATTCACTCTCTCACGAACTTGATATCGTGTTTAAACATATCATTCGACATCGGGATCTTTCCGTGGTACACCACATACAACGGTTGCTCCGATTTCAATAGCGCGTTTATATTTTTCGTACTCATTCTCTCGTTCCAACTCTCGGGTAGTTGAAACCCCACATCATCGCATGTAACCAAAACTCTTACTCCGTAAGCGTAGTGCATTCTCTCTATGCTATTGACTAAATATTTTTTACCGATTTCTAAATCGCTTATCTTCGCGAAAGAGTTACCGTTCACTTCGTCGAGGATATCTTGATAATAATCCTTTTCCATTTCCATCTTTCTTCCGTCTATATATAAAAATATATTTTCACGGTCGAATAAAAAATTGAGAGCGTTTCAAAAGATGTAATAAATCATCGCTTTGACGAAAACTAATTCATATTTAATTCCGACTCATCGACTAGTTTTAAATAAATAATATAATCGGCCAGAGCGTTTCGCAGGGGGACTTTGTTTTCATCCGTCAGATAAATGTTGATTTCTCTTATCGTCTGCGTGTCAGGTTTGAGCGGCATATAATTTAAAACGGACGGTTTCTCGTAAATTTTATCTCTGTGTTCTTGCGGACTCGAGTGATACAACAACGAGGAGTTATCGTGTCTGTGCCAATGCTCCGCGTGATTGATATACGAATGTTCGACTAAATCGCAATGCACTTCGATCATCTCGAACGGTCTGATTTGTAATTTACTCTCTTCTTCGTAAATTGATAAAATAGTTTCCGACTCGAACATCAATTCGAACGCGGTTTCATCTTTTTTCAATTCTGTAAACCCTAGAAACCGTCGTAGCTCGTTGTTCATATGGAACTTAACTGGAGATTTGATACATATCTTAGACTGTGGGTCTCGAAAAATCTTAAACTTTTCCACATCTATCGCCGGTGTGATCTTACCAATCCTCATGAATTCCCTGATTTCTCTCTGCATAGTTTTCAAATCCCAAAACTCCGCATCAAAAGTTAGTGTAGGACGATCCTTCTCACTCTTAAAAAAAGTAATCGAAGCCGGCTCTTTCAAGTTATAAAAGTAGTTATGAAATGAAAACCCCGTGAGCGCGAGATAATAACGCACGTCCTCTTCCAAGTGTATGGGGTTTTCGAGCTTCAACTGCAGATGCGGTTTTTGACCGATCAATTTGAAGTAACCATTTTCTCTATATATACTTTTAAAACATTACGGTTACGATTATTTATTAAGAGTGGGGGAGAAAAAAAATAAATTATTCGAACCATCTCAAAAATGTGTATTTATCGTTTTGTAAAGCACGTTCTATCGTATTGAAATCCTGTCCTCTGGAAAAACGCCGCAATACCTCCAAACACAAATGACCGCATATCGGGGGATCTTCGTAATCTTGATATCTCGCGTGGTTATAACAAATACCTTCGGGCATGTTTAGGTATTCCTTCAACTCCAAAGGTGGCGGCGCCTCGCCGAACGAATCGAAATATATGACATAATTATCTTTCTTCGTATAGCAAGTCCAATGAGTGCCGCCCGACTCGGAATCGTCTAAATTTATAATAGCGCATTCGTTTTTGCGCGGGTTCTCGGGTAAACGCTCTCTCATGAAAACACCGCGAAAATCGTCAATTTTCAACTTATCCGCCCACGTCTCCAAATCGGACATTGTCAGCGGAACTAGTTTTTTTTAACCTCTCTCGCACCGTCGAGACACTTATTCAATTTACCGTATACACGTTTAGCCAGACCGGCGCCGCTCGCGTCTTTCTCCATCAATTCGTCCAAATCATCGTCTATCAACTTTTTAAGCCTAGGTACGAACTGATTTTTCAAGATGGGCGCGACTTTGGTTTTTATCAGCGGCGACACGAATTTCATGACATAAGGGATATTTTGTTCGGCTATCTCGAGTACCTCCTTTAACAAGCCTCCGTCGATCATCTCTTTCAACTGCGAATAATCGAAAATCAATCGCAGCCCCCTGTTGTTTTTTAACGCCTTTTCGATCTGTTTGTTTTGATCGCCGTCGAGCGTGACTTCGATATTACCGTTTTTCAATTGATCCTTAGTCAACGTTAACACGGCGCGTTTAAGCTTCTTATGAGCTAACCGCAGCTTATTCAGTTGACCCTTGGTCAAATTTATCTTCCTCTTATGACTCGCCATATCTATATATATACGAGAGGCATTATCGAATTTATAAAAAAAGTTCGAACTCGTCGAAAGTTCGTAACGTTTTCCTTCGAAGGAAATTTTAAATTCGCTAATGTAAGAGATGAATTCCTACTGTCGCACGTGTAAAACGCAAACGGCTTCGGAGAACGTAAAGACTGTGAAAACGAAAAATAAAAGATGGTTGGCGAGTTCCGATTGCGCGGTCTGCGGCGGCGTTAAAAACTCGTTTATCAAAGAGCCGCCCGAAGTGGTGGAGGCTAAAGAACTGCACAAACCGGTAGTGAAAAAATTTATAAAACGCAGGATAATCATGAAAGGTCTGGATAATCTGTGGGCCGCGGATCTGCTCATCATGAAACAATTCGCCAGAGAGAACAACTGGTACAAATACATCTTAAACGTGATAGACTGTTTTAGCAAATTCGTCTGGTCCGAACCGTTGAAGAAAAAAGACGGCGCAGTAGTGACGGCCGCTTTTGAGAGGATAATAGAGAGAGCGAAAAAGGACGGTCACACTACGCCCGAACTGCTGCACACGGATAAGGGGACCGAGTTTAAAAATAAGCCTTTTAACGACATGCTCAAAAAACACGGCATAAAAATGTACCATACGGAGAGCGAGGAAAAGTCGGCGATAATCGAGAGATACCACAGGACGTTAAACGATAAATTCAGAGTCAAATTCCAAGTGAGAAACTCGCACAAATGGTACGACGTCTTACAAGAGCTCACCGACGAATACAACAAACACGATTACCACAGCACGATAAAAATGCGTCCGGCCGATGTCAATAAGAGCAACGAGTCCGATCTGTTGAAAATGTATCAGGAGCTCGAAAGTGAAGTGCCGCGTAAAAAACCGAAATTCGACGTCGGAGACAGAGTCCGTATAACGGCGAGTAAAGTCGTATTTAGAAATAAATATAAACAAAACTGGACTAGCGAAATTTTTGTAATCGCGCAAGTTTTAAACACCAAACCCGTCACGTACAAAATCGAGGCTCTAGACGGTGAAGAAGTGATCGGTGGTTTTTACGAGAGGGAACTGCAAAAGACCGAATTTTGAGTATTTTTAAAAGTACCATCACAGTACCATTACCAGTACCGTCACAGTACTATTAATATTTTTTAAAGTACCAGTACCATCACAGTACTATTAATATTTTTTAAAGTACCGGTACCATCGCAGTATTATTAATATTTTTAAAGTATCAGTACCATTACGGTACTAATGCACCGTCGTAATAAAAGAACCATAATAAAATCAAAAGTGCCGATACAGTACCATTTCTTATTTATTTCGAAATTATCGCGACAATATTAAATCGGATTTTCTCATCGTCTAATATTATTAATTAGAGTCTCGTAGCTCGACATTGTATTTTTTAAATAAGACGAAATACGTAAAGTGCTTATATAGAATAACATGACTGACACGATTGACGTTTATCATACCGAGCTTACTTTTAAAAACCGTAATATCTCGATAGTGCGCGGTGTTGATAAAATATGTTGGTTTAAAGCAAACGATATTACCCATATACTGGGATACAAGAACCCCAAAAAGGCGATTTACGATCATGTGAACGAAAAATATAAAACTACATATCGCGATTTAAAAGTCGATAATCCGAATTTACATCTAAAACGAACGCATCCCGATACGGTTTTCATAGACGAACCGGCGATCGGGGTTCTGTTGAATAAATGCGCGAAGGAAAGTGATGAGTTTCGGGAGTGGTTTTTCAAAGAACTCGAAAATATACATTCGGAACACGCCGACCGAAATATCGAGAATGACGAATCGACCGAGTCGGAATCGGATTATGAATGGTTAGACGACGAAAGCGAGGATACCTCGGACGATGTCGCCCGTTTGAAAACGGAAAACGGATTATTCCGCGAGATGATAGATAGAACGCAAATACAACAAATTTTCGGTGTATCGAAGAGTGCGGATAATAATAAGGAATATAAATTCATAGACACGCAAAAACGCTCTTTTAAAAAAGCCGTCGAGGATTCCTGCGGATACGATTTATGTTTCGAAACGGAATACATAATTATCGACGACGAGAATATGATAAAAAAGGTTTTGAGAAAAATAAATAAAGAGGGTGTGGAATACGAATATAACGGAAAGAGCAAATGTATAACGATTCGCGATGACGATTTCGACCTGATCGACCTGGTTAAAAGAACGATGTCGGAAGTGATGTTGTGGTGAAATAAATACGTTTCCGATCGCGCGAACTATATGATTTTATTTTTTTATTTTTTCAATCGTAATAAAACATTGACGTTCGATCGGTCGTTTTTCTATAGTAGGCACGAAATGAATAACGATATTACGATCGATACGGGAATCACGCGTGATGAGATTTCCGACGAAAGTTCTTCATCGTCTCGTTCCTCCGATGCGTCCAACGAAAGTTCTTCATCGTCTTGTTCCTCCGATGCTACCGACACGGACGAGTACGACATGGAGTACGAGATGGAGGACGATATCGCGAGTAAATTCATTTTTAAAAATCAAAAGGTCACAGTGATTTTCGACGATGACGATAACTCGTGGTTTAAGGGTAAAGATGTGGGCGAAATATTAGGATATTCCAATCTGAAGAAGGTCTTACAGACGCACGTTAACGATCGTTATAAGAGAAATCTGGCCGATTTAGTTGGGCCCCGATTTGGGTCCCAACCTATTTCGCACCATAAAGGCTTAGAAGTATACATATCCGAGCCCGGATTATACGAATTGATATTTTCATCGAGGTTACCGTCGGCGAACGACTTTAAACGTTGGGTCTTCGAAGACGTTTTGCCTTCCATCCGTAAATACGGTGAGTACAAACTCAAAAATAAAATCGTAACGCTCATGGAATCGATCGATCGTATGGAAAATGAAAATCGTCGTTTAAACAATACGATAAAAATCATGAAACCCAAAGTAGCTCGTATGCCGCGAAACCCGAACCTAAGACACGTCTTCGCCGTCTTTAAACGATATTCTTATGTAGGACGTATTTATACATACTACTGCGTGAGAACCGAAGATCGGTATTTTTCTAAGGTTTTTAAAAAGAAAATCGATGAAGGTTATTCACTCTCGTTTTACGAAGAGGAAGTGCCGAACAGTATAAACGTTTTGAACTGCGTAAAAGATATCATGAGATGCCGCTATATAGCCTATAAATCGCGCAATAATGTCGTAATAACGCCGTATGATTTCGTAGAATTAGTAAAAGAATTCTTCGAAGATTTGACGAAATAAATAGTAAACATTTTTCCCTCGTAATAAATTCTTATTTCTCGTAATGTATTTTATTTTTTTTTCTTAACCGACGCGTTATTTTTTCCTCATAGAGAGTGATGGATATCGTGCCGTATTACGAAGAAAAGATCGAAGATGACCTTCTTCCCCGACCGTTACGTTGTCTGATAGTAGGCTCCTCGGGCTGCGGAAAAACGAACTTGTTGTTGAATTTTATTTATAATCCGCGCGGTCTCGTGTTTAGAAATATATACGTGTTCAGTAAGTCTATAGAGCAGCCGGCTTATGCGGACTTGCGTCGAAAATACATCGATATCGAGAACAAGTTGAATAAGAGGATAGCTTACTTTTTTAACAATTGCGAAGATTTACCTCCGCTGGACGAGTGCGAGAAAAACTCCCTCGTGGTGTTCGACGACTGTTTGATGGAAAAACAAGAAGCGATAAAAGACAGTAGTAGTGGAAGGCCGATTCAAGAACGATGAGGGGTACGAGGGGTACGATCCGTGACGTCATCAGTTGTGACGTAGCTGTGGAGTGCAAAGTCCAAGGTCATCGCTGACGTATGAGTGCAAAGTCCAAGGTCATCGCTGACGTATGAGTGCAAAGTCCAAGGTCATCGCTGACGTATGAGTGCAAAGTCCAAGGTCATCGCTACGTCATTATTTCTCGCGCGCGCCACGAGCGCAAAGTCCAAGGTCATCGCTACGTCATTATTTCTCGCGCGCGCCACGAGCGCAAAGTCCAAGGTCATCGCTACGTCATTATTTCTCGCGCGCGCCACCACCGTTGCGCCGTTCGCTCGGCTCGAGCGCGCCGGTTCCTACTAGATTCTGCCGCCCTGATACTTCGGAAGAAAAAAAAAACGGAATAATTCGATATTCGATTGTCGATTTCGATGACAAGTTCCATCCCAAATCAGAACATTTGACCCAACACCATAACAAGTCCACACTTATAAAAAATAAAATAATTAAATAAATTGCATTTTTTATACCCTAAGCCTCTTAGCCTCTTTAACATATATGTCCTGACAGACCTTGACAAAAAAATCAATTTATAACGCTTTAAAACATAATTAACATTTCTTACGGGTAATTTTATCTCCCTCAAACGTCCAACAATCCTCTAGATTAACTTTAATTCCTATAGTATCACCGATATTATCCAAAACATCCAACTCACCAATGTCCATTAAAGCATCAAACACAAACTCGTCACTCCCTAAAATTCTAACTGACTTCGGATCATTAGGGTCAAATTTAGTTCCATCAGCTGTAATAACCTCCCCGATCGACTTGGAAATAGCAGCCTCGTGAATCGCATGCAATTCTTTTAAATACTCTTCATCCACAAGGTTCTTTTTACCCACTTCTTCCGGACGCCTTCTTATTAACTTACGTTCAAAACATGTTGTTGGATTCGTCCGCAAGTACAAGGTAATATCTTTAACCTCATCAAATGCAGTCTTACGCGGATCGACATACTTATTACTTAGATCCGTTAAAATTTGAACCTCAGCGGGCGTCATAAACTTTTTGTAATGTTCATTAAAAACATATCTTACAGTGAACGCAGAGCGCTCTTTAATCACGATATAACCCTTCTTCGCATATTCAACGGCTCTCTTATCACACTCCGTCATATAAATTAACGCGTTGGCTTGAAACGTGAATGCCCATCTCTCGATATCTTTATACAAGAGGTCTAATAAATTCGTACCGTGAAAATCCCGCCATGCGCCGACTGGCTCTTGTATGTGGACGGTTTTAAACCCTAGGTTTTTAAACCGATCAAACAAGCCTGTGGCAAAAGTAGTTTTACCCGCACCGATATTTCCTTCCAGAGTAATAATCATGTTATGAGACTCCATTTTATTCATCTATATAGTATATCATTTAAATTCCAACCGAGTTTTTTATTAAACCGATTTGCAGAAATATATTTCAGACGTAAAAAAAATAAAAAAAATAAAAAATAAATTAAATAATTAAAATCATCGTATGTAATTAAAAATTCATTACACACCGGTCGAACCGAATCCATTACTTCCGCGTTCCGTATTCCGCATATCGATTCCACCGTCTACCGGCCATTTTTGAACAGTTTTTAGGTGGGCCCCAATATGGGTCCCACCCCATTTTAGGACCCCCTGTCCAGCAGAAAGGGTCCTATTTTAGGAAACTCTGACAATTTGAAATATTTAAAAGTGACAGACTCCATTTTTGTTACCTATATATTACATTCGCTTATATTCGCACTACATAAATTATTAAGCTGTTGTGCAAAAATACATTTCGGGAACGAGAAAAAAAATTAAATCATAAATAAAATAACAAGTATAATCAAATAATAATAACGAATATTCAATCTCTCACAAACTTGATATCGTGTTTAAACTTATCATTCAACAATGGGATCTTTCCATGGTACACCACATACAACGGTTGGTCCGATTTCAATAGCGCGTTTATATTTTTCGTAGTCATTCTCTCGTTCCAACTCTCGGGTAGTTGAAACCGCACATCATCACATGTAACCAAAACTCTAAGACCATAAGCATAATGAATTCTTTCTATGCTATTGACCAAATATTTTTTATCGATTTCTAAATCACTTATCTTCGCGAAAGAATTACCATTCACTTCGTCGAGGATATCTTTATAATAATCCTTTTCCATTTCCATTTTTCTTCGTCTATATATAAAAATATATTTTCATAGTCGAATAAAAAATTGAGAGCGTTTCAAAAGATGTAATAAATCATCGCTTTTGACGAAAACTAATTCATATTTAATTCCGACTCATCGACTAGTTTTAAATAAATGATATAATCGGGCAGAGCGTTTCGCAGGGGAACGTAGTTTTCATCCGTCAGATAAATGTTGATTTCTCTTATCGTCTGCGTGTTAGGTTTGAGCGGTATGTAATTTAAAACGGACGGTTTCTCGTAAATTTTATCTCTGTGTTCTCGCGGACTCGAGTGATACAACAACGAGGAGAAATCGTGTCTGTGCCAATGCTCCGCGTGATTGACATACGAATGTTCGACTAAATCGCAATGCACTTCGATCATGTGGAACGGTCTGATTTGTAATTTACTTTCCTCCTCATATATTGATAAAATCTTGTTCGCTGTAAACTGTAATTCGAATAAGGTTTCATCTTTTTTCAATTCATCGAATCCGAGAAACCGTCGCAGCTCGTTGTTTATATGGAACTTGACTGGAGATTTTATACATATCTTAGACTGTGGGTCTCGAAAAATCTTAAACTTTTCCACATCTATCGCCGGTGTAAACTTATTAATCCTCATGAATTCCCTGATTTCTCTCTGCATAGTTTTCAAATCCCAAAACTCCGCTTTAAAAGTTAGTGTAGGACGACTTATCTCCCCCATATAAAAAGTAATTGAAGCCTCCTCGTTCAAGTTATAAAAATAGTTATGAAATGAAAACCCCGTGAGCGCTAGATAATAACGCACGTCCTCTTTCAAGTGTATGGGGTTTTCGAGCTTCAATTGCAAATGCGGACTCTGACCCGTCAATCTGAAATACACCATTTCTCTATATATACTTTTTTAAATTGCGGTTAAGATTATTTATTAAGAGCGAGGGAGAAAAAAAATAAAATTATTCGAACCATCTCAAAAATGTGTATTTATCGTTTTGTAAAGCACGTTCTATCGTATTGAAATCCTGTCCTCTGGAAAAACGTCGCAATACCTCCAAACATAAATGACCGCATATCGGGGGATCGTCATAATTTTGATATCTCATATGATTATAAAAAATACCTTTAGTCATGTTTAGATATTTCTCCAATTCTAAAGGTGGAGGCGCCTCACCGAACGAATCGAAATATATGACATAATTACCTTTTTTCGTATAACAAGTCCAATGCGTGCCGCCCGACTCCAGATCACCTAGATTAATAATAGCACACTCGTTTTTGCGCGGCTTGTCGGGTAAACACTCTCGCATAAAAACACCACGGAAATTGTTGATTTTCAACTTGTTGGCCCATGTCTCCAGTTCGGACATGGTCAGCGGAACTAGTTTTTTTTATCCTCTCTAATATCTTTAAGAGTCTTATGCAATTTTCTGCTTACACGTTTCTCCAGACCGGCTCCGGTTTTATCTTTATTAATCAATTCGTCCAGTTCATTGTCTATTAAATTTTTCAACCACGGCACGAAATCATTCTTCAACACAGGCGCCACTTTATTCTTTATCAGAGGTGAGGCGAATTTCTTAAAATACGGAATATTGTTTTCAGCCAGTTCTAAAACTTCCTTCAGAAGACCTCCATCGATCATTTCCTTCAACTGTGAATAATCAAAAATCAACCGTGTCCCTCTATTGTTTTTCAACGCTTTTTCCACTTGTTTGTTTTGATCACCATCGAGTGACACTTCGGTATTACCATTTTTTAATTGATCTTTTGTTAAAGTAAGCACTGCGCGTTTAAGCTTCTTATGAGCTATCCGCAGCTTATTCAGTTGACCTTTGGTCAAATTTATTTTCCTCTTGTGATTCCCCATTATCTATGTATAAAAATTAATATTTTGAATTCATATAAAAAATTAAAACTTGCCAAATGATTGATATTTTTTTCTATCGAACGAAAATTTAATTTCATTAATATAAGAGATGAATTCTTACTGTCGCACGTGTAAAACACAGAACGCGTCAGAGAACATGAAAATTGTGAAAACGAAAAATAAAAGATGGTTGGCGAGTTCCGATTGCGCGGTCTGCGGCGGTGTTAAAAACTCGTTTATCAAAGAGCCGCCCGAAGTGGTGGAGGCGAAAGAACTGCACAAACCGGTAGTGAAAAAATTTATAAAACGCAGGATAATCATGAAAGGCCTGGATAATCTGTGGGCCGCGGATCTGCTCATCATGAAACAATTCGCCAGAGAGAACAACTGGTACAAATACATCTTAAACGTGATAGACTGTTTTAGCAAATTCGTCTGGTCCGAACCGTTGAAGAAAAAAGACGGCGCAGTAGTGACGGCCGCTTTTGAGAGGATAATAGAGAGAGCGAAAAAGGACGGTCACACTACGCCCGAACTGCTGCACACGGATAAGGGGACAGAGTTTAAAAATAAACCTTTTAACGACATGCTCAAAAAACACGGCATAAAAATGTACCATACGGAGAGCGAGGAAAAGTCGGCGATAATCGAGAGATACCACAGGACGTTAAACGATAAATTCAGAGTCAAATTCCAAGTGAGAAACTCGCACAAATGGTACGACGTCTTACAAGAGCTCACCGACGAATACAACAAACACGATTACCACAGCACGATAAAAATGCGTCCGGCCGATGTCAATAAGAGCAACGAGTCCGATCTGTTGAAAATGTATCAGGAGCTCGAAAGTGAAGTGCCGCGTAAAAAACCGAAATTCGACGTCGGAGACAGAGTCCGTATAACGGCGAGTAAAGTCGTATTTAGAAATAAATATAAACAAAACTGGACTAGCGAAATTTTTGTGATCGCGCAAGTTTTAAACACGAAACCCGTCACGTACAAAATCGAGGCTCTAGACGGTGAAGAAGTGATCGGTGGTTTTTACGAGAGGGAACTGCAAAAGACGGAGTTTTGATTATTTAAAAAAACACTTAAAAATATAGACCCCTTAAAACTACAGGTAATTGTTTATTTTTAGACCCGTGGTTTTGTAATATAAGCCTTACTAAGCTTTTATCGCTCGAAAAGGGTTGGGACACAAATCGTGTCCCAACCTGTTTTAGGACTTAACACATCCCAATTTAGGACCGTTATTTATAATACCAAGCTATCCTAATTTAGGACTCAACACTTCCTCTTTTAGGGCTGTTATACATAATTCATTAACGCATCCTAAATTGGGACTAATTTATAATTGAAACAAAAAACGTTTAACGCAATCGTCAAATATATTTTTTAAATTGATCATAAAAAAACATGACTCGACGAGATACATTTCTATATATTAGTGGGGGTAAAATGGTTAACACGATTGATATAAAAAATAATAAGTTTACGTATGAAAATCACGATATTTTCATTATATTCGACGGTGATAGAAAACCTTGGTTTCACGCAAATACCATCGCGGAAATATTGGGTTATGTCAGACCGGGAAAAGCGGTAAACGATCATGTCGATGAGAAGTATAAAACCACCTATTCGGAGATAAAACAATACGATACCGCGAAATCTCCTACAAAAGTGCAACCCAAAACCGTCTACATCGATGACCCCGGTGTTTGTTGTTTGTTGGTAGCGAGAAAAAATGACATGAACGAATTTAAAGATTGGATTTTCGAGAAACTTTTACCGAAGCTTAGGAAACATCAGTACCGCGTCACGAGTTTGGAATCGGAAAATAAAGTGTTCAAGACTTTGATAAATAACGCGCAGATCCAACAAATGTTCGGTGTTCTAAAGAGGACGGATCGTGAAAATGAATATAAATTCGTAGACACGCAAAAACGTGTTTTTGACAAAGCCGTCAACGAATCGGGTGGATACGATCTATGTTTTGAAATTGAATACATAACTATCAACGATGAGATTTTAACTAAAAAGGTGTTGAGAGAAATAGTTAAAGAGGATGTGAAATACGATTATAACCGTAAAAGCAAATGTATAAAAATTCACGATGACGATTTCGACCTGATTAACCTCGTTAAAAAAACATTGTTGGAAGTGATGTTGTGGTGAAATAAATAGTAAACATTTTCCCATCCTAATAAATTCTTATTTCTCGTAATTTATTTTATTTCTTTTCTTAACCGGTGCATTATTTTTTTCCTCATAGAGAGTGATGGATATCGTCCCGTATTACGAAGAGAAGATCGAAGATAACCTTCTACCCCGACCATTACGTTGTCTGATAGTAGGCTCTTCGGGTTGTGGAAAAACAAATTTGTTGTTGAATTTTATTTATAATCCGCGCGGTCTCGTGTTTAGAAATTTATATGTGTTCAGTAAGTCTATAGAACAGCCGGCTTATGTAGAATTACGCGAAAAGTACATCGATGCTGAAAACAAGTTGAATAAGAAGATAGCATACTTTTTTAACACTTGTGAAGATTTACCTCCACTGGACGAGTGCAAGAAAAACTCCCTCGTGGTGTTCGACGACTGTTTGATGGAAAAACAAGAAGCGATAAAAGACTACTTCATCAGAGGTAGACATAAAAAACTGTCCTGCGTCTACCTCAGTCAGAGCTACGGTAAAGTCGACATGCAAGTGATACGGAACAACGTCAACCTGCTATGCGTCTTCAAACAAAACAAACACTACACGAAACGTATTTATGACGATTTCGTAGGATCGGACATGACGATTGATGAATTCGAAAAGATGTGTCAAAAGTGTTGGAGCGAACCGTTCGGATTTTTGACAATAAACACCGCTAAGAAAGCGCACAACGGAAAATACATGTTCAAGTTAAAAGACGAGTTAAACGATGTTATCGAACGATAATCGACGTGTATGCATCGTTTTTAATAAACGATTCATATACGTTATTTTCTAAGATCAATGTATATGAATCGTTTTATTTTTAAAAACAAAGTATATGCATCGTTTTTAATAATCGATTTGTAAACGTTATATTTTATAAAAATAACGTGTATGCCTCGTTTTTAGATTTTCATTCAAATTTATTTTTTTCTTTAATTTTGAAAAGCGAAACTCTGAACCCGAAACCTATATATAGATAATATAATGAAGAGGAAAAGCGATGATAAGGAGATCATCGGCACGCTGGTGAAAAAACAGAAGATGGCCGATAAGATGTGGCCGGACGATGCCGACGTACGAATGGCTAAAAAATATGAAAAGGTACAAGAAAAATGGCTAGAAGACAGTAAGAAAAATCAGATACGCGAAGCTGAGGAAAGGAGAAAGCTTTTCAGTTCACACCCTGTGTTAGTAAATGCCAAACCGAAAGAACAATTGTTAGCGCCTCCTCCTCACCGTGAAAACAAACCGATTACCGTCGCGGAGGCTAAGAGGTTGGATAAATTGGAAGATCGATTAAAGAGTGAATTCGACACGTCTAGAAGAGCGGAAGTTGAAAAGGTTCGCGAACGAGAGAAGCGACACGAACCCGTAGTTAAAGCTATAAAAGAACAGACGGAAACTTTAAAGACAGAGAAAAAACCCCGTGTCATTTTGAGAAGACCCATCCCCACTGCCGGACAGTTCAGACCTAGAACGTCGAGCACACCCGGTAGACCTGTAGGTAAAGTGGACAAAACACTTGGTAGACCGGTAGATAAAGCGGACGAAACGATAACTCCAATCGAGGACCCAGACGTATTCGATGCGTCTACAGTTTTATCACCGGCGCAAACTTCGCAGGAATTACAGAATCGTTCTATCCGCGAATTCACCGAAAACGAGGAAATTGGTGATATCGCAAAGCAATACCTCTCGAACTGTAACGATATGAGTTTCGGCGTTTATTACGATTTCGCGAATAGCAAACTCGCGATCGGATCGCAAACCATATCCATCGAAAACAACGATATCATACTGGAGAGAACTATGGACAGATATATCGGCACCGAGGGACTGTGGTCACTCTTGACCAGAGCGGAGATCCACGGTGTACAATCCACAGCCGCGGTCGGTACGACACCGAAGGAGAGACTCATAAGTATAGGCGCGTTCACTTCTCAGGACTTTGAAAAATATAAAGATATTTTAATCAAAACACACGCTCTACATCATAACAACGATCCCACCTCACCCAGACCCAAGGCGAGCGGTGGTTGGAAATGGAAGAATTTAATAAGTGACATATGGAAAGAACTCAAACAAAAGCCGTCTTCGTCCGGCAAAGGTCTACTCGTGGATACGAACAACCCCGTGGAATATAAATATATAGACGATTACGACGAGTTGACGGAGAGAATAAAGTTTATACAAGCCGAGGAGGAAGCGGGAAATAATAATTTTAATAACGAAAAAATCGGGATCGTCAAGTTTATAAATAACGAGATCGAAAAACTGATCACTCGGCCGGAAGGTGCTAAACACATAAGACGATGTTTGTCAGCGTTAAAGGAAAATAATGTTAAAGGTGGTGAATTGTCGAATGGTGCGGATTTTAAGGTTCATGTGAATAAATTAGGTTTGGCGTCGGATAGGAAGAAATATATGCGCATGTTCAGTAGGAGATGAATATTTTATTTATCCGACAATTTTAAAAGTATATTTTTTATTAAGTTTAAATCGTGTTTTTATTTTTTTTATTCGAAACCGAAAACTTAAAATCTAAATATAGATATGGAAAAGTATTACGAGGAAGCGTCTGATAAGATAGAGCGGTGCGAATTCAATACCGTCCAACCGGTGACCGATTTAAATTTCAATTCACCGAATAAGTTTACGACATTCTATTTTGACCATGGAGACGCGTTTTATGACAGGAGGATATTTTATCACATACAGGGGGAAGTAGTGAAAAAAGCGGATGATACGAAGTACGACGCGGCGGATCCTATCAAGTTGATCGATAATTTCCCGGCATTTTTGTTTAAGAGAATCGAATTAAAAAAACACAATCAATTGATAGACTGTGTTGATGAAGTCGGTATCACAAGTACAATTAAAGCTCTAACAACTTATAGTAAATCGGGTGAGAGCACTCATTATACGATGGGATTCAAATCTAAATTCGAAAAAGGGGTGGGTGGGTTCGAAGCTTATGGCCCGTTGTCACATCTGGGTCTTGGGTTTTTCGACGCTCTGAGATATCCGATATTCAAAGGAGGTTTTGAAATAATTTTTACAAGAAACGAAGATGATGACGCGATATACCGTTGGAAGGAGGGTACTGGCGCTAACGAAAAAACGGCGGCCGAGGCGAAGATAAAAATCACGAGTTTCGTGTTAAAAGTACCCTTAGTCGATTATGAAGGAATAAAAAAATTACCACTCATACAAGGACTAAAACGATTGAGTGATAAGGGCGATTTGACATACAGGTATTACCAGTGGCAGTGCATAGAAAAAAGCTTTGTGTCGGGGTCTTCATATAGTTTCGACATATCCAACATGTACCGGAATATATCCAACCCGCTGTTTATAATCATAGGTTTACAGACCAGCCGTAAAAACAATCAAGAGAAGGATCCGAGCCGATTCAACGCTGTAAACATAAAAAACTACCACGTTATAATCAACGGACAACGGTATCCGAAGGAGGAGCAAAATTTGGCGATAAATAATAAACATTATAGTATTTTATACGGGAGTTATTGCTCAATCAGGCAGGTGTTATTCGGAGATGAAGATGTTTATTTAAACGATGTCGATTTTGTAGACAAGTATCTGTTGTTGGTAGTCGACACGCATCACCACCCGTTCTCCACTGATAATAAAAGAAAAGATATTCAAATAAAATTGGACTTTACTAACGCCGTCGCCAGTCCGGCGGCGGATCAGGGGACCATAGCGTACGTGGTAGTTGTATCTGAGACCGGCTTCACTTACGATTTGGAAAGGAATTTAATTAGAATGTTTTGAGATGTATATATATTTTTGAAAAAATAAACTCTACGATATAAAGGGTTAGAAAATCATTAAATATTTTTTTAATTAACATATATCTTACCTTAGAATTTTTTTTTCTTTTTTAAGTGTCGGTGGGTATTAGTGGAAAGCCCTATCACTACGGCAAAGTTCCCACCTTCGACAGGGAACTTCTTTTTTACTGGAGAAGTCTCCTTTAGAAATAGACACTAATAGTCCTAAAGGAGCGAACAACCAGAGCTGAAACATGTGAAATATCAAATGTATTAACAAAATATTGTGTTAGTAAATAAAAAAAAATTAGTTGATATTGAATGAAATTTAAGTTTCAGAAAAGACTCGAATCTTAGTTTTATTAAAAAAAATTGAACTTGTGTAAAAAACATTTATGTTAGTAAGTATATCAAATTAAAAAATAAATTCGATTTAATATTTAATATTTTCAATTTAAAACAAAAACTTCATAATCAAACTGTATTATTTGAAAATCCAAAATCTTTTGAAATTCAAAAAGGTCATTTGATTGGGAAAACAGAATTATACCTCATCAATTCATTTACAATAACGAGCCGATTTCATATCACCGCCGACACCATGGAAATATTCAATCATCGACATCTTCGATATTTAAATTTCAACATCTTCATGCGGTAATCTGTTGGGGAGTAACATCTTCATGTGACGGTCTGTCGGAGAGTTCTTTCTGCATCGATAGCAAAATGTTATCTTACAAACATAATTATCGTCATACGTTATGAGAGAAACATGGAAATCCTAAAATAGGACCCTTTCTGTTGGACAGGGGTCCTAAAATGGGGTGGGACCCATATTGGGTCCCAACTAAAAACTATTCAAAAATGAGTCATTTTAAAGGTTTTTAGAGAAAAAAACTCATATTTTCTAGTCAAAGTCTAGTACTGAATTTATATCTTTGTTTTTAATAAATATTTTTTTTATCAATTATAAAATTTACAATTCGAAGAGGAAAAAATAGTTTATCCATGATAAAATCGATAATTCAAAGGGGTTAACGATTCGTTACCCCTTTATAAGGAGGAAAAAAATTAAATAATATTTTTAGTAATGATCGAAATATGTCATGTATAAGTATTTAAAATATAAACAAACTCGTACCTTCTAATCCATGTCTAGTGCGGCATTCGCTTCGATATTAATCAGATGCTCGATAGGGATATTGTAGTGGCCCCAGGGAAGAGTCTCCACACCGTCTTCACAGATAAATCTCTTATCATCAGAGGGGGAGAGGGCTATCTTGCGCTGTTTGATCGAATATAAATCATGGTGTTTGCTTCTAATGGTGTTCATTGTCTCATAACTCACTTCTTTATCAAACAAACAGTTTTTATAGTCTTTTATCGACAGAAAGTCAACGACATTCTTTTTTATCCCCTTAGCTTTTTTAATCCCCTCACCTTTTTCTTTTTTATCCCCCTTCTTCTTATTCTTCTTCTTCTCCTCCTCCCTCTTCTTCCTCTCCCCCTCAGAGTCGTAGGCGTACATTTTCGAACGTAACCCGACGAACTCATTCATAACATCACCGGCCAGTTCGTCTTTCCATTTGCCAATTACTTTTTTATTCACACGCGGCATGTTATAGGGGTTATCCGCTTTGTAATCGCTGGTATCGAAGTGGTCGATCATACTTTTTATATCCTCATAAATATCTTTTGTTTTGACGCTATAAGTCAGGCTGTCCGTGTCAGTGTACTGAACTCTGGCTTTATCACCGTATTTCGCTCTCATGACATTGTAATGAAAGTCATAAACGGCTATCTTCGAAATATCTAATATTGACATGCCTACGTAGATCGGTTTATTAAAGTATAATCTGGTTTTACCCATATGCACGGCCGCCAATGTCTCTGCGAAGACGGTGACTGATTTAAAGTTCGGTCTGGCCACTAGTTTGTCGATTTGCCTGTCGTGCGTGGCCAGACGTACGTCTACGTGCTTACGTATGTTCTCCATCGTTTTACCAAACACCGCGTTATTCATCAGTTTATAAAAATCTTTCTCAAACTCGTTGGTCGCTTTTGTCCTCATATCGGTGTTCATATCGATATATTCTTTCAACCATGCCGATTGGCGGAATTTAATGCCCCTGTGGATCTTTTTTAACTCCATGCCCAATGACAGGTAGAGCTGTGGGTTTTGGTAGTGCACCACGTATTTATCCTTATCGTATAAAGTCGTTAAAAGCTTTCTCTGATTAAAACCGGGAGGGCATCTGTTTTCTGGTGCTAACGGGAGGTCTTTGTGGGAGTCGTGTAATTTCCTGGGGTATTTCAAATCTACTTCCAATATAAAACCATATGCAGATTCGTTGTCGATCCAATTTCCATCTTGCAGATCACTTTCGATATCTCGTAATTCATCTTCACCCACCCAATTAAAATCGCTCTGAGGTAAATACTTCGACATGGCCCATCCGTACAAATTATTTACATCCAAATAAATGAGATACTCTTCGGGCTTTTCAGGATCGTAATCTGGTAAATATCTGTTATTGGCTCTAGTATATCTGTGGGAGCACTGAGAAATTCCGCCGCGAATGCCCTTGGTGATCATAAGTTCCATGTCGGGATCAGTCAATAACTCGAGAGCAACACCGGTCTTTTTTAACATGGCGTCCCAAGCCAGACCGGGACTCGTAAAATACAAAGCGGGATCGAGTTTGTAAGTGTCCATGCACACTTCACGGAAGTTTTCAACTATGTCGGCCAATAGCAGTGTATCGGTTTTGTTGTACAAAAGCGTGTATTCCTTCATATTCTTAATCTCAAATTCATTCCACACTTTACGCGCGTGCTCGTAATCTTCATCTTTAACAGTTGTCTTATTCAATTCGTTATCAAAATTTTTTTGGGAAGGCAGAGACGGGTAGTCGAATTTTTCCATACTATCCATAAAATCGTAGGGAAAGATGCCTTTTCTCAAAACTAAATCTAACTTGTCGTTTTCGAAAAACTTTGCTACGTGTTTGAATTTATCTCTGGTCAGGTTATTCGCGAGACTTTCTAAGCTGTAGTTCATAAATCTAAATGAGTCTAAAAATCTCAAGTTTACTCCACCCTCTACTTTGAGTTCAAAAGATATATATCGTTCTTCAGTCGTGGCTAAGACCGCTATCTTGTTCTGTTCGAATCCCAATAACTTGACGAACAGATGAGCATCGTAATTACTCAAGTTGTGGACAAAGATGGGTAAAAAGTGCGGTTTTCTAAAATTCAAATTGCACGAGTTGTGCGCCACCCCTCTGAATTAACCAGTCAAATGGTCATGGTCAAAAACACGTTTGTCAGTCTTCTTAGGGTCTTTTTTATTTACTTCAAACACTTTTTCACATATATGGCAAATATTAACACCATTAATCTTCGTTTCATAATCTTCTTTAGTTATATTCATGGGTTTTGCGGCCTCTCTACTATATAAATTTTCCAAGTCTCGCGATATCTGAGTTATGGTTTCTACAAAAGTTTTTGCTGTGTCGGGACCGAAGCTCTCATGATATAAATCAAACGGGATATCATAATCATCGTCAGCGGTGGTTATATATAAAGAAAAACTGGCGGCTTCGTGCGATTGATACTTTTTCGTATACGACTCTTTTTCATCGGTTGGAGTGGGCTCATTTTCATCGGTTTCATCTGAGACCGGTTTCAATATACATTCAAAATCAACATAGCCGACAAAAGGAACTTTCATTTTTCTATATTTATTTTTAAAACTAATAAAAGGAGGGGACCCGTTTTTATCTACTTCAGGCATCACAATTTTCACAGGGTCTTGGCCGACACAAAATTCTTTATGTTTATCTAGCTTGGATTCTTCTTTGAATTCCGTCAGACAGCGATTACAAATATGCGATTCAACAGTGTTTGACTCTCTACAGACCGCCTTGTGATCGTTTAATAATTTCTTTTTGCTGAAGGAAATTAAGCAACGGTCACAAATATATTTTTTATGTTGGTGTTTTGAAAACTGTCTGCAAACCAATCTACTCATATTTTTTATCCAACAATAGTGGGTGTTTTTGTTCTCGTCTTTCAAATAAAAAAGATTAACATGCCGGTTGGGGATTTCATTTTTAGTTACGTACAGGGGATAAATATCATAAGTGTCGTCATCATCTCTTTTCTTCGGTTCAACGGGGAAATCTTCAAAATCATCTCTGTCCCTAATCGTTTTCATTATCTCGCACGTATAAATATTGACTGATAATCCGGCTCGTTTCTCAAATTTTGATATAATGCTCGCTTTTAGTGGGACGGGAAATGGAATATCTTTTAAAGCCTCATCAAATTCATGTTCGTATTGTTTGTAATGGTGAATTCTACGGGGTTGATTGGCGGAATCAACAGGGTGTAGTGCAGAAAGAATTGACCAGAGGAAACATTTTTGATCATCATTTTTAACATTTAAAATTGCTCTCTTTAACACAATTTCTTTCGGTAGAGGGATATAACTTGACCCCCCACGGAACGGGTTATAACGGTTAATATGAAGCTCTAATTCATCAATGCTATATAATGACCAGCCCGAACCGCGGTTTTGAAAATCTTCCATTTCTTTAATAAGTTTTTCTTTAGCGTCATCAAAATACCCCGACACATCTGTACTCGAGAGTATAACTGCGTTTTTAGTTTTAAAATTAAATTCAGCAATCTCTTCTGCTTTCGAATAATCCATATACAACACCATTCTTGTTTTAAGATCCGCCTCATTACGATGCTCATTAATTTTATTTATGATAACATCTTTCAAACTACTCAAAAACAGTATCGGATCTTTCATAGCATTTTTATTCTTAACGGTATAAACATTTAAACGTCCGTTGAAAGCTGTTCGGGACAGTTCAATTTCCGGTTCATGAGGGGGAGAAGAACCTTTTACATAACCGGCAATTTTACTCACGGTTTTACTAAGAATATTTAAAATAGGTGTATCAAGCCGCGGTCGTTTAGCGGGAGGGGGGCTTACATCATCATCATCAACAACACCTCCACGGTTCGAAATTAATTCAGGTTGTTCAGGCTTTTCGTGGGTTTTCAAGTGGTAGCTCAAATTACTTTTTCTTATCAATTTACTACATCGGGGGCATTTAGTTTTATAATCAATACTTGCTTTTTTCTTAATGGGGGATTTTTGGTTTCGAACTGACACTTCACATCTACTAGTACTAGGTTCCGATATATCTCGAACCAATATTCCATCCCTACTCCTCTTATTGACGTTAGATTCCAACGACTTTGAAGGTTGATCCAGAACCCCCATTTCTCCACTACTACTACATATTTTCAGATGACGACTGAAGTGTTGACTTTTAATTTTCTTGTTGCATTTATCACACGTCTTAACTGAATAACGTGCGCTAGCATCTTTATTAGGATTCTTCGAGCATATTTTAATATGATGAGACATATTGGACTTAGCAGTAGCTTTATCGCAGAATTCGCAGTTAACTCTCAACGATTCCATTTTTATAAAACCTACAATAGAAAATAAAAATTATAATATAAATAAATAATTTAAGAACTCTCAGGAAATTTGAATAATTAAGAGAGCGTTCAGCGTTTCTCTTGTTTTATAAACTACACTAACTCACAATATTTTAACTGTTTAAAAAGAACCATATTTATGTTTCAACTATAAACGTGAAATCCTAGTATGGGATAGAAGTAGTCCCGGAATAAGACGTCCTAGAGTGGGATGGAAGACGTCCTGGAATAGGATAACACAACCGTCCTGGAATAGAGTAGCGATGACCTTGGACTTTGCGCTCGTGGCGCGCGCGAGAAATAATGACGTAGCGATGACCTTGGACTTTGCACTCGTGGCGCGCGCGAGAAATAATGACGTAGCGATGACCTTGGACTTTGCACTCGTGGCGCGCGCGAGAAATAATGACGTAGCGATGACCTTGGACTTTGCACTCATACGTCAGCGATGACCTTGGACTTTGCACTCATACGTCAGCGATGACCTTGGACTTTGCACTCATACGTCAGCGATGACCTTGGACTTTGCACTCATACGTCAGCGATGACCTTGGACTTTGCACTCCACAGCTACGTCACAACTGATGACGTCACGGATCGTACCCCTCGTACCCCTCATCGTTCTTGAATCGGCCTTCCACTACTACTAAAGACTACTTCATCAGAGGTAGACATAAAAAACTGTCCTGCGTCTACCTCAGTCAGAGCTACGGTAAAGTCGACATGCAAGTGATACGGAACAACGTGAACCTGCTATGCGTCTTCAAACAGAACAAGTACTACACTAAACGTATTTACGACGATTTCGTAGGATCGGACATGACCGTCGATGAATTCGAAAAGATGTGCGTAAAGTGTTGGAGCGAGCCGTTCGGATTTCTGTCTATAAACACCGCTAAGAAAGCGCACAACGGAAAATACATGTTCAAGTTGAAATACGACTTAAACGAGCGATAATCGATGTGTACGCATCGTTTTCGATAAACGATTCGTACACGTTATTTTTTAAAAACGACGTGTACGCATCGTTTTATTTTAAAAAACAACGTGTACGCATCGTTTTCGATAAACGATTCGTACACGTTATTTTTTTAAAACGACGTGTACGCATCGTTTTATTTTAAAAAACAACGTGTACGCATCGTTTTCGATAAACGATTCGTACACGTTATTTTTTAAAAAAACGACGTGTACGCATCGTTTTATTTTAAAAAACGACGCGTACACGTAATATTTTATAAAAATAACGTGTACGCGTCGTTTTCGGATTTTTATTCGGATTTATTTTTTTTTCTTTATTTTTGAAAAGCGAAACTCCGGACCCGAAACCTATATATATAGATAATAACACCGAAGGAGAGACTCATAAGTATAGGCGCGTTCACTTCTCACGACTTTGAAAAATATAAAGACATTTTAATCAAAACACACGCACTATAACAAAACAACGATCCCACCTCACCCAGACCTAAGGCTAGCGGTAGTTGGAAGTGGAAGAATTTAATAAGTGATATATGGAAAGAGATTAAATCAATGCCTTCATCGTTCGGCAGTGGTCTACTCGTTGATACGAACAACCCCGTGGAATATAAATATATAGACGATTATGAAGAGTTGCTGGAAAGAATAAAGTTTATACAAGCTGAAGAGGAAGCGGGAAATAATAATTTTAATAACGAAAAAATAGCTATTGTCAAGTTTATAAATGACGAGATTGAAAAACTAATCACCCAACCGGAAGGTGTTAAACAAATAAGTCGGTGTTTGTCGGTGTTAACTGAAAAGGGTGTTAAAGGTGGTGAATTGAATTCTATTAAAGATGATGTTAGATTTCATGTAAAGAAATTAGGGTTGGCGTCTGATAGAAAGAAATATATGCGCATGTTCGGTAGGAGATAAATATTTTTTATTTCTAAAATTGATTTTAAAATTATATTTTTATTTCTAAATTTTATTTTAATTTTATATTTTTTATTAAGTTGAAATTATGTTTTTATTTTTTTTTATTCGAAACGAAAAACTTTAAAATATATATAGAGATGGAAAAGTATTACGAAGAAGCGTCAGACAAGATTGAACGGTGTGAATATAATACCGTCCTACCGGTGTCTGATTTAAATTTTAATTCACCTAATAAGTTTACGACATTCCAATTAGATCATGGAGATTCGTTTTATGATAGAAGGATTTTATTCCATATACAAGGAGAAGTTGTGAAAAAAGCGAATGATGAAAAATATGATGAAGCTGATCCTATTAAATTAGTTGACAATTTTCCAGCATTTTTATTTAAAAGAATCGAATTGAAAAAACATAATCAATTGATTGATTGGGTCGATGAAGTGGGTATTACGAGTACAATCAAAGGACTGACAACATATAGCAAATCGGGTGAGAACACTTATTATATGAGCGGTTTTAAATCAAAATTCGATAAAAAAATGGGTAGATTCGAAGCTCTAGGTACGTTATCACATCTGGGCTTAGGGTTTTTTAACGCTCTGAAATATCCTATGTTTAAAGGAGGTTTTGAAATAATTTTTATACGCAACGAAGATAATGACGCGATATATCGTTGGAAGGAAACCGTCGGCGGGACACAGAAATCAGCGGATGAAGCTAAGATAAAAATCACGAGTTTTGTTTTAAAAGTCCGTCTTGTAGATTATGATGCGATGAAAAAATTACCACTCATTCAAGGATTGAAAAAGTTGAGTGAAAAAGGTGATTTGAAGTACGCTTATTACCAATGGGAATGTATTGAAAAATTCGGTGTGACAGGCTCGTCATATAGTTTTGATATATCCAACATATTCCGAAATATATCCCACCCGCGATTTATAATCATAGGTTTACAGACTAGCCGCAAAAACAATCAAGAGAAAGATCCGAGCCAATTCGATGGAGTTAACATCAAAAACTATCATGTCAAAATCAACGGACAACTATATCCGAAGGAGAATCAAAATTTAGCGATAAATGAAAAACAGTATGGAATATTATACGATAGTTATTGTTCAGTAAGGAATGTGTTATATGGAGACGAAGATGTTTATTTAAGCGACGTGGATTTTATAGACAAGTACCCGTTGTTAGTCGTTGACACACATCATCGCCCGTTCTCGATGGATAGTAAAAGAAAAGATATTCAAATAGAACTGGATTTTACGACTGCCGTAGCCAGTCCGGTGGCGGATCAAGGGACCACAGCGTACGTGGTAGTTGTATCAGAGATCGGCTTCACTTACGATTTGGAGAGGAATATGATTACAATGTTTTGAGATATTTTTTAATGTGAAGATGATGATAAAAAAAATAAACCGTCTACAGCATAGACGGTTGAACATTGTTTTCGTTTTTTATGAATATAATTATATGTTAACTTTTTACACGTGAGAATGAATTTATTTTTTTTCCAAAGTGTGTAGTTTAAAGGGAGGAACAAAACGTTCCCTTTATAAAAAAAAGAAAAAAAAGGAATTTTAAATAATAAGTCGGTTATGAAATAAAATATGTATTTATTATCTTTTTTTAATCCGTGTACAAGTCAAGTGTGACATTTAGTTTAATTATTCCGTAGACGAATTAGCATCAAGTTCTAACGCGGACTCGACCTCTCGCGGTATCTTGTAGTGCCCCCAAGGGAGACTGGTGATGCCGTCTTCTAAAATAAACCTTTTTTTGTCACTCGCCGATAATGCTTTCTTGTGCAGTTCTACACTATACAATTCATGCTTCTTACTTCTTATCATATTCATACATCTATACATGTCTCTCTGTTCGAACAAGCATTCCTTGTAGTCTTTAAAAGTAATTTTAGTTTCCACAACCGATTTCTTAATTCCTTTCGCTTTTTTAAATTCTTTCCCATCAACTTCTTTCCCATCAGAATCTTCATACGAACTTAACCGATTGGAGTACATCTTCGCTCTGAGTCCTACATATTCGGATAATGGATCACCCCGCATTTCATCCTTAAATGTGCCGAGTATTTTTTCTCGAAATAAGTCATATCTTTCATCATGTTTCCTCATATCCGAGTAGAAATCCGGAGTTTCTATTAGGTATTCCAAACTGTCGGTGTCCGTATACTGCAATTTCGCTTTTTCTCCGTATTCTTTTTTAATATAATTATAATGAAAGTCGTACATCTGCGTTTTAGCGATGTCTAATATACACATTCCTATATATATGGGTTTGTTAAATAATAAACTAGTTTTTCTCATGTGAACGGCAGAAAGATCTTCACAAAATATAGTTCTATGCTTAAAAATCGGTTTCGCCACCCATTTCTCGATCTGTTTAGTCTGCGTAGCGAGTCGTATGTCCACTCTATTTCTGACATTTTCGATGGTTTTACCGAACACGGAATTGTTTAGAAGCTTGTAAAATTGCTTTGCGGGTTTATTAGTAGCGTTTTTCCAACAGCGTACATTTTTATTGATAAAATCCGACATCCAATAACTCTGACTGAAACTTAGAATTCTATGTATTTTTTTTAGTTTCAACCCTAACGAAAGATATAATTTTAACGCTTTGTAATGAACGACATATTTTTCTTTATCGTACAACGTGGTCAAGAGTTTGATCTCCTTTGAACCGGGAGGTGCCCGTCTTTCGACCGCTAGCGGTAGGTCGGAATGTAAATCGTGTAATTCTCGAGGATATTCTAAATCCACTTCGAATATATATCCTACATCGCTATTATTGGGTATCCGCATTACATCGATTTCCTCTTCGACCCATTTAAAATTACCCGTAGGCATTTTGTGTTTAGACATTGCCCAACCGTATTGGTTCACGGCGTCCAAGTACATGAGATACGTTATAGGCTTACTCTCATCATACCCATCGACATCCGGGTTATTCGCTTTCGCGTGTCTGTTCGACACTTGAGCTAAACCGCCTCTAATCCCCCTCGTGATCATGAGTATCATTTCGTAGTCGTACAAATAGTCTAAAACCGCTCCGCTTTCTTTTAATAATATGCTCTACGCCAGACCCGGCGTTGTAAAGTACCACGCTAAATCCAATCCGTATGATCCCAAAGAAATATTTCTATAATCTTCCATCACATCGGCTAGTAATAAAACATCGAGTCTGTTATAAAATAGTGTATATTCTTTCATATTCTTTATTTTAAATGTTTTCCAAACCAGTTCCGCGTGTTGATAATCCAACGGACTAATACCTTGATTGTTCAACTCATTATAAAATTTTTCTCTCGGTGGTAAACTAGTCTCGAGATATTTTTCATCATCGTCCTTATAATCGTACGGATAAACTCCTTTTCTCAATAATAACTTCATGGGATCGGGATTTTTATATTCATGTAAAAATAAATCAAATTTCATTTGAAATTCTATACTCGATTTATATTTATACAACTCAGGTTCGAATAGTTTATATTAAAGTTTTTGTTCTGTATAGCTTCATAATATTTTTTTTGATGGTCGGACCAATTATTCATATCTTTATCTTTGAAAGAGGCTTCAAAAAATCCTCCACCATCCGAATCGGAATCTGAACTGGAATCTGAATCGGAATCATTTTGCAACTTTCTCGATCTATTATACTTTTTGATATCATTATATTTATTTTTTATCTCATCTCTCTCCTTTAACCATCTCGTATAGTACTCTTTTTGTTCCTCAGGCATTCCATACTTTTTTACATGTATAAAGTCAGATTCTCTCAATCCCTTAGTTAAATCGTCTAACGAATAAAGTGTAAACTAATACGAGTCTAAAAATCTCGCTTTTATTCCGATCCCGAAATCGACAGTATACGAGATATATCTCTCTTCGTTATTCGGAATGATATCGATACGCGTATTTTCATCTAATCTCAACATTTTTATTATTAAATGCGTATCATAACCGCTCAAGTTATGGATAAATATGGGAATAAACTTCGGAATTTTAAAGTTCAAATTACAAGACTGGTGCGCCGCACCTCTATACATTCCAGTCAGATGACAATGATCGCGAATGCGGATATCCTTTTTTTTATCATTTTTTCCATGATCAAGACGAATAAAGCGATAAGGCCGTGTGAATAAGTTAGCGATATCCCGTTTATCATCTTTTTTTCATCAATATCATTTTTTTCATCGGTTTCGAATTCATTCCCGCATATGTGACATATTTTAGCATCTGAAAAATCTTTTTCTTGTTCAGCAGTTAGAGGAAGCATGGGTTTTTCGTTGTTTTCATAATAATCTTTAATCGCTTGCAATTCAGATTTAAGTGTTTTTGCAAACTGTTTCCCCGCGTCACTCCCGTAGTATAAAATCGGTTCTTTATACTCGCCGAAGGTATAAACCGTGTAGAGACAGAAGGATCTCGCTACATGATGTTGATATGTGTCGGTGTAAGAAACATATTTCGCATACCCCTCGGGTGTTCTTATAGTGTTAGGCGGTTGGCACGTAGCTTCGTTTTCAGCGACTTTTTCGATTAATTTCATTTTCGGCGGTTTACGCCTCTCTACATTTTCTAATAAACACTCAAAATCCGCGTACATAACGAAAGGAAGTTTCATCCGACATTTGTAATCTTTAAATTTTATAACTTCCCCTTTTCCCGGTATATTTACTTTTACAGAGTCGTGTTCTTTACAATACTCTTTGTGTCTAATCAATAAATCTTCTCTACCGAAATATTGCAGGCATCGTTTGCATATGTAGATTTTTTTACATCCTTTCGTCACCTGAATATGTACCAGTTTTTCCAGATTTTTAATATAACAATAATGCGATTTTTTTCCTTTTTTAATATATAAAAAATCGATATGCGTATCCTTTTCTTCATCTGTCACAATCAGCGGATATATATTATAGTTACTATTGTAACCGTAAACGTTTATCGATATTCCGCTTCGGTTTACGAATATTTTTACATCGTCCAAGGCGACTGGAAACTCTATGTCTTTCATCGCATCGACAAACTCGTTTTCATATCGTTTATATTTTTTAACTCTTTCAGCATTTCGATTAACGGGGTGTAAAGCGGATAAAATCGCCCACAAAAAACATTTTTCATCTTTGTTTTTTACATTTATTATAGCTTTTTTATTTTTTATTTTATCTGGAAGATCGATGTAACTCGATCCTCTAAAAGGCGAGTATTTGTTAATCGCTAAATCTAGTCCTTCGATTTCGTAAA
This sequence comes from Flexamia atlantica, assembly GCA_035578135.1. Lineage (NCBI taxonomy): Eukaryota > Metazoa > Arthropoda > Insecta > Hemiptera > Cicadellidae > Flexamia > Flexamia atlantica. The sequence goes on from JAQJVK010000009.1 coordinate 45,113,280, forward strand.
GGCTCCATCCGGATCCTCTCGCTTCAAACTCCTCCATATTCGTACATATTATATCTTTCATCATCCCCAATGTTTGTTTCAAATCGGTAGTACTGTATGCTCTAAAATTTTCAGTTCTAAAAAACATCTTCTCTATTTCACATTTGTCACTCGCATTTCGCTTATACTTAGCGATAAAAGTCAAATTAAACTTAATATTATGTTTTGCGAGATAATCTTCTATGAACTTTATGATCGAATCGATAAATCTATTAATAAAAACTTTCGGATCTTTTATTCCGTGAATATTTTTAAAGTGATATGTAATTAACCTACTTTCAAAAGCCGTTTCTTTTAAAATAATCTCATTTTCAGTAACGGGTGGAAGTTTATCGCTTTTTACAGGCTTCACTAGATTAATAATCGTGCTCATTGCTAACAATGCGGCGCCGTGTAAAACGTTAAAAACGGAATTATTTTTATTAGTAGTAGTAGTAGGTCGTATATCGAGTCTGGGTTGTTTGGCTGAAGTCGGTCCATCTTCAACATCATCATGTCTCTCGATATCCGTTTTAGCAGTCGAAGTCCGAGCCGGAGCGTACTGAATAACTGAAGGTCTGCTTTGATAATCTCGAGGATTGAAATCTTCGATAGGAATTAAGTCGGGTACAGCCCGCTTTAATCTATTGACCCCACTTGTACTCGGTTTAGCTAAATCATTCGCATTACATTTTTTCACGTGTCGACTAAAATGTAAACTTGTGATTTCTTTTCCACATTTATTACACGTCTTCTTCTTATAACGTGTATTATCTCGTTCTGGATTCGATGAACATATTTTCACATGGTGGGATAAGTTTGTCTTCAATATCAGTTTACCGCAGAAACCACATTCAATTTTGGAAGTCATTTTTTTCACCTATAACAGAAAATAAAAAGATTAGTTATCAATAAAAAATTAAATTCGAATGCATTCTTACAAATAATATTTATTTAAAAAATATTTATCGAAAAATTTTACAAGTCTAAAAAAGTCGACTTCTGAAAATTTTCAGTCTCAAAAAATATTTATCGAAAAATTTTACAAGTCAAAAAAAGTTGACTATCGAAAAATTTCAAAGTCCCGAAAAAATATTTATCGAAAAATTTTACAAGTCCAAAAAAAGTTGACTATCGAAAATTTTCAAAGTCCCGAAAAAAATATTTATCGAAAAATTTTACAAGTCCAAAAAAGTATTTTTCGAAAAGTTTTACAAGTCCGAAAAAGTTGACTATCGAAAAATTTCAAAGTCCCGAAAAAATATTTATCGAAAAATTTTACAAGTCCAAAAAAAGTTGACTAACGAAAATTTTCTAAGTCACAAAAAAATATTTATCGAAAAATTTTACAAGTCAAAAAATGTTGACTACTGAAAATTTTCGGTCCGAAAAGTATTTTTTCGAAAAATTTTACAAGTCTAAAAACGTTGACTACCAACAATTTTCAAAGTCTCAAGATATATTTATTGAAAATTTACAAGTCCTAAACTGAGCAAAAATATTCTAAGTCCAAACAGTATTTACTGAAAAATTTACAAGTCCTAAAGTGAAACTTGCTAAAAATATTCTAAGTCCAAACAGTATTTATTGAAAAATTAACAAGTCCTAAAGTGAGTGAAAATTTTTCTAAGTCCAAACAGCATTTATTGTAAAATTTACAAGTCCTAAACTGGCTGAAAATTTTCTAAGTCCAAACAGTATTTATTGAAAAATTAACAAGTCCTAAAGTGAGTGAAAATTTTTCTAAGTCCAAACAGCATTTATTGTAAAATTTACAAGTCCTAAACTGGCTGAAAATTTTCTAAGTCCAAACAGTATTTATTGAAAAATTTACAAGTCGTAAAGTGAAACTTGCTAAAAATTTTCTAAGTCCAAACAGTATTTATTGAAAAATTTACAAGTTCTAAGCTGAGCGAAAATTTTCTAAGTCCAAACAGTATTTATTGAAAAATTTACAAGTCGTAAAAATGTTAAAGTCTTAATAAACCAAAGTCGGCACTTACCTCAGGAACTGTCGAGACGATCTTCAAAACACAACTGGTCAAACTCAAAATCGGAACGGTATATATACCCGGAAAATCACGTGGCTCACGTGTAAAGTTGCACGTGCTCTTAGGGGCAAAGTCAGCTTTCAACGTGATCAAAATTTTCCATTGAAAACCGTTTAAAATTACAAATTTTTAAGAGAAAATAATTCAAAATTGATTTTTATGTATCAGGAGGGCAGAATACCGTAGAAACATTAAAATCGATTAACGAAACGATTCGATAGATCGAAATCGACAATCGAATATCGAATTATTCCGTTTTTTATTCTTCCGAAGTATCAGGGCGGCAGAATCTAGTAGGAACCGGCGCGCTCGAGCCGAGCGAACGGCGCAACGGTGGTGGCGCGCGCGAGAAATAATGACGTAGCGATGGCCTTGGACTTTGCGCTCGTGGCGCGCGCGAGAAATAATGACGTAGCGATGACCTTGGACTTTGCGCTCGTGGCGCGCGCGAGAAATAATGACGTAGCGATGGCCTTGGACTTTGCGCTCGTACGTCTCATACGCCTCGTACGCCTCGTACGCCTCGTACGCCTCGTACACCTCGTACGCCCTGAGCTAGAACATCCATATTATAACTACTAGAAAATATACTTGCAACCATTAAATTTGGCTTGAAAAACTAAATAATCTAGTATTTCGAATCATTTGTCTACGTCAACTGGTTGCAAAGATAATTGATATTTTAGTCTGGCGGTAAATGCAGTACGTTGTCCAATTACAACGCCTAGAAGCCTATATTGATTTCTTATGGCAAATATCAAAAACCGATATCTCCGTTATTTACTAACCGATTTTGATAAAACTTGGTCTATATTTGTGTGATAACTAATTGTTAATTTGTTTTATTTCACTATATTTGTTTTCTGGTTTTAAATTACTTGAAGGGAGAAAGTATGTGTCAGTTTCCTGATTCCATTTACTTTTTGTTAAATTAATATTGTTTGTCTAAGGAAAATAAATCTGGCGGCATAACTACATTTGACCAATTTTCCTTTTAAGATTAAATCCTTTTCCTCAGCTATTCACACTTTAATATTTTAATATAAGTAGGGGGGTCTAGGGGCTCCCACCCCGTGGAGGAGCAGAGGAGCATGACGTCACAGGTCACGTGACCCCCCCCCCCGAGACCACCCACGACGATCTCATTAATTATGCAAATTAGGTAATTAATATGCAAATTTGGTAATTAATATGCAAATTTGGTAATTAATATGCAAATTAGGTAATTAATATGCAAATGAGCTAATTAATATGCAAATGAGGTAATTAATATGCAAATGAGCTAATTAATATGCAAATGAATGACGTCAGCGCCCCCCCCCCCCTATTGTGTAATAACTATCCTTGATGTTGGGAGTCATTCATCAGTTTGACACGGGTTGACAAGGCTATTAAGAGAAGAAAGGCGGTATGTTGATTGTAAAGGAAGGGTGTTATTGTGTCGTGACATTGATGAGGGTTGAATAGGAACATTCGTGTCTCGTTAAGTTGTGAATGACGGCTATTATCGCGAACAATAAGCTTCTAGAAGGATCTAGAAAGATCTGGAAGGAACCTTTTCGAACATATAACAATAAGGAACGACGCATTAGTTCTCGGAATTGTCGGTTTCGTTCCCCACCCTTGTGGCGCACTGCTCTACCTTCAGTTTGGTTTGGGAGCTTGTCGACGACGGTCAGAAATCATGGACTGCTGGGACTGCACCATCAGCGACGAGGTGTTGGTTCGGGCCTGCGTCGAAGCTGAGAGGATGGAGGTGGAAGAACAACAACAACCGATAAATTACAACTGGATCAACTGGAAGAAAGAAGAGTCAATTTTCCCACCGGAATATTCAGACCTTGACTGTCGGTACTACATCCCGACATTGGCGACAAAACTGAATGAATTGGAATCCGAGATAATGTGGCGGAGCGAACGCATCCATTCTGTCTGGCAGTCAGCACCAACGGACGACAACCTGGATTACTATTTTCAAGACATGAACTATCTGGACTTCAACTACCACATCGAGTACGAAGAAACCTGGCTACCCATTGAAGCTGAACAACAGTATTTCAACCAGGTTTTGAAGTATTACTTCCCCGACAACTTTCACTTCTGCAGACCCCGTCCACTCTGGTGGTGGCCAGAGGAGAACTACATGGCTTGGCTTCGGAAATTCAAAAAAGAACAAAATAATAAATAAAACATATTTTTACCTTTTTAATCCTTTACCTCCATCCTTACAGCGATAAAAAACGGCCTTTCTAAAGGCCACCCTAAACTTTTAGAGTAGTTAGAATCAAATTTAAATACTGTACACCCGCGCACGCTCGATTTCTTTCCACCTATGACGTCATCAGTGACGTCATCCTTTCCAGTTCTCCCTCGAACTTTCTAGAAACATCTAGACTCATTCGACTATGACAACCGAATATGCGAGGAAAATCATCGATATATCGTTTCGAAAAATCATTCATATCGAGTACAAACGGAGAAGTTTACGTGAAAGAGTACTGATTAATAGTGTGTTATGTGTAGCAAGACATTCGTTTACGAATATTATGCATTGTAGTTCAGAATTACACCGCGAGAATGCACAGGTGCTTGAATACGATTACACACACCTAGAGGACAGCGCGTAACGTCAGTCGAGTGTGTGCAGTCAGTGCGTGCGGACGTGTTTCGTAAGTATTATGGCGGCTACTATTAATGAAGTGGATGAATCCATTCGTATGCTGATGAAAGAACTTGAAGCGATGAATCAGTCAAGTGTCGGTGATGGTGCAAACGATAATGCGGTATATTTTCCATTACAACAAGAACAAGATAAGCAACGAGTTTCAAGAAAAAAGAAATCGAATGACGTAAGTGCACAAACCGACAATAGTACTTCAAATACAATAGAAGGCGGATGGATTGTGAGACCGACAAACGATTCACCAGCAATTACTTGGATCGATAGTGGCTTTCAATATACAGTACAGAATCCGGATAATTGTGGGAAAATGTTACTAAAATTACATTTATACGATGGAGGAGTTCCGACATACACATGCGGTATTTATTTCAACCCCGATGATGAGATTAACAACAATTTGAAACCGTTATTGTCATATTTACAAAATATGTGGGTTGATGGAAGTACAGGAGCCCAAAAAATTAACGGTTTAACACAAACAATGATGCCGTTAGCGGCTTGGCGTAAACCGCCAGAGGAACAATGTACAATTGTGTCCCAGCCGACTCCAGTGAAACGCAAAAGATCGTCGTCAACAGCGGTGAGACGAGAAACACGTAGAGACACTCAGCCACGGAACAAAAAGAGACAACAAAAGACCGAGGGTCGGGATTCCAAGAATTAACCACGCACACGTGTGAGAACAAAGAAGGTAGCGGAATGTTCTAGAAACTATTTCACAACAGGGGGAGACGGTTGGCACCAAAACAATAACAATAGACCGAGGGTCAGAATTCCAGGAATTAGTCACGCACACGTGTGCGAACAAAAGGCGATGGAATGTTCTAGAAACTATTGCACCACAGGGGGACGTTTGGCGCCAAAACTATTTCACAATCCTCCCCCACCAGCGTCGTCCCCACCACAGGAGACGTGTAGCGCCAAAAACTATTTCACAATCCTTCCCCCACTACCACAACCCCGATCGCCACAGCACCATTCGCTGCTCAGTTCTCGTACCGTGTGGACGTGTTTCGTATTGACTCTCGTGTCTCGAACGCATTATGTCTTCCATACCGGTTGTGCTTAAACAAAGTATGGCTTCGAAAGTGGACTTGAAGTCGTGTTTGAACTCTTGCAAGCCGGGTGTGCCGTACACCAAAATTACCGATCTCCGCGAAGAGTGCCGTTATAAAATTGCACAACTCGAGCGCATCAACACTCAGTACGGCGAGACCATCTTGGCCACGTTGGAGGGACAGCTCGGTGAGGACTACTACTTGTACGTCTACCTTCCACGTCGCTACAACGATTCCATCACCGACAGCATGATGGAGCAGTACAACGCCGGCTACGGGGATCGCTTACACTTGGTGAGACGTGCAGCAGCACTCGGCAGTAAATATTCTCCATTGGAGTTTGTTTGAAGCAAGAAATAAATTCATGTTTGTAAAGCAAGAAAAAGAAGATATACTTTAAAAGATTATAAATTTTGATAGGTTTCGTAAGCAATATATATAGCCACCTTCATAGCATTAAAACCAGTCTTTTTATTTCACAAACCCTTACTCCCTCAATTAGTAATAAGAGTGAAGGTAAGTCGGTATTTGTGATCAGTCTTTACAATGGATCTGAGATGGCAACATCCATTTTCAGCCATAGTAGCCGGACCTTCGGGTTCGGGGAAATCATATTTTGTGTTGAGATTTATCAAGTACTTGAATGTGATGTGTGACACTGTGTTTGACAATATTTTCTGGTATCATAGTCCGGGGTTACAACCGGACATTGATGTAGGTATACAATACAGACAAGGGTTACCGAATATGGAAGATTTTGATGGTACACCGACATTAGTGATTGTGGACGATATGATGCGTGAGTCATCAGCCACTAGCGGATCTAATGTTATAGTAGATCTGTTTACTAAAGGGTCGCATCATAGAAATCTGAGTGTGTTCTTTATAACTCAGAATATTTTCCATCAAGGACGGGGACAAAGAGACATTTCTTTGAACGCACATTATATTGTGCTGTTTAAAAATCCTAGAGACAGGGCTCAGATAAAACATTTAGCTCGTCAGGTGTATCCGGAAAATACCAGGTTTATCGAGGAGGCCTATACAGACGCCACTCGTAGACCACACGGATATTTATTATTGGATTTGAAACAGTCTACACCGGACGAAATGCGTGTACGGACGGGTATATTACCCGATGAGAAACAACAGTACGTCTATCAACCGAAAAAAGTATAAATAAGTCCGGGTACACGATGACCGAACAGTCACTCGGTCGTTATGTCGCAGTGTGTCAAGAGAGACGTTGCTCTATTGAGGGCGCTGATACACGCTAAGCCGAAAGAACGTAAAGCGTTGTTGAAAGCTTTTGACGCCAGTCGTATCAGAACAGTGTGCGAGTGCGCATACAACTTGTTACGCGGTAATATCCGGCTGTCAGATAAGCAAAAACGTCAATTGCGTAAACATAAAAAATCGCTCAGACGTCTGGTGAAGCGTGGAGAGAATTGGTCGAAGAAACGTCGATATCTCGTGCAAAAAGGCGGTGGATTTCTATTACCTTTACTATTGAGTACTGTATTGCAGTCTGTGTTACATAACGTGACTAATTAGAAGGGGGAAAAAATGGATAGTTTGAATCTGGAACACTCGAAGAAAATGGTGGTCGTACCACAAGAACTGATCGATCGAATTCGTAATGAGCCGTCAATTACAAATACCGCTGTTACACAATCAAAAACGTCGACAGCGGCCGCCAGTACTAACAGTTTGGATGCTGAAATGCATCGTATATTACAAGACAAAACGTTGAACGACACGGAGAAATGGAAACAATACCAGCAGGTGTTGCAGAGGTTTTTGTATTTTACTTCACAAAAACGTAATCCTATTTCTTTACCGGTGATACAAGAAGCGAACGACGAAGAAGATATAGTGCAAACATTTCCGGGTACATATCAAGTAGACGCACGTAACTTGGTGAGATTCATTAAACGTCATAGTAATGTTATTTCGTGGGATCCGGATGGCACGATCATCGTTCGAAATGCGAGAATACCCGGCTCGAATATTGTCGATGTGTTACACGCGATAGTGCGTGTACGTAGAATGGAAAATGTCCCTACGGGTTGGCACGAAGTTCTAAATGCACTGAACGAAATAAATGTACCGTCCGAGTACGTTAGCAATACGCTAGCTCGTCAGTATATAGGACGTGAACCGTATGCGGAGGAGGAAGGATTAGCAACACCACCAGCACCGTCACCGTATCGAGAACGCACTTCATTATTATTTCGACCAAGAGCATCGTCTACGCCGCATGTTCGTCGCTCACTATTGTTACCACCGACACCGAGTCCGTCACCGATAGCCAAACGATTGAGATCGAAAACAACGGCCGGGGCAGAGGCAACAGCACCTCAAATAAGATCGCCTAGTAAGGTGACAAAAGGTCGATATATAAGTGAGGCTACACTTCAAAAGTGGGAGCCATTTAACCCGTAGACGTGATGGAAGAAAAGGTGTACTACGATCCCGCTAACCCGGGCTCGTTCGGCGGTATAAGCCCGCTTCATCGAGCGTTACGACCGAAAAAACGTCGCGAAGTAGTCGAATGGTTACGTACACAAGATACGTATACGTTGCACAAACCCGTACGTAAACGTTTCTTACGTAACAGATACGTGGTGTACGGACCGAACGAATTGTGGCAAGCCGACTTGATTGATATGCGTGGGCTCAGTTCGCACAATGACGGCTACAATTATCTGTTGACAGTGATCGATGTGTTCAGCAAACGATTGTTTGTCCAACCGTTGAGACGTAAAAGCGGCGAAGAAGTGGCTGCCGCGTTCGAACGGATTTTCAACAGTCCGCACACCGTACCACCGCGGTGTTTACAGACGGACAAAGGAACAGAGTTTATAGGTGAGAAAGTGAACCGCGTGTTCAGAGATTACAATGTAAAATACGTGACTACACAAAACCCCGATGTTAAGGCGGCCGTAGTGGAACGAGTGAACCGTACATTGAAAACACGTATGTGGCGTTATTTGACGTATAAAAACACGTACAGATATATCGATGTATTGGACAAATTAGTCGACGCCTATAATAACAGTGTGCACAAAAGTCTGGGTGGTAGACTACGTCCTGACGACGTGGCGAAAGGAGACAAAAGAACGGTGTATCGAGTGTGGCGTCACATGTACAAACCGAATACACTACCGAAACGAAGAAAACCCAGATTCAAGTCGGGTGACACGGTACGTATCGCTAAGGAAAAAGGCACGTTCGCCAAAGGCTACGAGACGAATTGGAGTAAGGAATTGTTCACGGTCGATCGACAGTACGGTGCATTTCCACTACCACTGTATATATTGAAGGATTTGAACGGTAAACCGATAGTCGGTCGTTTTTACGAGCACGAACTGCAAAAGGTCACGATAGGCCCGAATCGATTGTACCAGATCGATAAAATACTCGATACTAAAGGTCGAGGTCGCAGTAAGCGATACTTCGTCAAGTGGGTAGGTTACGGAGACGAATTCAATTCGTGGATACCCGCATCAGAAGTGAAACGAATATGAGACATCAACAGTTTTATCTGACACTACCGAGTAATAGTTCGATGAACTATTATCCGAATAATACGTTGACCAATTATCTGACACATTTTCCGTCGACTATCGAACTCGATGTCGACGACGAGTGGGAAGTAGCGCTCGTCGAAGCGCATTATCCGTGTACGTTCGAAACACCGGAGAGTAATATAATTTTCTATACGACACCTGCGGAAGCTACGAAATATATGGAATCGACCATGGACGAAACTGTATACACCGAGACAGTAGTTACAATGGGATTGACGTTGACAGCGATGCGAGTAAAAATAGTCGGCGGTCATTACGAGACCGTTGAAGACTTATTGAATACGATAAATTATACACGAGCGATAAACGCATTCAATATCGAGTTCGTATATAACTCGGAAGCAAATTTAGTAAAGGTCGACTTGACACAAGCGGTAGATAACTCGCATACCGTCGTCAATATGGTACTGAGTCCGACTTTGGCGTTACAATTGGGTTATTTACCGGATAGTAATTTGTCGACAACACCGTTTGCTAAACGCTCACCGAACATCAAGCTAGCGTTTCCGGCCGAGTTGTACGTGTATTGCGACTTGGTCGAACCGCAATACGTCGGTGATACGGTGGCACCGCTGTTGAAAATCGTCAATGTCGACACGTCCGACTACACGTTCGGCGTACAGAAAGTCGTACATTTCACCGATCCGCACTACATGCCGATTATAAAAAGCTCGTTCGAGAGCGCGGAAATAGATATAAGGGACAGCAAGGGACGTCACGTGCCATTCCAGTTCGGCACTACGTGCATGAAACTACATCTACGACGACGTCGAAGAGCAACAGCGACATCGTAATGAATACGAACGATCCCTACCTCAGATACTACCGCAGTCAACAAGTGGGCGGCGGCGGTATTACATCGGTGTACAGAGGTGCGGCGTATCAACGCGGTCACGGTATCGGAAGTTTTCTCGGCGGACTCGTGCGCACGGTGATGCCGCTACTAAGGTCCGGTGCGAGTGCTGTGGGCAAGGAGGCGTTACGATCGGGCGTCGGTTTTCTCGGCGACATAGCCGGCGGCACCGCGGACCCGCGAACCACGGCCGGCGAACGCCTCAAACAATTCACCGGCGCGCTGAAACGACGCGCCGACGACAAAATCGAACGCGTACTTCGCGGCGGCGGCGGCGGCGGCGGCAGCGGCTATAAGAAGCGACGTATCACGCGTGTCACACCGCAGTCTTTGACGAAACTCCTTCGAGCACGGACGTCCGCTCCGGCGAAAAAGCGTAAACGACACGCGCGTAAATCGACGATAAAACGAAAGACGACGAAACGATCGTTGACGAAGCGTCGAGTACATAAGAAAAAGAAGGTGACTAGAAGACGACGACAAATCGATATTTTCTCTTAAACAATAGCAGCAGCGGCGGCGAAAATGTCGTTTATACACCAGAAATCATGCGAATGTACAAAGACGGAATTGGATTTATTCTCATTACCGCCGACACAGACCAGTATCGACAGTGGTAAATGGGTACAGTATAAACCGATTTCGTCATTAACGGACGATTCGCCTATCGAATTCGTCATACCCGGTCACGGTGACGAGTATACGGATTTAGCGCATACCTTACTACACGTACAAGCTACTATAGTCAAAGATGACGGGACGAAATTCGCAGCCGGCGATGCCGTCAAAGAATTCGGCCCGGTCAACAATTGGTTACATTCATTATTCAGTCAAGTGGATTTACACTTGAACAATAAACTGGTGTCACCGCAAAACAACACTTACGCCTACCGTGCGTTTTTGGAAAACCTGTTGAACTACGGCACGGACGCGAAAGAATCACACTTATGCAGTGTATTATTCTACAAAGACAACTATAAATATATGGATAATTGTGAAGAAGAAAACGAAGGTCTCAATCATCGTCGGTACCTGATTCAACTGAGTCATTATGCGGACATGATCGGACATCTGCATATCGATTTATGCAATCAAGAAAAGTTCTTGTTGAACGGTGTGGAGATGCGTTTACGTCTGATCAGATCGAGAAACTCATTTTCTATCATGTCGAAAACCGCGACCACTTATAAAGTACACATCAAAGAGGCGAATCTGTTTGTACGTCGATGTAAAATCAATCCGAGCGTGTTGTTGGCTCATAGTAAAACGCTCGAGACCGGTACCGCTAAGTATCCGATTACACGAGTCGAAGTGAAATCCATCACACTGCCCAGTGGTATACAGAGCAAAACATTGGACAGCGTATACTTGGGTCAGCTTCCGAAACGTGTTATTCTCGGTATGGTCACTAATCAAGCGTTCAACGGCGACTACAAGAAGAATCCGTTCAATTTCCAACATTTCAAGATGAACTATTTAGCGTTGTATTTGGACGGTGAACAAGTGCCGATGAAAGCGTTACAGCCCGTGTTCAACAACAACACGGATGACGCCTATGTACTCGCTTATCACACACTGTTCAGCGGTACCGGAATACATTTCGACAATATCGGTAACGATATCACAAGATACGATTTCGAAAAAGGTTATTGTCTGATGGCGTTCGATTTGACACCGGATTTGAGCGCTAACGAGTCCAGTCATTGGAATTTGGTACGTAACGGTAATCTACGTATCGAGATCGGGTTCAGTGAAGCTTTAACTGAATCCGTCAATATGATCATCTATGCGGAACTGGACAACGTCATCGAGATCGATCGACAACGTAACGTGTCGGTGGATTTCGGCAGTTAAAAAGCTCAGTACGTCGGTGACCGTGAACGAGTAAACATGGATTGTACACCGCAGCAGCAGCAGCAGCAGCATAAATTGATCCGTTCGTCTGTCGTCTTGGATTTACAATGTTTCAAAGACAACAGCAACGATTTCATAGTGAAAGAAGCCAGCGTTATAGACGTGTGTACCGGTACACTATTATTGCACCACATCGCACGTCCACCGTTCGATCGTGATTTTCTATCCGAAGAGAAACTTCGAGAAAGCTACTGGTTGACTAAACACTGTCACGGTATCGATTGGAATCACGGTGATATACCGTACCACGTGATGATGGAAAAACTACGTACATGTCTCAACAGTCAATCCGTGGTCTACGTAAAAGGATCGGAAAAGAAACAATACGCCACGAAACATCTTATCATAAACAACGGAAAAGTACTGGTAATGGATTTGGCGGATATCGGATGCGGATCGTTGGCCACCATCGGAAATCTACTATCCACCAACGCGCTACGTTGTGGTCAACATAAAAGCGTACAACACCGTTGTGCATTGAGTAACTGTATGCTGCTACGTGGTTGGTTACTGTTGACAGCCAAAGAACCACATTGCGGATCGTGTTATTGTTGTTGTCCTCGTCACAAAATTAGATCGTCGGTGTTCAGCAGCTCTGACCTACCCGTCATCCCCGAACTGTGAACACAATCGTGTTCAGACGTGTAGCCGCAGAACAATAGATCGAGGGTCCGAATTCCGAGAATTAATTAGTCCGGCACACGTGTTACAACAAAAGGTGATGGAATGTTCCGGTAACAATAGAGGGACGTTTAGCGCCAAACCATGAACACCACGGCCATAAGGAAACATTTAGCAAAGCTGAAAAACATACAACATGTCGGAGTGTTTGCATCGGACCGTCTACCCACATATATCGCTCCGTCGACTGCGTTAGTCGTCAACACCGAACCGCATACACAAAGCGGTGAACACTGGGTAGTATTCTACAGAGACAGTGAAGAAAGACAATTCAACAACAACAATACACAAATTATTGAATATTTCGACAGTTTCGGCCGACCTCCATATCAAGCCGACTTTCAACGTTTCCTGAGACGTAATATCAATTCACGTCTCTTGCGTTACATCCACAACAAATATCGACTACAAGGCTTGGATACTTCGGTTTGCGGCCAATACTGTCTCACCTACCTGTACTGCCGTACCAACTACGACATGTCGATGAATGATTTCGTCCAACTCTTCGGTGACTCCACTGCTGAGAACGACACGCTGGTCCGGATGCTCTTCACAAGATTTTACTTACCTTCTTCTTCTACTTGATTTATATTTGAAAATAATGTTTATAGCTATAAACACATTATTGTAAGATGTATAGATTTTTTGAAAAATAAAAAGTTATATTTTTAATTATACTTTCTTGTTTTCATTTCTACCCTTTATCCTTTTAGTTTAAGTAATTATTTTTGAATCCAGAGATTATAGGAACTCTGGATTTATTTTAAGATGATAATACATGGGAAAATAAATATCAACACACGTAAATAAATAACATGTTTTATTTTCAATATCAATTGCTACTTACAATCAATATCTACTTACAATAAAAAATAAAAAAAATAAATAAATAAATAAATAAATAAATAAATATTTACAATAAAAAATTTGTTACTAATATTTACAATAAAAATTTGTTACTAATATTTGACTAGAAGAAAAAGTATTTACAATGAAAAATTTATTCCTAAATGGTAACTAATAGTATTTATTTTTAAAAAATACTAGAAAAAAATCAATTTGTTCCTAAGTCGAATTGGTTCCTAAATGGCCCACCACGATGAATTTTGAGTGCGATGGGCTCTCATGCACCGACGTCACCGCAAACTGTACTGCATATCCGTTGCTGGATACCTTCTGTGACAGTGTTGGTGGGCGAACAAAGTCACTCTGCGGTAGAAGGTCCAGGTTGTGGGGACAACGGAGGTGGTAACTCAGGGGACGATAGCGGCATTTCTTCGTCTGGCGGTGCACGTGGGGCGATGGCGTAATGCCCTCACGGTAATGTGCTGACGCCGTCATCGCACACATAGCGTTTGTCGTCATACGGCGCCAGCGAGCGCTTCATCACCATGATGGTGTAGATGTAGTGGCGTCTACTTATGAAGCGCTCATTCTCCGTGTACTTGACCACGTGATCTTGTAGACATCTCCTGTAGTCGTCTACGGTCAATTCACGTTGCACCACTGCACGATTCACTCCCTTAGCTTTCTTGATGGGAGGCGGCTCGTAGTTCTGACCGCTGCCGCTATCGCTGATGCGCAGAAATGATATGCAGTATAGTTTGGCCATAAGTCCGATGAACTCCGTCATGACATGACCACCAGCTTCGTCTTTGAATTTCCCCAGGGCTCTAGCGTTGTCCTTACTGTAGCAGATATGCCCTGGGGGGTAGTTGCTGGTGTCGAAGTCATCGATGTGCTGCAGCATGTCCCTGTAGGCGTTCGCAGTACGGATCATGTAAACGATACCGTCTGTGTCCATGTAGGCCATGTGTATGTTTTCACGTCCGTACCACTCAACCATCAGGTAGTGAAAGCGGTACATCCACCACTTCGAATGGTCCAAAACGCACATACCCACATAAACGGGTTTGTCCAACACCACACGCACCTTAGCCATATTAAGTAGTGTCAAAGTCTTGTCCAACCACACCCGGTCGCTGAAATTCGACTTTGACACGTACTTAATATATTTACGGTGGTTGGTGCAGATCTTCACGTTTTTGTGTTTACGTACGTTTTGAAGACTCATACCGTACACCGCGTTGACCATGAGCTTGAAGAGCTCCACCTCGAACTTGTTTTTGGCCAACTGACGGAGTGTGGTATTCAGAGTCACGTACGACTTTAACCACGTGGACTGCTTGAAATGCAACACACGATGAACATGACGGATACGCAATCCGTTCTCCAACGCTTGTTGTAGATAGCGAAAGTGGATTACGTACCTGGTCTTGTCAGTGAGGGTGGCCATCAGTTTAGCGGATTTTCCAACTCCGCTATGAAGGCGAACGTTCTGGTCGTATGGCAGTTGGTCGGACGGTGCCTTGACCACTTCTGGGCAGAACGGTAAGTCACGGTGTTTGTCATGGAGGGCGGGGTCTCGGGGGTATTCTAAATCTACCTCCAAGACGTAACCGTCCTCGCCGTCTACCGCCATACTCTTGATGTTCTCGACCAGACCGGCGATTTCTGTGTCGGACAGCCACTCGAAGCCTCCGTACGGCAGTGGCTCGGACATTGCCCATCCGTACAAATTATTTGCGTCGAAGTACATGAGGAAAGTGTCGTCAACGTTCTCCTGTTCACTGTTCCTCGTGTACTTGTTGTCCGCTACAACATGGCGGGTGACGCATTGGCAAAGTCCGCCTCGAATACCCTTCTCGAAGAACAAGTACTGGTCTACGTCCTGTAGGGTATCGAGGGTCACGCCGGTTGTTTTCAGCATAACGTCCCACGCGTACGACGGGAGAGTGATGTAGTGTGCCGGGTCCAAGTTATAATGTTCTTGGCACATCGCCCGGAAACCCTCGAAGATATCGGCCAGCAGTAGGACGTCAGTGGTCAAATAGATGTTAGAGTAATCTTCGAGGGTTGTGCAGCCAAATCTCTCCCATACTCTTTGAGCGTGGGCGTAATCTTCCGCTGATACGCTCGCCTCGAAAGCTTCAACGGGGGGAAGGGTGTTCTCTTGCAATACCTCCAACGATGTGATGTGTTTGTAGGGGAACACGCCTTTCCTCCGAAGCAGTTGGAATTCCTCTGGGTCGGTAAAACGGGCTCGCAAGACCTTTAGACGCTCTTCGGGCAGGAGTGAAGCGAGTGTCGCCAACGACTTCGCCAAGAATCGGTACGAGTCCACGAAACGCACTCGTAGCCTGTTGTGACGGCCTGCGTTCGGGTACTCGAACCGTTTCGTAAAGGAGATGTATTTTTCCTCGTTGTTGGTGAGCACGTCTACTTCACCTCCGTCAATTTTCAATGCCCGCACAATGAAATGAGCGTCATAGTTACTTAGATTGTGGAGGTACACGTTCACCGTATCCTGCTCTTTGTACTGCAAATTGCATAACTGGTGAGCGGCACCTCGATACCTGTACGGTGGTGAGTGTTGGTGGTCGCGGACCTTGATGTCGGTCGGGGCGAAGTCCTTCCTACAGATGTGACATGTAGTTGCCGTCTGGAACTCCGCCTCCTCCGCTGCCGTAAGGTTCGGGGGATTCCCGGGTCGCCGTCGTCCGTAGAGGATCTGCCCGATGGTGTTGATGTCCTTACGGAGCGTCGCCATGAAGTGCTGGGCCGCGTTCTCACCACTGTACAGGCGAAATTTAGAAAAGGTCTCGCTAGTGGGGATGTCTCCATCGTCGACGTCACCATCGTCATCATCCCTGTAATCGTCTCGGATGTAGTAGGCGTACGAATAAGGGACATGTACGTTTCGGGTGGTGACATGAGCTGATGAGGGCGAATCTCCGTGGTGGCGGTGGTGGGGGAGCCCGGGTCTCGAGGTTGCCGGGTCCCAGGCTGGAGGGGCCACTGTTGGGGTGGGGTTGAGTGGCCGTTCACCATCGTACGGTACCAACATACTCTCAAAGTCCGCATAGATGGTAAAACGGCTGCGTTGGGTCCGTTCGAAATGGCTAAACCTAATTTTCTTGTCTTTTGAAATGTCTGTACGGAGCGGTGCGTGATCAAAGCAGTACTCTTTGTGTTGTTTGAGTCGATCCGCACCGCTCAGGTTCAGCTTTGTAGGCTGGTCATCAAAGTAGGCGAAGCACCTTTTGCAAATATAAATTCTCTCTTTGTGCTTCGTCAATTGAGATTTCACCAGCCTTTCGAAATTAGAAATGTAAGCAAAGTGGCATCTCCCTACATCGGTTAAGTATAGCAGGTCGAAATGGTTTTCGAGTTCCTGCTTGGTAACTCGCAGGGGGTACACAAAATATTTGTGTATGTACCGGCCTGACTGTTCATCAAATATCTTCTCCAGGTCCAGGCCGTAAACATTGACACTTACCCCCCGGTTCATCTCTTCGAACTTACCGATTTTGTCCAGCCTCACCGGAAACTCGAGACCTGAAAAGTCTAAATTGGCGCGTGCACGAAGGTCAGGGGTGAAATCTGCCGCCGTTAATCTATTATGAATCCTGAAGTTGATGTATTTGGTGAGGACGGCGTACATGAAACATCGCTCGTCCTCGTTAATAACATTAATTACGGCTTTTTTGTTGTCAATGGGAGGCGGTAGCGCGATGTAGGAGCTACCTCTGAGCGGGCGATAGACATTGACCCTGACCTCCATGTCTAAAACCCGCACAAAGGTCCAGCCAGATCCCTTCATCTCGCACTGCTCTTTTTCTGATACTAATTTGTGGAAAAAGTCCCCACAGATGTCCTCCATGTCGTCAGTACGGAGGACGGGGACGTTTTTAGTTTTGAATGCACGGCGACAGGTTTCTCCGTGCACGTCCTCAAATTCACTTTCGACCCAGAGGTTTATTTTGACGGCGGTGACGAATTCTAATACTCGGTGCATGAGAGCAACGATGTCCTCGAAGATGGTCGTCAGGAACTCCGGCAACGTGAGGCCTTCGGAGTCCGGCTCCCGCAGACAATAGGTTTTTAAACGTCCGCGGTACCCAGACTCGACCTCGACGAAGTGTGAGGTCTCCGGTGGCAGGTCGTCGGGGATGGCCACCGGAACTTCGTCCTCGCTGCTGCTGCCGTTGCCTCCGCTTCCTGACGACGTCGACGGGGCGGGGGAGTCCAGCGCGATGTCCGTGGCAGGCGATGGTGCAGGCCCACTACCGCCCTGAGATCCCCGGTGTTGTTGTCGAACATGACGTTGTAGACTGTCACGTCTGGAGAAGCACCGGCGGCAGTGGGGACACACGAATCCTTAAACAAAACAACACAACATCTATTACTTACCTGATTGATTATTATTAAAATACAATTATTAAATCAAACAATGGGGACTAAGGGAAATAAATAGTACACATATAATCCGGCTTTATTTACATACATCATTATTTGATTAAAATATTTTATTAATAAGTTTTAAATTTTAGAAGAAAATAATAATTCATTATTATTTTACACACCTGTCCGGTCGTCTGGAACGGATGACGGGCCAGGGGTGGGGGAATCCGCAGCGTGACCTGCGATAGGCGAAGCACCTGACAACACAAGATATAATTTTCATTACTTACCTAATTATTGTTATATTTATCTTTGAAATAATCTCAGCTATTCAAACTCTATTTTCATATTGTAAATTATTAACATTTTTAATTCTTTAACCAATTCACTTATCAACATGTGTGATAATTTACACTAACCCAATAGTTGACACACATATTAAATTGAAAATACATCATAGTAAGAATTACAGATGAGAAAAGTCATGTTAAATTAAAAATTCATCATAGTAAGAATTAGAGATGAGGGAATAATAAACTGTACACATAATAAAAAACCAGCTTTATTTACATAAGTCTTAAATTTTTACCCACCTATCCGGTCGGCTGCGGCGGATGACGGGCCAGGGGCGGGGTCTGCGGAAGGGGTCGGGGCGTGGGCCGCGCGCTGGTGCCGCAAAAGGTTGTCCCGCCGCTTGAACGTGACAGGACACTGCGGGCACCGGTGGTTCTCCTGCACGCCACGGTGGTCCTTCATATGTCGCACGAGATTTCGCCTTTCGGTGAAGTCTGCGAAGCAGACCCCGCACACAAAACGTCGCTGGCAATCCATAGTAGATCTAAACATAAATATTTAAATTTAATTAATCATAAAGTAAAGTCGTACGTACCGTACAGAAGTCGATAAAAAAAAAAAATTAAAAATTAAAAAATTAATCAAAAAAAAAATTAAAAATTAAATTAATAAAAATTAATAAAAAATTAAAAAAAATAATTAATAAAAAAAAATTAATTAATTAAAAATTAAAAATTAATTAAAATTAATTAAAAATTAAATTAATTAAAATTAATTAAAATTAATTAAAAATTAAAAAAAAATTAATTAATAAAAAAAATAAACAAATAAATAAAAATTAAAAAAAAAATTAATTAAAAATAAAAAAAAATTTGTTGAAAATTAAAAAAAAATATTTTTGTTCTGTTTTAAACCAAGTTTCTAGTTGTAATATTTACTAACGAAATAATTTTAAAGACAAATTCTAGCCGAACCAAATTCAGTAGTTTCTAGTTGAAACATTTACTAACGAAATAATTTTTAAGATAGATTCTAGCCAAACCTAACACAGTTTAAATTTATAAAATATACACACAATATCCAGTGACTAACACACAATATTCAGTGGCTAAGGAAATTTATCACTGGTTGGCGTAGTCACTGGGCTAACACTTTATCCAGTGGATAATAATCCCTATTTTTATTTTATAAAATGTTAAAACAAAGTTTCTATTTGTAATATTTACTAACGAAACAATTTTAAAGAGAGATTCTAGCAGAACCTGACACGGATTTAATTTATCAAATTAAAAACCCGAAATAATTTTTAAAAAGTAAAAAGTTGTTTTAAAATAATATTTTAGTTCTTTAAAACTCAAAAGATTTCATTGAAAGACTTAACCTAGCTCATGGAAGTAAGTGATGGTGCAATCAACTCGGTACTGTAAGTTTTGGTATAAAATAAAGATATTTTAGCATGAAAATACTAGAAACATGGTTTAATATATTTCGTAAATACTTATTACCTATTTACTTACGGTTACACAATTTAATAATCACTTACACGAAATCACAAAGTATTTCACAACACTTGCACGAAGGAGCGCAGAGACGGCACGTCTGTTCACTTCGGACACCAAACCACTTCTGACCAGAGTCGAGCGAGAACGCTGCAGTACCGCCAGTGACGTCTCAGATTCCTGGAATTGGCGCGCAGTTCCTATTGTTCGGTGGGGCCAGAACGTTCTCAGTCCTTCTAGAAGGTTCTGGAACCTTTTTGTTACCGTTAATTGGGGGCCGTTAAAAGCCTGTCAACAGTGACGAGGGTCGTCAAAGGCATCTGTTTACAACACGCAGTGCTTTTGTGAAACGTCTCGTTGTTAGCGATAATTGAATACGAAACCCTTCATTCGTCAAAGTCACGGCACAATAGTTTCCTTTCAGTGTTGTGTTCCCGCTAATGGAGTCCCATTGTGATAAATGCGCAGCGGTCTGCGGCACTCTTTTGTTCAAATAACAACCCTACATCAAGGGATAATTGGATCCGTAGTTCTTTTGTTAAACGTTTCGTTGTTGGCGATAATTGAATACGAAACCCTTCATTCTTCAACGTCAGAACACAATAGTTTCCTTTCAGTATTGTGCTCCGCTAATGGAGTTTCATTGTGATAAGTGCACAGCAGTCTGCGGCACTCTTTTGTTCAAATAACAACCTGTCAACCCTACATCAAGGGATAATTGGGTCCCATTATTGCAAACACACAGCCGAGTTCGGCGGTCTTTTGTTCACTTAATAGCCTGTCGACCCAACATCAAAGGGAACACAATGGAATGACATGTCACCTGTCAATCACCTATCAATCATTGATCAATCGGGGGGGGGTTGGTCGCCATTTTGTCGGGGGGGGGGGTTGGTCGCCATTTTGTCGGGGGGGGGGGTTAGCCGCCATTTTGTCGGGGGGGGGTTAGCCGCCATTTTGTCGGGGGGGGGGGGTTAGCCGCCATTTTGTCGGGGGGGGGGTCATCCACCTCCACAGGGTAGGAGCCTCTACATCCACCTACTACTTGAAGAAATCGCGAGCGAGAGGGTATGTTATAATCTATATTTATTACAACTAATCTACAAGTTTAGGGTGGCCTTTAGAAAGGCCGTTTTTATTGCTGACTGCTGACGAGGGTTCTACTCTGATGGTGTATACAAGTAGACCTCTACCTCGACGACAGTGTTGCCATGACGAACGACTCGATGAAGCCAGTTGACTAGCTTTCCAAGTCGCCATGCGTTGTAGTGCCGTGGGGGACGAGATGTAGTCAACCGTGGCACGCCATGGACAGCAAACTGGTGTACTCTGATCTTAATATGGTTGCTGTCATTCATAATTAATGGGAGTAAATTACGCTCCCATTCTTCAACACACTTAAAACAGTCCAACGACGACCGCCGTGAATCCACGAGCCGCAGCACAGTCATGTTGTCTGTTCGCTGTTCTCCTTCCATCTGAAGCTAAAATGGAACGCCAGAGAAACTGCGACGCTAACGCAGGTGTGAGAAGAAAAGAGGGTTGGTCTATTCATTAGGTTTTCAAAGCCAACAAAGCTCTTCATTCGTCAATGTCATGGTACAAAAGGATTCATTTAGAAACCCATCAACCTTTGTTAGTGGACATTATTGTGAAACCATCATACAATGTGTTATGCATCAATCACCTGTCAATCACCTGTCAATCATCCATCAATCAAGGGGGGGGGGGGTCCGACTTCATTTTGTTGGGGGGGGTCGGGGGGGGGGGGTTCGTCGTGGGTGGTCTCGGGGGGGGGGTCACGTGACCTGTGACGTCATGCTCCTCTGCTCCTCCACGGGGTGGGAGCCCCTAGACCCCCCTACTAATATATGAATCCCTATGAAGAGCATCCCCTTTACGTTTTGATCTTTGTGGAGCAAGCTCAGGCCCGGTACACTCCTGATTTGTGATACTGCCCCGCCTTGGCACGCTACATAGACCTACACCGTTAAAATGTTAGAAGCAACACATCAGTGAAGCAGCAGTGCAGTACCCAGTGACATAACGTATTATGCACATGGACCAAGCAACGTGCCACGGCGCTGCAGTCACGGGACCCCGCTGAGTAATGGGCTTCTGTTCACATTGACCTTTCCATTTCAAACACAACTATTTATATGCCGACAAATACAATGCCCCCAGTACCGTCGGGCGGGCGTGTTGAGCCCCCGTCACCCCGCATAGGCGTGTTGAGCCCGCGGAAGGCCGGACGGGCGTGTTGAGTCCCCGGTACGCTGGATGGGCGTGTTGAGCCCCCAACCATTGCATTGGTTTGTAGTCCACTAGTTGGTGGAGTGGAGATGGGTTTCCCCTTCTATTTTATATTTAGGAATATTAATCGGTATCTGTATGTTACAGCCGGTTAGTTGTAGTCAGCGCAGGCTCCTGCCCGTGTCGACCGTCGCAGCTAGACCATACTCCCAGTGCGGAGCATTAGCAAGCAGACGATCTTCGCTAACGAAGATCCTTCGGGCTTCCTCAGGCCAGGTAGCTGCCCGAGAGTCTCCTGTTGGTCGAGGAGAGGGTTAAGCTGAGGATAGATAGGAGTTCAGCGTATAGACCCCACCACAGCCGTGCATTCCCCTTCTAGGTAATCCCCAGGGTCGCGACCTTGGGACCCTAGACGTGTGTGGAGCATTGCGGACATATACAGAGGCTGGACTGAGTGAACCTGGCAGTCACGGATGCACCAAGGACTGCCCACATCAAAAAGAAATGCAATTAAATGCATTTTTAATGCATTTAAAAAAATGCAAATGCATTTTTAATATATTTTGTGAAATGTATTTGGCCAAATTATTTTTTAAAGTATGATAAATGATTTTATACAACATTTTAACTGTATATTAATAGTATTTTAAAAGCATTTATTTTACATCCTTAAAAATACATTAAAATACATCTTAACAGCATTTTGTAAAATGTGTTCAGAATGCATTCAGAAAAAGGTAAAAAACACATTTTAAATGTAAATAAAATGTATTTTAACTGGATATTAATAGTATTTTAAATGCATTTATTTTACATCCTTAAAAATACATTAAAAATACATCTTAAAAGCATTTTGTAAAATGTATACAGAATACATACAGAAAAAGGTAAAAAACACATTTTAAATGTAAATAAAATGTATTTTAACTGTATATTAATAGTATTTAAAATGCATTTATTTAACATCCTTAAAAATACGTTAAAAATACATCTTAAAAGCATTTTATAAAATGTGTTCAGAATGCATTCTGTAAAAGAAAAAAAAACACATTATAAATGTAAATAAAATGTATTTTAACTGTATATTAATAGTATTTTAAATGCATTTATTTTACACCCTTAAAAATACGTCTTAAAAGCATTTTGTAAAATGTGTTCAGAATGCATTAAGAAAAAGATTAAAAAACACATTTTAAATGTAAATGAAATGTATTTTGTGGACATTTATGTATAATTTTTTAAGCATTCCAATAGCATTGCAATTACAAAGTAAATACATTTTTATATCACGTATAAACGATTTTTTAAGATATATGGAATGTATCCCACATGGATAGGTAGGCCTATATATTTGAATATATTTCAAATCTATTTAAAAATACCAATATATATGAAAAATATATTATCAAGTATATATGATTTTAGTTTATATTTGAAATCTATACTAGGATATATTTCAAATATATTTAATGAAATATATTTTAGGAACATATTTTGAAATATATAAAGAAAAGAAATCCTTGGAAAATTCGTGATGTTGACCATCTTAGGCAACGAATAATTAATTAATTCTGTGACAAACCCCCCCCCCCCCCCCCTAGAAATGTCGGCCAGGACATATGAGGAGGTGGAATATCGTTACGATGTGTGCCGTGCCGCCGTGGGGGCCCATATTGAACTTTATGAAATTGCTAAAAGAAACTTGAAAATGCAACCTTTTTTATAATGACGTGTGACGTGATCGTGAGGTTCCAGTGGCCGGGTCGGCACACTGAGGCTGTTATAGGGATTTTTCCCTCTTCAGCCTTGGACAGGTGGGTTAGGGTTGCGCACAGCTGCAGGACTTTGTAGTTCAATACGAGAGTAGTTCAATACGAATGCCTGCAGCTGTGCTGGTGGTTGGTTGGTGATGGTTGGGTGTGGATTTCGGTGGGGTTAGTGTGGGTTGGGCAGTGGTGATTTGTGGTCGAGTTTCACTGTGAGGTGTTTTGTCTGGTGATGGCGGGTGGTTCGTTGAGAGTGTGGATGGGGCGTTGCAGCAGGACTTTGCAGTTTAATACGAGATTAAGTTACATACGAATGCCTGCTGCTACGCTGGTGATGTGTTTCGGAAGTTTTGTGTGGTTCTTGCGTGAGGTGCAGTGATGTGGTGTTAGTCGGGGAGTGGCGTCTTTCAAGGTGGGTGATGGTGGGTGGGTTGGTCAGGGTAGGGTCGCTTCCAAAAAGTTTTGGTACGGTCGCAGGCCTACGGCCTGTACCGTACTCCGGTGGTTTTGGTCTGGAGGGTTATGGTGGGGGTTGGGGCAGTTGGGGTGGTTGGGGTGGGGGTGGGTTGTCGAGGGCTACGAGGTGGTGAAGGGTCAGGCTTGGACGGTTTGTGAAGTAGGGTTGAAAGAAAGGCTGCAGGATGTCTGAGGAGCGGGCTCGGTCGAGGTATTTGGAGTTGAGGTGGGTGAGGAAGTCTCGGAGGGGAGGAACAGTGTGGGCGTCGTAGGCAGTTTGGTTTCGGGTCCAGGGAGGGAGATGGGCTGCCAGCCGAAGGGCACGCCTTTCGGTGGCTTCAAAGCTGGAAATGAAGTGATCTGGGGCGGAGAGCAGGAGAGGATGGGCGAAGGTGAGCACGGGACGGACGACGGAGGTGTAAATCCGGGAGAGGGTCGTTTGGGAGCAGGGACGGTGGCGGTTGTTCAGGATTCTCATGGCTTTGAGGCGGGCTGTGGCTCGTTTTTTGGTTTGGCGGAGGTGGGGGAGAAAGGAGAGTTTGGAGTCGAGTGTGACCCCGAGGTAGGTGCAGGATTTTTTCAGAGGAAGGCGGACTCGGTTGAGGAGGATGGGATCGGAGTTGATGCGGGCGAAGCGACGCGCATGGAAATTGAAAAAACAGAGTTGGGTTTTGGAAGTGTTGAGGGAAATGCGCCAGAGGTTGCAGTAGGAGAGGTAGTCAGTCAGTGTTTGTGTCATTTTGCGGATGAGGTTGTCCTGTCGTCTGTCTGACACCCAGAATGCGGTATCGTCAGCGAACTGAGCGAGACCGCACGAGGTGTCTGTGGGGGTGCGTGGAACGGGGGCGGGCAGGTCACGGACGTAGATGAGGTAGAGAAGAGGAGAGATGGCGGAGCCTTGGGGGACGCCGGCTTCCAGGGTAAAGGGGGAGGATAGGGAGCCACGGAAACGAACCTGAGCGGTCCGTCCGTCGAGGAAGTGGGAGATCCATCGGATGACGGGGAGGGGCAGTTGGAGGTGGAGGAGTTTGGACCGGAGGCCATTGTGCCAAACGGTGTCGAAGGCCTTCTGGACATCCATGAGGGCTAGGATTGTTGGGCGGTGGAGGGAGTTGTTTGTTTGGAGGCATGTGACGACCCGCAGAAGCTGGTCGTACATGTTGACTCCGGGACGAAAGCCGGCTTGGGTGAGTGGAAGGAGATTGAGAGAGTTGAGGTGGGTGTGGAGCCTTGAGGTTAGGACTTTTTCGAAGAGTTTTGAAAGGGTGGAGGTGAGACTGATTGGGCGATAGTTGCTTGGGTTTCGGGGATCCTTGTGGGGCTTGGCGAAGAGGATGACATGGGCGTGTTTCCAGGAGGGGGGAGAGTAGCCGAGAAGGAGGATTGAGGTGAAGAGTGTTGTCAGAAGACGGATGAGAATTGGTGGAGATTGTTTGATGAGGAGGTTGGAGATTCCATCGGGGCCGGGGGCGGTGTTGCGGAGGTGGCGTCGTTTCCGATCCACCTCCTGGAAGGTGATGGGACTCAGGAGGTCGTGGTCGGGAAGATCGTCGGGGATGGTGTCTGGGGGGTGGAAGGTGTCGTGTTGTCGAGTGACCAGTGCGTTGGTGAGAGTGAAGTGGTTGTCGTCAAAGTCAGGGTGCATGGGGACAGAGTGGATGGTGGAGAGGGAGTCACGGAAGGCCTCAGCGATGCCTTGGCTGTCCGAGACGACCGCGTCATTGACCAGGAGGGATCCGGAAGGAGTGGAGGGACTGTTGTAGTGTTTGACGAGACGCCAAAAACTACGAGGGTTGTTGTGGAAGTCGGAATCTGCCTTCTCGCACACCTTCATCGCCCTGTCGTCTCGAAAGGAGCAGACTGCAACCTTAACGCGATCGACTAGGGCTCTGTAGGCAGCGTGGAGGTAGGGGGAGGTAGGATCACGGAGGAGGAGTCGCCTGGCGCGGCGTTTGGCTTTGATGAGGGCTATGACGTCTGGAGGAAGGCGGAGGGGGGTGTGAAGAACACGTTTCGTGGGGACGGAGGCTTCCTTGGCGGAAAGGATTGCTGTGGTGATGGATGAGTGGAGGTCGTCAATTTGGCCGGGTGTGCGGGGGGGTGGTTGCTGGGTCAGTGGAGTGAGAGATGTGGTGAGGGAGCGGTTATAGGAATCCCAGTCTGCATTCTTGTAGTCGGAGACGTAGAATGCATCATGGGTGTCGGATTTGAAGGGGTAAGGGCGGATTTTCAAGTCAAAAATGAGAGGAACGTGGTCGGAGCCTATGTCGTGGCCGGAGAGGACTTTTATGATTTTCCGGGATAGTTCGGGGGATGTGATGAGCTTGTCGGGGGATGTAGGGAGTTTATGCATAAAACATTTACATAAGCTTATTGATTCATAAAAATATTTTGCCTCAAAACCCCGTAATTCTTTTATAGACACCCTGTATAAGAAAATATAATTACACCCATAATGAAAACGTAAAAGTACTGACCAGAATGTACTCAAATAAAAATGACAAAGAAAAAATACATGTCAAAGAATTGATATTTCTTAGTCAATTTGTATGCAATCCTATAATTATATAGGATGTTTTATATTTAACGGAACACAATTGAAATACATCTCAATATACTGTCACCCAACACATAATGTAATACACAATGCTAAATCAGATTATGTACGATTAACAAAGCATTTATGGGACTTTTAAAAATGCGGAAGTAAAAATAGCCTGTAAATGCTTTCGATGTAAAAAATTCATTCGATTTGTAAGCGATCACAACCAACAGCAGAAAAGAAAAAAGATGACTTGACGAAACCATGCTGGGGAATGTATGAACGTAAATGTTGGAACTGCGATACGGTAACATCTATTTTGGACAAACTTTAGAATAAATGTTCATATAATATACAAAGAACATTTACAGTCATCGCCAACTCCTATGATAAACTTTAAGTATGCAACGTGTATTAGATACAACAACAACAATTTAATTACTGAATGCTGTCTGACTAGTGCTACAACGCAAAAACATTGAAACTCCAACTCCGAAAGAAAACAGCGTTCCCAATCAGTTTTACATCCTAAGTTATGCCATGTTACCCATGAGTCGAAATGGCCGTGCGGTTTAAGGCGTTGGTTAGGTTAGGTTAGGATGTAGGCGAAGGGTGGATAGAATGTGGGGGTCCGGGGTTCGAATCCCAGCGGAATCGCCCAATTTTTTTGTCCATGAAAATCAAATGTAAGGCTATTATTATTTATTTATTTATCAATTTATTAATTTTTTGAAGAAGTTTTACAATTAAATTGAAAAAAATGTGTATTTTATTCATACAAAATATTCAAGAATATTCATTAAAAATGCATTTGTAATGTATTAATTGTATATATATAAATACATTTAAAATGCATTTTATTAATCTTTGAATGCATTTTTACTTCATTTGAAATACATATTTTATACATTTTAAATGTATTTAAAATGAATTATAACTGTTCCAAAATTTATACTTTTATGAAGCATTTCTAATACATTTCACAAAATGCATCAAACTGTATTTAAATGCATTTTTAAAAATGCATTAGAAATGCAAATTTTTTGATATGGGTGATCCACCTACTGATGCAGTGACCGGGTTGCCGGCGGCCGCGTTCGGGACTACAATCCAATGCCCCGGATCAATATCTGTACAACATAGTAAATAAGGAAATAGGAAAGAACCGTGTAAATAGTGTTTGTGTTAATAAACCAAGTGAGTGGCTATCCGAACGTTTTCACTGAATAACCCTTACCAACCCTGTAAAAACTTAGTGCTGGAGGAAATTTCCTCATAAAATAATAAAATAAGTTTAAGAACTATTATTTGGATTCAAACCGAAACGTGTACTTATTTTACATTCATTCACAGATGAATGTACCTAAATAAATCATGTTTAGTCAATTTAACGTAAATATTAATAATAAAAATCCTCCTTTATTGCTGTCAGACAATACACACACTGCATAGCATGCGTCAAATTCATAAATTTTAAATAATGTTACAATTAAAAAAATAATAATCGGAACACAACAATTAAAATAAAACAATGTATTAATTAAAGAGTCACAAAAATACAAAAGCTACAGCCAAAGCTTGATTAGACAAGAGAAATTAGGGAACTCAAGCCAAATCTCCTCTTGGTGATTGGTCCATGAACTCGTCCACCCCAGAGTAACTAAGTTAAGTGTTTTTTCGTTAATATCGCTTTTCTTAAAGATTAAGATAATTTTTAAGGGATATTCTGATGTTTATGTAATATTCAAATAATATTTAGATTTGCAAAAGGTTCATCAGAACATTGAAGTATAGGCATATAAACTAGTATCAGTAGTATTATTAGTATTTCAAGCTGTTTCCTTGATTCCTACTAGCACTCCTGCACAATTCGCAATAAGGAAACCCCTGCGGTCATTGAACAAATAACACGTGTGCTTCAGCAGCCTGTTTTATGAAAATTGGCTCTGATTAAAACTATTTAAAGACGATTTTACAGTATTGAAGGTGGCCAAAGGAGGATTACCTTCTTTTCTTGAATAATGCATATTATAAAAATAGGGGGAGAAAGTTACAAATTTTGTAAATACTTAAAATTGTAACAGCTAACTTGAAGAAACTAAACTTGAACTTAAAAAGTTTCCAAAGAATAACTTTAATAAGTTATAAAGATGAGTTTGTGTGTAAGCAATTTTAAATTGAGATATCAAATCATATCTTACTCTATTTTTAAAAGTACTTTCAATATATACCTATAGCATTGTACTGACACCACCCGGAGCTACCGATTGGGACAAATTCTTTATTTGAACATTTTATTTTGGCAAGAGTGCAGTTGAAGACTGGCCTTTGGATGTTACTCATATCCTCCAAAATAAAAGGCAATAATCATAATAATTTGAAAATTTAACAGACTTTCTTATTTTTTTAATGGGTTTTTATTTTTTATCAATACCAAAACAGATTCATTAAACTAACATTATTTTTATTGCGTGGCCTATTACTATGACAGTAGTAATACAATGATATTTTCTGAGACGACTCACTATATCCCCATACCGCTGTACAACCGGGCTCGTCTGAAAATTACCAAAAACTCATTAGTTCAAGGTAAATTAACTCTATTTCTTTTACTTTAATTTAAATAAGAAAAATAATAAATCTAAACCAACAATTTATAATTCTGATGGAAAATCTTTGCTTAGAAACATGTGTTATTTGCTTGCAAACCTATACAGGGAAAAAAATTATAAGATGTGTTGAAATAACCAAAATAACCTTATAATATTCAAATTACATATTTGAAATTTAAAATAAACCAAACTGGCAATAATTGATTATTTCTTTTAATACAAATAAGTGCTATTATTCGCTTACTTTGTCAACGAGCAATGTTAAATTTGGGGAATAGTGCAAGAGTGAAATTAATTAGTTCATAATTAATTTTACCTCCAAGTCATAAACTGTACAGGAGTGCCAACTGGTTGATTTTGAAAAGAAATTTTACTGTAACTTAGTGTAAATAAATATAATGTTTTGTTCACACATTATTTGTTTGGTTTTTATCCTCTTTGTCCTTTACCTAGTTTTTTATAATGAAAATTAAAATTAATGTATCATAATAGTACAGCATCTACTTATATAAGTATACATATATAAGTGTACGTATATAAGTGTATATAATATCCTCTGTTGTTCAAAAAATACGTTTAACCTGTTATAAATTGAATTTTCATTCTACTACAAGAAAAAATGTGAAAAACCGCTTGTTAAGCATGGACCTTGAAGGGAGTCGCTACTCAAAATAAATAAATCAGAAAAAATCTAAATTTTGTTTGTTTGTAAATTATTGTATATATATATATTATATATGTATGTATGTATATATATACAATAATTCACAAACAAACAAAATTTAGATTATATATATGTAGTAACTGGTGGACAGAGCCTTGCTCGGTGTTATTTCAAGTTTACCAGTTCATCCAGTTACTATAAAATATTTCAAAGTCATAAAATTGATAAATAGAAAACTTTTGTATTGCTCCATGGACTCTTCATCCCACTTGCTGTATTTTTCCTTGATGGCTGTAGATTCCAAACAGCTTTTATGATTACTTAATTTGTTTACACTTTCCTTGTTTATTTTCGTTGCTACCACGGCAACCCATAAGGCCAATGTTAAAATTTTACAACCTTAAAATTCGATTTAATACGCTATTAAATTTTCTCTGGCCAAGTAATCTGCATAAAAGACGTTTTTGAGTCATCAATTACTTATTTCCAGACTTTGAAGGAAATCCTTGGAGCCGATTTGAGATAAATGTGTAAGCACGCACGCAAGCAAGCAAGCAAGCAAGACCGATAACATTGCTCATATAAGAGTATAGGATATATACATATACCACCAGAATCAAAGTTCTCAGGGAGACAAGGAGGAACAAAGTTATTTTTAGGAAGTAAGTTATTCTAGATACAAACAGACCTGCCAATTCCATATCTCCTTTTATTTAATGATCCTCCTCTTAGTATAAAATAGTAGGAAGCCATTTAGGGCCGGTTATCCATAACTTTTGAGAAATCCACAAGTCTAACACCCATCAACCTTATACTTGAATGAGAGGTCTCGGTGAAAAATCCCAGAAAAATATATGTTTTTAGATAAAAGTTTCCCTAAGGGCACAAATTTAAAAAAGGGCTGAAGAGCTGACATCTTTTTTATTTACATTTATTTTTCCGAGCGAAGTGGGACACCATCATCTAGTATTAGTTAATAGCTGTAGGCATCATAAAGTTGCGACTTTAAAACTGAAAAAGCTAGTTTATTCCAATATAAATTCTATATGGGAAAATTGACAGGGTTACTGGGGGCTTAGGTCTTATGAGACCTACGGCAATAGCCTTTTCATTATTAGGGAAATTCGCTAAAACAGGAAATATGACGAAGAAGATGGATTTGCCGTACAAAAATGGCCGTTACATTCAATCGCACGTACTAATCCCGAGTAAACGGTAGGGGTAACCACCCTAGATGAACTTTTTAGTATTTTGCAAAAAGTTGAGATCATCCGAGCAGTGTAATAGTGGCTCAAAAAAGGATTGATCCTCGTTTACTCGCACGTCTCCAGTCATATATAAAGCCAAACACTACTATGTTAGTATACCAATTTAAAAATCACTACTAATTACCTACCAATTACATGGTAGCTCAGTATAAAAAATAATTGTGATAAACATTTTTCCTAAATCGAAGTTTTACACATCAATATGGTTGCAATTACTAACGAAGTATTGGATCTTTTAAATCAGGTTTAAATAGCCATTTCCTTAATTTTATTTCAAGGATTAGAATTAATGGCAATAAAATAAATTGACTAGATTGACGATTATTTATTTGTGAATCGCTAAAATAAAACTATTATTTTATATACATAAATTATTATTTAAATTATTTATATTGATTCTCAAATTTTATGATGTTGAAATAATTAATCATACGCTAAACGTAAACCGATAAAAGCTTCAAACAATGGTAAAATAAGAACTAAGAACGATGGTAAAATAATTTGTTTTCTCTCCATTTGAATTTACAGTATGAAAACTGCTGTCAAGGGCAGGCATTAACTTTCGGTTGAGGAAGATAATGGAATCAATTCCTTTTGGTAAATTGAATGTAAATCTAATTGGTTTTTGAGTTAACAAATTTTTGAAGCAAAATATTTATTTTATAGAAACAATATTAATCTTCATAACAAGAAGTACTCAACCGGCTATTTATTTTTTTATTTGTTGGAAAGTTACTCAACAATTGATATGTCAATTAGTTTTTTTTTAACCAAACTAAATTTGGTTGGAAGGATTAAAATAATAACATTTGGACTTATACAAGTTGTTTTGAAATCGCATCAGTAACACCAATAATAGATATAAATTAGCGCTAAACAAAATTTTTTTACTTTGATCTTTCCAAAATAAATCACTTATTAATTCAAGGATTGTTGTACTCTCATAGATTGTTTAATAGATTTAGATGTTTGATAGTTCTTAAGTTTATTTTAGAGCTTGTCAATTGAAATATAACTATGCAATCCTGAGGTAAAAGTTACTTCTATTTAAACAAAATTACATGCATTTACATTTTAAAAATTTAAATATGTAAGGTATACACATGTCAAATATTGAAATACATGTCAATGTGGTGAGGAAAATTATTGTGACCTTTGGTTTGAGCGGAAGTATTTCTAGTGTCAGGCTCTTTAAAGTAAATGGTAGCTCGATTAGGATTGTACCTAGGGCTCCCCACAAAATACTTTATTTTAGGAGAGGGAGCGAAGTGTTATCCCGACAGAAAAATAATTTTCTTATTCTACAAGTGTATTAGTAGATTGACACTACTACTTTACAATGACACAGTATATTCATTAATGGTAATCCATCATAATTTTCAATTTAGAGAGACGTAAGTGATGAACCTTGAGGCATGTTTGCTGCCATGAAATAGAAAATTAGGGGATTTTAGGCATTTTTAGGGATTTTAGGGGATTTTTATTTTGAGTTTTGACAAAAATAATTCCCATGAAAATAAACCTAAATTATTAGATTTTTATCTACACCAAATCATAGAACGTTTTGTAAAGATACAAAGCCAAATGCTTAAATTTTTACGATTTGCACGACTGACGAAAACAAAATGTTCTTTTGGATCTTGATTTCTAAAGGAAAAAACTTGATTTTTAGGCAACCTTTTCCCAGACTCACTCAAAATTGTTAAAGAAAATAGTTATGGTTTAACTTGGGGATTTAATATTTTATCAAATGTGCTATGAATGTTTTATCAAAATATCCTGTAAATTATTTAATCTACAAGTCAAGATGCCCAAGTCCTATCGATAATAGGAAAAAATTATTTTACTTTATAAAAATAAAAATCAAGAAGTTATTTAAAAAGAAAAACCAATGAGTTTAGGACCTATGTTTACAGGACATTTTTTCTAGTTTTGACCCAAGGAACTATTTCTCGAAGTTATTCGGGGTTTTCGTGTAACATTCTGTATAACTAAAATTCAAAATGTTCTGTCCTTTTGTCAACCCTTTACTCGGTTGTCATGTTTGTTGCGCCTATCGTAAGGCTGCAGTTGAGCTGTGAAGAGCTTAAGTAAAGACTGAAGTTGTTTGCGACAGAATGTTTTGTACACATCACTTCCATTAACCCCAATGTCGCACATGCGTTTTTTTGCAGTTTTCTGTTATTTCATAAGACGGTTTGCTACATATATAGTACTTTTTTATTGAATACAAAACAAACACATATGGCAGCATTTTTTTTTAAAACTTAAATATGACGGTTTTCTAAATAGTCTTGAATACTTATCTTACATTGGCTTTAGTCTAGGGCTCCTAAGTTAATGATTTTGTAATATTAGTTAGATAATTCCAACAAAAGCTCCTCTTAAAATTCTCAAGACATTTTCTGATTCAACATAAGTTTTCTGACATAATATTTATTTGACATGAAATGATTTCTTACATTTTCTGATTCAAAAGATAAACGTATATGTTTCATGTATGTAAACATTTAATTTTATTTTCGAGAAAATATCATAAGTTTCATGGGGAACTTCAATTTATTAATTTGATGGTAAGTATTCGGCATTTTCAATCATCAAGCAGATCAATATTCAAAACATGTTTATGATGAAGGGTATGACGGAACAAATCTGCCCAGTTGTCCTCGATATAGGAGCCTTTAAAAAGTTACAGGTTTCTCAATAAAGTTCTTTTGACCACTTTTATTTTTATTTGTTAATTATGTGCAAGCAATTATATTAAAATTACTATTCAACAAATTATTAATTTTTAATGTTTAATTATTTAATTACTACAAGATGAAAAAGTTTTAGAGGATTATAATTAACACATAAAATGTTTAGAAGAGTGAAAAAAAAATTAAAATTTGTAATAAACCGCTAAACTAGTAGCACAACAAGACATTGAATTGACTCATAATGTCACTTCAAACACGCGTTATTCAAGCGCGCGTTTCAAATGCACATGCACGCGCGTTTTAAGCACGCGTTATTCAGGGCGTTTTATGTACGCCTTGAATAATTAATTTTTGTTCTAATTTGTAAAATTTTTTTAAGTTTTCCTGAAAACATTAAAATTAAAAAATGTTTGGAGATTTCATAAAATATGTTCAATAATAACAGCTCTATATTAACTGTATTTTAGGTGGTCCCCAGAGTCCTCATAAACCTTGGAAGCTGATTTCTTTAATGTTAATTCATCAATAAAGGAACTAAAGGTTTAAGGTTTCACTTGTCGGTCTGTAGATGTATTTCACATAATAAAAAAAGTAGTTATCCCTTTAAGGCGAGCAATCGCCTAATTAATGTATGATGAATATTAAAGCCTCTTATTACTTATCAAGCTTCTACTTGCAACTTACATCTTAATGACATGGAAACCCTTTTTAGTTTGAAGGCTTAATGTCTTGAAATTAAAAGTAAAAAAATCAATAAGACAATTGCCAAACGAATTAAAAATTTATCAGGTTGAAAGGATGACTATGACCAAGTAAACTAAAGCCAATTTAAATAACTAGTAAAGCTGATTTTTTTTTCAAATTAACCTTCTCTATAAATGTAGGGTATATTTAGCAATTTTTATGGTGGTAACATCAGATATTTTTTTAAGCCTCCAGTATTTAATTGTACTATGGACCAAATAAAAGAGTGAATAGCACTTCGGAAATTAATTAATGACCTTTTGTACATTACAAAATAAAAAAAAACAACTATAGTGTGTTATTTTGATAGGTAGTGGGCGTGGAAAGCAAAGCTTTTTTAGTTTTCCTTCATGTACGAAGTTTAAGAATGACACCTTAATTTAGGTTTATTTTTTTAAAAAACATATCTGTATCAACAGAGCATTTAGGGCCAACATTTTATGAATATCTTTTTCACCAAGAGGAATTAGCTATGACAATTCGGAGCCATCACGTGTGCTCAAGACTGAAATAAATTTCAAATAAACAATAACACAAATTAATACCCCCCTTGCACATGCGTATTTAGAGTAGATATGCGGTACTTTTAAAGATACTTCATTGCTTATTGTTTCACCTGAAGATTGAAAACTGTGCACCTATTGTCAACTATAAAACCTAAAATAGTATACCTTATTACTGCAGATATACAATGTATAGTGTATTATAATGTATATTTTTAATTTGTGCTTTTAACACTATGAATAATGATTGGAATAATTCGTGGTCCTAATATATGAAATTTGCATGTGTTTATTCTTAGTAAAAAAAAAACATTAAATCAATAACACAACAATAATCAACCTTGGCTAAATGCACATTATTACGATATGCAAGATGAAAATATTAATGAGTTCCAAAAGCCTTCGTGATTAAAACTCAAGAAATATAACTGTTGTGGATATATATAACTTTTCAATGTTTTTAAGATGAAAAGCATCTAATGGACATTTATGTGATCGCAACTTATCCGGAATTACTAATAAAACCAAATATTTGACAGTAATATGCAATAATGTGAGCATTTTTAAGGAACGTCATTTTGTGGAAACTTGTAAATATATATTTAACACACACACACACAGAGAGAGAGAGAGAGAGGAGAGAGAGAGAGAGAGAGAGAGAGAGAGAGAGAGGGGGGGGGGAGAAAGTAGAAACTTATGACGATATAAAAATGCGAGCAGCGTTTTCCGATAAATTGACTTTATAGAGCCAACTTCGTAAGTGATGTACAAAGAAGAAAATAAAAAGTACTGTTACATTATATTTTATATTTTCATAGTTTACAAGTTTCTTTCCCACTTGATCCTCTTTTCGGTGTATTATTCTTTTTTACGTTAAAAAAATCACTGGTTTCACTAATTGTGACAAATAGTAGATCTCAAGATTTAAACTAAATCTTCCAAGCACAGATAAAGTGTTGATGTTTATTCGATTTTGTACTGTTATCTAAAGAAATTTAACCGCTAAATGTAGCTTTCATTTAGCTACTAAGGGTAATTTTCTGATCAAATTGACTTATTAAACTATCAAAGGGCAAAGAAAGACTTCCCTGGAAGTTATTTTATAATTTTCTTTTTCAAAATAAACATTAATTTTCATAATAATTCCTCGATTTTAATTTAAACTCACTTTGAAGTATAGATTTTTATTTTAAAATCTTAACTTCTTATGATTTCAAACAATATATAATATTCAAAGTATTGCCTAACATTATAGTCTTGAGTGAGCAGTTGTGCAGTTCAGACCTGTATTGTTTAGCTCCAGTTTTCCTTGTTCTAACCTAAAATGAGTGATTGTAACATATGCAATGATCCATTACCAGGAGATGAAAACTTTTCTACTTGTTCTATTTGTGCATTTAGTTTTCATTTTAAGTGTTCTAGTGTAGCAGAATCAATTTGGAGCCGTATGAGTGCACAAAAGAAGGATTCATGGAAATGTAAGTCTTGTTTAAGTAAGCCTAAAGGCATTGTTTCTAAGGATGTACTGGCAAAACTCAACGAGGAACTTGTAACTAAAATACAGGAAACTCTTAATAAACGTCTCAGTGTGTTTGAAACAAATATTGAGAGTAAAATGACTGAATTTAAAGAATCTCTGGATTTTTTGTCAGACAAAATTGATAGCTATGAGAAGAAGATTAAGGAAACCACTGATAGAATTAAATCCCTGGAAAAATCTCAGTCGGATTTCGAAACAAAAAATAAACTTCTAAGTCAAGAGGTAGCTTCTTATAAAATTAAATTTGAAGAATTGGAACAGTATAACAGAAACAGAAATGTTTAGATAGAGGGAGTTCCAGAGTCTGAGAATGAAAACATGTTCGATGTTGTCACAAAACTAGCTACTGTTGTACAGGAACCTATAGACTTTAAAAATGATGTTCAGGCTGTCCACAGAGTCCCAACAACTCGTACATCAGGACCTAAGCCGATAATGTTGCAATTTTCAAGTAGGCAAAAACGTGACACATTTCTTCGGAAAAGTAAACAATCTAAGCCAAAGTCTACAGACTTTGTAGCAAGTGCTCCTAAAACCAATGTTTATGTCAATGAACATTTAACCCAGTTCAACAAAAACCTTTTAAGACATACAAGACACTTAAAAATCGAGGATACGAATTTGTTTGGCCAGCAAACGGAAAAATATTTGTTCGAAAAACAAAAGACGCTCAACGAATTCGTATTACTTCGATTGATGATGTGCAGAAGCTAATGAAGAAGTAATAATCATTTTTGTGAGCTGTGTCTATAAGTATATATGCTCTATTAATTTAAATTTGTGTCTGTAATCTGCATGTGTAATGAACTGCAAGATCTAAACATTTTCTGCCTAAATATACGAAGCGTACGGAAAAATTATGATGAATTTAATGTTTATTTCAATAGTTTAACAGAAAAATATTCAATAATTATATTAACAGAAGTACGGATAAAGGATGGGGAGGAGAACAAGTACGAGTTACCAGGATATAATATGCTGTTTCAACCTAGACCAGATAACGCTTCAGGTGGTGCTGTTATTTACTTGGACTCTGCCCTCGACACTTCTTAAGAACTTATCCTGCTTCCTACTGCTGAGATTATTAATGTTATTATTGATTTAAATCTTGAATGTAAATCTATTAAGCTATCACTGTTTGCCGTGTATAGGCAATGTAAATATACATTTAATGAATTTAAACATGATTTTGAAAATATTTTAAGGTTTCAAAATGATCCAGCATTAATTATTGGTGACATGAATATTTGCATCTTAAAGGATAAATTGAATAAAGGCTCTGGTAGAGAGTATTTAAATTTAATATCAGCTTATGGTTATGAAAGTCTCATTAATGAGCCAACTAGGGTTTTTAACAATTCTGTCTCATGCATAGGGCCATGCGCTTTTAAGAAATTCTAAATACATAAAATTTGAAAGTAAAGTTGTTAAACTGGGTATAACTGATCTCTATGCAATATATGTAAAATTATTCGGACTGCAAAAGGAATCTAGTAATAATAAGTTTTGTAAAGTAGTTAATTATAAAGTGTTAAGGAGACAACTTTTAAATGCTAATTGGACCCCTGTCACTAATTCAATCAAATGGTGTAAAATCTTGTGTTTCACTTTTTTATAATATTTACAATGAATGTTATATAAAATCATGTCAACTTAAGAAATTGAATAGTAAAACTAGAAAGAGGAGTGAATGGATAACTGATAAAATTATCTCTCTAGTAAACAGGAAAAATAGTATTTTTTCACAGCTCACAAAAGATAAGGGAAATCTAGCCTTAAGATTAGATTATAAAAATATTTCAAAAAATGTCACCAAAGAGATAAAGAAGGCTAAGTTAAATTACTACACCAATTTAATTGAAAAATGTGATGGTGACTCAAAAAAATATTGGGGAGTGATTAAAAAGATAATTAAGAGTAAAACAAGGTCGATTGACAAGATTAAAGTAAATAATTCAATTCTTAAGGTTTCTGGTAATGAACTAGAAGTAGCAAATTTTTTCAATGAATATTATTGTAATGTTGTATCTGATCTAAGGTATAATGCTTTTGGCTGTGATTTATTTATAAAGAGTAACAAGCAGCATGATGTCCTATTCCGAGAGTTTGATTTAACGCATGATGATATTCTAAATGCAATAAAAACATAAACAATAAAGGAAGCTGTGGTTTAGATGGGATTAATATTTAACTATTAAAAATAATTTAGACGTTTTTATTCCTCTATTATTTCATATTTACTCTGTATCTTTTTCTCAAGGAATGGTTCTTGATGAGTTTAAAACTGCATGTGTTACACCTATTGATATATAAGTCAGGGGTAGATTCAGAGGTTTCGTCATACCGTCCTATATCTGTGATAAATACTCTGGCGAAAATCCTCGAAACAATAGTTAAATGTAAGTTAATGGAATTTTTTAATAAAAGGAATGTATTTTCACCTCATCAATATAGGTTCTTACCAAATAAAGGAGTAGACCTAGCAATTGAAGACCATATCAATGGTATTGTTTCCTCCATGGACAAAAATAAATACACATGATCTCTATACCTAGACTTTTAAAAGGCATTCGATGTCATAGATATTGATATTTTAACAAATTTAAAATGTATGGTATTTGAGGTCAGGCACTTGCATGGTTAATATCTTTCTCAAAATGTAGAAAGCAGGCTGTAAAAATAAATGGAATTATTAGTGAAATTTTAGATTTAAGATATGGCACAGCTTAAGGCGGGGTTATGGGTCCGACCGTTTTCCTTTTATTTATAAATGATCTGTTAAATATTAAATTACACTCAAAAGTTTTTGCCTATGCAGATGATACAGCTTTGGTTTGTTCAGCACCAAGTAGGGAAATGTTAATGTTAAACGTTAGTTTAGACTTAGATATAATATCCAAATGGCTAATAAAAAATAGGTTGTTGATTAATGTGAATAAATCCAAATGTATAATATTTTTTGATTATGACCAACCAAAGCAAAGCCTTCAGAAAATCTTTGAACTATTTTGCCATAAGCATCACTGTCTTTATAAATGTGAGTGCCAACCAATTGAGATTGTAGAATGTGTAAAGTATTTAGGAATATTTGTGGATCAGTACTTGAAATGGGATCAGCAAATTAATAATCTTTGTAAAAAACTACGTAAAATCAACTATTCTTTATATTAGAAATTATATTAAAAATAAGCATTTAAAAAATTTGTATATTTCTTGGTTTGAAAGTACATTACGATACGGCATTATACATTTTGGAGGTCTATCCCACAATACTAAAACCCCTTTTAATGTGAAAAAGGAATGCTGTTCGCACAATTAATAATAAGAGAAAAATGGATAGAGTAACATATTTGTTTGAAGAGCAAAATATATTGAATGTAAGTCAGTTGTATATGTACAGTTGTCTAATGCACATCCATAAATATTTTGTTAATTACCAACTAAGACAGTCAAACAGAACCACTCGGCTGGCCCAATTTACATCGCTTCTTATACCAAATTACAGAAAAGAGATAAGCCGACATCAGTTTTGCTATATGGG
This sequence comes from Flexamia atlantica, assembly GCA_035578135.1. Lineage (NCBI taxonomy): Eukaryota > Metazoa > Arthropoda > Insecta > Hemiptera > Cicadellidae > Flexamia > Flexamia atlantica. The sequence continues at coordinate 45,153,756 of JAQJVK010000009.1, forward strand.
ACTTAAGTTATTCAATCTATTTATAAGAATAAATGGTAATGAAAATATTTTATGAAAGTAAGCCTAAAGTAAAAATGAAAGCAAAAGCATTTGTTGCACAATATACAGAAATTCCCCCTTTGCACTTATGAAGCATGATTACAAAATGAGGCATGCTACTAATCTAACCTGGCATTTTGTTATTTATTTGTTACTGTTTGCTATGATATTTTATTTATTTATTTATTCATTTTTTTGTTATTTATTGCCTGTGCTTGTTATTCATTTTCCTGTTGCTCGTTATAATTATATCTTGTTATTTGTTGTCCATTTTCATAGTTTATTGTTTATGTTAATCTTTATAATGAATTATTTACTGTTACCTTCATGGACTGGTAAAGGACTGACTGCATGACTGTATATTAAAATTAGAAACGCTTGATTGTTAAAATAATTTAATGCCCGTACGTGCTATGTTTGGCACATTGGGTGATTCAGAATTGCATGTAAAATTTTTCTTTAATAAAAAATGTTTTGAATTTGAATTTGAATTTGAATTTGAATAATTACAACAATATGAGTCCGTTGAAAAAGCATGACGTCTTATCTACTTGCCGTCACCACCGCAATATACCAACTATTGCGTCAGCGCCGAAGAAAACCAGGCATCAGCTATCATATTAAATGCTCTTATTTCTCCCATCGACTCTCTTTTTAGAACATTTATATGAAATCAGCAAATATGTACGAATATACACAGAATGAATGTTTTTACAAAACAGCAATAACAATTTTATTGTAATTTTCCGCTATGACTTCAATAGTTGAAAAAGCATTTTGAAACAGGAAAACTACTTGCTAAATAACTTCCAACCTTCGTTGGATAAACTCTTTGCTTATATGAAAAATTAGACATATAAATTAAAATAATAATAAATATAAAGATATTACTAAGAAAATGATTACTCACACAGAATTTTAATGATGTAATTTTTGTATCACTTGTAGAAAAACTATACAACTAACATATACAACTAACATCGAACACAACATAATAATTATTAGATTATGTCGGTTTCTTCTTTGAACAAAAAAAATCAATATTCAGACTGTTTGATCCCAAACTCCTCTGTAAGACTTAAACAATGACCGGATTTTATAAAGTGATGCTTAAATAGACATCGTTCAAATTAATATATTGATGGTGAATCAATTAAAAGAGAAAGCGAAGAAGTGTTCCTAGGTCGAGATGATGGGTAGGATCATATTAGAGTAAATATATAATTTCACTTGGGCAGTTTTAAGTTATCTGAGGTCAATAAATTGTCAGAGGAATGAATCTAGAGCCTCCAGAGAACCCTCTGTCTTCCTTCCTAAAACACACCGTTTTAAAAGTTAAATAGCTCCCTTTGTAGTCATGGTAATTATAAATAATTATGAGAACTCTAAGTTTAAAATTTTGCTAAGTAAAATGTAATTGATACTTGGGCTATTTCATACGCTATTTCATATTTGGAACTTTTGGGCGATTATGCGTGCATGTTAAACTTTAGACAAAACATAACGTGATTCGATTTTTGTAAGGCTTAAAAAATTCACTATGTTTACGATATCAAAAAAATTATTTTGTTATTTGTTGGCTGTAGCGACGAAGTGACAAGGCAGCAAATTGTTTTACCGCATGAACAAACTTGTGAGACAAAAATACATTGCTTCTAGAAAACACAAAAATACCTTATCAAATCAATAGCAGTGATGATGTTCACTTTGTTACTCAGTATGTACCAAGTGATAACAGCGATCTATTGAAACTTAATATTTGCTGAAAAGTGAAAACTGGATCATAGGTCATAAGGTTGACAGGAATAATCTATATACTTCATAAAATAAGTTTTAGCGAATTTCCCCTATAGGGAAGAAGCTGTTATCGTAGGTCTCATGGTAAGACCTAAGCCTAAAACCATCATAACTTTTCTTTTTGAGGTCCTCAGATGCCAAAAACACCATTCGTTCACTTTCATAAATATATATATATATATATCTATATATATATATCTATATATATCTCTCTTTCTCTCTATATATATATATATATATATATATATATATATATATATATATATATATATATATGTGTGTGTCTTTAAGCACGATAACTTGTGCAAAAATGGTCCAATCGGAATGAAATTTGGCATAGACGTGTAAAGTAGTAATTATTCGGACGAGTTCGTAAACCAGTCCGATCGGACCAACGGAAGGGGGGGTAAAGGGGGGTAAACCCCCCCAAAAATGGGTTTTTTGAGATTTTTACATAGAAAAATAAAATTTTTCAAATTTTTATTGGCACCATTGAATTCAGCCCAAAAAAACAAACAATTTAGTATTTTGAATCATGGCTCTATGTCCATTGGTTGCCGAGATATTGAAAGTGGTAAACGCAGTACGTTGTCCCAATGTTAACCTTATGGGAAATAAGTAAAATTCTATATCTCGCTTATTTCTCAACATATCTTGATAAAACTTGGTAAATGGCTTCTTCTAGTTCAGATCTACTAAATATTGAATTAAAAGCACCCAGTTTTAATATACCTGTAGCAGCAAACCTCCATACTCATTCCCCATGTTATTCTTATGGAGCTTACAAAAACATGTCAAATCTCGCTATGTTAGATCGAAATATGTTGTTTTGCACTTTAAATTCGCTGAGTATGCAGGTCTGCTGCAACGGGGGTATTTTCTCTACTATATCCCTTTTCCAGCCGTCCTACTTAACCGATTTTTACTTTTACGGCTTCGACTCCCAAGCCTTTGATTTATTTCTAGAAGGCGTTTTCAACAATCCAGTGCTGACCAACTTGCGTAATAACAGTTTTAAAAGGTAGTTGTAATTTAACAGCTGACTACCTTGAGACGAATTTTTAACCAGTCACATTTTAATCAAAAATAGATTGTCTGCAACTGTAAACAGGATCCGATCCAGCTTATGAAAATGAGTTTGAGCAACTTTTATTGGTAATTGTAGCCAAATTGAGGCTGGTAACCCACGATCGACAGATTATAACTGGCGCCAATTCTTGGGGCCCAGTCCGCGTATGGGGCGGGGAGTGGGTAGGAGAGGGAGTAGTATCGGCAGCGGCGGCCGACAGTGTACTTGCCTGGCAGCGTACATTCGGCAGCTCGCATATAGTTACTGCCTCTCTGTCAATCGCTGTTCAGAGTATCAAGACGCTTTTATAAATATTAATGAAACATAAAAAAATCAGCTGCTGTAAAAAAAAAAACGCAAAAAGCGTGAGGCTTCTTATGCTGTATTTTACATTAATCGTAAGTAAGAGTCAATGTTCCGTCGGTTAATGTTTTTAGGACGCCATGTAGCGACACGCTACTGTTGGCGGCTGAGAGAAAAGTGATAATGCTGCGCTCTATCGATGCGTTGTCGTGCATGCGCACTAGGCGTTTTTGCTACCACGCATCCACCGCACTGGGCCCCAAGAATTGGCGTCAGTATACAAATATATTTTAAATTGAACCCTGAAACAAAAAGAAGAGGGAAGAAAAAGAAAATTCAATGAGATAAGGGATAAAATGCATTACCTTTGGCAAGAACAGAGAACTGCTAGCCGAGGGACAAAGACTAATTGAAAATCATAAAAAAATATTAAAATGCACAATTTGCACATGGGCCCACTAAAAAAACTTTCGTCATCTTACTGTTGTGCGAGAAGACAAACAAATTCAAATACATAGTGCTTGGGTGATTATTATGTATGTGTTTTGTTCAGTTAGGCCTTTGTTTACAGTGGCGTGCCCAGGATTTTGCCCTGGGGGGGGGGGTCAAACCAGAAGCAAATTGGGGGCCTTCCATAAATTACGTCATCTGAAAATGGGGGGAGGGGTCCAAAATGGAAATGACGGTAGGACAATGTACATGGGGAGGGGGTAAATGCTGGGATGACGTCATTCTCCAAATTATGTAGGAATACTGTAAATACCAATTTAGATAGGAATATTGTAAACATTCTATGCATGTTAATTCATTACGCTAAAGAAAAACGGTTTGGAAAATATGTCCTTGATTTTTACAATATCCGTTAAAATGGTCATTTTAGCTTCAGGTCAGAACTAAGCTGCAGTAAGTGCAATGATAGGTCAATATGTTTTTGGATTTGCAGGCAGCGTCAGCGTCTATTTCTACCGCAAACGTAGTTCTACAAAGTTCAAAAAGATATGGTTTGAATTGTTGATTAACATAAAATTAGCAGAAAATGAGTTTAAAACCTAATTTAGTGGTTTTAACAAATCAATAGAAGAACTCTTTAATTGGGCTTTCCCAAAGACTATTATTGTTTTAGGAGTTTGTACCCTATGACTTCATTTTTGAATGGCAGAGGGGGTCAGGCGGATTATGACCGTAAGATGACTGTAGGGAGGGGGGGTCAAAAAATGCCAAAACATCGATGACGTAATTTATGGACGGCCCCATGGACACGATGTATTTTCTTGTCCGTGACATGCCACTCGAAAACCAACCAATGATATCAAACGAAGCTTTACACACCGGTGTCGCGGACACGGTGTCACAGCCAAGATTTGCCGTTGCAGAAACAACAAGATATGTCTTGCCGCAAAGTCAAAGAACTGTTTCCTGCATACCTTTAGATTGCAATCCGCATATGTGATGAACACCAGTATGATACCATAATTTTTGTTCGTATAGACAACAGACGGATGCCTGAGTAGAATAAGTCAGCGACATCGTGTCCGTAACATCGGTGCCCTAAGTGTTCAATATTCCTGGCCAAATTGAAAGGAATGACGCGGGAATTGAGCAGAAATGCCATAAAATATCTATAAATGAGGCATTAAATGATAAATATTGTACGAAATATTTATAGGTTTTATTTTTTTTGTAAGAAGATTAGCTCTGGGGGGGGGGTCCGGTCCCGCTCGTCTCCCCCCGTCAGCACGCCCCTGTTTGTTTATTTAGGCGAGACCTTTAAATTTCAATTGAAAAAGTTAATTTGATTAATAAAGGTGAGTTTAAAGCCATAACATTTATTTTAACTGTAAGTGAGCATCTCACAAACGGAAATAATATTAAATGCACAACTTGCGTTTGGACCTCCTAGTTAATAAATATTACTGTGGAAGGACTAAATATTTAAAGAGCAGTAAGGAGCTTATTTCATATAAAGCAACATTATTGCAGAGATTATCCAACCCGAAAATAAAAGGGTGAAAATGAAAAAAAAATAGATTTCAGAAATTAAATTCGGGACAATAGTTTATATGTCACCAAGTAACAATAACATTATAGTAATGATCATTCCATGGTGATTAAAAAAAAGCATTTTTATAATGTTCAAATAGGTCATAGTAGTATTTTAATGTTCAAGTAGTATTTTAAAATAGTTCAAATAGATATCGATAGTAGATAACACATCGATTAATTAATAAAAATCTTATTTTATTTTTATTACTTAAAATGCGGCATTAAAATATCTACAATTAACAGGCATAGCTAAAAAATTCATACTAGGAAAATAGGTGATTGTTTTTGTTATACATTATTAGTGAATCATTCCTCACATAAAAACGTTCATTGTGATTCATGGAAACAAATAAACGCCCTATTTACACTATTAATCACAATCATATTTAATGTTTACATAGTAATTTTAACGTGGAACTTGTTATTTACTAAAATCATAAGATTTCCCTCCTCTCGGCAAAGCAATCCACTCTGTGGTTTTCTTCGCACAAAGGAAGGTGATTAATGGCCTTTCTATCTTTTTTTGTCATTTCATTCGGTCTCGGCTCTTTTTGAAATTAAATATACACGGTTATTTTACTTATAAATATACACGGCTAGAATTTTATTTTTTAGACACAAATTAAGTTTTCACCGGAAAAATCTAATATATTTTTACAAAAATTTGTTACTTTATAAAAAAAACTGGTTGAAGAATAGAGTTTTAAATTTTCGAATCTACATTTGATACAATTTGACCTGTGGTTAAATCAAGATATTTGTTTATATTAAGAAATTGTGAACGAGTGATATATCTACATAATTTTAAGATTAATTTGTCAAATTCATTTTACTAAATTTTAAAACAACTGATGGTTTAAATTTTATGTTTTAATGAATTTCTCTTCTAGGGAGGAACCTGTGACCGTAGGTCTCATGGAAAGACCTAAGCCCGAAACCATAACAACTTTCCGTTTTCAGATCTGCAGATGCAAAAACACCAATCGTTCTGTGGCAAATCTATGGGATGTACAGCAATGAGTATTGTTTTTTGTCCAGGACTCATGTTCAAAATATCTTTAACCTACCTTATTTCATTACAAGTAATTGAAACGGTTCTGAACTTTTGGGCCTCAGAGTGTAGGGCGTAGGGCCTAATTATAATGTATAATAATTGTTAAATAGGATATTTCCTTATTAACGTAGTTATTTAATTTTTACCACTGTATTTAATTCATCATATGAACGAAAAAATAGTTAAAAAAGATATCAATAGTAGATTGCACATCGATTAATTAAAAAAATCTCATTTTATGTTTATTATTTAAATGCGGCATTAAAATCAATGGCTATTTCTTAAGCTTTTTTAATCTTTCTTCTTCTTTCTTTGGCTGAGTTTTGTAAACGCTTTTATTTATTTTTTTTTATTAATATTAAGTGATTTTATGGTTGGATAATAAAGTAAAGTTATAATGTTGTTCTTCAATGTTAGGCTTAATTAGTATTGTTGTTTTTTTGCAGTCTTAACTTGATCGTGAAGTGATTGAACTCTGCTACTGAAGTGATATATTAATTTGTTTTTTAATTTAATACAGACTGTCTGATTTTGGCTCGGTCCCTGCGCTCAAGCGTAGCTTTGCAGGGACCAATTTTTCACTCATATTAGATTTTTTTTTATAACTCAGTGTATCCAATTATGTGAAAAATAAACGATTGATTGATTGATTGAATCTCTTTCGACTAAATCGTATGAAGTAAACGGTCATTCTTCAAAACAAACCAGGCAATTCTTGTAAAAAATTCTCTTAAGTCTCATAACGCATAAAATCATAAATTCAACGATGTAATCTAATATTTATAAAACGCTTGTGAAAGTATTTCTATTCTCAAAGCTGATACCAGTTATTAAGGTGGAGAGTTATGAAAGCTGGGATTGCATATCATAACTAATCATGAGAATTCTTTTTTCTTGGACAGATAAACTGGATTTCGATTCAAATAATGTCATTATAGTAAAAAATATTAATAATTAATGTTTTGAAAAATAAATAAGAATCGCTACGCGTTTTTCATTGTAACGATAATCTCATTACGACATTAACATAGTATCAAATAACTAAACACACCAAGCATATTCCTCTATCCCCTATTTTTTCACATTGGCATATGAAAAAAATATCCAAATCATGAGAATTATAAGATTGAAGGAAGTCAGCACATCCCATCTAGAGAAACATATATTCAGCTTTAGCTTGGAAACAGAGAAATATGGTATTATACGATTCTCCACTGAATATATGAACGCATATCTCTGACACTTGGCAATATATCCATGATTTACCCTCAGTCAGATCCGGAATACTTTCATAATACAGGCTGAAAAAAACTCTGATAATGACATATTATTAATTTCTATTAAATTGACCAGTCAGTTTAATTGAAAATAATAATATGAGTGAAAATATATGGGTGATTCACACCTTGCACATTGACTTACATGTATAAAAACTACTTTTGCAAAGATTGTATTTTTTCCTCTTATTCGGGGACACTTTAAAAGGAGTAAGTAGATAATCTAAAATGTAAACATAGGTTGATGGCTCTTCGAAAGATTCATGTTTGAACATTAATTGTTGTAACTAAAATAAATAAAAAACACCCAAAATGGCCACAGTATTGTATAGTATTTGTATACATACAGTGGTAATACCGGTGTTATCAACAACGAATGGAAAATGTAATCCCAGGAAATTAGCGTTTTACATTGAAAGACATTTTTATGAGTGCTTGCTCAGATTGAGCCAGGAGATACATCGTTCTCTAAATTCCACATTCCATTTTGGACACTGTTGTCCACACATATTGTGGACTGCATTCCATTTCTCTAGACTTAACTTCTTGTGGTTGATATTGCAGTTGTGCTATTAATTGACAACTGCCTCTCTCACAAGAAATAGCTGTTTAAATTAAGCATACAAATTGGTCATCATATCAAAAAGTGGTAGATAAGGAAATGTAATAAATTATATTACATTAATCTAAATTAAGTTATTCTTGATGGAAATTATTGCTCAGAATTATTTCAAAATCACTTACTGGAAAAGCTGGTACTAGAGAGTAAGATCTTAAAATGTTGAAATAAAAGAAGCGGTATTTCCCAAACACCTGGCAGTACAATGCTAACTTAGTAACTAAGTTTTGACTAGCAAAATGATATTTTTAGTGAAAAATTTGTCTGAATCATTATATACTTATGCTTTGTGATTTTACCCTTATTAAAATATTTAAATTTGATCACGGTTTTAAAGCAACATATCTAATGGAAAAAGTTCTGCTAGAAAGATGTGCTAGAAAAATATCACAGAATATATAAATAGAATTGCTTTGATGATTTTCAAACAATATAGGTCATGACACAAATATAGTAGCCATTCATTCCAAAATAGTAATTTTCTTTTTGTCCTTCAGGTTACCTTAATACTTCTAAGCAAATCTATTACATGAAATAATTATTATATCAACACAGTTTAAACAAAAAAAAACTGTGTTATAATTAGTTCGCAATAACTTTTTGAGATGAAGAAAGAGTAAACATGTCAGTGGTTTGATATCCATCTGTATATATCACAGTATACAACTAAGGGTTGACAGCTAAGTGCAGGGCTCCAGCCATTTACATAATTCAGTGATGTTCACAGCTGTTGGGACGCCGGTCGTAAGGCCGTATTGGTAGTGCTGAGGCCGCCCTTATAGTTTATTGGGTCTTTATTTAAACGAACAGGAGAATCACACGTCTGCTTTATCTAAGAAATAATGTAGCTAAATAAGCATAAATAACTAGTTAACCTTTAATGATTAAATGTTTTCTTTTATCAAAAAAAAGATAAGTAGTGCGATAGGCACTATAATAGATTCAAAAAGATTGTGACTATTTTGTGGTGCGACATTTAACAGTAGTTCGATAAAATGATTGTTTAGGGTAGACATTTTCAACTCTCGTTAAATAGTTTAGAACTCATATTCATGGGTAAATCTAATATACATATATTTGTCAAATACCACTCACCTATAATCGCACAGCCCAAACTACTTGACCTAGAGCATTGAATATTTGCTTGGACGTTCCTCTGAGGCCGGAGGCCTCCACTAAGAATGGATTTAAAAAAATCCCTAAGGGCTAAACCCTATGGTACATCAAAGTTTTAATGTGAAACCATAAGGAAGATTATAAAATTGGTATGGCAACCTAAACATTGAATCATGAATCCAGGAAAGTTAGCGAATTTTCCCTATGGGGAAGAAGCTGTTACCATAGGTCTCATGGTAAGGTCTCATGACTTAAGCCCGAGGCAATCATAATTTGTTGTTTTGAGGCCCCCAGATGCCAAAAACTCCATTCGTTCATATTCATAAATATATATACGGTATAAATGTCTTTAAGCACGATAACGCGTGTAAAAATGGTTCAATCTGTATGAAATTTGGCACAGACATATAAAGTGGTAATTATTCGGACGAATTCGAAAATTGAGTCTGATCGGACTATTGGAAGGGGGGTAAATGGGGGGTAAACCACTCCAAATATGGGCTTTTTGGATTTTTTTACAAAGAAAAATTAAAATAATGTAAGTTCAGATTACACCCTTGGGCTCGGCTTGAAAAAAAAACACATAATTTAGTATTTGAATTGTTGTTCTATGATTATTGGTTACCGATATATGGCTATTGGTAAACATATTACTTTGTCCCAATGTTATCCTTTTGGGAAATAAGTCAAATTCTATATCTCGCTTCTTTCTCAACATATCTCAATAATAGTTGGTATATTGCTTCTAGTTCAGATCTACTAAATTGAATTCAAACCACCCAGTTTTAACGTCCCTGTTGCAGCAAACCTACATACTCATTCCCCATGTTATTCTTATGGAGCTTACAAAAGCATGTCAAATCTCGCTATGTTGGATTGAAATAAGCTCTTTTGCATTTGAAATTCGCTGAGTATGCAGATATGCTGCATCGGGATTTCTGTTTTCCACTAATGAAACCGAATTGATCAGCTAGTGAGTTAATATTTTATTCAAGCACTTGATTTAATATAGCTTAATTTGGTATGACAACATATTTTACATTGTCAAAAGTGTTATTGTTTATCGTTTATTGTTTATTTTTATATACGGCATACGCCAATTTAAAAATTGCAGCAACAAAAGAAATACACATAAATAAATAAATCAAGTCTGGTATTTTGGTTGCTTCAAGATAAATAAGAACTAATCTTCCTGCTTCATGCCATAAATTGTGAAAAATTGCTCAGGAATAAGCTAATACAAACTATACCAAGAACTAACATGCAGAAGTGCTACATTCACAATCAATAAATAAATATAATGTAAACTAGTTCAATGTTCATTACATGCCAAGTTTCAGAAAAAGGAAGCTAACACAATACAAGACCAAAATCTAACATATGCGATGATAAATTCACAATAAATAAATAAATATAATGTAGATCTATTCCAATATTTCATTACACGCACAGTACCAGAAAAAAAATTAAGCAAGCTAATGCAATACAAGAACAAGAACTAACTAAGTAGTGGCACATTCACAAGCAATAAATAATAAAATGTAGAACTAGTTCAGTGTATTGTTACATGTATAGTTAAGAAACAAATTGCAAATTACATACACAAAAATAACCACTAAATATAAATGGAAAGTGAACATTATGTGTTGATTAGTAATCAAATCATCAACAGTAAAAAATGAGATCAATTAAATTATACAAGCAAAAAACAACAATATACATGAGACATTCACTACCTGTTATAGAACATAGACTTTAGTTGGCGATTGCTGCCATTAAAAAAAATAAAAGTTGGAAGAGACTAAATTGTGCAGTCTGTGCAGCCGGGGAAGCACACAATTCATCTCATAGTTAGTTGAACAGGCTTGATGATAGAAAATTTGAGCAGATCTTGTCCGTCCGGGAACTCTCAGATCGATAAGGCTAAGTAGTTCAGGTTAGACCACATCCCCAAAGAGTAGTCTTCGAAGGAAAATAAGGTCCTGTAATTGTTGTCTAGATTCAAGAGATTGCAGACCCAGTATTTCTTCCTCGTCACTCAGAGGCAGAGATTGGTAGTCGAAACCCATTTTAACACCCACAACTCTCACGAATCTGTCCTGGACCTTCTGCAGACGTTGAATAAGTCCAAGCTGATGTGGGGACCACACAATAGAACCAAATTCTTCACACACTTCTTCACACTCTGCGGCCACTTATAATTCCAAAGAGCAAAAAAAAATTTAAGGAAAACCAGACGCTAAAATCAAATAAGTAATACTTCCGAAAGTTCTTCTTCTATACTCCTTAGTTTGTTATATCTGAAACATTACAGGTGCGAGTAATTTTAAGTACTCGTATTTCTATGAATTTTGAAGGACCTAATAACATTTAGGTGTATCCATAAAATAAATGTTGACAGTTAAATTAATAAACTTTCATAACATTTTTGCTTTACTTTGCTTTCATTTTTATTTATGTAGACAATGATGTGCTTCAAATCCTCTTAGACTGCAACAACTAAAAACAAATAATAAAAAAATACTTGCCGTTTTAATTACTATACATCTCGATCCTATGATTCAATTTGTATATAAGTTTATTTACGCAAATATATCAAAATTACACAAATTTTCTATGCTTTCAAATATATCCAGGTAAATTGATATTGAGCATTATCTTTAGTTTATGAATGGTTTTTAGCCAAAATAACTCGGGGCAAATACGAATAAAAGAGAACCGATCGATTCATTGTTTTGCCAGTTAACGAAGCGGGAATGTCACTGGCGTGTTGTCGCTACGACCGACTTTGATGTCTTCGTACTGTAGGCCTTTATCTGGCATCCAATGAACATGAACAATCCAGAATGCTTTCTCTTTTTCCTTTCCTAGCATCGGCATTTCAAAACTTTAAGTTAAATTATTCTGTAATTTTACTTTACCATTTTTATTCCGTGCGTATAGGTTTTTTTTTTAGTTAACTCAAAGTAAGCCATTCAATTTGTTTAGCAAATGATGACCGTTAATGATGAGGTACAAACTTCCAAAGCTGATGCCTGTTTACATGACAAAATTCCAAAATTAATATATGTGCACTATTATTTAGGGGTAGGCGATATCTCTGCAGTAAGTAACACAATATTAGTTTATTAGTTGTAATATAGAAAACATGTTATGTGGGCTTTTATTTTAAGCAATTAATACGAACCCGACGCATAGAATTTTGTGAACCGGCACCGATATATCAAAGTGTCACAGGATTCAATACGTGGCTTTCACAATAATCGGATTAAAATTGTTTACGGAACTCTGACTGTCAGAGAAATTCAAAAGCTTTTATCTTTATTGCTCTGTGTCAAGGAAAATTTCACAGGATATTTCAATATTTCAGAAAAAAACAGTGTTATTACAAAAATAATACAAGGTCAGTAAAAATTAATAAAATTATCACCTCACTATTTAAATTTAATTTGTTTCGATACTTTGTAGAGTTTGTTTTATCTATAATTAATATTGTCAAATGTAGGCTCTTCTTCTGCTAACGTGCGTTTACCAGGGTAGTTTTAACAATACAGCCCTTGCCGTGAGAGCACTCATGGCGTCACAGCCCCGTGCTCAATGGCTCCAGCCCAGGGGGTTCCCAGCAACTGGCTCTTCAAGGACCTTCATAAAAACCACACCATTAAACATTTTCACAATTAATAAAACCATTTAAAAATACAGTCACTAATTTGGGTTTCAAAATATACCCTTGATTATATATATTTTTTAAATTTACTTAATGTAAGCTATTGCTGGGTTTTTAAACTAAACGTGCTCTTAAAATCGGGACTACAAGATTATGATTTTTTTTTCAAATCAAAATAATATGAATTTTGTATGTTATGATATTTGATACTGGTTAAACTTATTTTGCCCTTTTTTGTATGTATTTGAATTAAAATAAAAGAAGAACTCGGCCTTTGTTAGCCTACTTATAATATAATCTTACTCTTTTTGGTGTGTTCCAGATCTTGCAATAGAAAGCACGTGGTTTCAATGTTTTTAGGATGAGTTCAGTATGAAGGATATACTGTCTGGATGATCGATAAAAATAACAAAGTAAAGTTGCATAAAGTTAAAGTATTTCCATTCTTTATTTTAAGTAGTCATTTCGTGTCCCTAATTAACTGTTTATAACAAATGGAGTTTAAGATAAAAATTATCAGTTAAATTAATGAATTATGTCATATGATTTATTGCTTCCATTAAAATACTATCAACAGTTTTTCAATAGTTTTACCGTTCCATCGTATTGCAGTAAACATATTATATTACATTGGCCATAGCGTGCATTTAATTTATTAGTGCAGAGTTAAAGGGTTTTGTATAACTATAATACTAGTCGCTGTAACTTTAAATTTATTTTTATTTGAACTGTTAACAAGTAACAGATACTTTTTATGTAAACAGAACTTGTAGTTGTAAATTTTATTTTTCACCGATATGTCCAATAATTTACAAAAACATATTATCTTCTATTACAAATAAGATAAAATTACGAGTTTGCATTACGAAATTCAGATTTTTTGGTTAATAAAGGCAGAAATAAATAATATGTAAAATTATTACTACACTCTTATAGAATAACGGTTATTTGGTAGGGAAAGATCCTAACTATTAAACGTTTACTATCGAGTAATTGTTGTAAGATAGCACATAAGTCTATAACAGCTCATAATTATGATTTATTGATTCAAAGCACACTATTACACATCGCAATAGCCCGATTTCCTTTATCATCATCAAAATCTGCGACGGTGGCGTCTCCTGTAATCTAGCTATTTGGAGGTCACGAATTGTGGATAGTTTTAAGCGATTGCTTGTGGATGTGGTGTTTCTTAGTGATCATCCCTATAATTAGACTGGTTCATAAGTGAAGTAGGCGAAATTGTGGTTCGGATTCCACGTTAAAATGTAAGTCCCTTAGTTGCCATTGATTCTGGGTGCCATTAATTAACAGTCCTCTCCAAGTAATATGCTGGCCTTAGTAACAAGACAATAAGATCGCACCACAATCATCCTACACTCATCCTTCACTCATATTCCAGTTAAAGTATGCTGTCAGTGCTGCGTCAAGGTCTTAGAAGAGTTATTAAAAAGGAGGCATTAACACATATGGTTCAAAATTATTATACTGAAGTTCTGAAACAGATTTCAAAATGTTATAAAAATTAAAGTATTAGAAAAGCAATTCGTTAAAAAGAAAAATTCATATAGTAATAAATTGACATGGCATTTAATATTTATTTAAGAGTGTGTTAAGCATTCATTTTCCTGTTTAGAGGACTTTGCAAAACACGCTATATAAACTATGATGGCACAAGAAAGTTACTTGAGATATAGAGCTTGTAACGTCAAGACTGAATGATCTATGATGATGTTTGCTGTAAACTTGTCTTAACAAGAAACGACCTACTCCATCTATTAAGTCAAATAATTTACAATTGCCTCATTTACTCTGAGCTTTAGAACAATGGAATAAAGTCTTCTTTTTCAATTGTGCCCCTTGAAATATTCATTGCACTTATTGTTTTATTTATTTTATACTTTGAACGCACTCATTAATCCAAAATCGAACTTTTTAAAATTAAATAAAATCAAATTAAATAATATTTCTTATTGTTTAGATGCTATTGTTCAAACACTAAAACATATACAGTAGTGAATTGACTGCATTAAGGAATTAATAATTACTGCAATACAAATTTACTACATGATACAGAAAGAAAATTAGCCTGAATTTATTTAAATGTCGATTCAAAAATCCTACGTGCTATAGTATCAGTGTACTTATGAGTATTACTTGGTGAATTCTTGTGACTACTGTAATAGTGATTCTTGAACACTCAAAGGTAACTTATTGCACAGCGTATTTAGTGTGTACTTAAAACTAGCTTGAGTGGTGGCAATTTGGTTAATTCTGCCCTTATTTTTTTCTAGTTTTATGCTATCCACATCCATGTTACATAAAAAGGCTCTTTATTTTTAACATATATGAGCCATTTGATAAAATAAAAACTGGCCAAAGAGCATTACATATACATATTTTTATGTGACGTAGCTTTGACCTATTCCTCCAAAGAATGGTTAATCGCCATTATCCAGCATTCCTTTGTAAAAATTTACCTATTTTATCAATTTTTACTATTTAAATAGGTTGGAAACCAGTTTATAAAAAGTACTCATATGTTGAGAACCAATCGAGATATTAAATAACGGATCGCTCAAAATGATAGGTCACAACATCAATCTTGCATAAACAAATTTGGATCCAAGATTGCGGCCGAAATTGAGTACCCTCTTAAAATGAAAAATGACCTACCCAGCAATTTTTAGGGTTGGCGTGGGATTGATATTTGAAAATATATTTAAAAAAATTAAGAGCGGGGGGCTATCAACCCTCCATCTGTCAGCCAAAAATCTCTGTACTGGTAGGCCCTTTTTACACAGGTTACTTTAAAGCTGTATAAGTTATGTTTTATTGAATAAAAGTATATACTATTATATATTTTCTTTTCCAGGACACCAAAGGGAACAATTATACAATATTGAAGGATCCAAAAAAATAATTCAGAACTGTTTACTTGTAAAAACATAAAAAAAATCAAACGACTACTGGGTTGTCGTTTGCCAGTGGGGGAACACTTTTATAAGACTAACCGGTAGTTGTTTGCCAGATGCAGGGTTAAGGAACATATTATATGTATATACATATTCAGTTTTAGCTGACGTGTTCCTAATCTTTAAACCAATCCAATAATCAAAGTTTTAACTACGTTTATGCATTTTCAGTTAGGCTAAATATTTTCAGTTATATTTTTCCGAATTTTACTGTTGTAGAGTGTAACGTATACCTATAAACAATTTAATTGTATTTATAAGTTTTACATGTGCCAAGCATTATATATTAGGATGTCGTCATCGACTCTCAATACAAATTAAAAACAGCTTAATAAGAATGAACCCAATTTTCCACAACATATATTTACATACTTAAGGAAAGGTGAATGCGGAGGTCGAAGTTTATACTGTACGGTTATATCCTCTTTCCGCATATATTGCTAGGCCGGATTCCCAAACAAATCTCTTCCTTCACTTGTCTGAGTCAAGCTGCAGGGTTATTGCGTGTTTTAACCTGTTATTCAGTGGCGATTTTTTATAATACAATTTTATTAATATTATTAAAGAAATATTAATAAAATAATACTAATACCCAATTTGTAGCTTTATTTTTACTGTATATTTTTTACATAATTGATAGTACGTTGAAGAGTCTTAGCAGTTTGCCTCCAATATGTTCATGACATATAATTTTTTGATAGCTCACTATGAAATGTAATTTATTGAAAAAAGACAAAAATAAAATAAAATAGTTAAACCCCTACAGGAAAGAATTAACTTTTGAAGGTCAAATGTTATCATATCACAAATTTTCGAAGACAAATTTTTTATGGACACAAATCTCTAAAGAGTGGAATGATAATTGCAGAAGTTAGCCCACTCCCTCTGAAAGCTGCAATAAAAGCCTTACTACTAAGTCATAAGCCATAACTGGCCATGCTGGCTGGCTGTAATTTATTTAGCCAGTTTGACAATAAATTGCATTAGCCAAGTCAAATCATCCAAGTATTCCTTGTCAAACTAAACGTTCCTTCTTAACATTTAACAAGCAAGGCAACATTAAAAAACTACCAGTAGGTAATCATGGACGCTGTAAAGGACCCTTTCCAGGAACATGGATTTGAACTCATTTCTAAATTTTCCAAAGTCATGTTTAGTCTGAGGTGGAGGATAAAGGTTATTGAACTTAACTACATTGCAATTAATGATGTAATATTCTTCTAGTTTCCAAGATACAGATGGACGAAAATGTTAAAACTCTGAATGACCTGGATGTTTCTTTGTAAGAATTGTGTTTTGGGAGCGAAAACACAATGCATACTGTCTTTTGCTGCAATATGAATAAGAAATGGGTTCGGTGGTTTTCACAACCCAAAACAAGAACAGCATAGGTCAAGTAAGGATAAATAAGGCCATAATAGGCTGACAGAAGTACCTTAGTTGAAACTGTTCAATTGAGCATCCGGAGCATGGAAATACTCACAGATACCTTCTTGAATACGTTTTCAATATGCTTGTGACATCTGAGGTTTTCTTCCAAAAATATTCCAAAGAACTTTACAGTTTAAGAGGGACCGATAGTGGTTTCATCAGGAAGAACGTTAAAGTAGCTGTAGGTTTCCTGAAAATGACGTTCTAAAATGTGATATTGCACTAGTTGAGTTTTCTGGGAGTTTAAGGATAAGAGATTCTTGTCACACCATTGGAGTAGACTGTTTTATTCAACACATGCGATCCGTTATAGGACTTCGCTATTAGGATTAGAAATGGTGAGGAAAATCTCGTCGGCAAATAAGCAAACATTTGCCACCTGTACACTGGAAGGTACTTCATTAGTGAATAGTGGGAAGAGAATTGGTCACAGGAGGGTTAGTAGCTTTTTGAAGGGTTGTTTCTGGAGCCAGCTGCCATTGGCTGTTGGGCTATTAATTAACAATCCTGTCTAAGGAACATGCCAACCTTAGTCAGTAACAAGGCTACAAGATCGCGCCATTATCATCACGATCATCACACTCATCCTTCACTCATATTCAGGGTAACGTCCTCAATGAGGTACCTATCTTATTAAAGTAATTAAGTGACGGCCCCCTGGGACACACCTCTACTCACAAATATATCTGTAGAGAAATTGTTCTCCAGGGAACCAGTGGCGTCAACAGCCGATATTGTGACTAACCGCCTTAGGTCTTCTAACAACTAAGCAAACCAGCTGAGAGCAACCCATCTAATACCTATAAAGTAAATTTTTCTCAAAAATAGCGCATGGTTGACCATATAAAAGGCCTTTGCAAAGTAAAAGAACTTTTCGATAGTAATCTGTCTTGAACCTAGGTCTTCACATCTCTATTTATATGGCTAAGTATTGCACTTCTTGTGGGCCTGTTCAGTAGAAATCCATGCTGGCTATAGTATAATATTTCATAAGTTTCTAGAAAGCTCCATGATCTTGTCAATACTGCCTTTCAGACTCTTTAGAGAAGGACGAGCCAAGACTTATTGGCCTGCAGTTATCACAGCATATTTTATTTCCGTATTTCAAGATAGGACTCATGATAGTCAGCTTCAGTTTGGATGGGAATGTGCCCTCCTTGAATGAAAAATTCAGTATATGACATATCGGTGTTACAATGGATTCAGGAATCCTCTTGAGAGGTTTTGGAGATATTTCTGCAACTCTAGCAGAAGTTTTACTTTTGAGATTGGTTATGATGCCCTTTATTTCCTCATCTGTACCAGGGCATAAGACGAACGAAGATGATCTGACGCTTGAGTTATCAGAAGCCTTACTTTTTGGTCGTGGACTATTAATATTTCCAACATCTAAGAAATAATTATCAAAATCTCACCAACCTGTTTTAGGTGGTGTAAATGAGCATGAGTGTAAATATATCACTCTTGCTATTCTTCAGACATATTCTTCCCATTTCTCTCTTCAGGTTAGGTCTGTGGTCATTTATGACTTTCCAGATTCCCTTAGCTTTACTGTCCGATTCTTTAATTGTCTCAATTACCGATTTTGCTTTAAACTTACTTATCGTTCTTTTGTATTAATATTTCAGTCGCAAGAAATACTGTCTGAGAAAGTGGTCAGAATTTAAGTGTCTTTTGTTGTTTCTTAAACAAGGCATTTTTCTTTCAATATCAATCATTCTTCTGAAAATTTCTGACTTTTTAGGCATTTGATTTTTTTTAGTTAAATTCTCAGGAAAGACACTTCAAAATACTGCTTTGTCAGGTTGCTAAATTTATATTCTTTTCTTCCAAAGTCCAAACGAAGACATAGTAGAAATGAACTTACTACCTTTACAGCTTTCGACTGCCAGGTTAATGTTGAAATCACCAGGACAAATATCTTAGAATGTGAAGCTGCATATCTGTTCAGACAGTTATATAAATTATTAAGGATACTATCAAATTTGTCAGAGCCTGTAGCAGAGAATATCCTGTATTCAGCTACAATAAGTATCCGGTTGTTTTTACAGATTTTGAGTGAAATCGCCATCAATTCACATTCTCCATTGGTACAGAATTCCATGGTATAAAGCGGCTTATACGTGAAATTAGAGCGACACCAGTTATGGTAGCGAAAGTAAATATTGCTATTTACTCACTTGAGAAATTCTTTTCCAACACCAATTATGTTTCATCCTTTTATTATCTCTCTTTTTAGGTTTTACTTAGCCAGAAGTGTGACAAAATTAGGTGTATAAACATATGATTTATGAAAAAAATGTATTTGATTTTATTTTATTTGAATCGCTATTTTGTTACTTATACTGGGTGCATTTCTTTATCCATAACATGTTACTGTAAAATTATCAGCTGACTATGACATAATTTGGTAAGTATTGTACAACTTAAAGTATCATTTTGAATATAAGGCTTAAGGAAATCTTAAACTGAAAAGTAAACGTGGAACCGAGTGTAGGCTGCACTTAACAGTATTATAAATTTCAGCAGTTTTATAATGAAAACATTGGGGCACATCAGTGTGATACAAGTTTTTGAATCAACCATGATGTCTTCATGAATTTTACTTCAACTTCTTAACATGTGAATGATTCCCACGGCTCAATATATGCCACGTGAAAGGGGGAGTTACGTAATAAACTGTTTCATACTATTACATATACAGGCGTAAATAATAAATTATCCAGCTTTAAAATAATTTATTAAGCAAAAACGTTTCTAATTTTTATCGTTGAAATCTGTCCTTTTGTCCTGTAACGGGGGTATTTACATTTCTGCGACAGCAAAGCTTTTTACACATTCCCCATGTTTTCTTTTTTGTGAATAAATATAAAATGATGTGGTTCTCTTGTTTCTAAACATATCTTAATAAACCTTGTTGTATGGTTTTTTTTATTCTAAATGTACTAGTGTTTACCAAGCAAATCCAGGGACCAGGATTGGTTTAGGTTTACTGAAATTAAAATTTACAGTTTCTTATTTACCTGCAGCAGCAAACTCGACATTTTTCATGTTTTTGTAAGAATCAAGAATGAAAAATACTTTATTGCCATTAACTTCTACAATCATTGACAAACGTCAAACAAACAAATGTACAGAAATAATAAAAGATACAGTGTACAAATATGATTCGTACACATAACATAAAAATAAATTTCTCTTAATTATCAGAAAGGTAATCCTGAACACTGTAATATTCCTTAGATACTAAAAAAGACCGTAATTTTCCTTTGAAGCTGGCCTCGATTGATTCTGCTTTGATGAAATTTGGGAGGGAATTGAAAAGTTTTACTACGTTAAAAATGTCTGTTTTTCGAAAAATATGGTTTTGTGTTGTGGAATGGTTAAAGTCAAGGAATGTCTAAGATCGTAACGACTACTATTGCGAAGTTGGGAAAAACGCTTGTTTTGAAAGAAAAAAGAAAGACATTCGTATATGTACAAGCAAATAAAAGTGAGTAGATTATTCGTGGAAAAAACACCTCTAGATGAATCATTTCTCTGGATTCCAAAAATCAACCTAATCGATTTCTTACGTAAAACAAAAAGGGACTTCGTCTTTCAAGATTCGGCTCCCCAAACTGCAATACCATAGCAAAGGTCAGGATAAAGACATCCATAATACGCAGTAAGTAATACTTGGGTGTTTGCAAAATTGGACACCTACGAAGAATGAAAATGCAGCTACTTATCTTACGTGAAACTATACGAATATGTTCTGAAAAATCGAGGCGAGGATCACTGGTCAAACCCAAAAAAGTTGGCTGTTGGCAAGATTGAATTTCCTTGTCACCTAAGAGCAAAGTTGAAGTGTCACCAAGAGGACAGCGCAATTTAAAATCCAAGAAAAGTGTTTTCCCAGTATTTACGGAAAGGTAATTCTCTGCCATCCAATGGAGAAGACAATTACTTTGAATGAAAGACTCGATCTCAAGATTTTCATGAGAACCACTACTGTTGTTCAGTGACGTATCATCAGCGAAAAAGCAGAGGTCAACGTTTGAAACACTCGATTTGATGTCATTGACAAACAATAGAAAAAGGACCTGTCCGAGCACGGAACCTTGAGGAACCCCGCCGGTAACAAGTATTTCACTTGATCTAACAGATGAAACGCACCCTTTACTATCCAAAAATGGCACTTTCACAACTTGTTTTCTGCTATCCAAATATGAGAAAGTCCAACTAAGAACATTGCCTCTGATTCCAAAGTGTTCTAACTTTTTCAAGAGTAATTTATGATTGACCATGTAAAATGCCTTGCTCAGATCTAAAAATATTCCAAAAACATGATTATGCTCATCTAAAGATTTTGATACATTAGATATGAAGCTAAACATAGCGTCTAGTGTAGAAGAGTTTTTCCTAAATCCAAATTGTTTTTCAAAAATGACTCTATGAACATTAAGGAAAGAATGTAAACGATTCAAAAACAACTTCTCTAAAACTTTTGAAAAGGTTGATAGCAAGGAAATTGGTCTGTAATTACTCCTTTCCAACCCACTGCCTCTTTTATGAAGAGGCTTCACAATTGAGGTTTTAAGGGCATCAGGAAACTTCCCCTCAGCAAACGAATGATGAGCTAAGTTAGATAAAGGTCGAGATAAGCGTCACTCTTCAGCAGTATAGAAGAGATGCCATCGAAACCAGCTGAATTACTACATTTCAAAGAGCTTATAACTTGGATCACTTCATCCTCAATAGTTGGATAAAGAAAAAGAGAAGATTAGCAAGGTGGAACAGATAAAGGACGTCTTAAAGCTACAGGGTCATCAAGGAAAGCATGATAACTGAAAAAGGCATTAAAGGTATTTGCGATTTTATCCGGATTTGAGAGAACGTCGCCACTTTCTAAGGCTATTGAGAGTGTTTTGAAGGAGTTAGTCGTGATTTTATTTGGAATAGTCTCATTGACAATATCCCAGACAGCCTTGGGCTTGCTACCAGACGAGTTCAGATGGGCAAGAACATTTTCTAATTTTGCTGCTTTGACCGCAGCCCTATATTGCCTTTTACGATTAGAATACACAACTTTTAGAGGGTCCAGTGGATCAAGATTCTTTGTGAATTGAAATAAATCAAAGAGATCGTCAAAATATTCTAATGGGGAATACACAAGTTTCATGTTTCGCATGTGATATTGGTCATGAATAAAAGACTTCACAACACTTATAATATATTTACACTTATCATGCACTCAAATACAAGACGGAAAATATATATTTAGGATAGAAAATAGCGATCGAGATCGATTGGTCACACCAACCATCATCAGGCTTAATGAGAGACTCACATTGGGTATAATAGTCCAATCAAAATCAACAGTATCTTTCCATCTTTAATGTATTTATGTATGCAAGTGCAGTATGAGTAATATATTTTTTGTTTTATTTATATCCAGTATTAAAGAACGACACGTATTATGCTAATCAATAAGTTATTTCCCGTGTTAATGTTTGCTGCAACGGGGGATAAACTTCTTTATACTAATATATATTAAAATGGTATTTATTCTTACTAATATTTATATTTACACATACTTATATTTACATAAATCTATACATATTTAAGTACATATATTTACAAAAATATTGTATTTTTAATGGTATTTATTCTTTAAGTATATGGTTAAAAATGTAATAGTATTTATATTTTTCTAATCCACGTTGAAGGCCTAAGTTAAGTGTCCTCTAAGCCCCGTCACATAAGATATTGTTTATTATCAAGAAAAGGCCAACGAGGACCTTATAATGGAAAACAATGTATTATAAGTTTCCCTGAGAAACAAATATTTATGGGTGCCTAATATTTTTTATTTGTAAAGAGGTGAATGACTTGAAATGTAGTTGGCAATGAAAATTAAGCCTGTTATTAATACCACCAAGTCAACAATATAAAATATTTGAGTTGTATTGCAAATGGTTAAGTTTCACGCCAGCTACGAAACATTAGGTTGGGCCATCCTTTGTACAGATCATTGAATTGGCCGCAATATCGCTGACTACGCCTTTTCGAGTTTGCGCAGTTCGTATCTTTGATTGTATTAGATTGTTGTTAAAATATGCTCGGCTATAGATTTATTTTATAAACAAAAAAGTCAAACGTTTGCCTGAATTACGTTTTTGCCTATTTACGCATAATAAAAAACATAACTGTTGATAAAACTACTTAACTCTTAGGTAAACTATAAATTAAGAACAATAACGCTAAAACCAATGGATTTTCTAGAATAGAACAGCAGATCATTGAATCCTGAACGTTGTATAATATATACGGTGTCCCAGATCACCCTCACACACCCCTATTACTTTTTAAAGGTTCATACAAAATCACCAGAAAAATATTCGACGGCACAGTCATATACATTTTCTAAATCATGCATTATGTATAAAATACCCCCGTCGCAGCAAACCTGCGTACTCAGCGAATTTCTAATTACAAAATATCCAGTAATTAATCCATTATTACGAAAAAAAGAATAATAAACAAGTGAAATATTTATATATTAAAATAATATATTATAGCTTGTTTTACAAAAACTTTGTAAAAAATATTGATAGTTGACTTAGATAAAAGAACACAAATATTTCATATAATGAAGTAGGCAAGAATGTTTATTTTTGTAATTATATTAACATATAATTATTTAAAAACCAAAATTCTATTAAATACATTGATAAACTGAGAAATCACTCAAAGCGATTTCTTGAAAACCGCAGTAGAGAGTAAATACGAAATTGGGTAAGCTAACGTTCTGCTGCCCTGATACTAAAAACACAGGGGGAAAAAATGCGAAGTGGTAATATATCGGAGACCAATGGACTTAGAGAAATGATTTAAAATACCAAATTGTTTGTTTTCTCGAGCTAAATCCAATGGTGCAAACAATAATTGGATAAATATAATTTTCAATTTGAAAAACTCAAAAAACCCATTTTTGGGGGGTAAAATGGGGCCTTTACCCCACTTAGGATATGTCGATCTGGCTGGTTTACGAACTCGTCCAAGAGAATCTAGTTCAACATGTCTGTACCAAATTTTGTTACGATCGGAGGATATTTACGAGAGTTATCGTGTTAACAAAACTCAAAAAATGTAAATCCTATTTCCCATATAAGCCCATGTTAAATTTTGAAACAAATCGTGATTTTTTTTTTTTGATGCGTTTTCACAATAAACTCACTTCATATCCAGAAAGTACACATAAAAAGTTGTCAATTAATATAAATATTAATATGATTGATGAGGTTACCCTGAACGGATATTTTTGTCCATTCTGTTCTGTTAAAACGACGGTAATAGCTTATTTCTAAGGAAATTCGCTAAAAAGAGCGAGAAAATAATTTAAAATTATTTAATATTTTAAAATATAAATATATTATTTAATGGAGTTATGTAGTCAAATATTTTACATTTGAAATTTATATTGTATGCAACAATACATCAAATACAATAAAAACATATCTTCCTAATTTAAATTTATTCTAATAATGTTCCACACCATTTTCTCAGGTGCCTAGCTTTGTAAATCCTGTGTGTTGAATGTGAAATCAAAAAAGTTGGCTTGCATGTTAAAACACCCTGCTGAAAATTATGTCCTAGAGGAATAAATATACATATTTAACTTCTTCACTGCTTTAAACGTAACAAGGCATGTCATTACGTAAATAATTTACAAAAATAAATTAAATATATACCAATAACTCCATACATACAATAATTCCAATACATTAAGACTTATAATTTAAAAATAAACTATGTGTACATATATGCATATACCGGATACCCCATAAAAGTCTCCCCTAACTTTTTTCTAAGTGTTCTCGAATATCAATATTTTACCACCCTTAAAACATGGTTGGGAAGTTAGTGTTGCATTTTTAGTGGATATTCAATTTTGACCACCACCTTGGATGCAGCATATTGAATCCAATTTTTTTTTTAAATTAAATAAGTCATTTCTCTAGCAGTGGTTTGTAACTCTATATTACAAACTATATCTTCTGTACTGCTTAAAATGCTGCAATCCGCTTACTGATGTCTTGATTGGGTCTCAAGATATAAGAACTTATTTTAATTTAATATTAAACTAATTTTAACGTTAGAAATTCATTAAGTAGATAAATAACCACAAAATAATGTGATATAATAACTACTAACCATCACCAGGCATGGTTGAGTTATTCACCTCCTTGATTTTCACCAATTAAAATTTTTCGGCCACTGTCTTGGATTTGCCATTTTGAAATAAAAAAAGTTTTCAAATCCGAAAATAGTATTGTGACCGATCACTTTATATTACATGGCTGCGCTAAATTTAATGTCACAATCCGTTATAATTATTCAACTTAGGGTTTTTTAAAGTAATCGCATTTAATGAGATTTGTATTTGATTTGAAAAATGTCGATACCATAAAAACTAAGCAACATAATACAAATGAAATTGTAACATTGAATTCAGCGTAATATTTTAGTTTGAAATGATGGTCATAGAACCATCTCTGTATTTGAAATAGCTTATCTCATTTCAAAATTGTGGATGCAAGATAACGGCCGAACTATTTGTTTTGGTAAAAACCATATAAGAAATTAAATATGTCCCAAATGAATTGGGAATAACTCAACAATGAATGGTGATGGTTAATCATCATTATCTAATATTAGTTTGTAGTTATGGGCCTATTTTATCAACCTGTAATATTAAAATTAGTTTTAAATGAATTATTAAAAATAAGCTATAATATCTTGAAAACCAATCAAGATAATAAGAAACGATTTGCGACATTGTAATCCATGAAAAGTGGCAGTCATAGCTGAGTGTTTTAAATTTATGCCTACCACCCAAAAGTTACGGGTTCAACTTCAAGGGCACATAACCACATTTTTAGTACTGCCACCTTGCTTCGGAAGGCACGTTAAGCCGTTGGTCCTGATCAATGAAGTGGTCGTCAGGTCATGTTAGGGGCACCAGTTGCGACCTGAAAACTCTTGACACCTAACCTTGGCTACAAGGTTGCACGGAATTATTATCATCCGTGATGAAACATTTAGTTTAAATGATAGGAAATAACGCAACTTTTACATTTGAAAAAAATATTCCAGATATAATATGGCGGATCCAAGATGGCGACCGAAATAGTATACTAAAAATGAAGAATTAACTACCCAATAATGCTTGTGGGTGGTGTAAGACTGACATTTGAGAAATATAGATAAACGGAAGGGGGGGGGTCTTGTGGGACATCCGGTATACCCCCCCCCCCCCCCCCTTAACCAAAGTCTTACTTAAGGCTTAAGGCCTTAACGAATTCCCAGAATCATTAGAGAGTACAAGCGGTAATTACTGTGAACGCGAACAATACTGTTTGCCTATCTCTAAAATCTTACACCACCTTATGTTACTCGTAGGAGCGGAAGCACAGATAATGTTCTGCAAAGTTTACATTCACGAAAGGAATATCTTTGCTACCTACAGAGTTGAATGTGATTTAATTGGATAAAATAGGTTTTATTTTTATTTTTAAAAGTTAACATATTTAATTTCTTATATGGTTTTTACCTTAAATGCTGTACTTAAAGTAAAGGTTATGATATATTTTTGAATTCAAAGTCAATTTATTTTGTTAAATAAATGCTGTGATAAGTTTTTTTAGTAGCTGAGTCCTCTCAATGCTTAAACATAGTTATAGTTTTGAAGTATCAACATTATTGGAACATAACTTCACATTCGTGAATAATATTATTTTTCAAGTACGTGTAAATATGTTTTTTTTTTCAAGTGATCGTTTGGATTAGGTTCATTAGCTATGATGGTGTTTCTCCTTTTTACTTAATTATAATGTTTCATGTTTTCACTCAAAATAGTAGTTTTAAGGTCTCAGAAAACAACCGTTTTTTCTAATAAAATAATTATACAAATATTTTATAAATAAAACATGTTTATGATTTAAATATTTTAGATTTTGAAATCGTTGATGATCAACGAGGAAATGAAAAATAATATTATCTATAAGTTATGAAGAGTAATTACATGAAGATAAAGTTAGTCTCATAAATGGATGATCACGTTAGCTTTATTCACATTCAGGTGTATGGAATATTAAGCCTACGAAACTGCCTTATTAAATTGAAGTGCTTTACATTCTGTGGCTAACCTGTGGGTGACGACAAAGTTCATGATATTACATTGCTGGGTTGATATATTTACGGCAGCCTTTAATGTTCCAAGAAACACCTGCTCTATTGGTAAGCCGATTCTTTGCAAGTTTTAAGGTATAAAATATGTATTAGAGAAAATATACATTTATTGTACCTATTTTTGATATTCACTTTACTTGTACTACCAAATACTTGCATGTCTTATATTTGCTTATGGAGATAACCCTTAAATAGTTTTGATTTTAAATTTTATTTAGGCAGTTTATTTATAAAACTAATAAACTATAAATATATAACTATATATATTTATCTTACGTTAATGATTTAAAGTATCGCAATATCATTAACCAAAATGTCAAAGCTGTGAAACATGTCATAGTGATCCATTTAAGATGTATTATGACTACTTTTACACGGGAGCTGTAAGATTTTATACGGGCAGCTGTTTGATTCCATCTTTATTACAAAACAGGTTCAAGTTCTTTATTGAAGACATCGCATTACAAAGCTTTACCGATAACAAATAATTTCTTTAAAATATGCAATGTAAGAATATGACACAGTTAGCAATTAATTGAATAAACAGGTCTGATTTCTGTTAAAAATTAAATCACTCAGTATGTAGCATACTTCAACCATAATAATGCTCTTTGACTTTTACCTAAATACGTCATAATCATGCTCTTCTTTCAAATCCAGTTGACTGTTCAATAATTTTATTCCTGTATATTTGAAATGATTTGAAACAAATTGTAGAATGAGGAGGTATACCAAGTACACGTCGAGGTTTTTTTCTTGTTTCATATTCGTATAAGAAGGTAAAATAGTTTGAAAAAGTGGGAAATTTGTATGGAGAAATGACAATGTTTCTAGAATATAAATGGAAGGAAATGTAAGAACTTTGTTTTTGATGAAGAAGTCAGTACAGGATGTTCGCCTGCGGAACTAGAAAATTGTTCTAATTGTTTTTTTTTTGTAACCTGAAAATTAACTGATCTTTAATACTCTCACAACTCCATAAGACAATTATTGGTAAATCCCATAGAAGGCTGTAATGACTAGCTCGGTGGAGGCAAAGCTTGACCAATTACTAAGGACAAAAATACCCTGGCTTAGTTTCTTGTGCACATGATCAATATGTGTGTGAAGAGGGAGTTTGACTTGAAGAATAAACCAAAGAACTTCGCAAGATCAGATGAAGAAATTGCTTCACCAGCAAGATGAACGCTGAATAAACTATCAAGGTGGTCCCTTAAAGAAAATTCCAAAAGAGTAGTTTTCGAAACATTCGCTAAAAGTTAGTTTTGTTGAAGCCAATCGAGAATAATATTTCCCTATCAAAAGTTTTAACGTATTATATAACTTCTAGACGGACTAGAAAATGTGTGGGACGTGTTGCTTATTTGCCCATGCTGCTTATTTTGACAACAACAGTCTGTGATCTACAAGGTCGAATGCCTTGCAGAGGTCGAAGAATAAACCTGATTAATGTTAGCTCGGGTCAACTGCATCAGCAATATTTTGAACAACGGAGAACGTAGCATTTGTTGTACTTTTCCCCTTAATAAATCCAAACTGTTGATAAAATAACAATATATTATTATTCAACCAGTCAGAGCATATTTAAAAGAATTTTCTCAAAAACCTTTAAATAAGTCGATATGATTGAGATTGGCCTATTTTTCGAGCACCCTAATATACATTTACCTTTATGAAGAGATCTTACAATAGCCTCTTTCAGGGGATTTGGGAATCTACCTGATGAATGTAATTCGTTTATCATATCACAAAAAGGCTGGGCCAGTTCATCAGCTAATTTTTTTAGTAAGGCCGATAATATACCATCGCACCCAGCTGACAACTTGCACTTTAAGGAACGCATTGCATTTACTACCTCTTGAGGACTGGTTGGGAACAAGAAAAAGGAGTTTACAAGTGGTGAATTTGTGGTTCCAGAGAAGGTGTTGTCAGAATATTTGTAAAAATATTCCCCTACACTATATGGGTATTATTTTTGATTATATTACTAACACAACGAGATCCGTAACCACATCACCTCTAATTGCTAGTGTTTTATCCTTCCTAACATCGACTGAGCCTCTACTCTGATTAAAGATACCCCAAACTTTTTCCCTTTGTTGTATGACAGTGCAAGTATCCTTGCAGCATTACCAGATTTATGTTTGAGAATAATGATCCTATACAGATTTTTGAGAGAGTAATTTTTCCTCACTGAGTGGGTAGACAGCAGATCTTTAGAGTGGATATAGAAGATTCTAAGTTCTTCTCTAGCTTTCAAAGTTTCTCCATTGAGTTCATGAGTTGTGGTAAGATAATCGAATTGTTCCTAGAGTTTCCTTTAGTAAGAGGGAAGCACATATTGAAATTAAAGTCCAAGGTTCTCAGAAAATAATCAAAACAATCACTCACATCGGGTGAATCATGGGTCTCTGGGCAGTATTCATCGCAAATATAAGAACTTAACAGTTCAAGTTGCTTTCAGAGAATGCATGTTTGAAATAGGAAACAACTGAAGGAAATGTAAAGGTTGAATTTTACCTACAACCTGAGCATGATGGCCGGTCAAATAAGATACTAACACAGAGCTCCTAAATTTATTCTCAGGCATTTAAAACCTAACCTAACTAACCAAAAAACCCAAAAATAGTTGAGAAATTGACTACGTTATAATGATTTGAAAAATTATCGAAACTTGCACCGATAAATAATCTATACATATAAAAGCCAAAAGCCATTGACTGACTGATCACAGTTTCTCAAAAACTGTAAGGCTGTGGGGGGATTGGATTTTGGGGGGTAGCCCCAAAATTTTAAATGTAAACCCCCATCGTGCGACTGCTTATTTTAAAGGGCTTGTTAAAAGAAACACAATGCCGCAAACCGGAGGTCGATATCATGCTCAAGTCCGAAATGGCGGCCATTCAAAAATTAAAAAATGCCGTCCGCCAACTAAACTTGAGTATTTTCTGTGTTCGGTAATTCACATTTAAATCGAATAAGAATCACCAGGACGCATTTTAACTACTTAAAAGATACAAATATAATAATTTATTGTTGTATAATCAAGGCTCAACCCTCAAAAATTGTTTTGGGGGAAGGAGCTACCCTACTTTATTAAAATATGAACTCATGTCGTGCAACCACTCATAAGTCAATGATTGTGTCAAAATCAAAATTTATCGTGGGTAACTATAAAATGCTTATTTTCAAAGTTTTTTATTATTTTAATCACATTTAACCAACATTTTGAACAAACTTTTTTTTTCCAAAACCCTTTTTCAATAATTACAACAAACTTATTGTAAATTACGACTGGGCGATTCCTTACCTTTTTCTGCAGTTCAGAGTAAATGCTCAAAGTGTTTTCCTTCTACAGTCATACAATGAGCCAGTCGGTAATAGTAGTGCTCTACTACATTTTGAAGCATTTCCTTGGGTATTTGTTGCATTTCCTCTGTAATACGACGACGAAGTTTCATTAAATCCTGAGGCTTAGTTTTGTATACCCTCGATTTTAGGTATCCCCAAAGAAAGTAATCTAGAGGGGTCATATCCGGAGACCTCGCAGGCCACTCAATTTCTCCTCGTCTTCCGATCCATTTATGTGGAAATGTGTTGTCCAGATAGGCACGAACATTTCTCCCGGAATGGGGCGGTGCTCCATCCTGTTGGAACCAAATGTTCTAGCGGTTTTGAGTTGCAGCTCTGATTGCAGGAACGATTTCATTTATTAACAAATCATGGTAAACTGTTTTGTTGAGATTTCCCTCAATAAAAAAGGCCCTATTATTTGTTCATTAATAATGCCCGCCCACACATTTACTTTTTCCGGATGCTGGGTATGGGATTCCCTCATCCAGTGGGGGTTCTCATCTGCCCAGTAGCGACAGTTATGTCGATTCACATTTCTATTGAGCATAAACGATGCTTCGTCTGTAAAAACAACATTCTTGATGAAACTTTAGTTGTTTTCAATTTTTTCCATCGTTATTTCACAGTACTCAATTCTCCTATCAAAGTCATCCTCTGAAAGTTCTTGTACTAACCTTATTTTAAACGGATGATTCTTGTTACTGCTTAAAATACGATGCACTGATGATTTACTTATATCATCCAGCTGTTGCGAAACCTTTCTTGTGGAGTTATGTGGGTCTTCAACAAAAGATTGTAAGACATCTAGAGCTTTTTCATCACCAGTAACAGTTTTTGGCCTTCCTGATCGTGGTAAATCTCTAATACAACCAGTTTCTTCAAACCTGTGCACAGTTCGCACAACTCTGAATTTTGAAATAGGCGGGCGATTCTCATTTTCAGCATTGAAAAGATCTGCCACTTCTTGAAATGACCTGGTTAAGTTACCGTAGCCTCTCATCATTAAAATAATCACTCTTTCTTTTTCAGTTAACGCCATGTTGATAACAGATTATAAAAAGCAATTAAAAACAAATAAATTCTGAACTTATTTAACGTTTTTTCTCTATAATTAGATTAAGAAAGAAGAATGAACAGACATGATGTTGACACAGGAATAGTTTTACTAACTACAAAAATGTTTGTGGTGAATATTTGGTATTGATGTATGGGGATTTTCCTAAAAGATAACGCATAGACGACCCTCCGCAGGTATCGGCCTTTGCCGCGCTGAGCCAAAGGTTGCATCAAGGCGGATATTAGTCTGTTAGTAAAATGATTTTGACACTAATAAAATTACTATTTTTGTATCTTTTAAGTAGTTAAAATGCATTCCTGGTGATTCTTATTAGATTTAAATGTGAATTGGCGAACACAGAAAATACTCAATTTTAATTGACGGACGGCATTTTTCAATTTTTGAATGGCCGCCATTTCGGACTGGAGCATGATATCGACCTTCGGTTTCCGGCATTGTGTTTCTTTTATCAAGCCCTTTAAAATAAGTAGTCGAACGATGGGGGTTTACATTTAAAATTTGGGGCTACCCCCCAAAATCCAATTTTGTGGGCAGGGGCAGAAATGACATGTACATCAAAAAGTAATTTTTCTTAGTACTAAAAGGTATACAAAATATCGTTTTGATATCAAGCTTACTTTAAAAGATATTAAACCGGTCCGGGACTTTTGAGACACACAGTATTATAATTTAATTACAATTTGTTATCCTTTCAGCAGGCGAAACTATCTGCTATTAAACTATAAAATTAAAATACCGTAATAATTCAATTATTGGGTTAGCTACTAAGAAGGGAGTGAATCTTAAAAACCACTATGACACTGTGTCACCATTGTAGCATTTTTTATAACCGATATGCTTTGTTAAATTACATAAAGGGGATTTTTTTATAAACCAAGAGAGTTTATAATATATTTTTCAAACTTAAAGATTTAATTTATTAATCACGTTAATCAAATAATTTGTTAGTTTTTTTAATCAGACAAAATGGAGGTTTGGAATATAAGGTGAACGCTATATGTTATAAGGCTCGTAAAAATTGGCCAACCTGGCTGCCGTGATCGATGGTATTAATTTTCAGAACTTGACATGTGGTTCCCATTGGAGCTCCCAGGGAACAAGGCACAACATTGCACGATGTATTGAAATACTCCATATTTATAATATTCTGTAAGGAAAGTATTGAGAATATAAGCAACAATACTTTTCCTTTTACACTAAAACTGTCAAAACTCTTTTCCTCTCTCTGTGGAGTGCAACATTTTTAAGAACGGACATGTAATTTCATTTTTCATTCTCTTTATGATATAACTTTACCCTTTGCTTTTTAGTGAGTATGTAAATTAATCGTAACGTATTATAATTTTATGTTTGAATAGAAACGTGGAATTTATCTGAAGCAACAAACGAGTACTCACGCTGCCCATTTACATGACCGAGCGAATTTGAATTTTATGGATTTTGTTGTCTATTTTAGACCCAAAACCCCTAAATTTGGGGCTCTGTGTCCCTTGAAATAGGGATATGGGCTTTCGAATTATTTCCCCAACTTACTGGTTAGTCAAATTATAGGAAATAATAGCTATACCAAATTAAAGATGAATCGGAATACGGCCTCTAAAATGCAAAATTCCTTTATGATAGCGTATTACGTTTAGTATATTCACATTTTCGTTCAGTAATTTTTGGTGCGATAACTTAAATTTTGCAGAGGGCTTATAGTGTTTTCTTGCCTTTAGTATATATATATATATATATATATATATATATATATATATATATATATATATATATATATATATACATATATATATAAAATTGACATTCGGGGCTTATATTACTCTTTTTCGGTCCAAAACCTCAAATTTGTCCCCCAAAACTGGGCTCAAAGGTACTCCGATTTTTGGGCAACGAATTTGACCTAGATATGAGAGAAAGCAATGATCCTATAAAATTTTAATGAGATCGGGCAAAACGGCTGGATATCAATTAATTTAATACTTCACCTGATTTTCAATATTCAATTACTTCATGTCAACAGCAGTTACAATGTCACATTTTCAAACTTACTTCTCGCGACATGTTTAACCTTACATGCGAAAAGGTTATATTCTGGGCTCTGATTTCGTCGCAAATTTTGTAATATACCAAATTAAATTATTGTTATTTTAACGTAAGTTAAGATGTTTTTCAGCTTATCTGTACCTTATTTTCCATTTTGATGTAAATAAAATAAACAAAACATTCTTTTTATGCTCAAGTTGTTCAGTTCTAATACATCCAGCCTGGACATAATACATTCTAAAAATTCACTCTCTAAAGAGAAAAAAAGTTTTCAAAATAGAAAGATTGTTGTGTCATAATGGTTAGTTTTGCTCCAGTAGCCAGTAAATAAAAAATACCGATTAATAGGATTTTATGAACGAATACTACACATTAATGAAAAATATTTGTTCTTTCAATAAAATATATCATTGAAAAGCAGATGATAATTCTCATTGAAAAGTAGATGATATTTTCTTTTTCTGATTGCCTTGACAAAATAAAGCAACATACATAAACTGAAGAGACAGTAAATTTCTCTTCACAAAGACAGTCATTATTGTGTAGCCTGGGGCTCAAGACGCCGCGGCCCACTCTGCATTAAAATCCTCTACCAAAATCTTGCTGGCGCAGACGGAAACTTGAAAATTATTTGGATAATTTTTAATACGTTATTTTGATACGTCTTGGTTTACTGGTTTCAAGTTAACCCAGAAACAGGTTTCAAATGAAAATACATTTAAGAGTTCATATTAGAACTGAAATATTCCAAGATAAATTTCTAATACAGAAACCAAGTAAGGCTATGTCATAATATAAACAAGTATTCGTAATAAATTAAAGTATATATCCTACCTTGTTTAAAGAAAAACAGGGGTTTTACATTTCTTATTTTATTTCTCGCATTATGAACCTTATTTGTAAGAAGATGACAAAGGCATTTTGAAAGCCACTCTAAATCCACATCATGCGAATGAATAATGACTCTTCAGAAACGCTGTACTCGGAAAATTAGTTTATTTTCCCGTTTCAGAGTTAAATTTGTAAATTACTTTTTCCCATTAACATTAAACAGTTGCTTCATGGCTTTGATATCTTTCATTCTCTTAAGCTCGGTTTTCACACACTTTTAATATGAGTTCAATACTTATTGCAATTATCATCAACATTTGGAGTTTTTTTTAAACTTAGAAACTATGATTCTTCTACTAATTAATTTATCCGACAATCAAGGCGTCTTACAGAATCAAGCAGCAAAGTAAGCAAGCGTTGAAATCTTAAATTTAATTTCTTCTTAAATCTTAAATTTCTATCAAAATTATAACAAATGAAGACACAATAACAAAAAATAAGGTTTTTTTTATTTCAAAAGAACATATAATATATCTGCTGGTGTATTGACAGACAATAAGCAATTCAGGTAGTCCACCCAGCTGCAGCCAAAATTCTATTGGTTTGTTTTTTTCTGCCCATTCAGTCTTACCTCGTCAAAACCTACTTTTATCTACCTTAAATGATTTCTTTTAAATTCCTCTTGATCCATCTGACAAGGGCTCCTGGTACATACTCCAGGGAATGTGTATTGTCTGTGGAGGCTTTTCTTTCCTTGATGTAGCCAAACAAAGTCCAAGGGATAAACTTTTAAAAACTAATGATGCTGTGTAAAGAACTTCAAATCATGGCTTTGGAAAATATATTAGTTGAAGATGTGCAGCCCTGAATGAAATCTCAATAACTTTTATCAAACGACATAGCTTTAACTTTTACAAGAAGTGCTCAAAATGTGTTAAAAAAAATACGTGAATTATGAGATTGGGAATTTCTTCGCACATCCAAGGTTACAATCCTAATAATGATGCATGATTAAGTTGCACAATTAGAAGTTATTATACAAGGGGGGATTAATATACAAATACAGGGTGAATCTTCTAAGCCGTTCTCGACAAATTGTAGACGAACAGTTTGCCATACGAAGACGAAATAAAACCTTTTCCCACTAGTTTATAAACAAGGAGCAACGTAAAAAATGTGTTTAACCTTTTTAAAATACGGGATGTTCCAAGAACCGGAAGTCATGAATTTGAATCTCAGAATTTTTCAAAGTAATTTAACAACTTTTCATTTTTCACCTACCTGCTATCTTTGGCGGTTTTGTAGTTTAAAGCAAAAACTTTATTCTACCATAAAAAGCCCATGTTCTTCAGTGCATTTAAATTTGCATCCACTAAACTTGAGCACTGCACATGGGCTCTATATGATAAATTGCAGGTTTTTGCTTTATAACTGCTAAACCACCAAAGATGGAAGTAGGTGTGAATTGAAAATTTGTTGGCCTTGGCAAGAGTTGTAAAATTATGTGCTATTTGGCATATACGCTACCATTTAAAATTTTTGATTTTCAGGGCTATTAACATTAAAACACAATTAAAAATGTATTGTTAAAAACTTTTATTTTCTAAATTTTGATATGTCGTATATTAAATTAAAGCTGAGTTTACGAGGAATAATAATTTCTAAACAGAACAAAAATATGTTTAGTGATTCTCAAGATACAGAGTATTCCGTAAATACTAATATTTTTTTTCAAAAATATCCGCCATTTTGAAATGAACTAAGATAAGTGAATTTCTGTTTCCACTTAATTGTTCGTCTTGTTTAGAGCTTTAAAACGATGAATAGCATGACATAGGTTTACATTAAAACAATTTTAGATGTTAACCCATCACCTCCTGTGTTTGGAATACCCTGTATTTTAAAAAGGTTAAAAATGTTTGTACGTTTACTCCTTGGGTGTGAATTAGTGGAGGAAATTTTTTGTTTCGCCTTTGTATGTCAAGCCGTTCGTCTATAATCTGTCGTGGACGGCTTAGAAGATTTTTTTGGGATTTTTTGTGGACGGTATATGGTTTTTTATTTTTTTATTGAAGATGTTATGTATTTTGCGGTAAAGTATAATATACAAAGCATTTCCAAACAACAACGCATTATTTGAACGCGTCATTAAAATTCAAATTCTTACATTGTAGTAAATATTTAATTGTGGTAAATATTTAACTAAGGTAAAAACTAAATGTAAAATTTTTATTGAAAACTCCTATTTACCACCTTTTCTTCTAGTACTAATTTCTTTTACTTACTTTTTTATAAATTAGGAATAAAACGATGTTTTATCTATAATTTTGTAATTAATAATATTTAAAGATAACATTCTTTTTTCTTTTTTTTGGGGGGGGGGGGGGGGTTACGTTGTTGTTGTTTATAGAAAATTGACTAAACAGGAAATAAGAGAATTCTTAGTAATAAAAAAATACCCAAGGGAGATTGACTTATTTTATTTTAGATAACACTAAACTTGGTAAATTGATTTCCCGCAGGGCGACAGAAAAGTCGATTACTGGAGAACAACGCTCCTACTCCCGCGATTAGTCTACGTATTTTTGATATTTTATTTTATGGTCAATCCTAATAATTCTCCCATTATAGTTTTACAAAGGATGCCTATTATATAACAATTTAATAATACAATCAATGTTATAAACTAAGGAACCACCTTAAAAACTAATTTCCCTGGAGCCCACGTTAGTGATATTACCCACACAAAATTATTCATAGCAACCTTCTACATTACTGGAGATGTTCAAATTGCTCAAGTACTTCAACAAAACAGTTGAATTAATTATTTGCTGCAAACATATTATTCTCACCTATACCCTCTATGTAGATAATTGCCTGTTTGAAATCGATTTAAATTTGCTTATTAACAGTTTAGGCTATTTTAAAACTTTATAGTCCTACCCGACAGTATAGTCCCGACCCAACAGTCATAACTCGGTGTCGGTTTGGCAGTTACAACGTTATATAATTCTTACGTATTATTGTTGAAATCCATTTGTAAACATAACAGTAATATGACTATTTATTTGATGGTAAAAATCTGGTTTTTAAGAAATATAAAAATAGTAGAAATAAGTTTCTATAAATGAACTGTTTACCCGTTAACTTATCCATATTGAATTACGTTCTTATAGTTAGCCAGAGTTAGTGCTAGACCAATCGTTTCCTATTCACATTGCAAAGCCGAATACCAACCAAATCACTCACTCCGTTCGCCGTCGTCAGGCTTTAGGGCGATTCGCTATTACAATATTTCTAACGACTGTCCAGTCCGTGTGATATTAAATTGCCAGATTACGGTTGACATGCACGAAGAGTAAGATTTATAGGTAATTTTAGCGAATTTCCCCTAGAGGGAAGAAGCTATTAAAAGCTCAGTAAAATCATTCATTAAAACATACTGTGACCGGAATCGATCCTGAGATATTTCTTGTCGCTTGAAATGTGTTTCTTTTAGCGAATTTCCTTAAAGGAATAAGCTATTACGGTAGTACTCATGGTAAGACCTAAGTCCGAGACCATGTTAACTTTTCATTTTGTGGTCCCCAGAAGCAAAAAATACCATTCGTTTGAATTTATATATATATATATATATATATATATATATATATAGATCGCACTATCATTGTGGCGACTTTACACAACACCTACAGTATGGCAACCGCCTCAAGGAATTATGTATATTTAGATCTTTATATAGAAATACACTAACTTGTACTCAAGAAACAACATTAACAACTCACATTGCAAGTTTTTTTGTTCCTCTTAAAGAAACCACAGAGATATCATTGTGGCGACTTTACATGCAACAAACAAAATGGCATCCATTAATATACATTACATTAAACTATCGTTGTGAACCCCATTCAAAATATTTACCATCATTGTGGCGACATACAGCGTTGCCAGTTTTCACTCTAGCCTTTATACATGAATAAATTGTTCACTGAGGCAAAATTACGACCTGCCATTCCACTATCACTAGAGCATTCTGTTTTTGTTTTTGTTTTTTTTAATTCAGTGAAAGGGAATATGATTCTTTTCCTTAGTCTCCACAAATAATTCCTTTAAATTTTTAGTGCTAAATTGTTCATTTCATCACACGTCATGCAATCGACCTATTCTGGCGAAAAATTACGGAGTTTAACATGGAAACAGTAAATCTCAAGGCCCGAGATGGGACTTTGGTGACGAATAGTGACCAAAAAGCCAAACCGGAATAGCTGATGCTTTGCGACAATTAAAGGTTTTGAGGTTATGTGAAGCAATCTTATTAAGGAGTAAGAAGCCAACTAAAATTTCGAACTATTAACTGAAAACTTTTCGAGATAAACTCATTGTTCTAGGAGGAAAAAAATTAATCAAAATTAAATTTTAAAAATAAAAATTAAATTGATCTTTGAAACTCTTATTCTGTATTAAGTTCTAGAGATTAACCTTCCCGTAAGTTCGTACCATTTCTGTGGTCGCTCCCCACAGTATGGGGCCCAAAGTGCACAGCCTAGCTAAAGTCAAGCATACAGAGCTTTATAATGTTTTAACGACTAGGCTATATGAGATATTCTACGGTTAAATTTCAATTACAAACTGATTAAAAGTATAAATAAATTGTAATTTAACAATAAATTGCATTTAAGATTTCTCATTGCCTGGCTCCCTCGCAATATTTTTCAGCCGCCTCAATAGTGTACCCAGCAAAGGCCTGTCATTGACGGTTAAATAAGAAAATATCATATGCTTCTAAGAATTAAAGGAACTAGTAAACCTGTTGCTCGAAATCGAGCAATTGTTATGTATTGATTTCAAAATAAAAACAATCATGGTATAGTATTCTAGAACTATTTTATTAATTTTATGGTTGAATTTCGTGTTGTACTGAAATTTTTTACAAAAGCTTTTTTATTAAATTTCTTGTGAATACTCATTCATATTTAAAGAGATGTCCATGTTTCTTTAGTGTTTTCGACGAATATTATGAGCACCTCGAAGGAGTTGTCTTGACCTGCCGCCACATATACAGTAGTCCATATGTAATGGACTGACCCTGATCTATACCTATACCTAGTTACCTAAACAGGAATTACTGGAAACTGGGTTCTTTTTACTATAGAACATCACTAAACACAAAAAGAATTGTTAAAATTATATTATTTACATGTTTACATCATTCAAGGTTAGCATTTCATAGTTGAACTAAATTAATTTACATTCATGTAAATTTCTTTAGGATAATTGTAGATAATTGCTCATAAACGCTTCACATTATCATTCACCATAACCTTAATTGGGGAAAGCGGCCCTAAGTAGCGTACGACCTGTCTTAGTCTAAAACCGAACTAAAATGGTTCAATAAATTTATACTCATAATGAATGTTAAGTCTGCTTCTTTTTCTTTAATTTCTATCTATATTGATAGAATTTATACTTAAGATTTTTTTTTATTTTTTTTTTATTTGGAATATAAACATATGTAAATATTAAGATCTTCACACATGTGATTCAAAATAAATGTTTTTAAAACTGAATTCTGACCTTAAGTATGTATTAGGATAATAGTTTATTTATTTACATCTTCCATCAACTGAAATTCCTCCAGCTCTACATGCAATGGTTTCAATTCCATTAACAACATATGGCTTTGCTGAAAAACTTTGTTGCTCCAATCAGCTGCTTTATTTGAAATGTCTATTCCCATGTTAAATCTTATGGGCTAATATGAAACTTTAAGGGCGTCTAGGGCTCTTTCCTTTAGTCAAACCTTTTTAAATTTTATTTCCTGCAAAACCTCATGCCAAGCTCTTTCCAATGACACCAAAAACATGAAAATCGGTTCAGTAGTTTAGGAGGAGTCTTTGTAACAAAAAAACTGCTCGCGTATTAAATAAGTAAATATAGATATGCAATTAATTAAAGAGACCTCGAATGTCAGGCTTGAGTAATTTTATGAAAGCTGAGTTTCTCAGCACATGATCCCAATACGATAAAGATGGATCAGAAACTAACGATGAAATTTGGTTTATAATTAAACATAGTGGCAGATTTAGGAAGGGAGGGGGGGTTATAGGGGCTGCAGCCCGGAGCAACAAATTTTCAGAGGCGGCTGATTGAAAAAATAACAGCGGCAATTAATTCATAATAGCCTACATTGTTACAAAGAAATAAAAATTAATCACTTGGAAAACAGACTTGTGGTCCAGGAGGATTGCCTTAAAATGTGATCGAAATGGAATTCTTAGGTTAAAGGGAAGGGGCTGTTAAAATGGTGTTTATGCCTAGGGCTGCCATACGTCCCGGTTTGACCGGGACAGTCCCGGTATTTCGCTCTTGTCCCAGTGCCCCTGCCAGTTCTCCTGATGTCCCGGTCAGTTTTCAAATTGCGTAATATTAAATAATGAACTAAACCTCCAAAATTTCCAACAATATACGGGGGAGGACCCCCGGACCCCCCTCGCCTTGGGGGGTATTCCATCTCCCATCTCCCCAAACCCCCCGGTGTGTCGCACACTCGAGCATTCTTGGTTAGTTGTCCCGGTTTGACCGCTTGAAAATATTGCAGGCCTATTTATACCTGAAGTAGAACGGTAGCAACGGCAATCACTGATCGCACCGTGCCGATGCCGTCCTCCGTCCCAGCCCGAAGGGGAATGGGACGACTGGTACAAATTTTTGATCTCTCTGTCCATGGCACTGCTACGATCATTAGAGCGGATTAATAAGGGTCACGAAATGTTCAAAATGACACGACTGCTACAACCGCCCGGCCAGGTAGTCGCGGTACGTTGAGGGAAAACGGGAATTTAAATTCCCCCTTACTTCTGCTTCTACAATAAAACTGAATTCATTTTTCATTTTTCAATCAATCTATTAAGTATACAAGTGCAAGTGTATCTGGGTGTGTACTTCATCAAGCTGAGATTTTAATCAAAAATTGAGTAAGGCTATGAAGCCATATTTAAAGATGGTTTGAATTATCGTCACTTAATTTGAAAATAGGCTTGCTTTTAACTCAGGAACACTTCATTAATAATGAACTCAGGAACACTTTTAAAATATTGAATAACTTTCAAATATTATTGTCTTGTTTTATTCATAATTACCATTTTTGATTTATTATGATGATTATGTGGAAGTATAACTACTAACTTTTACTCTTCAAAATACTCGACTCGAAAAACTCGATACTCACGAATATTCTTAAAAACTCGGTTCGACTTAAAAAAAAAACACTACCCGCACACCTGTATTACAAACAAAAGGATATTCATCTCGATATTTTAGGTCTGGGGATCAGAAAAGTACATTAATTAGAAAAAAATACAAATTCATTGAATTATGTCATTTGCTGTCCTTCAAAACCAAAACATCCAGCTTAAACAGCTTTTAATTGTAAACAACCAAGCGCCAACTTGTTCCTAACGAGATATAATAACTTTCCTAATCTTCAGGATCAAGTTCAATAATCAGTATAGCAGAGGGTCCGTGGGGACAGTATAATTTCCGTTTTTCCGTTGTCTGGCTACCTGGCGTCGACTACCTGGCCGGGCGGTTGTAGTAGTCGTACCATTTCGATCTAAGCGAGCTGACCCTCTTTGTAGCAGTCGTGCCACAGCCTCCCGAGGACGACGCCACTCGATCCGGCCGAGGCGGCAGGCACGAATTAACCATGTCCAATGATACAAATAAAAATTCTTTATCTGTAAGAGTACCATGCTTACAATGTTCTGGTATTTTATTTAGCAGTCAGGAAATTTTGTAAAAAATATAAATTAAATAAAAGCTTTAATGTTTTATTAATTCAATATAGACTAGAGGTCGCTTCGGTGATGGTATCCCCATCATAAGTAACAAATTAAAAATAGTGAAGCTGTTCAAAAACTCAGGTCCCGGTCCCGCAAGCTGTTCATCCCCCAATTTTCTCGCACTGACGTTGATGTCAAAACTTCTCTCTATATGTAAAACTTCAAAACAGATGACTGTGTTGAAATTGTGTTAAAATTGTATAATAGACTTTCATTAAATTAGATTTGGTAATTTAGATATTTTTATTTCATCTGTTAAGACTTTCCGTTCAGTTGCGAAAGGCTAAGTAAAATCTGTAATGTTTTAGAATGTTTCTGTAATTCCTCGGTAATGTTATGTTTGGAAAAAATATGAAAATAAAACGTATTATTAATGTTTTTGTTAAATTTATATACTTATTGTAAAATTTATTTGATTCTGGTATAAATTATTGTTATGTCAAGGTGACATAAATTATTGTTATGTCTTAAACATGC
The DNA here is from genome assembly GCA_035578135.1 of Flexamia atlantica. Classification (NCBI taxonomy): domain Eukaryota; kingdom Metazoa; phylum Arthropoda; class Insecta; order Hemiptera; family Cicadellidae; genus Flexamia; species Flexamia atlantica. Next base: position 45,197,006 of record JAQJVK010000009.1, read on the forward strand.
CTAACTTCGATTAGTTAGGCACGTTTAAGACTACAAGTATCGTTGTAAGTTTAAAACTCCGTTGGGTTTGTCTCGTTTAAGTCAGACCCATCCCCCTCTCACCTCATTTAGCCAACACTCAGTAAAAAAACTGTAATATCTAAAACCGTATTAAATTACTGTAAATTAACCAGCATATTATCACAAATACTTATTTTTATATTACTATAACATATTAAGCCATCGGTAGAATTAGTATTTCCCAAACCAAAAAAAGTTTAATATTGTTCATCAGCATTTACATGCAGTAGCTCATATGTTGACACTGAGAATGATATTGACGTCGCAGTTTCCAAAACAATCACTGTCCTCCAAGTACGTACTGAATAGGAAGGAAAAAAAATCAAAATAACAATAACTTCAACTAAAACCAATTTATTTTTCAACTTATTTTATAGCTTTGTGTTATATATTTTATAAATTTGTGTTATAAAATGACGTTTTAACCAAATCATTTACTGCTTTCATAAGTTCTGCATTTTAACGCATAACACTCCCCGATATTCCCCCCCCCTTCGTTGTCGACCACCCGGAAAATAGGCGAAATACCTTCTTTTGTATCACCACAGTCCACTTTACAATAATCAGCAAAAATACAGCGTAATGCTCTCATGTATGCTCAACACCCTCAGCTCTTAGACCCGAGGGTTACACGCCTCCGGGAGAACCAGTGTTGCCAAGTCGTCCGGTCGCAGTATTACGCCAAATGCCGTATATTGAAATATACACTCAGCGACACTAACGCACCCACGGTCTTTACATAAACTACTAATATTCGTTTCAGGCGCAATATGACGACCAAAATAAAATTTTTAAGTCATCACTATGTGTATCTACAGGTCAAAAGGAGATGAAATAACCCAAGTGTGCATAAGACGACCATATACGGTCGTCATAAGCACCGGTCGCCACTTTGCATACAGTTTTCCTCATGTACGGTTGCCACAATGATAGTTGGGTGAACATATATATATATATATATATATTTATATATATATATGTCTGTTAACACGATAGCGGCCGTAAATATGGTCCGATCTTAATGAAATTTGGTACAGACGTGTAAAGTGGTAATCACTCGGACGAGTTCGAGAACCAGCCCGATCTGACCACCGGAAGGGGGGGTAAAGGGGGATAAACCCCCTCAAAAATGGATTTTTTGAGCTTTTTACATAGAGAAATAAAAGCTATCAAATTTTTGTTGGCACCATTGAATTCAGCTCAAACAAATAAACAATTTAGTATCTTGAATCACTGCTCTATATCAATATATTGATATATTGATATATCAATATATTGATATATTGGGACAACGTACCCACAGTACGTTGTCCCAATGTTAACCTTATGGGAAATAAGTAAAATTCTATATTTCGTTTATTTCTCAACATATCTTGATAAAACTTGGTAAATGGCTTCTTCTAGTTCAGATCTACTAAATATTGAATTAAAACCGACCAGTTTAAACATACCTGTAGCAACAAACCTGCATACTCATTCCCCATGTTGATCTTATGGAGCTTACAAAAACATGTCAAATCTCGCTATCTATATATTAAAAAAATTTGGTTTTTCTTTTCCGAGTCCGTCCGGCTCTTCTACTCAACCGATTTTCGTAATTGAGGTCTTAAATTAAAGGTATGCAAGCGCAGATTTGCCATCAAGCAACCGCATTCATTTATCTGCCGTATTACTCGAGCTATGCACAAAAGCAACTTCCTCCCTGTACATTTCTTATGGGAGTTAAATATGGTTTTCCTTTTCCAAGTTCGTTTGGCTCTTCTACTCGACCGATCTTCATAATTGAGGTCTTAAATTAAAGGTATGCACGCACAGATTTGCCATCAGGCATCGGCATTCGTTTATCTACTGTATTAAACGATCAAAAAACATTAATTTTATTATTTCCAGGATTTTGAATTCAATTTAAGTTATATTTCCCCAGTTCCAATTACGTAAATCTGTATGTTTTGGTCTAAGAACCTTCAGCGAAATACCACCTTTCATTTCAGCTATTGATTGTTAAGATCGGACGTACCTGAAGCACGCTGCTAAATTCCGAACAACACAAAAAAGTTTTGTTTTTCTATTCCGAGTCTGTTTGGCTCTTCTACTCGACCGATTTTCATAAATAAGGTCTTAAATTAAAGGTATACACGCAAAGATTTGCCATCAAGGATCGGCATTCATTAATATACTGTATTACTCGACCAAAAAACATAAATTTGATTATTTCCCGAATTATGAGTTCAATTGAAGATATATTTCCCCAGTTCTAATTAAGTAATTCTATATGTTTTAGAACCTTCTATTTGCTAAGAACCTTCAGTGAAATACCAGCTTTCATTTGAGCTATTGATTATTATGATCGGATGTACCTGGAGCACTCTGCTGAATTCCGAACAACACAAATCTTTTATATATATAAATTAGGTTTTCTTTTTCTGAGTCAGTTTATGGTCTGATCGTAATGAAATTTGGTACAGACGTGTAAAGTGGTAATCAATTGGACGAATTTGTGAACCAGCCCGATCGGACCACTGGAAGGGGGGTAAAGGGGGATAATCCCCCGCCAAAAGTGGGTTTTTGAATATTTACATAGAAAAACAAAATTTATCCAATTTGTGTTGGCACCATTGAATTCAGATAAAAAAAGAACAATTTAGGATTTTGAATCACTGGTCTATGTCCATTGGTTACCGAGATATTGAAAGTGGTAAACACAGTACGTTGTCCCAATGTTAACCTTATGGGTAATAGGTAAATTTCTTTATCTTGTTTATTTGTCAACATATTCATCTTGATAAAAATTGGTTTATGTCTTCTAGATGAGATCTAATGTATAATAGTCTAAAATCCCCGATATTTCCATTTTCATGGCAGCAAACCTGATGTATACTCATTCCCTATGTTAATGTTATGGAGCTTACAAAAACACATCAAATCTCGCTGTGTTGGCTTGAACTATGTTCTTTTGCATATGAAATTCGCTGAGTATGCAGGTCTGCAACGAGGGAATTTTAGCATGGTATATAGTTAGTTTGTGAAGTCGTATGTGCCGGGCTGACACGTCGCTGTCCCGAAAACTTTGTGGAACAAATTATTACCAACTTGGTAATAAATCGTGGTTTAATTGGTTTTCTGAAATTCCAACATAACCGGGCCCAGCTACATGCACCTCTTTTTCAACTGAGGCAAGTGTCGGGCAAGTCACATTGAAGTTGTAAAGATCCATTGCATGTAATATTAATTTTGTAAATGAAGAATTATTTGATTTGAGTTGATTTCGTGTCTTAGTGCCAAAATTTACTGCTGCGGAGCAGCGTGGGTCCTCTAGTGTTAGATTAAAATATATTGTTTTATATTTGAAATTCGCTGAGTATGCAGGTCTGCTGAAACGGGGGTATTATTTAATAAAAGTTGTTATTTTGAGCAAATCTACTCCAAAAAAAATTAAGCATTAATCAACGTAAATAAATGCCATATTCGAATGTAATATTTTACTCTAAGCTAGTTTATTACTGAATTATATCTGGTAAATAAATTTCAACAGATTTACCGAAAACTGGTTCAAACAAAACAAAATAGACTTATCATGTTCATCACAACACTCCAACATTAGACTTAATGTTGAAATGACTCTCAGCAGATTCTTACTTTTAAAAAATGTCCTGACAAATAATTCTTATTTTATTTCATTTTAAGGGGAAAATGCAATAAAATTTTAGTATTTTTATTAATATAATAATGACATTACAAAAACATAATACCCCCGTTGCAGCATACCTGTATACTCAGCGAATTTCAAAGGCAAAAGTACATATTTCAATCCAAGATAGTGAGATTTAACATGTTTTTGTAAGCTCCATAAGAATAACAAGGAGACTGAATGTGCAGGTTTGCTGCAACAGGTCCGTTAAAACTGGGTGGTTTTAATTCAATATTTCGTAGATCTAAACTAGGAGAAACCATATAGCAACTTTTATCAAGATTTGTCAAAAAATAAGGAAGATATAGAATTTTTTATTTCCCATAAGGATAACATGGGGAATGAGTATGCAGGTTTGCTGCCACAAAAATGGAAATTTCGGGAGTTTTAGACTAAAATGCATTAGATCTTATCTAGATGAAGCCACAAACCAAGCTTTATTAGGATATTTTGAGAAATAAGCGAAATATAGAATTTTACTTATTTCCCATAAGGTTAACATTGGGACAACGTACTGTTTTTACCACTTACAATACCTCGGTAACCAATGGGCATAGAGAAATGATTCGCAATTCGCAATACTAAATTGTTTGTTTTTTCGAGCTGAATTCAATTGTGCTAATTAAAATTGGATTATTTTGATTTTTATATGTGAAAACCCCAAAAAACCCATTTTGGGGGGGGGGGGTTATCCCCCTTGACCGATCGGGCTGGTTTTCGAACTCATTCGAATAACTGCTACTTTACACGCCTATGCCAAATTTCATTCCGATCGGACCATTTTTGCGAGCGCTATCGTGCTTACACACACACACACACACACACACACACACACACACACACACATATATATATATATATATATATATATATATATATATATATATGTATATATGTATACAAATTTGAACGAATGGTGTTTTTGGTATCTGGGGGCACCAAAACGAAAAGTTACGATGGTCCCGCGCTTAGGTCTTACCATGAGACCTACACGGTAATAGCTTCTTCCCTATAGGGGAAATTCGCTAAAAATTGATCCTAAACTCATAGTTTTTATTCCATACTAGATAACAGTTAGCTCGAAATCGAGCAAAACATCATGTAGTAATAGAATAAAGAATATACTGCATACTTATAAAGTTTAATCAAAGGCCTAAATTCAATAACAAAATTATGGCTGAACTCCTGAAAATTTTAAAGTTCATTTTATTTACCGCAGGTGTTTCCGGTAAGTGTTTTTTGGGAAACACCTTCATTTTCCCTTGTTCTCTTGTATCTGAAATGTATATTGTATTAATGGCAAAATATCCAGATATGTTTGCTGCAACATGTAGCTGTCCGAGAGCGAACACTGGCGGCGTGAGCAATGACCTCCTGTGTTTAGGGACTGCCCCTGCACCTTATTGATAATTCTCGCCAAAACAAGAATATAAAAGGTTAAATACCTGCGTGTCAGCCCAGTGATTCTGTGTAATCTGTGATTAGATTACGCATTTCGGCATAAATTATGCCATCTTCAGACCATCACAAAAACTTGAGTTACTTATTCATTTGGTGAATACGTCATACTTTAAAACGGACAAAAAACATTTAAAGTATGACGTATTCACCAAATGAATTAGGAACTCAAATTTTTGTGATGGTCTGAAGATGGCATAATTTATGCCGAAATGCGTAATCTAATCACAGATTACACAGAATCACTGGGCTGACACGCAGGTATTTAACCTTTTATATTCGTCATAAGTGATTCAGAAAAACAACACCAAATATGAAGAAAACAGGAATCTTGGGGAACGGCTGCCTTCGAAGGGAATCTTTCCTTTGTGGCAACAACGCGTAAATCATGCATTATTTCTACCAGTCTTTTCCTTCTTGAAATGCACCCCAAAGCAATTAAATTATTTTAAGTTCATTGGTCTGAGGTTGGAGGGAGCATCAAATGTAACATCGGGAGGGTGTTGCCAGCGGTCGCGATCGTGCTCCCTCCGACTCCTTCGACGGTCGATGTTTGTCTTCTTCTAATTTGAACCAAATTATGCATTGTTATTGAACCATTGTTAGGCAATTAGGCATTGTTACTGAACCAAATTCAAAAATAAATTGGCTCAAGTTTATAAAACTTGAAAAATCACTATGCTGAAATGTATTGAGATATCGTAAACTGCATTGTAAAACTGGTAACTGCAATGTTTAAGCCATTTTAAACACTTCTTAACAAAATTACATAATAAATCTTCTAAAAAAAAGAAAAATGTTAAAATCAATTTGTTGTCTTTCTAGAAACAAAGCAGCTGTAAAATTAAAACAGCCATTTACCAAAAATTAATTATTAGTGCTGCAACCTGTGGTTTACCTGTAGAACTATTTCAGAGCTTGACCATACGTTCTGTTTATAAACAAAGTGAAATGAGCTTGCTCAAGTTTTGACGAGTAGCGCCTCTATTCCTAAACTTCAGCCCTTTCCTGTACTTTAACGACGCTTTTAGCGAATTTTCCCCTATAGGGAAGTAGCTATTACCGTAGGCGGCATGGTAAGACTTAAGCTCGGGACCACCGTAACTTTTCATTTTTATGTCCCCAGACCCCAAGAACATCGTTCGTTCATTTTCATATATATATATATATAGATATATATATATACCTGTCCGTAGGCGTGATAACTTTCGTAAAAAAGGTCCGATCGCGATAAAATTTGGTACATACGTCTAGAGTGACATTTATTACTTCGAGTTCGAAAACCAGCACGATAAGTTAACTCTAAGGAGGGTTATTTGACAAAATAAAATTTATTTTTAGAATTTAATATCTTTATATTATTTTCTTGTAAATGTAAGTGTCAAAATTGGATTCAGCTTAAAAAAATGAACAATTTAGCATTTTGAATTATTATTCTACGTCAATCCGTTGCTGAGATATAGAAAGTGCTAAACACAGAACGTTACCCAATATTATTTTTAATTTTTCCCTCCAAAAAGTATAGTTACCCTGATTTGACAGATTACAAAAATACAATTCTGAACATATGATTGAATTTTCAGGTGATGAATGTTTAATTATGTTTATTTTGAATAGTTAGAGTTCATTGATCAAGATTTTGCAGAAAATATATTATACTATATCAAAAAATACAAATCATTTTTAAATTTGATAAAGAAAGTATGAGCATTTGGCAGGGGGGGATGTCTTGGTCTAAACTGCCCAAAAATGTAGTAGAGTAGGATTCACGTAAGTTGGCCAAAGCATGTACTAATCATCTCATCAAAAATTTGTATACAAGTCACATTGAAAACATTGTTGGTTACACATGGTGTCTGTTTAGATTTTCTGAGAACTGTTAAATCGCCACGTTGTGTTTGTTTACAAGTTGTTATACGTTATAGAATGTTTACAATATCGCCTATTTTTAGAAGTTTTTATTTCCATTCAACCTTTTTACATAGCTGCCAAAGTTTAATTTGATTCTATTTCTTGATTTACAAGTATTTTAGTTTGTTTAACTGCTCGTTTATTTTTCCTGGGCCAATTTTAATTAATAAGTTTTGACGCAGTATGAAACAATCTCTCTTTTCAGATACTGACTTGCAGCAAGTAATACTGGATATTCAAAAACTCGCCTATATTTCCTTGTAAATATTATTTCACAAGAAAATCTTAGACTATTAACCATGCCGCATCTATGACACACCATCTCTCTGTTAATACATAATTTATTTGGAAAAGCCCCTTAGTAATATTTTAAGCCGCGCAAGTGAACTTCCAGTTGCAAATTGCATCCGAACTTTCCCTTTATTGCAAGTGCTATACTAAACAGATGTTCGTTGAGAATGTTTTCAGCACAGCTGGATTTTATGGTTAAGTTCGTAAGAAGATAATAGTTTGTTTACTTTCGTTTTGGCCAACTTAGGTGAATCCTACTCTACAATATATGGTATGTTTACAATGATGAGGATTGATAATATGTTTTATTGAAATTGGCTGGAGATGCAGGTCTGCTATAACACGGGTGTTTAATTATAAAACTGACCATATGATTGAATTGAATCTTTTCATGAGATTAAGTTATTTGTTTGTTTTGAGTATTTTGAATTCATTTATTATATGTTTGTTGACATTTATATACTATAACAAGATTACCTTTTTTTAATTAAAAGACTAAGAATTATATAAAATACAAAATTGTATGCGTTACAAATGAAAACAAATGTGGTCTCCTTGTTAATTTTCCTCATGTTTAAAGTTTATGAATGATTAAATATACGTTTTTAGCGAATTTCCCCTATAGGGAAGAAGCTATTACCGTAGGTCTCATGGTAAGACCTAAGCTCGGGACCACTATAACTTTTCATTTTGGGGCCCTTAGAAGCAAAAAACACTATTCGTTCGAATTTTTATATATATATATATATATCTATATATATATCTATACATATAATTCCGTAAGTCAAATTTTTGTAAAGAAATTGTGAGTGACTGGATGGCCGTAGAAGGATGGGAGGGGTCTTATTTTAAAGGTCTTGACGTGAATTTTGAGGGAAAACTATTCATTTTTCTTATTTTTTTACCATAAATTCGCAACAGAATAAAACTTTTCCCATTAAAACAACATGGGGTTTAATTTGTTTACATCTTTTGAAATTAAAACAGCTGTGCCACAGAGTTGTATCATCATATATTTAATTTCGTAAGGCGATTCTTTGCGTCAAAATTGTGGGCGTCTGGCAAGTCGTAGAAAGATGGGAGACGGCTCAAATTAAAGGTCTCTATTCCGTGATGGCGGGAAAAATACTGAAATTGCTTGAAATTAACCAGAAATCGAGAAATAACGTAAAAAATCTGCCATTTAAAAAGCATTGGGATCTAAAAAAGTCTGCTTTGTTTACATTCAAACATGTGGTACTGATGCTTTATTCAAAGACATATGCTAGATGTTGACATCTGGTTTTTTTCAAGATGCAGCTAACTATGTTCAATGTACTATAACAAATAAATATTTTAACTTTAAGATTTTCAGACTTATAACTACGGCTTTGAGTATACATTTACAATTTAAAATTATAAAGAGTTAAGTGTGTTTGTTTCGTTTACGTTATAACCGATTTCAAACCGATACAATGCCAAGTGGTCGATATAAATATATATGTAGGCAAAATTGTAGAAGTTTGGAAAGTCGCAGGATAATAGGAGGGGGCTCAAATAGAAGGTCTTGATGCCAGGGACCCATGAAGTACGGAAATTTCTTAAAGTTTTTACAGAAAATAAGATCATTGTAATCTAAAAACGTCTGCTTTGTTTACATTAAAACATGTGTTGCTTATACTTGATTTAAAACCACGTGCTAGAGCTAGATGTTGATATATGGTTTGTTTAAAATCCAGCAAAATAGGTTGAACGTACTATAACACATGACTGTTTTTTTTACTTTTAAATTTTCCGTTCTTATAATTTAGGGATCTCAACCTTAAAAAGCCAGACAAATTAAATTCGACCTTTACACTGTATCATGTAGTAGTAGCTGATGCTGATTTAAAGCCAAGTGATTTGTAACATTTACACAATCGAATAACGCAGGCTATAGGTACAGAGAAGACCTCATTCATCACTTTTAGGGCCCAGCTCTACCGGTTTTATGCGCGGTCGGAAATGGTCATAGTTTTGACTGAGAAACAACAGTGTGCTGCACTAAAAGCTATTGAATGTAACATAAACTTTAAATTTGATCCTACCAAAAAGGTTCACATTTAAATTTGGATAATCAAAAGTATATTTAATCTTGGATCTACAAAGACAAAGCGGTATTTACTCCCGGGCAACCATAAAAATCTTTAATATTAACTATTTACCAAACTCATGGTCTCCAAACCTAACTTCCTCATGAAGTAGAGCCAAAGTCTCCAACGTGGAGCGTGGAGTCGTCAATGGGAGACCATTTTCTGATTTCATCCTTATTTATTTTATTTTCTTTTGGGAAATAATTTAAGTGCTACAGTCTGTGGTTAACCTTAAGAATTTCTGCAAACCATGTCCATATGTTTAATTGTAAACAAAGTGGACTGAGTTTGTTTTGAGAACGACGGATAGCGCCACTGTTCCAAAAAATTCAGCCCTTTACTATACTGAAGTAACGCCCTTTCTTAAAATTCTGATACTTACTAGCTAATGTCAAAACATCTTTAAACATTACTCTTTAAACGTTTAATTCCGTCAAACTGTTACCGAGCCATGAGTGTGAAGGAAACATTAAATATCCAGCATTTGTACTTTATTTTTAGGGGCTTTTGCCCCTACAAGCCACTAGTATATCTATATATATATATCTATATATATATATATATCTATGTGTCTGTTAGCACGATAGCGGCCGCAAAAATGGTCCGATCTTTATGAAATTTGGTACGGACATGTAAAGTGGTAATCGATTGGACGAGTTCGTGAACCAGCCCGATCGGACCACCGGAAGGGGGGGTAAAGGGGGATAAAACCCCCCAAAAATGGGTTTTTTGAGTTTTTTACATATAAAAATAAAATTTATCAAATTTTTGTGGGCACCATTGAATTCAGCTCAAAAAAACAAACAATTTAGTATTTCGAAACACCGCTCTATGTCCATTGGTTACCGAGATATTGAAAGTGGTAAACACAGTACGTTGTCCCAATGTTAACCTTATGGGAATTAAGTAAAATTCTATATCTCGCTTATTTCTCAACATATCTCAATAAAACTTGGTAAATAGCTTCTTCTAGTTCAGATCTACTAAATATTGAATTAAAACCACCCAGTTTTAATATACCTGTAGCAGCACACCTGCATACTCATTCCCCATGTTATTCTTATGGAGCTTACAAAAACATGTCAAATCTCGCTATGTTGGATTTAAATATGTTGTTTTGCATTTGAAATTCGCTGAGTATGCAGGTCTGCTGCAACGGGGGTATTTAGTATATTATTTACTTAATATATTCAAACAATACTTTCCTTCAAATAAGTTGAATGCTCACATATACAAAATAAATCCTATAGATATTCGCTGAGTACGCAGGTCTGCTGCGACGGGGGTATTTTTTATTCTGAGGCGTGTTCACAAACCTACATAAAAATCCATTCAATTTGACACCTCAAACGTTAAAATCCGCCCAGCCGTTATTGAGGTTGGATTTTGAAAAGAAAACCGCTTATAATGAAATAATTGTAAATAAGTTCACGTCCAAAACATTTCTTATCTTCGATTGTCTTTGATGATATATATACAACATTGCAATCGTAATTTGACGCAAAACCCATCTTGGAAGTATATTGGAAGTATAAACCGTTAATAATCATAGTTTAATATAAAACACTTAATCTTTATAATCTCTAGGTTAATATTGTTATATTCAGATTTGGCTTGATCTTCAGGTTGATTTTATACATAACAGAAATCTCAGTCAGAATAAATGCGTTTGTTGACCTTCGACAGAGCGACTGTTCTAATTATCTGCGAATCCAACCTAACAGACGGTGATTGCTCGAAACGGTTTTAGCCACAAGTAAATCTCTTGAGGAGTTGCAAGTTTAATTACCGTTCCATTATAGTTCTGTCTCATTTGGTTGTAAATTTTATATTACAACTTAAGCTTCTGGGTGAAGTGTAATTCATTTATTCATTTATTATTAAGTCAAGAAGAAGAGAAAAATATATTCTTACAACATTTATATTGATCAGGATTTTTACTTTGATTGCATCTGAAAGAAATATATACTATTGTACTTGATTGTTTTAAGATATAAAATAGGGTCTTTGGTTAAAGATTTTCCAAAAAAGAAATCACTCTAATTATGTTGCTTTAACTACTCACCCCTATTTTTTGGAATAAAAACAATACGTTTTTAATGCCCTAATACAGTTCGCACATTTTATCTCCAGCTCTGGCCTAGTCAGCTGGTTGACAGGTGCGGGGGGGAGAGGGGGTACTTTTCTGAAAACATTTTCTAAAACACCGCTGCTTGTCAAATGTTGTGTTTACCAATATCATATGTTTAAAATATCATATGACACGGTTAGTAGCGTAGTGCTCATAGCCGGAGATATAATGCGCGAACTGTACAAACGTTTTTGTGAAGTCTATAGCTGTAATCGCTTTAGTTTATCAATGCTATTAGTTGTATGAGTCTTCTTGTTTTATATACTTTTCTATTTTTCTATCTTCTATTTTTCTTGTTTAATATATAAGATACTAAGAGAAGTTTCCTCTTTACAAAAACCGATTATACCCCGAGATTAGATCTTTTGAAAAATAATATTCAAATAAAGCAAAACTCCATTAAAACAAATTTGGTGGGACTTTTGAGTGAGGCGCTCACGTTTTCAGGTTAATTTAGAAAACGCGCGGCACCACGACCTGCCTCACATAGCTAGAAAGCCATTTGGTCACTCCACACGCTGAAAAACAATTTTTACTAAAAACATTTTTATTTTTATTTAAATAATTTTTGCGCTACCGCCGCTATTTCTCGAGCTACGCATTAATGTATGTTAGCATTTCATGTATGTTATTGTCCTGGACGATAGCATTTAATGTATGTTATTGTCTTCTTATATAGGATATTTTTAATATAATTATAAATTCATTTTGTTCATTTATAATTATTCATGGTTAACTACCGCTAGCATTGTGATTCGACTACTCTAGGTTCATAGTATACATGTAATACCTACATAGTTTTAATAAGGAATGATGACTGGAGGTATTTATTTGGACTTTAAAAATCATCCAAAAGGTAAATACTTAAGAGAATCGACTTCAAGACCAGATAAATAAATTTTTTTTTTGTACAGTTAATGAATTCTTTGAACACTTAGAGCCGCAGGGATCACTCTACGTTATTAAAAAATCTCTAAGCTTTAATTATTGATGGTGATATTTGTTTAAAGTCTAGTGACAGATGCCCTTAAATGGGTTTTATTCGAGGGTTATTTAAATAAATTAAATTCCCCTGTTGTTTCGATAATTTTAATACGTTTAGATGACTTAATGTACATTCATAAGGTATACTTGTTACTTGTTACTTACTTGTTACTTGTCTATTCCGTCCGTGGCCTTTGAGGCAAAGGAATTGGACAGGTCAACTTGTTTCTCAAGGAAAGCAAGGTAGTTTGGGGTTAGGCTATTAGCAACGAATAATGTTACCTTTTGGACAGATAGTCCTCTATATTGTATAAGCCTAACTCCAACAGATATAATTTGACATCTTTTTTAAATTTTGAAAATTGTTGGATTAATTGTAATTTCTTTGGCAGTGCTTGAAACAATTTCATTCCACTGTAAGTTGGTTTTTGTTCAAACAAAGTTAGCCTATGTTGTTCAGCATGTGTACACTTGTTCCTTGTGTTGTAATTGTGATCTGAAAAAAGGTTTATTTTCTGTCGCTTAATGTAGCAGACGGATTCAAAAACAAAGAGTGAAGGAACTGTCAAAAGGCCAAGCTGTTTCAATGATTCTCTGCAGCTAGATCGAGGTTGCATGCCTAACATTGTCCTAACAGCCCTTTTTTGAATATTTAAAATTTTTTCAAGGTTCCCTTTAACAGCACCCCACAGAATGATTGAATAGGAAAAATGTTGTTCAAACATATACAGGGTGTCACATAGTATAGTGCCAAACTCCGGGAATAGGTTATATGGGTCAAAATAAGGAGAAAATATCGAATAATTTTTTCCAAAAAACGCTTACGTTTACCAGATATCCGCCATTTTGTATTTTTACAAAATATTTTATTTATTTCCGAGGAGTTTTTGTCGATTTTTTGAAACTCATGTATCTGTATCTATTAAAAAAATAGATACAGATAGGCTAGGTAGGTTAGGTTTAGAAAAATAATCAGCATGATCGAACTGTAAATTTCAAAATAGCGGCCGTTTAAAATCTTTAAGTTGAAAAAATGAAAAAACGGTAGGTTTTACAAAAAAATTTAGAGAATAATAATTTCTAGACAATTTCATTTTCCATCTAATGGCACCATATTTATGAAAATTGGTTATTAAAAAACTGAGTTATGATTGAATTTAGCTAACGAGGCAGCATATTTTGGAGCAAAATAGTCCATTGTTGCGCTGAGCCATGCGCTGAAATAGACAAATCCCTACCTTGTTAAATCGCTACCTTGTTAGATAAATTCGACCATAACTCAGATGTTTATTAACCGAGTTTCATAATTTTGGCAAGGTTATATTGTTCAATTGGAAATAAAATTTACTAAATATTATCATCCTTTAAATTTTTTGTAACGTATGCCGTTTTTTTCGGTATTTTAATTTAAAGATTTTAAACGGCCACCATTTTGAAATTTACTATTCGATCATGCTGATTATTTTTTCATAATCTAACCTTGACTGGGTACAGATGTATACCGATTTTGAAAAAATCTATAAAAAACCTCGGAGATAAAAATATTTTGAAAAGACTACAAGATGGCTGATATCTGGTAAACGAAGCGTTTTTGGAACAAAATTATTTTATGTTGTCTCCTTATTTTTACCCATATACGGTCGACACCAAGTACCGATTAATTGTGAGTATGGTTATCTTAATAACATGATTCTCTTTTTAAACTAGTAAATACCATTTTAAAGGTGTAAAAACATCAAACAAATTACTAGTAACCACTAGGTAAAAATGGTTTAATTTAAATCTCTTATTAAAGATTAACTTATTTACAAATTTTAACAAGTATCGAACCTTGATAACCAGCGAATTAACTACCCTCTGGAGAGTGTCTGTTTTCCAGGTTGCCTTAAAATCTCGAAATAATTGTTCACATATCAGCACACTGACCTCGGAGCCTGAGCACAGGATTTTTTAGAGAGTTCGAGTCCCAAAATAATCAGTGTGTATTAAAAAGATACACCATTAAAAACATGTAATTCAAAAACAGTGATTATATTTATTAAACTCAAAATTAGCCTGTATTTAGACTGCTAAATAGTAATGCAGAATAGATAAGATGGATTCAACCTTTGTCTAAATCTTTAGAAAAGAGTTTTATGTCCATCCAAAACCAGCTGTTCAGCCATAAATTACCGATTTTCATCCTCTCTAGTCAGTAGCCCTGATTCTATAACGGTCGTTGAACTTTAATCGCCGTGGCTGACCAAATTATGAGACGTGCTTTACGACTGAAGTTATTAAGTCGCTTTTATATACAAAGCCAATTAGAGAGACTTTTGCATTAAATGGATTTGGATAAATCAAATTAATTTATTAAGTTGCTCAAAGTGTCAGGAATCTTAGAAATTATACTTTTATTTGCATGTCTTTGTATTCCTTTGGCCTAACTCTGTTTATAAAACTTAACCTGACATGAGATATAATTGTTTAAATACCCTACTGTTAATTTTTTTTACTTTGTTACTATATCAAAACATCAATAAAAATTAAGATAAACAATGGAATTGCTTTCCAAGATTTACAGAAAACTATTTTAAATTTCATTTGTTAGTTTACAAAATAACTATTGTGAAGATCAAACTAAGTTGATATTTAATAACGGAAATATTTTAAATATCCATTTCAATGGAAAATGGATAATGGGGCTAGTAAATGGAAGTTTTTTTGTATCGGTAAATTTGAATAGCTATCCAGAATGGCTTCATAAATACCTTACTTTCTTCTTGTCTCACTGGGAACTTTGAGTCTCGTTGAGGTCGGATACCCGGTCATGTCAGAGCCTTGGAGGGAGTAGTGAACCATCCTGGCTTGTCCATAAGGCCTGGGATAGGAGATCCTTCCTTAAGGGCTCTTAGGTTTGAAGGGCGACTCTCCACTGCGACGAATGGAGGGCAGCTGGGAGGTCGACTGGTTATAGAGCGAGTCGTTCCAGGGCACCTGGGGGCGAAGTCATAGTGCGAAGTCATAGTCGTTCCAGGACGAGCGCTGAGAATTAGGGTAGGAATGCTTTTCTCCTCCTTCAGGGGTGAGGCTGATTGCCCACATCTACCTTTCTCATTCCTGCAAAGCCCTTCCTCCCGTAAACTACACAATATCGCAAAGGGTTACGTGCCTAGCCGGCAATACTGGGAAATTCCCTCTATATGTTTTTTAACGCAACACATATTTAAGATTGAATAATGCACATGTATAGATGGAATGAGTATTGTTGTGTTAATCTTTACTTATACAACCTAGTATTTATGTTTAATCACTTAGCATATATTATGTGTTCAAACAATCCACCATCGACATTTATACAGATTTGTGCTTTTGCCATCAAATTCCTGATCACTTTTTGCGAAGTAACTCGTTCAATTTATTATAGTGAATTTGTTATTTTTGTTTTGTGCTGTTGAATATGCTGTAAATCGTTTTCGTAGGTCTTACTTACTATGTATCCCCAAAAGAAAATGATCTAGTGGGATCAAATTAAAGATTATATACCTCCTTGTCAGGAGAAGTTGATATATTTTCAAATAATATTTATTTACCAGTACAAAATAGATTGTCAAAGGGGAATAAATTCAACCAATCAATTAAAATTAATTATTTCACTGTATTGTATAGGCCCTAAAGATAGATAATTTAGAATCCTAGTAAACCCTCTTGAAAAAGGGGGGAAGTACTATCTGTTATTTATATTATTTTTGTTTACTTATTTTCTCTCACTACTTTGGAGCCTAGTTATTGTTAAGTCTTAACAGAGTTTATTGTTGTTGATTATTGTTAATATTTATTATTATTTATTATTACTTTTATTGTTATGTAATTTTTTGTTACTTGCATTAATAATGATAATTATGTTTGTGACACTGGACTGGACTCAAATACTGTGGACTTTATGATAACTGCATGTCTTCTTCTGCAACGTGGACAATGTAATTGGGTACATAACCTGTATTGTTGCATGTAAAATAAATAAATAAATAAATAAATTCGGGAATTTTGGGGGATATAATCCTTCACTGATCTAATAAAATTTGGATTACGTTTTCTAAAAAACACCCTGTATTATTTTATTGATTAATTTAAAAAAGGTGCTAACTGCATCACAGGAAGTAACGGACTACGTCAACAAAGTTAACGCAACATAAAAGCAGTCATCTTAACGCACAAAACAAACCAATGCCTGATAGAATATCAAACTAATAAATCTTTGAAATGTAAGCTAATACATCTAGAAAGTATGTCACTTTTAATCGCCTTGTAGATTTCCTAAGGGTTAATTCCTAAATAATCCACCCGATCCTCGTCGCAAATTAATATGTCTTTTAAATTATTTGCACGCGTTTGAAGTGTTTAAATTGAATCTAATAATTGTTTAAAAAAATTATGGTATATGTACTATAGTATTTTTTTATTGTAACTATGAGATTAATTATAAATATGTGCTAACTTTATCACAGGAAGTCACAGGAAGTAATAGACTTCTCCAACCAATTTAACGCAAAATAACATCTGTCGTATTAACTCACAAATCAAACCCATGCTTAATAAAACATCAAACTAATATATCTTTGAAATGTGAGCTAATATAATGTATAGAATTTATGTAACTTTTAATTGTCTTTTCGATTTCCTGGAGGTTAATTCCTAAATGTCTAATCCATTCCATCCTCGTCGCTAATAAATATATCATTGAAATGATTTGCAGGCATTTGAAGTGTTTACATTGAATCTGTATCTATTGAAAATACAATTTCAAAGGAAGCAATATTTAAAACCATTCACATTATTTTTCCTAAACATTTGGAAGTGTAAACAAACATAACAAATTCTAAACAAAACAGATGACTAATTTCAATGGTACAATAGAAAATAAAAATATATAAATGTATTAATATATAAAAATCTTCTCCACTTGTTTAAACCTGTTTCTAAGTTAGTTGGTTACCAGATTGTTTTAAGTAAGTACGTAATCCTTTTTCTCTCTCACTGATCGACGTAATACAGGTACAGATCTATTCAGCCAGGAAGTCTTGTAGGGGTGGAAGTGCGAGAGAGATGGAGAATACCCCCACCACTGTTTTTCCTTCATCGGTTGTGTATAGTCAACTTAAAATCCCACATGGCCTATGACAACATTACAAATATTGTTGCAAACAAAGAATCATATGTTTTGACAGATGAGTTATTTCGAAGTTTGACTGTACTGAGACTCGCGGTAGGGGAAATCACAGTAACTTGAACATCTATACGGTAAGTATCATAAACAATATGCGCAGTAGACCAGCCAATCAGAAAGCGTTCTGCTGGTTGGTGGTGCGCACCAGAGCGACATGGCTTTTACACTAATTATTGCGCCAAGTTCTTTTGCAAGTCGACGCACCAGCAAGTCTCGCTGCAAGCCAAATTAGCACCAACCACAGACAGCTGATTTATTATTATAACATGTTTCTTAAACTTCTAACTCACCTTTTATTTCAAGGTTAAGTATTTATTTGTCAACAAATGAAGACTATGTTTCATTCCTAGTAATGAAAAATCTCACGAGATTTGGCTTAGTTTCACGAAATTTGCGCGTGAACTTGCTGAATCTTCTTTCAAGTGTTAGACTACCATGACGTCACATCTTATTCTTACTCTTACCTGCGCAAGATACCTATCGTATAAAGATATTCTAGGTACTGTGGGGGAAATCTTCACTGCGCATGCGCATCCCACAGGACTTCTGGGCTGAACAGATCTGTAGTAGGGATTAATCTTCAGCTGCTCCTTCAGCATTCGAAAGAACTGATGGCGAAGGATCGTTTTCAGCTGTCTCTCCCGTGTGATTTTCAGCTGCAAAATAATTTTCAACCGTTGAATGCAAAAAGGTCTTGGTTCTGGGGTCGCAGGTGTTGTACTAACTTACTTGTCTTGAATTTTTTTGTGGTTGATCTTCTTTCTTGTTTTTAGAATTATCAGGGCAAACAATTCTTCCCCCTCACGGGTTTTTACATAAGTATCAGCTGTATTAAGGTTTACATAATTGATGATAACGTTTCCAGATGGACTGATGCTAAAATACTTAGCTGATAAACCGGATAAAATATCTGAAGTTTTATTTCTGGGGTATTTTTCTTATAATAGTGTTAAAATACTTGCTTTGTTCACATGACCTTGTTTTAAACAAGCTTTACAGTTTAAGAATTATATATCCTTTTGACTTTTGGAAGCACGATGTTTGTTACTACCACATCTGAAGCACACTGATGTCTAAATTTCCATGGCCAATTTTGGATTTGAATTTACATTTTTGTATTTGATTGAACACTGTCGTTTTCAATTGAGATTTATATCAGGACTGGTTTTAAATTATACTGCAGATTTTAAACTATTCAGTTCTTCTTCACCCCGATATCTAAGTACAAATTGAACGTTACTTTCCTTGGTACAGAAGTGTAGCATTTTCTGGCCATTTCAATGTGACATTTAGGTTTCGAAGACAGCAAGTTTTCTGATCGAAAATATCAGAAAATTCGTGAAGTCTGCTGTCCATTGAGTTAATGGTTTATGGTGACTATCAACTATTTGTATTTCCTAGCCGATTTCTTAGAGTAAAATCCCCCAAAATGGCACCACATTCCGCAAAAAAAACACATAATGTGCAAAATGTGCATAATGCATTATGCACATAATGCATAATGTGCATTATGTGCATAATGTGCATAATGTGCATTATGTGCATAATGTGCATTATGTGTCAAAATGTGCATTATGTGTCAAAATGGCACATTTTTGACCGCATTTAATGGGTTTAAATTGAATATGTATAATTGAAAATACAGGGTGTTTTTTAAAGTAACCCATTTTTAAGATTGAATAATACACATATAAATATGAAATGAGTATTGTTTTATTGATCTTTACATTTTATACAACCTATTATTTAGGTTTGATAACATTTAGTTTACATGATGTGATCAAACAGTCCGCCATTGGCATTTGTATACAGTTATGCCCTCTCAATCAAATTCCTGAATACGTGTTGCGAGGTACCTCTTTAAATTTCATGCATTAAATTTGTTATGTTTTTTTCTGTGCTGAACATTTTTGTGAATTGTTTTCGTAAGATAATTACAACTTTACATGTCTTTGGCAAATTTCATTCAGATCGGACCACTTTTACGCGAGTTATCGTGCTTAAAGACACACACATTAAAAAAGCAACCCAGAACTTGATTTTATCGGTGAAGGATTATTTCCCCCCAAGATCCCTGGATTTGACCCCACTATATTATTTTATTTGGGGATACATAACAAGTAAAGCCTACCAAAACAATTCATAGGATATTCAGCACCTAAAAACAAAGAAAATTAATGAGGCACCTTGCAACACGTGTTCGGGAATTTGATGAAGAGAGCATAACTTTATACAAATGGCAATGGCGGACTTTTTGAGCACATAATGTAAACTAAATGTTATCAAATTTAAATAATAGGTTGTATAAAATGTAAAGATCAATAAAACAATAGCCATATTATATATAAATGTGCATTAATCAATCTTAAAAATTGGTTGCGTTTTAAAAAATACACCATGTACAATTTCAATGTAGTAATATGTCGCATCGTATTTTCGTTTTTCGTGCCATTCACATCGTATTTTTCTTAAAGATTTAGAAGTGTAAACAATCATAAGTAATCATTAACATCTAATGAATTATTTCAAATAGTATAGCAGGAATAAGAAACACATGAACGAATATATATATATATATATATATATATATATATATATATATTCTTTTTATACTGTACATATTTATACACCTTATTTATTTGACGAAGTTTACAAGTTGAACGAAAATTAATAAAACTTTAGAAACTTGAAATTGAAGAGAAATTTACTACTATATATATATATATATATATATATATATATTACATATATATAAGTTTGCGAACGAATAGTGTATTTTGCTTATGGGGGCCTCAAAATGAAAAGTTATCATGGTCTCAGGGTTAGGTCTTACCATGAGTACTACAGTAACAACTTCGTCCCAATATGGGAAATTCGCTTAAAAACTATAAGTATTTTTTTTTTTACCTTGCAATATGAAGTTAATGGGATTAATGTAGCAAGTATACAAATAAGATATTGCATTTTATACTGTGGCAATATCAGCTCCAGGATGAAATCTATTTGTCTTGCCGAAATTGCCACGAGGAAGCGCCTTCCGTCACCGACAGCGCTTCCTGATTGAATTCAGTTCCTAATAAATATATTTTTAAGTAATTTAAAACAAATGTTGTAGCCAATTTCTTTGGCCGTGTTTTTATTCACCTTGCAGGATCCTGCAAATTATTAATGAGAACCTCTCCATTTAAAACTTCATTCTCAATTCAAAACATTTAAATTAATTCTACAGACAGATTTTTTCTTTGCATTAGAAAAACAAATTATGTTAATTTAAACCGTAATATCCTCTCCTTTTTTCTAAAACAAGTACTTGTATGGGGTATTTTTATCCAAAGATTTTTTATGTTATTTGTTTTACATGGGGTTCTAGACCATGATAAATCGATTGGAGCTGGTCAGAGACTGGGAAAACCCGGTTTCCGTCATACAGTCCTTCAAAATGCCTATGTTATCATTATTGATAATTTTAACCAGAAAATCTAATCGATATGATCAGGTTGTTTTTATTTTATCCGAGCAAAGTTCAGTCTCCTTAAACATTTTTAAAATTGCTGATTGTAGCCCTATCCAATTCCTTATAGCGGTCTAAAACGTTTTTACACAGGCTCCACATTGAAAATCTCAGGTACGGGATGTAATCTATTTGTGCTGCCGAAATTGCTAAGATGAGGTGCCTTCAGACACTAAGAGCGTAGTGTCATGATTGTATTCAGGTCTAAAACTATTTTGTAGGCCGTTGAATAAAATTATGTGGCCGGTTCATTTTTCCAACTTTCTCATCCAAGTTGAGGATGTCAATTTTTTTGCAGGCTTATTCGATTCCTTCTAACCATTTAATGAGCCTCAATAAACGGATTTTAAATTCGATTATACTGCTACTTTGCCGGCTATGGGTACATATTAACCAAAAATATGCCACTTATTGAGTAAGAGAATTCTCATAAATGTAACTAATTCTCTAAATGACTTTACTTAAAGTAATACTTACTCAATTGTGTAAACAATTGCATTCATCCATATTGAGGCCTATAAATATTTCCGGTTAAAAGAACAATCAATAATGTCTCTAAGAGGCCGTTCACAATTTCAAAGTAACCACAAAATAACCCCGTTACAGCACACCTGCATACTCAGCGACTTTTCAAATGCAAAACAACATATTTCATCGCAACTTAGCAGATTTGTTATATTTGGTAACCTTTATAAGAATAACATGGGGAATGAGTATGCAGGTTTGCTGCTTCAGGTATATTAAAACTGGGTAGTTTTAATTCAATATCTGAACTAGAAGAAGCTATTTATCAAGATTTATCAAGATATGCTGAGACATAACCGAGATATAGAATTTTACTTATTTCCCATAAGGCTAACATTGGGACAACGTACTGCGTTTACCACTTTCAATATCTCGGTAACCAATGGCCATAGAGCAGTGATTCAAGATAATAAATTGTTTGTTTTTTTTTAGAGCTGAATTCAACGGTGCCAACAAAAATTTGATAAATTTTATTTTTCTGTGTAAAACACTCGAAAACCCCATTTTTGGGGTGGTTTTTCCCCCTTTGCCCCCCCTTCCGGTGGTCCGATCGGGCTGGTTTACTAACTCGTCCGAGGGATTACTACTTTACATGTCTGTACCAAATTTAATTCCAATCTGACCATTTTTGCGAGCGCTATCGTGCTTACAAAGCACATATCTACATATATAGATATATAGACATATGTATTTAAATACCCCCGTTGCAGCTGACCTGCATACTCAGCGAATTTCAAATGCAAAAAAATACTTCCATCCAATGTAGTATATGAAGCTTGTGTGTATATGACATGTTTTCGTATTCCCCATAAGAATAACATGGGGAATGAGTATGCAGGTTTGCTGCTACAGGTATGTTAAAACTGTGTGTTCTTATTTCAATATTTAGTAGATCTTATCTAAAAGAAGCCATTTAGCAAGTATTATCAAGATATGTTTAGAAATAATGGAGATATGGAATTTTTTTTATTGCCCATAAGGATAATATGGGGAATGAATATGCAGGTTTGCTGCCACAAAAATAGAAATTTTAGTGATTTTAGACTGAAATACATGAAATCTCAACTAGATGAAGCCACAAACCAAGTTTTATTAAGATATGTTGAAACATAAGCGAGATATAGAATTTTACTCACTTCCATTAAGGTTAACATTGGGACAACGTACTGTGTTTACCACTTTCAATATCTCGGTAACCAATAGACATAGAGAAATGATACAAATACGAAATTGTTTGTTTTTTCGAGCTGAATTCAATGGTGCTTACCAAAATTTGATTTTTTAAATTTTTCTATGTAAAATACCCAAAAAACCCATTTATGGGGGGTTTATCCCCCTTTACCCCCCCTTCTAGTGGTCCGATCGGACTGGTTTTCGAACTCATCCGAATAATTACTACTTTACACATCTATGCCAAATTTCATTCCGATCGGACCATTTTTGCGAGCGCTAGCGTGCTTACAGACACACACATATATATACACACATATATATATATATATATATATATATATATATATATATATATATATAGAAATTTTAACGAATGGTGTTTTTTGCTTTTGGGGGCCCAAAATTAAAAGTTATCATGGTCTTGGGCTTAAGTCTTACCATGAGGTCTACGGTAATAGCTTCTTCCCTATAGGGGAAATTCGCTAAAATTCGAACGAACGGTGTTTTTTGCTTCTAGGGGCCCCAAAACTAAAAGTTATCATGGTCTCGGGCTTAGGTCTTACCATGAGACCCACGGTAATAGCTTCTTCCCTATAGGGGAAATTCGCTAAAAAGGCTTTTAAAGTGATATTTTGACTACACTAATAATATTTGTATATATATATTTATTTTTATATATTTTTAGAATTGGTTGTATATTTGTATTATTTGTATTAAAAGGTTTTTCTTTGAATATTTTATTTAAAAACGTTTGCTCACAGATTTTAATTGTTCCAAGATGTATGTTTTTAAAATGAGGTAAGTTATAAGTAATACTGAATTTCTATTTAACATTTTGTAATAACTATAGCTAAAGTAATATTAATTTATGCAATGGTTGTGTTATGAAAGCTTTTCAGCCACCAATAAGATGTGCTTTTAATATTTTTCGCAACACTACACTAGTAAGTAGCCGATTTTCGCTTCCGTTTCAGTGTGGGAAGTCGCCGTTTACAAAAGAGTACGGCAAATATCAGCTGTAGTGAGGTAACAAATCAGCTGGAGTGCGGTAAAGAGATTGCATTGAGCATTTACCGCACGAGTGCGGTAAATGCTCAATGTTGCCAACTTAAAAAAATAGTATATCACACAATTTACATACATTATACATAAACACAACATACACATTTTAACTATGGCGACCATATCTCAATTGTAAATAAACTGGTTTCCCAGGTTGCGACTAGTTACAGTTAATAGCGACATGTTAATAAAGAGCAGTATTATTTAATCAATTGTTGCCGTCTGTGTGACGATAAGTATTCCTAGAAAGGCTTACTCAGTCGCTGAACAGCAGAGATAACGCTTTTTGTTAACTCCCCCGCACAGATAAATATAGTTTGGTTCATATTTTCTCTCTACAGTTTAATTAATATTTTTTAAATCTTTTAACTTTCATAGAAGTGTTGTTTTTTACTTACCCTGTATATTTGTTGCTGGTAGTGTTGCGAAAACTATCGTACGCAACTCATCCAGGAAGGTATTTACGTTGCTCGCATGAAATTCCTGCGCTCCGCAAGCGTCGCGCGTGAACTATCATGCTCGCACGTAAACACCTACTTCCCGCACTAGTTGCGTAATATACTATTACGAGTGGCTTAAATGCTGTAGGTAAACTACAACATTTCCCCAGAGGTAAATAAAACTAATCAAGTCCAAGCAAAGTTAAATTTTGAAGCCAAACATGAAATATGATGATATTTTACAAAAACCTACACATTCTGGTAGACATTCTTGGTATTAAAGGAATTAAAATAGTATATTACGTTATTAGCCCGAAGAGTACTGTTTTTTCCGGACGAGCATGATAGTTCCCGCGCGAGCGGAAGCGAGCGCAGGATTTTCATGCGAGCACGGTAAAACTTACCGGCCGTGTAACGTACGATACTTTTCATCATACTACAATACTCAGAAAAAACGTACTTTCAATGATAACGTTGTCCTTGCATAAACCAGTACTTTTCCTAATCCTTCAAACCTAAACTATAGCAAAACGAAACAAACATTTGCTACTGCTGCCAGTGCTGCCACTACATTCCCACAGTCAAAGAAAAAATACAGTCCCGACTTGTCATATGTTGTAATGCACCGTGATGTCCGCAGGGCGACACTAGCGGTCCAAAGCGCCCCGCAAGCATAATATCTAACAACATTAGACATCATCTGATTGTAATTGTACTTATGTGCCAGCCACCTGGATCGCATAGGGAAGACACCTTTTTTCATCTGAGTAACCAGATTGTATTTGTTGTTAGACTATGGATAGTGAAACAACATGTGATTAGTGTAGACGTATTAATTGTGCTTGTGTGCCACCAAGTTTGAAGACACTTCTTGTGACCAACTGACTGGACTGTATATTTTATTAGACTGTGACCATTCCCCCTAAAAAGTAACCAGTAAACAAGCATTAAACGTCGGTTTGCTGCAAATCAGCTGATTGTTTACTTCCTGTAATCGCAGTCCAGCAAAACTTTAGCAGTCCGGAAAAAGTTTTTGCCGGAGTAGTACGGCAATAATCGGTAACTTTTGAGCCAACAAAAGGAAAACAGAAAAACAGATGTTTCTTTAAACTTATTGCACGCCTTGTTTTGATGTTTTAAAAATAAACTTAATTTTCTCAACCCTAAACCACAGCCAGATAGAAGCAAAAATATCCCATTTAAGGCTAATGTCACACGGGGCGGTTTTTCCCGTTGCTTTTGCGCAGATTTCGCCACCCGTGAAGCAGAATCACATGATTTAAATGGAGGGTGCACACTGGGCTTGAAAAACCGCTCAAATAAAATTCCCCCCCCCCCCCGTGGTGGTTTTGACTTTGGCACTATTTTTTCCGCGGAATGTATATAGTCCAGCAACGAAAAGGTATAGAGGGGTAAGCACGAATTTTATTATTATTTGAAAAATATCCCGATTAAGAAATACATGTAAATTGTTGTGTAGCATACATTCCCAATGGGACAACTCTTTTTCACCTAAAGAAAAATAAACAACTTTCATGAAATATTAAAAAAATTCCAGTAATTTGACACCTTAATCATAAAAATTCGTCTAAATTAAAGGTGTGGATGAGCTAAAAAAAAGTTTTATTAACAATATATTTGTAATAATGCCTTACAAAATAACTTGTTTATGAGCTCACCAAGACCTTTGCTTTGGAAAATTTTTATGATTGAGGTGTTAAATAACTGAGATTTTTTCAATATTTTATGAATGTTTATTTTCCTTTGGGTGAAAAAGCGTTGCTCCATTGGACATGTATGTTACACAACATTTACATACATTTCTTATAGGAGGGTTATTTGTTTATTTAAATATTAATAAAATTAGTGCTTTTCTTGTAAATGGTTGGACCAAAATATACATATCATGTATTTTTTACAGGAAATTTAATTTTTTTTAATTTTCCAGTTTAATAGAGATATTAAAGGTTGATAGGCACATAAAGTGATTCCTGTATCATAACGTTAACTTCTCACAATTCGTTTATTTTTTTTGTTTATTTAATAATGTACATCTAACTGATCTTACTTGGAGTATCATTATCGATTCGATAACTTTTATTTTTCTATGTAAAAAATTCAAAAAACCCATTTTGGGGGGGGTTTATCCCCTTTACCCCCCCCTTCCGGGGGTCCGATCGGGCTAGTTCACGAACTCGTCTCGTCCAATTGATTACCACTTTACACGTCCGTACCAAATTTCATAAAGATCGGACCATTTTGCGGCCGCTATCGTGCTAACAGACACATATATATATATATATATATATATATATATATATATATATATATATTCAACCGAATAGTGTTTTTTGCTTCTGGGGGTAAAACGAAAAGTTATAGTGGTCCCGAGCTTAAGTCTTACCATGAGACCTACGGTCATAGCTTCTTCCCTATAGGGGAAATTCGCTAAAAGGAGAAAGAAAGCCAAAAAGAAAAGAGAAGAAAAATCAAGAAGAATCAAAACAGCAAAAAGGTTAAGTATACTAAGATAAACTTATAGAGGAAACAGTTTTTAAAATGTGTGCAAAATCCAGGGATTACTTACATACCAAAACTAAGTCACCCAAAAAATCAAGTATCGGTAAATACAATAATGATTAAAGTGGACTTTGCTACATATTTGCTGGAAACTTCAAATGCCAAGAACTTGAATAAACAAAATCGACTGTGATCTGTGTGATAAAGCCTTTCACAAGAAGTGTTTGGATGATTTCAATTTTGATAAATCAACTGCAATCTATGTTTGTAAAGAGTGTGTTGATTTTAAAAATGACATCGTTAAAACTTAGAATAATTTAGGCAGTTGCTTTAAAAATGGACGAAGAAGGTTATAGAGACTAATTAGTAAGCTATTCACCATACTCTACGTCTAATTTTACAAGATTTTACAATTACACCCCCCAATCATCATTTTACAATTATCATTTTTTGGGTGCCTATATCCATATATCACATCTACAGAATAGGTATTTAATTTAGAACAACATGTTTTGTTTCAATTAGCCTATTTACCAGAACAATAACGTTTCAAAATATTTATTAATTTATATTTAAAATTTTATAAATTAATTTTATATTATACAGTATCAAAAACAAATATAATGACTTCTACTTTTCATAGTGGCTTCCTTTTCTACATTCCATAATGGCTTACAAAATAATTATCAAAACGGTGCCAATAACTGGTATCTGACCATACCAATAACTAGTAATTAAGTGCCACTAACTGTAGTTTTCTTATTTATTTTAAATAATTTTAATAAATAAATAAATATAAGCAACTATGTTATTTCTAACGCATGTACCCTTTAACACATCTACTCCTCTTTGCAAAACACATTTTTGTTGGTGAAAAACAATAAAGGTAAGTCGTACACAGTGTATTTAAAAGATTTAGAACGCTTAAAGTGCTAATAGGTGGTGATTTACCCAACTATGAATTTTCAATAAATATTCTTGTTCTTTATATATATATTAGATGGGCTGAAAGCTGTTTTCCTAACACAAATATATGGAGGAAACGCTAATTCTCCTTCAGATAAGTAGATCCTCAGTGTTAAATGGAGTGAGCGCTATACGTAATGCGCTGATAGCTATGGTTGGAGTAAACTTCTGATAATACATTTTTACATGTTACATTAGAGGTATGAAAAATAAAGTATGTATATCATTTTTGAGGAGAAGTGCCGGTAAGGGAAGATATAGTGAATTCTCTGGTGTGTGTGACTTACAACTCGCGTTCAAATAAAACTCCTTGTTTCAGGCTTGCAACCATTAAAAAATAAATCAAAGCACATTGGTCCGGTAAATCTACGCTAAAATACTCTTAACCTAGAAAAATTGCAATAAAAACGTTTTTAATGGGAATAAGTCTGGAAAATTATGGTTTATAACGTATCAAAAATTGGACAAAATCGGTCCCCAGGAAATCCCCTAAAATTACCTTTAAAAATGGCGGTTTTACAGTAGGAAATTATAAAATAAGATTCACTCTGCATTTTTAACCATCGTTTATCGATATACTAGCTGATCAACACGGATTTACTCGTGGAAAGACAGAAAAAACTTCCTTGGATTCATGATTTAATGTTAAGGTTGCCATGACAACTACATGAGCTTCCCTATACTTTAACATTGAATATTTGATGTATCATAGGGCGTAGCCCTGAGGGAATTTTTTTAAATCCGTTCTTAGTGGGTGCCTATGCCCTGAGAGGAACGTTCATACAAAGGTTCAAGGTCCTAGGTCAAGTAGTTTGGGCTGTGCGATGATGGGTGAGTGGTATTTGACAAATATATAGTAGATTAACTTATGAACAAAACAAAAAACTGTTAGGGGTATAGTACTTCATTTTCATAGGATAGTAATTTTAAGCCGCCATCTTGGACTCACCATCTTGGATGAAAGTTGTTGTTTATTAAATGGTAAGGTGGTGTTGCGACCCATCATTTTAAACTAAATGTTTACACTGATTTCAATGCCAACAAATATCATTTCATTATTATGATATAACGGTCTACAAAAATTGTATTTTAACTAATTTTAACATTATGCCTTGTAGAAATACGTCCATGATCTCAGAATGTAGATAGTTAATTAAAAGTAACCACCAGCAGTCATTTTCGAGCCATTTCTCCTGATTATGACGGGCTTAGCATTTTTGGGCACCATCTTGTATCCGCCATTTTTAAATGAATTACGTTATTTCAAATATAAAGGTAGAGTTATGACCCTTCATTTTTAACTAATGTTTCATGCTGAATTGAATGTCACAATTCGTTTTGTAATATTAATTTTCATTCTTCAGATATTACCTTTTTGATATTATAAATTTTAAAAAATGGAGATATCTCCTAAATGAAAAAAATATCACAAAACGGAATTCGGAATTCAATTCGTCATAAAAAGTTAGTTTAAAATGATGGGTCACAACACCACATTTGTATTTGAAATATCTTTCTTAGGTCATTTCAAAATGGCGGATCCAAGATGGCGCCTGAAAATGCGAAATCCGCCAGAATCCTGTGAAAATGACTCGACAATGACTGCTGGTGGTTACTTGTCATTATATAGCTCCATCCTGAGATCATGGACTAATTTTAGCAATAGGGAATTTCCCCATTAGGGAAGAAGCTGTTACCGTAGCTATGGTAAGACCTAAGCCCTAAGTCAAAGGCTTTTCGTAGATAAATAAATAAATAAAATCTTTATTGCATTTGACAATATAAAATTGCATTACAAGCTTCAGTATATGTTTTCTCCTTTTGAATGTTAGGAAACACCAGTGCCAAATTTTAAACCGCGAAAATTCCTAGAATTTCAAGAGTCCCAGCGGCACATCATAAACTCCTCAACCGAGTACAGAACTTTAGACACCAAAAGGCGTTTAAGTCGAGTCTTAAATTGATTTTGATTTTGTGATTGTTTTAAGCATTCTGGGAGCTTATTCAAGAACTTGACTCCAGCCTGTGACGGTAAATGCTCAAACGCCACAGTTCTGTGTTTTTCGAGTCGGTAAGTGTCTCTGCCTCTAGTATTATACTGGTGGATCTGACCGCCCTGAACAAGTGAGCATTTATACTTGCAGTACAGTGAGACCTCCAGGACATAGAGGCAGGGCAATGTAAGTAAGCCAAGCTCCCTGAAAGCATCCCTACAAGACTCTCTTGGGTGCAATTTGCAAATTATTCTTACTGCTTTTTTTTGCAGTCTAAAAACTCTCTCTTGCCTCGATTTAGCACAACTACACCAGAGCCGTATTCCATAAGAAAAATAGGGGTAGATTAGGCCAAAGTAGGCCATTAAAAGCACGTCTTTTGAACAAAAATTTGCAAGGTTACGTAATGCAAAAATACCGGATGTAACCTTGGCACAAATGTGATCGACGTGATCTTGCCAAGTCAGCCCGCGATCAAGGTGCATTCCTAGGAATTTGGCGGAGTCAGTTTCCTCTAAGAGGACATCATCCACCATGACAGCAGGCTGCAGGCTATTTTCCTGCTGCCGGAGGCAAAATGAAATCACATTTGATTTGGAACTGTTTGTTTTCAGATTCATTTCGAAAAATGTTTGGATGCAACAGTTGAGATCAATGAATGACTTTACTTCCAATTCTTGTTTCGTCAGAGCTTTTACGCAGATGGTGGTGTCATCAGCGTATTGGTTCACCTTTCCATTCTGGATCGTTGAGCCAATGTTATTGACGTACAGCAAAAACAGAACTGGTCCCAGAATAGATCCCTGCGGGACTCCTTGGGCCATCTTTTCTCTTTGAGAAAGTGTATTTTGAACTTTGACACACTGGGTTCTGTTATCCAAGTAGGAAGTGATCCACTTGAGTGGCACTCCTCGAATGCCATACGTCTCTAACTGGTGCAACAGTGTCTCATGATGCACGCAGTCAAAAGCTTTCGAAAGGTCGAGAAATATACTGAGCACATGTTCTCGCCTCTCGAGGCCATCGACAACAGTTTCGATGAGGTTAGTAATTGCATAAATTGTGGAATAGTTTTTCCTAAATCCAAATTGATCTGATGAAAGAATTTCAAAACGTTCTAAGTACTTCAAAAGCCTATCGAGAAAAAGCTTTTCAAATACCTTGCTGAAAACAGGCAATATTGAAATTGGACGGTAGTTGCTGCAGAGATGGGGATCGTCCTTTTTAAAGAGTGGAATTACCTTCGCCAACTTGAGTTGGGAAGGAAAAACTCCAGATTGGAATGAAAAATTTACTACTTTTGTGAGTGGTTTCAAAATGTGCATATAGCAACGTTTGATCAACCACACACACTTGTGGTCTATGTCACAAGATTTTTTTGGTTTCAGTTCTTCTATAACGCGAGCCACGTCAGCCTCAACACACAGGAGCGAGAGCCATGGATGAAACAGTACCTCCAAACGAGTTAACAAATGCCTCTTTAAATGAACTATCTGGTAAAGCAACAGATGCAAAATATTTGTTTAATTCGTTGGCAACATCCTTGGGGTCGTCAACAATTTTACGATTGATTTCAATTTGTATTGGTTTGGAGGTTTTTACTAACTTTGAAGCGTTATTAATTATCTTCCAGGCTGATTTTGAAAAGTTTTCACAATTTTTTAGGGTGTGGTTAACATCGTAGGCTTTAGCAGCCTTGATTACTTTCCTATAAATTCTCTTATAAGTGCGATAAAAATTCTTAAAAGTTTCGTTCTGGGTAGTAATGTAAATTGAATGCAAGTTTTTGAGTCTTTCTCTAGATTTTAAAATACCGGGGGTAATCCAACTACTTTTTTTTCGATGAAAGTTTGATTTTAGATTTTTTAAGGGGGTAGCAGTTATTTAGATGATAACTAAAACAAGATTCAAAGGCCTGGAACATTTGGTCTGTAGTTTCATACTCATCCAAAAACTGCCAAGTTTCACCCGAAAGGGCATTGTTTAAAGAAATTATATTTCTGGGCTGTGTGGCCCTTTTAGTCTGAAAAACAGGGGGCATTTTTTCTGGTGGGTGATTCATAACAATCACCTTCGGTGCGAAATGATCAGATATGGCCGCATTAATGACTGAAACTTCTGAATTCTCTATGTTTGTAATTACATTGTCGATGGCCGTACTCGAAGTTGCTATTACTCTAGTGGGGGTGTTCACGGACCAGGTTAAATTGAAAGTGCTGAGAATGTCGCGAAACCGCTGGGTTTGGTGTTGAGTGTGGTCTAGAACATCGGTATTAAAATCCCCCATTATGATGAATCTACTGTTGTTTGAAAATAAAAAGGTCAAAAGATGTTCTAGTTTTTTGAAAAAAGAGTCATTGCAGCCATTAGGTGATTTGTAAAGACCAATGACTATTATTTTCCCAAGTGATTCCAAATTGATTTTGATCCCGCTTACTTCGAAATCGAGATCTTCACTTTGTTCTAAGTTCAAAGTTTCATAGTTTATACAATTCTTTACAAAGATTGCCACACCACCCCCCTTAAAAATTTTTCGGTAAAACTGATTTGCCAATTCGTAGTTTTCAATTTTGAAAAGACCAAGATTTCCGTTTTCGAAACAGTGCTCAGATGCAATAAATATATCAGGCTGAATTTCCTCACTGAGAATTGTGAGTTCGTCTATTTTATTTGTCGCTGATTGGGCGTTAATATGTAAAGACTAGCAGTTACCCGTGGCTTTGCTCACGATAAAAACTATAACTCCCGCTGCCTACATGAAGATAGGGTCACATACTGAGTTTATGATTAAACAGATGAGGTACAAAAACGAATGACGACTTTAAGTTAACTAACTAAACTAAATTTAATTTAACTTTTATATCTTTAACATAGTACATAGCACCTAAAAAATCAACAAAACAACTATAAAACCATTATGAAAGTAACCAAATTATAAATCAGCTGTAAAACCGTATCCATATGTGAAGCTGAACCACCTGCTTGTTAAATGAACATTGAAAATTAAACAAAAGATCATCCATTCCACTTGCGTAGGAAAGTTTATAAACTTCAACTATGCCAAAACCCTTAAAACTTTGAATTAAAAAACCCGTTCTTAGGGGATGCTTACGCCCTTAAGATGCAAAGGTCCAAGGTTCTAAGTCTTGTAGTTTGGGCTGAGCAATGATAGGTAAGTGGTATTGGACAAATATAAAGAAGATGGACTTTCATTAACCAGAAAGATGTTTTCAGGAATCCTCAAAGTCCGCAGGTCTGCTGCGACTGGAGTTATTCTATTGCTGCCCCCCGCAGGAGGTATTTCTATTTGGCCTTCCTGTACAATACATATGAGCAGATTCAGCGCCCCACCGATAAAGGCCTCAAGGGTGCAACTGCCCTGGGAAGGCTTATGCCCAATATCGTTGAATCTGCTCGCACGCATGATATACTGTATAGTGGCCCTTAAGCAGGAATATAAAATCTCGGTCGCAGCAGACCTTGCGTACTTAGAGAATCCTAAAGCAGTTTTCTGTTTCATGACAGTTTATGTACGTAAAACGTAGAAATTGCCTTGATTTAATGTCAAAAAATTCTAGGGTTTTTAATCTTGAACATAAAAATATCCCCGTTGCAGCAGACCTCCAAACTACGTGCATGACCTTATTTAATTTCTTCCATAACAATAAAATGGGGAATGAATATACAGGTCTATTGCAAAAGTCATTCAAAAATTTGGTGGTTTTAAAACAATATCAGGTGAATCTGAACCAAAAATAAAAAAATTACATACTAAGCTTTATCAAGATATGTTGAGTAATAACCGAGATATATAATTTTTCTATAGGGACAATGTACTGTGTTTTCAGCTTTAAATATAGTTTGAATAGTGTTTTTTGCTTCTGGGAGCTCCAAAATGAAAAGTTATCATGGTCTCGCGCTTAGGTCTTGCCGTGAGACCTATGGTAATAATTCCATCGATGAAATTTTCTAAAAGACAAAGGCAAAGTTTTTTTTTTCTAATGATGTAGATAAAATAATTGATTTAAATTACCTCTTTCATTAACAGCTGTTACAGGGAAGAAAGCTCTTATAAGTATCTCTAGTCAGTGATTTATTTTATGTTCTATTCCTGACAGCTGGTTTGACATTCCACTAAATTTCTTGCATTTTACATCTGTTTAAATATAAACATTTCACCAATCTGTATTCTGCCATAAGGATAATATGGGATCTTTGAGAGGGTCCATGGCGGAGTCCGAGGGTCAGATCAGAATGTAAACTACTTAGTTTTCCTATTTAATGCCTAAAGAAACAGAGTACCAAATTTCAGCCTTCTGGGTTATTGGGAAGTTGGAGAATTAGTGATGAGTGTGTCAGTGAGTGAGTGAGGGCTTTGCCTTTTATAGGTATATTTGAATTTTGAAAAGTGATTTTGAATATTTTGTATTTTCCCAGATTTTTGACCTGACGCACCCGAATTTGGAACTGTTGTTTTCATCCTGACGGTCTTCCGGGGTATGAGGGGGTCAAGTTTTTTTTATGATCTTGCTGGTTGTCTGCCTTGGAGGTCCTGGACGGCGCTGGTGTTGGTGAGAGGGACTTCACAGCATCTGCATACGATGCCATCAATGATTCTTCCCCTAGGATGGTCGTCTTGGGAGCCGGAGAAGTTGAGATCGCAGTTGGTGGTGGAGGAGGTGGTGGCGCAGGTCTTGAAGTCGCAGGTCTAGAAGTCGCAGGTTTGTCTGCTTTTGACAACCCCTCCACTACGAGTTGCGCCAGGAGATGTTTCCCTCTCATCGTCAGATGCAGGCCGTGTCGGGTGAAAAACTTCCTGCTGATTTTATTCATGTCGAGGACATGTACTCCTGGATACCTATGACAGACTTCCTCGATGTAAGCGTTTACTAACGCCACGTGCTCGTTGGTGGTGTGATTCTCTGGAGGGTCATGGCGGTATGGTAGCGTTGAAACAACGACCTTGGAGGTTTTCAGGCGGGATGAGATGTGGCGCTCGAGGTGTCGGTAGATATTTTTCTGTTGTCCCACAGCAAGGTCGTTCGTTCCAGCGATCAGCACAGAACAGCTACTTGGAGGAGGCTGCGCACCGTCGACTACACTCAGTAGCTTCGCTCCAGGCTTGCAATATCCATTGACTTTAGTTGCTTTTTTGTCGACTAGCTGTTGCACTAAACCAGCAATATGACGGCCGTGACTGTCACTCTCGATATTAACTACACGAAAGTTTAATTTTTTCAAGGATCGAGGAATATTGCTGAAACTTTGCTACCGTTTTCCCAGTTTTTTTTTGCTAAACTTCCTGTCGCAAAAGCTGTAATGCTAGGATAATTCTGAAGGAGAAAAGTGAATATACTAGGTTTCAACAACAGAACAGTGGAGAGATCGCATTCCTCTATTTTGGGAGGGGCTGCTTGGCTTTCCCTAGCAGGGCAGCGGGTTCAGTGGGCTCGTTGCGCTTTGTATGTCTATAGAAATTTCTCTGTAAGGACTGGGGATTGTTGAACGAAAATTGAGGAGACGAACCAGTCATTTGTATGCAAAGGAGGGGATACTCCGATCCCTTTTTATAGCTCCCTTGGTCTGTAAAGCCTTTTTCCGGTGGACTAATCGGCTATCACACTCTTGGTAAGTGTTAGTGACCGGTACAGCGTCAGTCAGGGAACATGTAAATGGGCTCATCATTATTTTCCGTCTGTCTGGCTGGGTACGTACGCTTTTTACTATGTACAGACTTAAAATATAGTTATTGATTTTAGATAAAACTTAAAGTGAGGCAAGACGGGTTGTAGTGACTTTTGTTGTCACTACATTATTTTTTTTGTGGAAGGTAGGTGGAATCCATTTACAGACGAGGTGTGGGACTTGCCGAAGCCCTATTCACTGAACCACCTCCTTGTTCCGGGCAAATCTCCCCCGGGACCGTTTATCGCATTACTTCAGGGGGAGGCCCCGTGCTAGGAACCGCATGCTGGAGGCCGCAGTCTGTCAGAAGAGGGAACTACTTCTCTCTTCTTCTAGCCGGCTTTAATTGGCGTTGATTTTCGGCCTTTTGCGTTTTCCAGGGCAAGCCTAAAAACGTGGCATGCCCCGGAACCAACGATGTGGTTGCACTGTTGTTGCGGCTGCAGCTCACTGCATAAGAAGCAGCGAACTGCGTTGCCGCAATCTTTGTGGTGGTGGCCCGACTCTCCGCACTTGTAACAGAGAGTGGACCGATCCACCCCCGTACACTCGCCGCAACGGTGCCCGTAGCCCAGGCACCTAAATCACCGGATGACTAAGGTCTGCAGGCGCACCGCGCAGCTAGATACCCCACCCGAAGGTGGCCGGTCTTCAGCACTTTGGCAGCCTTTCCTCAGAAAGGTCGAGGACTGCCAGCTTGAACTTCTGCTTGTTTTGGGGGCCCAGCGATACCCTGCGCTTTTCATTAGTACCCCCGAAGAACTTGTCGAGAGCACTGACCACCTCGTTCGTCTCCGTGAGGGCGTCGAGGTCCCTCACTTCGACGGACACCCGCTTTTCTTGGGAAACGATGCTGCCCGTTTCCCCAACAGCGGCCTCAAGAGCCGCAGAGAATCTCTCCCTGTCCGATCCCTTCCCCAGCCGGAGGATAACAACCCCCTTCGGGGTTGGTCTCGCACAGACAATTTTGGCCGCACAGGTGTGCGGGTTAAGATCCTTTCGGATTCTGCCCAGCACACCCACGTATGACTGGCCTGTCGCCACTCTGACGGGCACAGAAGAAACGCCTGTGCTCGACTTCGGCCTGGGTTGCGGCTTTGCGGCCACAGTTCCCAAATCGGGTTCTGTGACCGTTACAGCCGATGTCACCACCTGTTCTGCTTTCTTATGCTTCTTCTTCTTCTTTTTGGCCTTGCTCCTCTGTTGCTCATCAGTTTTCGCTGGGGCTTTGGGTCCGCTTGGGTGGGGCTGAGGAACTGGCCGCGAGGACGGCGTCCTTAAGGAGACGTCCTTGAATCCGCGACCTGATCCTCTTCCTGGTAGTTCTGGCTACCTCGACGTCGTTGATGTTGTCGTGATAGCAGTCCTGCTCCCGTGCGGCAGATCTTCGCAGAGCCTTCAGTTCGTCGAACAACGCTACAATTCTGGGAATCCCGCATCCTCTACCGTGTTGTTCACGTTCTTCTGGACTCTACAGGCTGCAGTCATGCTGCCCAGCAGCGTTTCAACTTTTTTAAAGATTTCTTCCTCCTCCTCTCGGACTTGGAGAACCTTCACCCATACTCTCTCACAGTACTCGAGATCCTCAGCAGTGGCGTGTGAGAACTCACTACCCATGATGCTCGCCAAGATGTTCCGTCGAGTCTGTGGCACTGTCAAAGATGTCTGATTGCCCTCCCCAGAATCCGTAGGGCAGCTCGAATGAACGGGGTGGGATTTCGGGCCGGAGCCCTGACCCACCTGGGGTACGTTTCCGTTGTTTTGTGCAGACATCATGCTGGCTGGTCCCCTTGTACCCGGCTTTTACGGCAAGCAGGGGATACTGTTGGAACATTCTACTCCGGTCCAACACGGAAAGAGAAGAAGGTATTAAAAGACACTCAGGGTTTGGGGTCGAAGAAAGAAAAATATGAGCAAGATTAGCTCAGGAAAGAAGAAAGACGGCGAGCCAAAACCCAAGAAAGGAAGAAAGGTCTTAGCTCTATAAGAACTGCGAGAAGGAGAGTCTCGCAGCTTGGCTCGGGAACCCGGGGTCACCAGACACCCGAATAGCCGAAGGTCGGCCGCCCCTGGCGGACGTCACTACAGTATGCGAAACAATTAATTGCTAAATTTAATACTTAACCTTATACCATTTCAAGATACGACAAATAAAGTACTTTATATCCAATTACCAGGAAATTTTAAAAGCTAATAAGGATGGAAAAAACATTATAGACTAGTCCAAAAAAAACCATAATTATTAAAACATATTTTTAATTCCAAAATATCCAGAAATATTTTTGGTAGCATAATAAGATTAAACAATGGTTTAGGCTTAGAAGTTAATAATCAACTTACTATAATGTTTGTAACTAATTTACAAAAAAAAAGTATTTTAAGTAAATGTGAAATATTAGCAAAAACCACAATTATTCTTGTCTTTCTCTATCTACCGTAATTATCTTTGTCCTCCCTCACAATTGGCTTTCATTGTTACGACATTTCCTGTTTTAGATACAGTCATAACAAAGAACTCAACGCTATATCTAAAAAAATTGCATAATTTAACACTATCATCCACTTCATAGATCAAATTTAAAACTTATTAAATTGTCAAACAGTTATTGCCAAGAACATTTCATAATACATGATTTTAAACATTAACATAAAATAATACGTTTTAAACATATTGTGTTAATTAACTTAAAAAATCTCTATTTTGAATTAACTCAATTTATCTGAGATGAAAGAGTTTGTTTTAAATCCTACTATCAGTCAAAATCTGAGTTTTAGGCTCGCGTTACACCGTCAAATATTTCATATAAGATATTTTATAGAATATTTGATTTGACCAATTGAAATTTGTATTTTGTTTAGAAAAAGAGCTGGCTTGAGTTTTGATTGGAATTTTGATCTGAAGGAAAATTTCGGTGCCAAAGTTTTGGGAATTTTAGAAGACAAATGATAATGGGTGAGTGCTCAAAATGAGGTTCTTCATTCCTGGGACTCGGGAAAAATACTTAAATAGCTTGAAGTTAACCAAGAAATGAGAAATAACGTAGAATATTTCCCATTTATAAAGCATTGGGATCTAAAACGTCAGCTTTGTTTCCAAAAAAAAAGAAAAATTAGCTTTGATACTTAATTGAAAACCACAATCAAGAATCAACGCCAAGTATTATTGATACTTGATATGAACATAATATGGTATATCTAAAAGCCAGTTTACCATGAAGGTATTTTGCACTATAGTAAAAAAGTATTGTTTTGATTTAAATCCTCACCTCCTTTACCCCCTTCAAACCACTAGTAAAAATCTAATGTAGAAGTCTATAATGAACTCAAAATAATAACTGTATTTGCTGAGAGCGAATTTTGTTAAATACATTAATTAATTATTGTTAGTTATACATAAATGATCAGAGTAAAAATCTAAAAAAAAGTCCCATGTTATTTAATTTCAGGAATACTTTTGATGAAAGATAAATTAAATTACAAAGAAACAATTACATAAAACAAAGTGAACAGTTCAGCCTGGTAAACACTGTGACACGGGCAGCTTTTTATCTTGACAGGTGTCGGATTCGGTAAAGCAAACTTCATATGGGAGCTGTTTTATCCTCTTTTGATATGGATATAAACATAGCGGAGAGTCAAATTAAGTTTTAATTTACTTTTTCAATTTTCGTAAATGCTATCGTTATAAAACGTTTAACATGTGCCGTAATCTCCTAACTGGATCAGTGAATAAAAATCGCTATTAGGCCTACTATTATTTTGTTTTTGGCCATTTGATAATAATCTAACTAGATCACTAAATAGAAATTTTACTGTTATTTTGTTTTAGCCCATTTGATCTTACATATTTGTAGCGTGTTGTTTTGCTAAGCATAGAAGCACTTGTTAGAAAGCCCGACCAACACTCACGAATAACTTATATCCAGGTAATGGCGCGTTTTATGGCCTGGTGTGCACGATAAATTACAACAATCTACGCCTCCATTACAGCATTTTTGCCGTAAATGTTGTTTGTTTGTTTTGATTCTTAACACTATAACGAACTTTAAAGCTACTTAATCATAAACTAGAAGAATTAAAGACAAGTTAAATATTAAAATTCTATTGTACTAAATTTAATTCTATCCCACAATCTAAGAGCTACTTGGTTGTCGATTTGTTATTACCAAATTAAACATGGTTTAAGGTGCTATTGAACGCAACACAGTTATTGTTTCAACGAAATATCGTTTTTATTGGTAGCTAATTTTACAGAGATAAAATATATTTTTTTTCATTAATGGCTCTGGTCAACTGCATTATTTTACTTTGTCGTAGATTAGTACAAAAAGTTTTATTATTTAATTTTGTAAGAAAGTTATACAACCTTTTGCATAACTATTCTAAATACTTTTGCTATTCCAGTTTCATGTGGGTTTTAGGATAAATTTGAGCTTTCTTATGTTAAAAGTGTTTATCAATGTAGGTGATGATGAAACATATCACGTGGGTATGTAAATGCAACGCATTATTTTGGAAATTCCTGAGCCTAATTTAGTTATAGAGACATCAGCTGAAAATATGATAACTTTTATGTATCAATGGTTAAACACAAAAAGGAAACAATTGGATGGCAAAAATACATAACGCATATTACAAGTTAAATAGCCCTTAAAAACTATACAACAATGCAACAATTTTTTTTTTTTTTTTTTTTTTTTTTTTGGTAGGAGGTGGAATGCATTTACGCACACTGAGGGGCTCGTTGTCCCCTCAGTAGTGTCGGACTCCCACGAGCTCGATGTCCCGTGATCTACCGACTAAACCACCTCCCTCGGCACCGAGGACACTAGCCTGGAACTGTTTCACACATTACTTCGGGCTAGGCCTTTGATATTACGCCACTAGGGCAACCTCCTTGGGGAAAAGCTGAGGATTAAGGCCGATCGAGGTCGACCTTTTTCGCCCGAAGAATGGCCTGGACGTAGTGCTGGACACAGTTCCAGTTGCCCTCTCCCTGGAGCATAGCTTCGACGATGTTGTTTGGGCTGACGACCACGCCGATCTCAGCTGAAAGCGAGGCTCGGCGGACGTGCCAACGGTCGCACTGAAAGAAAGTGTGCTCGGACGTGTCTGGGATGCCGGGGCAATACAGACAGTCCGGGCTGGCGACCTTGCCCATCCGGTGCAGATAGGCTCGGAAGTACCCGTGCCCAGAAAGAAACTGGGTCACGTAGTAATCGACCTCGCCGTGCTGCCGTTCCACCCATGGTCGGACGGAAGGTATGAGCTGGAAGGTCCAACGTCCCCTCAGCTCGGCTTCCCAGTCGCGCTGCCAAGAGTCGAAGCTGCGATCGCGCTCTTCCCTGGCAGCTGTTTCCCGGCCCACTTCAGGCCTCCTCCGGTAAATCGCCTGCCTCTCCCTCGCGAGGAAGAGGACGGGAATGACTCCGGCGATCACCATCACAGCAGGCTCGGAGACTGTGCGGTAGGCCGAAGCGACCCGCAGAGCTCCTCGGCGCTGGACTCGGGCAAGCCGGTCTCGGTAGACTCGCTTCTCGAGTGCGTGAGCCCATACCTCCGCCCCGTACAGCAAGACTGACTGGACGGCAGTCATGAGCAGACGGCGCTTGCAGGAACGAGGACCGCCGACATTGGGCATAAGCCTACCAAGGGCAGCGACACCCTTAGCGGCTTTGTCGGCGGCGCGCTGGATCTGCTCGCCGAAAGACAGTTTGCTGTCGACCATGACTCCCAGGTACTTTGCAGCAGGCTTAGTCTCGAGTGTGACGTCACCTATCTGCACCGGGAACACGGTGTTTATCCTCTTTTTGGTGAGGACGACGATCTCCGTCTTACTGATAGCCAGGGACAAGCCGTGATCTCGCATCCACCCGTTGACCTTGGCCATTACAACGCTGAGCCTCAGT
The DNA here is from genome assembly GCA_035578135.1 of Flexamia atlantica. Classification (NCBI taxonomy): domain Eukaryota; kingdom Metazoa; phylum Arthropoda; class Insecta; order Hemiptera; family Cicadellidae; genus Flexamia; species Flexamia atlantica. The sequence goes on from JAQJVK010000009.1 coordinate 45,238,631, forward strand.
TTTGCCTGCTCGACGTTCCTCGCAGCGATCAAGGCAGCGACGTCGTCAGCATAGCCAACAAGGCGGGTCTCATCGGGCATGTCTAGCCTCAGCAAGCTGTCGTAGGACACGTTCCAGAGATCTGGTCCGAGAATGGACCCCTGCGCAGCCCCGGAAGTGATGGGAATGCGCCGCTGACCTTCGGTCGTGTCGTACAACAGAACGCGGTCTGACAAATACGCTTCTATCATACGCAGGAGGTAGGAGGGAACTTGGAACGTATGCTCAAGCGCCCACAGCATATCGCTCCACCTGGCGGAGTTAAAAGCGTTCTTCACGTCGAGCGTGACGAGAAGGACCACGCGGCGCGACCAATGGTTGTGATCCTCCGCCCTCCGCACTGCCTCAACTACCTCCTGAATAGCGTCGATGGTAGAGCGGCCGGATCTGAAGCCGTACTGCTGCGGGGACAAGTCCCCCGCAGAGACGATGGCCTCGGTCAGCCTGACGCGCAGGAGCTTCTCAAGCACTTTCCCGGCCGTGTCGAGCATACACAGGGGTCGGAAAGAAGAAGGGGTCCCCGGTGTGCTCTTCGCCTTCGGGATAAGAACAAGGCGGGCAACCTTCCACGAAGAAAAGAAAACTCCTTCCGCCAGACACGCGTTGAACATATCGAGCAGAAGCCTTGGATTCACCTCCGCAGCGAGCTTGAGCACCTCCGCCGGAATGCCATCGGGACCGGGCGCTCTTCTGGGTCGTAGGGATCGGACGGCGGCGGTGAGTTCCTCTTCCCGGAAGACTGGGAAGGCGCCTACCTCTCCGAATTCCCTGACTGGCCGAACTGGGTGGCTGGGAAACAGTGTGTCGACGACGGCGGCCATGGCTTGTGGTTCCATGACCGCAGGTGATGAGCGAGCCCCTAGCTTCTGGGTTACAAGTTTGTAGCCCATCCCCCAGGGGTCGTTGTCGATATCCTGACACAGCTGTTTCCAGCACCTTACTTTACTCCGGTTGATGGCACCGCGGAGCTCTCGGCGGGCCGCTCTGTGCTCAGCCGATCTGGCATTTGCATCAGGGCGGTTCCTGGCTCGCTGTGCAGCTCGTCGGAGACCAAGGCATCTCCTCCGGAGTTCCGCGATTTCAGGCGTCCACCAGTAAACCGGCTTCTTCCTGTGGCGGCGGGAAACTCCGGGCATCGACAGCTCACACGCGGTCGCGATGAGACGCATCGTCGATGCTGCCAGATCTTCGGCACCTGTGAAATTCACAATGCTCTGGTCTTTAATTACTTCTTTAAAAGTGTCTTTGCTCAGACGACTGGTGTTCCAGCGTCGAGCCAGAGGAGCAGTTTCAGCGCGCAAGCGCGCACCCTCGGGAAGGACCTTGAAGAGGATCCCCTGGTGGTCGCTAGAGGAATACTCCTCGCAGACACGCCAGTCGGAGATCCGCTGGACAATCCCTTCAGAGGCAAGGGATATGTCAGGGATCGTCTCTCTGCACCCCGGACGGCGAAAGGTGGAAATGCCGCCCGTATTAAGGATACAGAGGCCCGACCTGGCAGCCGACTCGAGGACGTAACGACCTCGAGTGTCGGTCCGCGGGGAACCCCATTCCACGGCTTTGGCGTTAAAATCGCCACCGACTATGACCCCGCCAGAGGTGTTCATGATCTCATCCTCAATGGAATCGACCATGTGGCGGTAGTCTGCGATCGGTTGGTTAGGCGTGAGGTAACAGGAGAAGACAGTGAAACCCCTGCTCCTCACCCAAACGAAGCCGTTGCCCGATCCGGAATCGAGAACAGGCACCTTCCCGAGGTCCAAGATCCAAATCGCCGCAACAATGCAACAATGAATTACAAATTGATAATAATAATAATAACTGAAAGCCACTATCAATGCAATCGATAGCTCACCATCTACGCTGACTGCGTTTGCAGTTTTAGTACGTAATAAGCGAACAGCTGACGTCCTCAACATCAACTGATTATTTTTCTCCCTTGGGTGGAAAAGAGCTTCTCTAGGCTCGCAACACATGCAATGAAAACTACCGTTTTTGCAGTGGTGTAACGAAACATCTTTCATACTCGCCATGTGGATTAATGCAGGAACTGAAAATTGTATTACTTGTCTAAATAACTAATCCTTAGAGTAAAGATGTTGGGCGAATCAATCCGTATTTACCGTGCATGCGCAAAAAAGATAGTTATATCATGAAAAACTGTTTGGTATGTATGATGGCCTAGTATCGAAACACGTATATCAAATCAATCCGTAGCTGCAAATCATTCATCATAAAAAATAAAAATAATAATAAAAACTAAGCATAAACGTTTAGCAGATAATAAATGCATTGTGTAATAAGGTTATGAATATCGGTGGTCTTTCAGTTACCCTACCAAAAATATAAACCAAAGCTAAGTTTGGTTTAACGTGGTAGCTCAGATTGCCAAACTCACCACTTTGTTCAGCTAAGTTATGTTCAGCTAATGTCGTATTTTATGGTTCCTGCAAGCAATTAATTACACGCCTCTACTCCATTCACACGTAGCAACCATACCTTTATTTTATTAAAACCAACTGTTGTAGCCCCTGAACAACAGTTACGGTTACAAATGGCATTTTTGTATGTTTTTTTCCAATCCACTAAAAAATAGGTAAACAGGTGGAGAATCCGTCTCCACCGTTAAATCAATATTTTCTGATTTGATATAATTCATCGAATTCTTTAATAAACATCTGTCTTATTCTTGTTAAACTCATTGTAAATAAACAATGAAGGTGACTATTTTGAAAACGTCGATTCCAGTATTTATTAATATCCTATTATAATTAGAGAAACTGTCAACCTATAGTATACTCAAGAAATGGAAAGATTTGATTTGCTAACTGGTTTGGTTTTGTATTAGAAATTGCAATGAATCTAGGAGTGAAAAGTGACAGTAGTGGTGGATATATTTTGTAGTGTAACCAACGTGGATTTTAAACGTAAAATTCACTGAGAAAAAGTACATGGTTCGAGCATTCCAATATGTCATTAGAAGCACACTTATATGTGCATAGATCCATAAGTATACTCAATCGCAGGTAGCACGATTACTTTAATTAAAGCACGATGTTGACAATGACTGACAAAAAATTAAATGCAAGGTGGTGAGCGATGTGAAATATTTTTAAGTACGACATGTTTTAAAAGTATAGTCGGGTTATGATATGTTGATAACCTTAGAATATATCTTAATACGTGTTATTATCATTGTGTGACTTTTAGGTTTCATCACGGTAGTTAAAATTGTAGTTGGGTTATGAACTACTGATTAGTAATGTCTGGATTACGATATCGAAACGTTATCATGATTGCATAATTGCGATTGTAAATATCGAAAAACATCGACTTTTTAACATAAATTTTTATGATGGAGACGGATTCTAAAGTTTTGCCAGCTGTTGGAGTAAAGTTGTAGCTCACACTCAGGAATATTTTTATTTAGCTTAACATGAACGCTAGAAAATAAAAAATATAGCTTGAAAGTTTCTTTTACCTACGTCCTCAATCCAAAGTTATTGGATATACGCGGTACAGTTTTTTTGCAAGGTTATTATCATCTTTGCTCAGATATAACTTCTTCAATCAGCTGCGTCACTTCATTTATAAATATGTACAGTTTTACTCCATGCATGATATTTCCATTCATATTTCATTTGCAAAAGACGTAAATCATTTATTTACCGTGCATGCGCAAAAAAGATAGTTATATCATGAAAAACTGTTTGGTATGTATGATGGCCTAGTATCGAAACACGTATATCAAATCAATCCGTAGGTGCAAATCATTCATCATAAAAAATAAAAATAATAATAAAAACTAAGCATAAACGTTTAGCAGATAATAAATGCATTGTGTAATAAGGTTATGAATATCGGTGGTCTTTCAGTTACCCTACCAAAAATATAAACCAAAGCTAAGTTTGGTTTAACGTGGTAGCTCAGATTGCCAAACTCACCACTTTGTTCAGCTAAGTTATGTTCAGCTAATGTCGTATTTTATGGTTCCTGCAAGCAATTAATTACACGCCTCTACTCCATTCACACGTAGCAACCATACCTTTATTTTATTAAAACCAACTGTTGTAGCCCCTGAACAACAGTTACGGTTACAAATGGCATTTTTGTATGTTTTTTTCCAATCCACTAAAAAATAGGTAAACACAGATAACTGAGATATGTACCTTTTTTGATCTTGATCTTATATCTTATTTTTATATCTGATGCAGATATCTTACAGGTCTTATGCGCGGCCTCGCCTACTGAAATGATTCCTATTTTTGATAAATTATGTTATGAAATGAGCAGTTTTTGTAAATTAACATAAGAACTGATTTCTTTTATTCATTATCTGTATTGTTATTTTTTTAGCGATCTATTACACACATAAGATTGTAGATAATGATTCCACCCTGGAGGCGAATATGAGTGAAGAATGAGTGTAGGACGATTGAGGCGCGATCTTGTAGTTTTGTTACTGACTAAGTCCGACATATTCTTTAGACAGGACCTTTAATAGCCAAACAGCCAATGGCAACAAAGTGACCAACATTTTAACGTGGCATCCGAACCACCATTTCGCCAGGTTTACAGTTTTCAAACTGGTCTAATGAGGGCCGTCCTATGAACGTGGTACTAAATAATGTGGACGTTAAACATCAGGAACACTGCGTTCACAATCCATCGCTCTTAACTATCCACAGTTCGTTACCTCCATGTAGCTGGATCACACGACTCCCCACCATACCAATGGATATTAATATTTCCCTCAGGATGGGAACATTTTATGAATTGGCTACTATTTGCCAACTACTTCTTATTTTGCAATTTAGTCATAAAAATACAGAAATTTACTAATTAATACAGCATTAAATTTGTTTTCTTGTTGTGTTTGAATAGAAAAATGTCACTGCCACTTCTTCGGGTTGAACTTAAAACTTCCAACACACCACACACTTGCCTTTATCCAGCCAGTCAATTTAAGACTCATGAGAATATGAGGCATAACATGAGATAAAAAAATTGATATTAACGAAAATGTATGCTAAGGAAGGATTTTTGATTCATAATCAGAGTTCAGAAAGTTTGTATAATATACCGAAAACTGGGAAAAAGAAAGACACGACGATTATTCCACCAAAAACCTTATTTCCAAAACTATCTCAATCATATTAAAGATTGGATCAGTTTTTTATCTGCTGGGGGTGAACATGTACGGTAAAAGTAGTTCTTTTTCGTTCCTAGGTCGCGATTATGGTCATATATTAAGGTTTAATTTTTTGAGTTAATCTCTGTGTTTAAACTATTTTTATAATATTTGAAGTCTTAATCGAAAATAATAAAACATCAAACAACCAATCAGCTTAGCGTAGGGGGGAAGGTGTAATAATAACGTTTCGGTATTGAAACCTAGGTCTCATTACAAGATAAATCTTAATAAGTCAATAAGTATTTATTAAGCCATTAGATACAATTAACGCTCCCCAATTAATCAGATTAATTAGATAATTAATTAATAACAATTACAATCAATTGCAATAAATTAGATTAATTACAATTAATTAGATTAATTTATTTGCGCTTTATTTTTTTTGTTTTAGGCAACGTCTTGCATAAAACAATTCATCAAATAAATATAAAACAAAACTTAATTACAAAGCCATGCAAAAAAACATGACATTGAAAGAAAATTTCATTACCTGAAGTTGGCACACACTATGATCTAGCTTGTAAGTTGTAAGACAGCCCTTGTCTTATTTCTTTCCCTTTTACAAGTCATGACACGGGTCTGCCAGAAAGAATTCATTTGTATTGTAAAATGGGGTTTTCAAGAGCCAAATCTTCACAATGCAACAAAATTTTGGGAGTGGCAAGTTCCTAATATGCATTGGAAAATTTTTGAACATTTTTGTGCCTGAAACAGGAAAACATCGATTTGATTTCTCTAACCTATTTATGTGAATAAACAGATTACCCTTATTCCTGTTATCGTGTCCATGCACATCACTATAAAATACAAAGGACTCCTGCTTATATTTTATTACAGTGAGACATTGGAAAATATACTCGTTAATAACAGTGAAAATAGAATTCTGCATGAACAAAGGGTTACAGTGTTTTAGATAACTAGCACAGGAAATAACTCTTAGAGCTTTCTTTTGAATTAAGATTCTTTTAACGCCAGAAGCATGGCCCCATAACCTAATGCCATAAGCTAAGGTGGTATGAAAAAACGCAAAATAGGCCTGCTTCACTACAGGCAGAGGCATTTCATGAACCAACCTCCTCAACAGAAACAAGATTCTACTCAGTTTCGTGCAAACAACATCTATGTGATCATCCCATGTTAATTTACCGTCTAACACAAGTGCAAGCAGTTTTACTCGATCGCTCACAGGAACATCAGACACAAGACTAAATGTCATTTCTTGGGTCTTTCATTCATTTTAAGTTAGTTTATTTTAAACAAACCCTTGCTGAACCGAAGCTAGAGTTTCATGAACTACAGACTGAGCTAGGACCCACTTCTTGTGGGACGAGAACAAGGTGGTATTGTCCGCAAAAAGTAAGACATTGCCATTAACATTATAGTGCAGATCATATATCGCAATTAGGAACAAAAGGGGCCCTAGTATGGATCCTTGCGGGACTCCATGTAAAATAGCTTCCTCGCTCGAATTGCTATCGTTCCAACTTACAATTTGTCTCCTATTAGAAAGATAAAATGAAACCAGTTTGAGGGTAATATCCCCTAGGCCACAGTGAGACAGATTAACGAGAAGGACATTATGTGGTATGCAGTCAAATGCACGTGAAAGGTTACATAAAACCACATGCGTTGACTGCTTGGATTCAAATGAATTATAAATCTCATTTACCAGTGTTTCTACTGCAAATACCGTTCACCTGGCGATCCTGAAACCAAACTGAGATGGCACCAGGAGGTTGTTTACCTCAAAATAGTTGTACAATTGGGTAAACATTACTGATTCAAATACTTTAGCTAAAACCGGAATCAGTGACTCAGAACTAGATGTACTGTCTCTAGGCACCTTCTTATAAATGGGTACAGTTATTGCTACCGTAAGAACATTTGGAAATACACCATTTGTGAAACACTTATTAATTAACTCAGCTAAAACAGGAGACAGAATGAACTACTTGCTTTAAAATATTGGGAGTCATGCCATAGACATCTTTACTATTAAAAGCCTTAAAGTTATTAACAGTGTTTATCAGGTCACTGGGTACCTCGGATCGTCTTTCATTGATACTGTTGAATAAACAATCCAGAGGCTATATTCCCAAATAAAAGAATAAAAAAGACCTCATGAAAGCCTTCGTTTGGTAATTATAGATAAAACTAATACCTGTGGTTTTGCCCACAGAAAGAATGCATAGTTTTTAATTACATCTTCAAACAAGGGGAAATTTTTAAAAATTTAAAAATGATTTGGGCTATAAGCTCTTCAGGTGGCAGCGCATGATCACACCCCAGGTTGAAATGGAACATTTCCCTTTAAAATGTTTCCCTTAAGATTAGCAATTAGTATAAGCTACCGTTTGCCAGAACATTTTTATTTTACAATTTGTTCATAATGATATGGATAATTTCTAATTTCTTCCTGATTGAATCTATAAAATCGAGTATCTCTTAGTGTTTGAATAGAAAAATAGATTGCAAATTCTTACGTGGTTGAACTTGAAACTTTCATTGCACCATGCACTCATAAGTTTTGAAATAGTTAATTTTTTCAAATGATATCCCCATAACCCGTAAAAACCCTCCTAAAGTTACTTGAAAGACTGTCCTTGCAGAGTTTTGAGGTTGATTATATTTTAATTCATTTATTAGACGGACAACCCATTTTTAAAATGTGAAATATAATTCAGTACTTAGGGCGGGCAGTAAAACGTGAGTAGCATAAGTGGTATTAAACAAATATCGATGGCCTTAATAGGTTTCTATATTTTATTATCATAGTAGATTGGATCTAGTTTTCCCCCCTTGAAATTATTCATTAAGCCTTCCATTCTTAATTTTAAAATCTGAATCGGGCCACCGTTTTGAATTTTATAATGTACGTTTTTTATCCTTTTGAGCGAAAATATTTTTAAATCCATTCATACTATACATCTAGAGCCTTTAAGGGATATTTGTGCTACGTTGTATGGTCAAAGAAGCCTTCATAATATTTTAAACTAACTAATGGCCGCCATTTTTAATTCTATAGATAATTAGCCTACTCTATTTTAGTCTTTTGAGAGAAAATATTGCAAAATTCTTCCTAAATACCCTTCTAGAGCTGATAAAGAATAGTTTTGTCAAGTTTCGCCTAACCTTTAAGGTTTTTGAGAAACTGTGATATATGTATACCTATATATATTTACATATAGGTAGGAGTTTACAGCGTTATAATATGAGTGACTGATGATTCACTAAAATATTCATTCGGTATTTAATATTTTTCTCAGTGACGTCATTTTATTAAATCAAGCAATAATAACAATAAGAAGAGAACAATACTTATTAATTCCTCTCCTATGACAGGGCCACAGCTGGAATTGAATATCAATGTTTGTGACCTCATTGAACTGGGCTGATGGAGGTTAATCTAGGTTTATTTGCATAGTAATAACCCAGTGCGCAAAAGTTAAATGGTATTATCTCATAGATTATTTCCTCTATCGATTTATCGGATTGCTTCAGTTTGATATGTAAAACTCTTTTTACTTATTAGTAATAGCTTTAGACAGTGTGTGAGCCCTACATCTATTTCCATTTACATTCCTTCACGTTCGCGGAGCCACTTTGTTCAACTAGTGACGGATATTGCTATCGTTTTTCATTCCTCGTCCAATTGTTTGGCCAGCCACACTAATTAAACAGCCTGCAACATACTTCATTGTTTATATTTATATTTCTAGTAATACAATATTCTTATGATATTTAATGAATAAGTGTTGTAGTAGTATTTTTGAATATTTATTTTGATGTTGCTATGAAAGGTAGTTTGTTTCGTTTTTACGTTTTAAAGTAAATTTTGAGTCCAAAACAGCATTAAATTATTATTTACCCAGTGGCAAGAACTTTAAATCAAAATTTAGTTTTTAATTACCTTGTATGCCTTTGTTCTTGCAAAGTTGAATGTCTATCTCCTATGCATTTGGAGATGTCTATGATGTCTATCTCCTATGCACCCGTGCCACGAACGCGATGCCTTCGGGCCTCCGCCGTGTTGGCCAACATAACAGTGAACAACCATACCAGTGAACTTTAAATAGTGACTTGTAAATAGTGTATATGTGATATTGTAACTTGTGTTTTTTTCTCCCCGACGATGCTACACCTGTGGCGAAATGCATAGGATATAGACATTCAACTTTGCAAGAACAATGGCATACAAGGCAATTAAAAACTAAATTTTAGCATTAAATTGAAAGTATATTTACTTTTTTAACAGAGTATTACCACTTCCAACACATAATATTAGTATTTTGTAGCCTATAAATCTTAACTCATATCTGCCGAAGGAAAAAAGTCGTTTTTATATTGAATTCCTTAAGTATATGTGATTGTATCCAATGAAAATCCGTCAAACGGGAACTAAAGCTAAACTTTCCGTACGTTTGATTGGAAATCATTACCTTCCCTAATATTTCCATTATGTGTGGATAGTAATACTTTTCTACTAAGGCACAAATTGTCAGTATTCTAAATTAATTTGATTAGTAATTTAGTCCCGGCGTTCAGAACTACAAAGGTATTTTCAAAACCTTGAAGTCAGAATTCAGTTAATTAACTCTATTTGTCATACCGTTTTGGGTGTCCTTAGTACAATTATAGTTACATCTTCATGTTTTTTTTGTCATTAAGATGACAGCATAATTGTTTTTATTATTTAATTAGCTAAAAATGGAATGGAGCCATCCTCGCCACGTTCTATCTAAGGCCACAAAAGCAAGTGCTATTGATTGGTTAAGAGAATGAAACTGCTCTCCAATCAGGGAAACGTCAGCGCAAATGACGTCCATTCAACTTGTGCCTCCCACTAGACTCATTCAACTTGTGCTTCCCACAAGAGCCACTTACGATGGAGAGGAGCTGATACCCCATTGCATTTGATATAGAGATTCTTCATACTCCCAGTTAAACACATTTGTTATAGTTTATCTTCAAAATCATCATCTGTAGAATATAGTATTTCTTTACTTGAATATTTCCTACTTGCATTAAGAATCTCTAAAGTGATTAACAAAACGACGGTATTATAAATTAGCAAACACCAGAAGACCAGCCAGACACGGAAGATTTATCCCCAGGCCAAAGTACTTTGAACGAAAATGATAATTTCTAAGATAAAAACATCATACTCCACTGTCACTAATAATTACATATTTCTTGAAAGAGTCTATTAAATTGTTGGAAATACATAACCAAAGAAATTATTTTAAAGAAACTGATACGTGATTAATACTGTGAGAAAAGAATAAGTTCAAATACTATAAGAGTTTAATAAAGAACTTGATCTCTAAAACTTGGCACATTTTTACAAACGTTAAGATGTTTAGTTGTTTTTTTGCAAAGCCCCTGCTATAAATAATTACACTAGATTTGAAAGATAAAAACACAAGTACCGTCAGAATCAAAATTAAAGTTGTCAACCCGAATAATATATTACGTTCGTCCTTTTTAAAATTTCAAAATAGCTCTATTGTTTGCGTTGAAGAGAAGAGTGGCCAGCCGTGTGTGGTAATTGATGACCTCATCGCTTAGAGTAAAAAAGTGACATTCGCCAATACTGTTCCATCTGAGCGCTTCTCTGAAATTTCTGAACCTTTCTGTCATAGATAGGGAGTGATTTCTTTAGATTTTTTGACGGATAGTCCGTTGCGACTCTTCTCTTCCATGCGAACAATAGTGGGATGTTTTTTAGGCAAACGGTAATAATTTTGTACTGCACTATAGGTCCTTGTTGTTTCCATTAAGTTAGCAAAATTCCAAATGAATATCCATTTTTTTCACCCAAAAAAGGGGATGAGCGCAATTTTTGCTAAGCATGCTTATTTACCGTAGCGATGGAGTAAGCGGCACGGTGGTTTAATGCTTCCATTTTATTTTTGATTTGAAGAACTTAATACAGCACTATCGACCTCCCCCACGTACTAATAGGCTCGTAATAAGTATCTTCACAACGCCAATATCCAAACGCCTATATCCCTAATCACCTCTCTGCTATTCAAAAACTGTGCTTACTTAACAAACACGCCTCGGATATACTTCCGAGTTTTGTATACCACGGAAAACCTTTTCAAACAATAAATAGGTTTACGCTCTTTTATCGCGAAAATAGGTAAACTCACAAACAATAATAAGGCAAATTCATCGCCATAAAATTAGCATTCGGGAGAAAACATTCATTAAATCATAGAATACAAATATAACTTATTTCGAGCACAGAGGAAACTACCGAATAATGCGGCAATATATTTTTCAAAAAAACACATCATATGCTATTTGGTTTACGATCCTTTGACTAATTTGAATAATTATCATTGTATTGTATTGTTTAATTATCACTTGAGGAAAAACAAATATAACACGTAAAAACCCAGGAGAAACGTTCTCCCAATGTCTTTTCCTGAATCGTACACAATAATCCCTCCAAAAAGTAGCATCTGGTCCTCAGAGTTTTCTCTGGGATTTTTCCGTGCAAGTTTGGGTTTCCTCTTTTAAAAATTACAAAACAAATTTCAAACTAATTGTTTAACTAGTTATGTAAAAAAACATTTTTCCATGTTCAATTGGTAGTTTCTTTACATTGGAAATCATCTCATTTGTATCCCACAGTTTAATAAAGCTATTTGACTCCGCTAATCCATTATTTACTTCACTTGTTTTTTCATCATTTATAAACTCCAATTCTAAATAAAAATACAGTTATTAAACTGATACTTTTGATTAAACAGTTTTTAATAGTGCATGAGTGTGGTTGATCATACCTACGTTATTTGTTTAAATCGAGCAATGCACGCAGAATTAATTTAATTAACCTGTTACAGTAATAAGTTTTATTTATTCACTCAAATATAAGGTTTGCCGCTGGCTATAGTTATTTAGTAACACATCCACGTGTAGTTAGTTATCTATTTGAAAATTAACAAATAACAAACATCGGTTTTCGGCCACTGTAATTAAATGAATTTATTTCCTTAATCTATAGCATTTGCATACTGTAATGGAATAAAACTTCAGACATTGTCTTCTAGATATAATATTTTTTACTATAAAAATCAAAGGAATACATAAATAATAAATAAATTAGTAGGACCAAAATACTTTTATAGTTAGAAACTTTTGCAGTACAAGCTTTGAAAATTACAAGGCTGCTAGTCTTAATCTTAATTAATATAAAATACAAGTTGGACATTCTACAAAAAAAGTAAGTCTTATTGATAAACATTTACTTGTGATTTAAGTTTATGGCTGTGTGGGCGCCGTTAGGGACAAACTATTTCTGCAGGCGACTGCGCAATTTAATTATTGTTTCTCCTTATTTTTCTCACTTCTTATCAGTGCTTGTGATTGGGATGAGTTGTATGAATGCTCAAATATCACTCTTTTGTTGAATGCGGTTGCCTAGTCAAATTATGCAGGTGCGAAATTCAGTTTGTTCATGCATAATTCCAGGAAAATTTTTAAAAGATTAAAATTTCATTTTGTGGGTAATATACCATAAAATACATTTTAAAATAATAAAATAAAATAAAATACATTTTAAAATAAAATAAACTTAAACCTTTGACATAGTGTGGAAAAAACATATTTTCCGGCAACAGCAAAAACTGTATAAATTGTTTTTTATTTCTTCATGTTAGTTTTAAGACTTTCAAAAAATGATTCCCAAATATAGGCTCTGTTGGCTAAACTGTGTTCCCAGCAATGATGCAAAAAATAAGGGATTTGGTTGTCCTATTTTTGCACTTTTGACGACTGTAGCTCCCACAGATCATAAAAAAAATTTAATTCCTCGTCACCGTCTTATTTTACCTAACATAAAAGTATAAATACCCCCGTTGCAGCAGACCTGCATACTCAGCGAATTTCAAATGTAAAAGAATGTATAGTGCAAGCCAACATAGCGAGATTTTACATGTTTTTGTAAGCTCCATAAGAATAACATGGGGAATGAGTATGCAGGTTTCCTGCCACGAAAATGGAAATATTGGTGATTTTAGACTATTAAACATTAGATCTCATCTAGATGAAGCCATGAACCAAGTTTTATCCAGATATGTTGAGAAATAAGCGAGATGTAGAATTTTACTTATTTCCCATAAGGTTAACATTTGAACAACGTACTGTGTTTACCACTTTCACTATCTCGGTAACCAATGGATATAGAGCAGTGATTCAAATTACTAAATTGTTTGTTTTTTTGAGCTGGATTGAATGGTGCAAACGAAAGTTCGATGAATTTTATTTTTCTATGTAAAAAACTCAAAAAACCCATTTTTGGGGGGTTTATCCCCCTTTACCCCCCCCTTCCGGTGGTCCGATCGGGCTGGTTCACGAACTCGTCCGAGTGATTGCCACTTTACACGTCTGTACCAAATTTCATTAAGATCGGACCATATTTACGGCCGCTATCGTGTTAACAGACATATATATAGACATATATATATATGTATAAAAATTCAAACGAACGATGTTTTTTGCTTCTGGGGGCCCCAAAACAAAAAGTTATCATGGTCTGGGTCTTAAGTCTTACCATGTAGTACTACGGTAACAGCTTCTTCCCTATAGGGGAAATTCGCTAAAAAGGTTCGTAAACATTATTGACTGCAACACCATAACGATAATGTCTAAAACGGTGGCATAGCTATATTTATTTAGCCTATATGAAAAAAAGTAATATGTAAAAAAGTACGGATTTTCGGCCCTTTTTCGCGGACGAATTTTTGCTTGTTTTCATGTGAGCAACAACCTAAATGATCAGAAGCTATTCCAATCACTTGTAGATTTTCCTTTCCAAATTTTTTATATCCATCACATTTGAAAAAAGTTATAAGGGAGTGCAACTGTTGAGTAATACATAAAATGAAAATACGAGGAGTACAAAGGAGTATCCGACCTCCTGTCATCGAGTCATTAAACACCACTCCTATAAAACTTTCCATGCAAAATAAATTGTTTCCTTAGTTTATGCATTTTCTTTATTAGCAATTGTTTCTATTTGACTCGTTGCCATCTTATGAAAAGTAAACATGTTATAAATAAATAATAAAATATTAAATGGAGAAAGAAATATATTTTACTAAGTCAAAATCATAATCAAGACTGGTTATCCAAAACATAAATAAAATACTATAGGCCAAAATTAACATATATCAAAAACTGTACATTCAAATAGCAAATATATATCAAAAGCCAATATAAATAAATCTTATGCATAGTTATAATATACGTGATTAGTCCTTTCTAAATTCATTATCTGGAACATTCACCTGGATGCAAGAGATAAATTTCCGGGCGATATTATAAGAGACAAACAACGTGACTCCCTTGATTAAAACATCTGCGCCGGTAGCTATTAATCACTCAGGTATGTCACTTTCTATCAAACTGGGAAGAATGCTGACTTATTCTATTTCAAATTTTTGTTGCATTGTAAATAGTTTTAGCTTGATATGTTTTATGGATTTTTTAGCCTTGTAAAAAATTGAGTTTTTTATATTAAATTAATACGGATTTTCATTAATAAAAATTTTGCTGAGTAAAATAACAATAAATAAGCTAGAACGCATAAAATAACACGAATTCTAGATTAAAATATAAAATTTTATCCGATATATAAATAGATAAACTGTTTTAAAGTTTAAATCAGGGTAGTTGGCACTTAAGAGGTTATAGGCATACATAAAAATAGGCCAAAGTATCCATAATATCTCAAAGGTTGAGAAGGTCGCAAAAGTTTTTTAATCCATGTGGCCTGCTTGGCCTTTCACTAAACTTCACCACCTATTTTTAAAATACCACTCCAGTACATCTCACTCACAATTCACAATTATGTTCATTAATGTAGCTTTTCATCCCGGAATATCATCTTCGTACTGTTACAAACATGCAACATAATCTAAT
Organism: Flexamia atlantica; assembly: GCA_035578135.1. NCBI lineage: Eukaryota > Metazoa > Arthropoda > Insecta > Hemiptera > Cicadellidae > Flexamia > Flexamia atlantica. Next base: position 45,253,797 of record JAQJVK010000009.1, read on the forward strand.
CAGAGAAACGATACATTGTTGTCGACTCGCCGATCGCCTATTGAACTAATTATTCTTTTATTTTTAAAATTCGTGATACCGAAGAATTAAAAAAATATTTATTTCTTTGGACTTTTACTTTCGCTTATAGTGTTTAAACTACACTACGTTTCGAGAGCTATTGAAACTCTTCTCGTTTTCAAGTGACCCTACTTAAGGTTACATTGACCTACTTTTTCTATTCAACCTAAATTGTTTTGGGTTTTCATTTTTTTGACACACAATTTACATTCCTCCAACTTTCAACAACACAGAAATATCACTCACAAAAAAATTCATGCAAAGCACATTGAACATAATACAAAAAATTCTGATATATCAATTTACTTTATTGATTCTATTCCAAACCTTAAACCCACCTCAGTAAATAAAATGTAAACGTTGTGCACCCTAAAGTTCTCTTATATCTAATAAAATTACTAAAATTCTCAAAAACAATTTGGAATAAGGGGCGTAGTGGGACGGATTGCATACATAAGGGTAGGGTCACCCGCATTGTCTCCAGCGGTTACCTTTGTGGCTTTTGTTCATTTGTGAGAAGTTAAATAAAGAAAGTTACATTAAACAGTTAAGTAGCTAGATACTCTACGTAATTATATGGTTGAAATTCAACTAATCCCATTTATATCCTGTGGAAATTAGTTTTGATTCTACAGAGGAATGTCGTGAACCTTACTAATCCGCTAATTTGATTAAGCTTTGAAGTTACATAATTTATAGACGATCGCGATCGGTATCGCTTTTCCTAACTACAAATTATATGCATTCTTTATTTCTCTCTTCAAGTAAATACTTCATATTTTTGTACTAATAAAACATGTCCTAATCAAACAAACGGTTGCGGTTGGTATCACTAATCCTAGCTACAAATCTTCCATTTAGTTTTAATACGCTACATGGAAACATTGTAATCGATAACGCGTTTTTGTTTTACAATTTACATCCATGTATTAAACGTTAAAACAGGGATTTGTGTGTCCGATGTACTAAGTGACTTTATATTTTTAATTTAGGTCATATGCCAAAAAAACGCGAAAACCGAATCGACTATTTTCATTTTATATTTGGATTTGGACTGTTGCAGACATTTTCCATCACTGGTTAGTAAAAAACAAGATTCACGACGTTTCGGGATTCTGAATCTGATCCCGTCTTCAGGTGGAAAAAAACCTAGTACATAACAAGATTAGTAACACACAGCCAGGATAACCTAGACAGAAACATAGCTAAAACAGAGAACTGTAAAAGTAGTCACAAAACACTTTGCTGAAAAGAAAAAAAACACAGAAAAACACAAGTGTTACAAGAGCACTGAGTCACATCAGAGCAGTCTCAGCTCATCTCTGATTGGGTGTGGATGTGCTCTCTCCCCACGGGTGATTCTTGAACTTGTGACACTTGTATTTTTCTGTGTTTTATTTTCTTTTCAGCATAGCGTTTTGTGACTGCTTTTATAGTTGTCTGTTTAAGCTATAATTTTGTGTAGGGTATCCTGGCTGTGTGTTAGTAATCTTCTTATATTGTAGGTTTTTTTTCCACCTGAAGACGGGATCAGATTCCAGATCCCGAAACGTCGTGAATCTTGTCTTTTACCAATCAGTGATGGCAAATGTCCGCAAAAATCCAAATCCAAATATAAAATCACCATCACCAACAATGAATTTCAAACAAAGAATTTTCATTTTGTTTTAATGTTAAATTTTGGAGTTTTTTCTAAAGAAGCGGAAATGCAAACAAAAAGAAGGTCTGATCAGCTGTGCGGTAATCCGCAATGGTCTGGCCTTTCTAGAATTAATACACTATGAAGCGGGAGAGGGAGAAAAATTTCACCAATATTTCGCCAGTGACAGGCAATACCCTAATGAGAACAAACGTAAACCAACTACTATAGTTGGCAAGATCCCGCCAAGTATATCTATAAATAAACGAAAGATGACTGAAATACCCCCATTGCAGCAGACCTGCATACTAAACGAATTTCAAATGCTTAAATAAATCATTAAGTCTGACCGACGAGTAAGTAAAATCTACTTAAATCCCAAAACGAGCATACAACAATTTTATCCATACGAATAACTTGGGAAATGAGAATGCAGGTTTGCTGCCATGGAAATGAAAAATTAAGAGATTTTTTGCAATAAACAATCCAGTAGATATCATCCAGATGAAGTAAGGCGAATGTACAAAGTTTTATTCAGATATGTTGAGAAATAAACGAGATGTACAATTTTATTAAATTCCCATAAGGTTAACATTGGGACTACGTAGGCTTGCGATATATCTATCGGTAACGAGTGGACATAGAGCAATGACTCACAATACTAAATGATTTTTTGCCAAGCTGAGTTCAGTGGTCTAAAGAAGAATTTGATATTTTTCATATATATGAAAAATCCATAAAACAACATTTGAAGTGGTTTATCCCCCTTACCCCCTCTCCCGAAGGTCTAATCGGGCTGGTTTTCGAACTCGTCCGAAATTATTACTTTACATGTCTCGTGGCTCAGACTTGAGGTTGTGCGGGCGATGTTAAAGACAAACTATTCCGCCAGGCAGCATGGCAGCCTAATGAATTTCTTTCTTTATTTTTCTCAACTTTTTACTAAAGCAAGTGGTTGGGATGTGTTGTACGAATGTTCTGGTAGCATTATTTTGTTGAATGCGGGTTGCCTAGTTAAATTGTGCAGGTGTTAAGTTCACTTTGTTCGTGCATCATTCCAGAAAATGTTTTAAGGAAAAAAATTATTTTTTTGTGTTATAGTATGATATTTTCTCCCCTCCAAAATGACATAATTTTTACAGCGTTCACACTTACAGTACGGAAGAAAAAAAATAACGTCCGACAGTAACAAATATTTTTATATATTTTTTTATTTCCCTGATGTTATATTTAAGACTTCCATCAATCATAAATATTTCTCAAATATAGGCTCTATAGGTTAATCTATATGCCCGTGAATGATGCAAGAAGAAAGCGAATTTCCCCTATTTTTGCACTTTAAACGTCTGCAGCTCGCAAAGTTTCAATCCCAAAATTGTATATTTGATTCCTTGGCACGATCTCATCTTATGTTATGTTATGTTAATGTTGTTATGTTATGTTAATGTAGTTATGTTATGTTAATGTTGTTATGTTATGTTATGTTAATTTGTTAACATAAAAATAAAGGAAAAATTTTCAGACAAATTTTTGACTGCACCACCTTGATGATCTATCTAAGCATTTTAAATTTGTTGAGTGTGCAGGTATGCTTTAACGGAGGTATTTCAGTCGTCTTCAGTTTATTTGTAATTGAAAATCATTTACATCTTACACTTTCTCTTAATTTAATAGCCGTAGGTTAAAGTTATGATTGGCCTGTGAATGAAAAGAAGATGGGTTTGGTATTCATTGCGCTTATTTATATGACTATTTATTCAGGACCTCTTTTAATCATTGATTTGTTTTTAGTTATTGAGTAATATTAATAAATATGTACTTACATATTTTAATGAAAAATTAAACATTAACTTAAAGTTAACTAAAGAAACAAAACTAGTTTATGTTAAGAATATAAATTAATTTGTGAGCGGTTAAACAATGTTGTGAAGTTAATAAGTTATATTTTTTTCTCAGAAAAAATCTTATTATAGATTTATATATCTTATTAGACTTATTTATACATATTTCACGGAAAGTTATATAATACAGTACAAGGTTGAATGTTGACTCCATGGGAACCACATGTCGAGTTCTGAAAATTAAAACCATCGCTCACGACAACCAGGTGGGCCACTTTTTCCAAGCCTGTAATATATGACATTCATGTCCTCCAATACCCCCCCTTATTTCAATCTAAAAAAAGAAATAAATCAATCACCACTGTACAAAATGGCAATATACACCATTTTATCTTAACGATAAGACTAGCTAGCATGAATATAGTCATACCTTACATAGTAATACTTTTATTGAAAAATGATTTAGCACACTTATTAACAACCTCGACCTATTCATATTTTTTATTCCTGAGCAAACCCCTGAACATGTTTTTAAAGCACATTTAGAGAAGGGCAGTGAAAAAATAAAACATTGTCAATCCCCGTGGAATATTCAGTGTAGATTAAATTAGTCGTATAATTCTTTTGAGCCTGGAAAATCCATACACCTTCCACTGCATCTTATTTTCATGAAAAATGGGTGAGATTTATATAGACTCATTCTGACTTAGACAATTGCCTGACTTTTGCGGTGTCCATCTTTCCCTTCAAAAATTTAGGTATTTCCCCTTCTACGTACTTTTAAGCAGTTTAACATCAGTACTGAAAACTGTCATTACTACTGAAATACAAGGAAGCCTTTAGTGAGTTTTTTTTTACATTTAACTCGGGAGAATAATGTTTGTCTTTGATTGCTCATTTTTTTAAAAAGTGTCTGTAGTGAATCAGCTCGGCATTTAAATTTGAATCATAAGCATCAACTGTAATTTTATCAAATAATTTAAAAATTTTATTGAAATTGTATATGTCTATTATTTTTATGTAAGACTATACTACTTACGCCAAAACAGCTCAAAATTATATTCTTGCGAAATCAGGACATATGTTTCAGGGTTAGTACCCCATCTTCAACTTCAAAAAATGAAGTTTTCCCATAATATTTTATGGTTGTCATTAATTAAATCAACACTTACAGAACATATTTACATACACTACACGACGAAAGGACACTACATACGAAAAAACAAAAATAATCAGACAGACCTCTCAGCATAATGTGATCACGGCGCGGGCAGAGGGCAGACTGACTGGTTTTCATGTCCAGTTTTGTTATCAACCTTATAAGTTCTTTTGTGGTCTTGTGTCTTACTGTGAATGATAGAATTAAATATGGAGTGAGAACTGGAATCAATTTTCATTTAAAATCATTTCTTGAGAATTGTTATTTTTGAAACTTTTGTAAATTTCATATTCCTCCAGTCTGTCCAATTTTCTACTCTTAAAACAAACATGAAAAATTTCCAGCCTTTCTTCAATTTTATTTACAGAGTGATTTTTTTCAATTATATTTTGGGCAAAGGAAGATTTCTGTTTATCTGTTTTTGGATCAGGTCGATGTTTTTAGCGAATTTCCCTTATAGGGAAGAAGCTATTACCGTAGGTCTCATGGTGAGACCTAAGTCCGAGACCAAGATAACTTTTCATTTTGGGGCCACCAGAAGCAAAAAACACCATTCGTTCGAATTTTTATCTATATATATCTATCTATCTATCTATATATATGTGTGTGTGTGTGTCTGTCAGCACGATAGCGGCCGTAAATATGGACCGATCTTGATGAAATTTGGTACAGACATGTAAAGTGGTAATCAATGGGACGAGTTCGTAAACCAGCCCGAACGGACCACCGGGAGGGGGGGTAAAGGGGGGATAAACCCCTCCAAAAATGGGTTTTTTGAGTTTTTTACTCGCAAAAATATAAATTATCTATTTTTTGTTGGCACCATTGAATTCAGCTCAAAAAAACAAACAATTTATTCATGTTGAAGCCTTCCAGAATTGGTTAATCAATAATAAACAGGTTTACATACCTTGACGTCACAATTCTATATAAGTACAACTTTATTTACTGTTGACTATAGTTTCGACTTCTTCGAAGTCATTATCAAAACTAAGAACGTTAAAATATCATTCTTCTGAATTTCGTCTTGAGTTTAAAATCACATGACCACAACTATACAAACACTTAAACATTAAAAACAGTTCGCCGGCCGGCACCCGTCACTGAACTGGTTGGTTCCTTAGCAGCTTAGCCCACTCCACTCCTCTTATCAGCTGTTCCTCTAGGACTGCTGCTGCCAACATAACTGTTGCCTAAGCTATCTAATATTGTATTAAATAACTTATTTGAGCCATAATTCAATTTTTCATTCAGCATGTTCTGAGGGTTTGTTTTAGTGGCCTTATAAATCTCGAATTCTTCCAGTGTGTCTAGCATGAAGCCCTTTTTACAAATATGGAGTATTTCTGTGTTTTCATCAAAACTATTTATTTTATGATTTGTACTTATTAAATGCTCTGCAAATTTGGACTTTTGTTCAATGAGTTTGGGTTTAGGTAAATGTTCTGAGAAACGCTTCTTGAATGACCTGCCAGTTTGGCCTATGTAATAGCTTGGGCAGTCAGAACATGTAATTTTATAAGTACCCGTAGCTGTATCTTTAGGTTTTTTGTTAGGTTTGATTTTATTTAATTTCTGCCCCAGTTTATTTGATGTTTTGCATGTTAAAGTTAGGCCATGTGGTTCCAATTCATGTTTCAATTTGTAATGTAAGTTTTTGTTATATTCTATGGAAACAAAACGCTTGTTATTTAATGAGACACTGTTAGTTTGAGGTTTTCTTTTTTGCTTATTTATTATTATTTATCAAACAAAAATTTGATTATTTATATTTTTCTATGTAAAAAAACTCAAAAAACCCATTTTCGGGGGGTTTACCCCCCTTTACCCCCTCTTCCGGTAGTCCGATCGGGCTGGTTTACGAACTCGTCCGAATAAATACTACTTTACACATCCATGCCAAATTTCATTAAGATCGGACCATTTTACGCGAGTTATCGTGCTTAAAGACACACACACACATATATATATATATATATATATATATATATATATATATATATATTTATGAAAATGAAAGAATGGTTTTTTTGGCATCTGGGGACCTCAAAAAGAAAAGTTATAATGGTCTCGGGCTTAGGTCTTACCATGAGACCTACGGTAACAGCTTCTTCCCTATAGGGGAAATTCGCTCCGTGTTGTCAGTGATTGAGGGTCAGACGAGGCCTTGAGCCAATCACTGACAACACGGAGAAATGGCTGGGCGCGGGCCCCCCAAAATACGCTTAAGATAAGATCTGAGATAAGATCTTAGATTAGATAAGATCTTAGATAAGATTAGATCATAGATAAGATAAGGTTGAGTTACTATTTCAACCTCATTCAGTTTTAAGGGCACATTTTGGGGCCCAAATTTGATTTTTTGAAATTTGATAAAATGATATATAATCTGGAGCTAGACCTTAATTAGTTTGATAACTGAAAATTTATCAATATTTCTTAGTAATTTTTAGGATTTTTTTGGGTTTTTGTTGATTACCTACTAATTTCCAAAATACTATATCCTGACAACAAGTCTAGTCGCCGCAGTGCATCGACTCCGTCAGCGAATTCTCCGCAGTGTTTGCAAAACAACTAGTCTTGATCTAGATCCGAGCGTCTCAACTGATTTTAATAGTTTTATCATAATTTTAGATAATATAAAGCTTTCTATTTAAAAACAACCCAAATGTATACATGACTGAAATAAGTACTTGATTATTACAAGACCATTGATTTACAACACCTGGAGGTAGTTGTGCTATTCTGTAGATTTATAATTTAATATTTACTGACTGTTAGAAAAAACCATAGTAGTAGTTTACACATCTTCCCCACACTCTTGCAGTGTTTGTGAAAACAACGCAAGGTCATCATTACCTACACACGTCTGTGGGCTGGAGTATTTTGAGAGAATGCAAAACCTTTGATTGATTCACTTATTCCTATTATAAAAACAATCTATTACTTGGTATAACACAGTATTTCGGAAAACACAAATTGATACGGTAATACTACAAGTATTTAATTAATAATTGATCTACTATCCAACACTCATGATTTTATAGTATTATAATAAATTAAAAAATGTGTATGTTCTAAAATATAAAAACAAACAATTTGTCAATTGAATAATCGACAATAAATCATGTTTTACGTGGGATTTGCCGAAAACTGACTATTTTAAATTATTTGTAAATACTTTTGATTGTACTAATTTAAAATACACAGTTTTCATTATAAATACAAGTTCTTTAGCTACTCACAAGCTAAAACATTGTTGTTTAAATTAATCAAGGCAAATCCCACCATGATAATGTATTTCTATCATAAGAGAAACTTTGGTGAAAAATATTTTTGGTGAACTAGTTTAATATTATATAATTCTATTAAGTTAAGCACTTAGTTTAATATATCGAAGAATTCTGCATAGTAAGATGGTGTTTCTTTATTCTTACAGCCTTTATTACAATTACGACTATAAATAGAATTATAACTTGATTTGACATTTTATCGGGTAAAATACAGCATTTAACATATTCTATATGACGTAAATGCTTTTTCATTTTTCATAATAGCATTTGTTTAATATATAAGAAATGGAAATGAAAAAGTCGTTTCACATTTATACCTATTGTTTAGTTACTAATCGGCAATTCCGTCTCATAATTTTTTCGACTTTAAATGTCAATTATTAAGTAAATTTTAGCCGCACAGGGTCGAAAGTTGCACCGTTGTAATCACAAAAAAATAGTCTATCGATTAATAATATTTAAAATTTACATCATCTAAACTATGTCGACAGGTTCACCGACCTAGTGCACTGTGTGCGTGTGACCTTGTTCAGTCACTTGCGCCTGCTACTCCATTCGATAGTATCCGATAGCATTTGAAAGTATTTAAACTTAATGAATAAAAGGGTATAGTATGCGAATTATGTACATTTAACGATAGATTTCATTCGAAAACATTAAAGCTACATAAGTTGTTATTGAAAAGTATTTAAAATCTTTCGATTTCAGCCGATATACCATTAAAACACAATCGATATATTTCGATATGATTCGATATTTTTTCATTTTATATTTAAAATCTATTAAAACGTCGAAATATTATAATAAATCGAGAAAAAAAATTCGATATGATTCGATGACATTCGATACAATTCGATACGATTCGATATCATCCGATGTAATCTGTCCGTGTTGTCAGTGATTGAGGGTCAGACGAGGCCTTGAGCCAATCACTGACAACACTGAGAAAAGGACAGAGGATATCAACTACTGGCCGCGCGCGGGCCTCTCGAATTTTTGATAAGATCTTAGATAAGATAAGATCTAAAAACTGATAAGATCCGAAATCTTAGAGAAGGTAAGAACTAAAAACTGCTAAGATCACAATGATTAAGGTGATATCGGATGATATCGAATGATATCTATGAATTTTAAACAAGTTTTTTTTACTTTTTTTACATTTATACATTTATTTTATAAATATATCTAATGATATCGCATGCTATCGCATGATATCGAATACTATCGAATACTATAGATTTTTTTAAATATATTTAATAATTTTCTTAGCAACTTTAAACATTTAAAAAAATCGAATCATATCGAATCGTATCGATTGATATCGAATGATATCGAATGTATCGAATGATATCAAATTATTTTTTTCTATTTTATAACATATTTTGAATTGTTATTAAATTTTAATGATATAATGAAAAAATATCGCATCATATCGAATGATATCGAATCGTATCGAATTGTATCGAATGTTATCGAATCATATCGATTTTTTTTCGATTTATTATAATATTTCGACGTTTTAATAAATTTTAAATGTAAAATGAAAAAATATCGCATCATATCGAAATATATCGAATGATATCGATTGTGTTTTAATGGTATATCGGCTGAAATCGAAAGATTTTAAATACTTTTCAATAACAACTTATGTAGCTTTAATGTTTTCGAATGAAAACTATCGTTAAATCTACATATTTCGCATACTATACCCTTTTATTCATTAAGTTTAAATACTTTCAAATGCTATCAGATACTATCGAATGGAGTAGCAGGCGCCAGTGACTGAACAAGGTCACACGCACACAGTGTGCTAGGTCGGTGAACCTGTCGACATAGTTTAGATGATGTAAATTTTAAATATTATTAATCGATAGACTATTTTTTTGTGATTACAACGGTGTTACTTTCAACCCAGGGCGGCTAAAATTAATTTCACAATTGACATTTAAAGTCAGAAAAATTATCCCACAGAATTGACGATTATAAACTATACAGTACGTGTTAATGTGAAAAGAATGTGTTATTTCTATGGATAAACAAAGGCTATTATTAGAAATAGGTAGTGAATTGTTAATAATTCGCTAAATATTAAAGTTAATTGATGTATTCTTCCAAAAAAATGTCACAAGTATATGTAACTATCAAATTACGAAGATTTAAGTTCAACTGAATATTTAAGTGATTTTTTATCTAATAGCAAATAGTAGCAAAGTATAATTATTACTTCAAAAGTCCTACTAAGATAGAAATACGTTATCATGGTGGGATTTGCCTCAATTAATTTAAACAACAATGTTTTAGCTAGTGAGTATTTAAAGAACTTGTATTTATAATGAAAACTGTGCGCTTAAAACAGATCTGACTATAAAATTTAAAATAGTCAGTTTTCGGCAAATCCCACTGGGAAAATGTTTCTTCTTGTAGATTATATTATCAACAAATGTTGTTCCCTATTTGTATATAAGAAACTAGTAGGAAAGAATAAGTTACAATTTTTCAGAAACATAAGTAGTTTTTCATTAATGTATTCAAGTTTTATTACAGATTTATCACACTTTTATGTATTCTCTAATATGATGTAAATTAGACAACATCTTACTTCTGAAACAAAAAAACTAAAAGAGGAATAAACTTTAATCGCGATATAAGTTCAGTCGTGATGTTTCTTTAAACTGTGTGTGATGAAAAATCTTTCAATGACCTTATATGATGTGTGCATGGTTAAAAAAATTAACAGAAAAATTCCAGATGGTGTAAAAATCAAATTCCTTAATAATTTGCAATTTTAAAGTGGGACATAGTGTGTTCTTGCACTGAAATAATCTGTATAAAATGTGTAAACTATTACTTTTGTGTTATTTATTTATTATTAGGAAAACTAAAAAATTCCACCCACAATTGCAATGATTCGCTTAGTGTACAGTTTAAAAACCTTTGATTTATTAAGTAAATATATATTTATCTGGCCTTATAATATATTTTCTACAAAAAAATCTATAAAAATCTCTAATTTATAACGTAAATATTTACTTATTTGGCCGTATAATATTTGTTAATATTAATAATATAGTACGAGTAAGGTTTCATACAACATTATAGAGAAGTAAAGAAATTAAAATCATAACAGACGCTCGGATCGAGACCAAGGCTGCGTGTTGTGTAAACGCTGCAAAAAAATGCACTTGCCCAGAGCTAAACACTCTCGCGGTGTACAGTACGTTTCATTCGTCTTGACCGATACAGAGCAATTCAAATCACTTGATCTTTATTTCTTTAATAATGCATTAATAATGGCAAACTTACCGCTTTTAAGATCTTATCTTATCTAAGATCTTATCTTATCTAAGATCTTATCTCAGATCTTATCTTAAGCGTATTTTGGGGGGCCCGCGCTCAGCCAGTAGTTGATATCCTCTGTCCTTTTCTCAGTGTTGTCAGTGATAGGCTCAAGGCCTCGTCTGACCCTCAATCTCTGACAACACGGAGAAAAGGACAGAGGATCTCAACTACTGGCTGAGCGCGGGCCCCCCAAAATACGCTTAAGATAAGATCTGAGATAAGATCTTAGATAAGATAAGATCTTAAAAGCGGTAAGTTTGCCATTATTAATGCATTATTAAAGAAATAAAGACCAAGTGATTTGAATTGCTCTGTATCGGTCAAGACGAATGAAACGTACTGTACACCGCGAGAGTGTTTAGCGCTGGGTAAGCGCATTTTTTGCAGCGTTTACACAACACGCAGCCTTGGTCTCGATCCGAGCGTCTGTTATGAATTTAATTTCTTTACTTCTCTATAATGTTGTATGAAACCTTACTCGTACTATATTATTAATATTAAAAAATATTATACGGCCAAATAAGTAAATATTTACTTTATAAATTAGAGATTTTTATAGATTTCTTTGTAGAAAATATATTATAAGGCCAGATAAAAATATATTTACTTAATAAATCAGAGGTTTTTAAACTGTACACTAAGCGAATCATTGCAATTGTGGGTGGAATTTTTTAGTTTTCGGATATTTAGTGAAAAAGGTTCTCCAGGACATGAGCTGCACTGTGGTATGTTTTGTTTTGAAGATATTTGAGTTGGTAGCCCTGATTTCGTCTGTCAAAGTTTGCGTGCTTCGCAAGACTGCACGGACTTTCTGGATAATAACGTTCTATTCGCCGAAAGATGGAATCCCCGCCGGACGTTGCGCTGTCAAAGACCAAAATCGCGTAAATAAAAATAAAATACGTAAAGTAAATATTGGAAAGTGGAAGGATAAGACCAGGATTGAATATAGAAAAGTTGGATTACCCTTTATTTCAAAAAATAAGAAGCCAAGGCCTGGAAATTTTCCCCAAAAGAAGTGGGTAGAATAACGTTTTAAGCACCACATGTGGATAACTTTTAGCAAAATGACGTATCACGTTTTATTAACAACATTACGTTTTTGTACTTTTACATCAATAAAATTGTTTTATATTGAGTTTTATTTTTGTTTCTGTTGGTATTCATATTCTCCCTCATGTTTTCTTCCAAAGTAGAAGAGCAGTCCGTCAGAAAACGATCCAAGCGCCAGTCATTTAGAACGTTATAACCCCTAAAAAAACACGTAAAATGTTTTAAAATGCTTGATGGCAGGTACAAATTCAATATAATGCTACATTATGATGTTATAAATAGGGTGTTAAAAGATTATACATGATTATAAGTTCTAACCTTTAAAAACCCGTAAATTTTAGAATTCAACTTTCAACCCTTGATTACTCAAAACTAGGTTTTTGTCGTTTAGAACGTTTTACGGGGGACCCTTTCAATTTAAGGAAATTCGCTAAAATTCTATATCTCGCTTATTCCTCAACATATCTTAATAAAACATATCTTAATAATCTTAGTTGTGGCTTCATGTAGATAAGATCTAATGTATTTTAATCTAAAATTGCTGAAATTTCCATTTTTGTGACAGCGAACCTGCATACTCGTTCCCCATGTTATCCTTAAGGGAATTAAAAAAATCTGTTTCCACCATATTTCTCCACATATCTTGATAAAACTTGGTATATGGCTTCTTCTAGTTAAAATATGCTAAATATTTAATTAAATCGACCCAGTTTTTACATACCGTACCTGTTGCAGCAAACCTGCATATTATACATTTCCCATGTTATTATTATGGAGATTACATGTCATATCTCGCTATGTTGCATGTAAATATATATTTTTTTGCATTCGAAATTCGCTGGGTATGCAGGTCTACTGCAACGAGGGTGATAAGTTTAATTTTATTTTAGGATCTGTGCATCAAGTAAATGAGTAGTTTTCAGCTTGACAATTCCTTGTAAACAAGATATACCGTTTTATGACGTGACTCTAATGTTGACATTTCAAACTGTGTATACACCAAGAACATACTATAGTATTCATACCGCTATAGAAAATTATGTTGCACAATGAATTAGAGCACCGAAGTTCACGCTGTTGAAATGTTATGACAAAAGCGTAGATTGTAGTAAGTTATTGTTCACAACGAGCCATAAAACGCGCCATTACCTGGATATAAGTTATTCGTGAGTGTTGGTCGGGCCTGCCAACAAGTACTTTCTAGCTTAGCGAAACAACTAAGCTATAAATATGTTATAACGTGTTGTCCTTAGGTAACAAATCCTTCAAAATATTCTTGTTAACATGGTCTTTGGCTTATTATAACTTACGCCTTAAAAATATTAATCAAGCTATTAAACCCCCACAATAGTGAATGATAATAGTTGTTTCTGCTTTACAACAGATTATTGGCTTGAAATAAAATTTACAATTAGTCTAAATATTTCCCTTTCCTTTTAAAAACCCTTTTAAGTAAAAAGTCATCAGATTAGGGGAAGCCTAAACAACGTATAGATTGAAGCCATATTATGGTATGATGGTTTACCTAAAAATATTGACAGGAAAATCTTCCATTAAACATTAGTTCTATGTTATTGTTCATTATCTTTTTTCCAAACCCAGATTTTCACATAGTCTATCTAAGCTATTTCCGTTTTTTTTCACTTTTTCAAAATTACCAGAGAGTAAATACATACTGTGATAGTAGCATGTCTTTCGGCTTTTTACTCTGGATAGTTTGTTACAACCGGTTAAATTTCTCGAACTCCTGACAAACACTTCTTTTCATTAGATTGATAATTAGGAATTTTCACAAAATCCCTCACCAGAAAAAAAAACATTAATTTGATTATAATTTGCACTGACTAATAACTTCAGGCCAAATACTCGGCATATTTGCTCACTTAAATAACTTATACTTTAAGCCAATGATACATTGATCACACAGTGATCAATAGGATTACGACATATTTCTGCCATTTTCTCTAGGAAACTTTAAAACAAACGCTACGTTATTTAATTAAGTCGAATAATTTTAGATTGCGTCGAACCCCTCTACGTAGAAAACAGTTTTTAGTTCACGATGACCAGTTTTTAAACCTATACAAAACTGTCCAAACGTAAAATATAATTAAATATAATTTTTTCTATCATTTTACAAAAGGTTAGGTCGGGACCGGGACCCCGTACCATGTTTTGCACATAGGCCTAAAATCGACAAACTTTAGCAAAGCCTGAAAATTAATTTATTTTATATCTTAGTGACTAACAACGCCGTTTTAAGCCTTTTAAAATGTTTTTAGTAAACTTATCATGGAGCCTCTTAATGGCAATTTAATGTAGGTGAAATCCTCTCATTACAACTTTATTATTATGATGTATGTTCCTCTTGTATTGCAGATGTTCTACAACACTACGCATAGCCCTAGATGTCGGCGTGTCTAGTGTGCTTATACTGTACCCAGCCCCTCATTTCTTTTCAATTACATTATTTCAATACTAAATTCAAAACTAAAGGAAAATTGTGATATTTTTCATCTATAATCACAATAAATAAATAAATATTGACTATTGACCACTTAGTCCTCTCACGTTTTACAAACAACCCGAAGGACTGTATTACATTTCAGTTTTGTAAAATGGGCTATCTATTTAATTAATAAATAATTACTCAAACTTTAATCTTGAAACCTTGCATGGACATTGAATTTTAAGCATAAGCATCCAATTCGAATAAATGACTGATCTGGATCTTCAATGTGATTAAGAAACGTCTTGGGAATTAATGTAGGTTTTGCACTGCCTCCTTTTTTACACTTTGAATTTACTTTAAAAACAATGCTAAATTCAGATGTTTAGTCGGAAATTCACCCTTAGCGGCTTATGCCTTATCAACATGAGTTCGAATTTGGCTGAATGGAAAAAAGATGAATGCACTGTGCTATGAAAGTTCCACGAGTTCAATTCCCTGAATGGCAATGATACAGGGTATTTTTTTACGCAACAAAAAACTTTATTTCCTCTATAAAGGATTATTTCCCCCCAGGATCCCCGGATTTGACCCCAGTATATAATTTTCTTTGGGGATACATACAAAGTAAGGCCTACGAAAACAAATCACAGGATATTCAGCACCACAAAACAAACGTAACAAATTTAATGCAAGAAATTCAAAGACGTCCCTTGCAACTCGTGTTCAGGATAGAGAGAGTACAACTTTGTACAAATGCCAATGGCGGATTGTTTGAAAACACAATGTAAACTAAATATAATCAAAATTAAATAATAGATTGTAGGAAATGTAAAGATTAACAAAACAATACTCATTTCGTATTTATATTTGCATTATGTAATAATAAAAATGTGCTGCGTAAAAAAACACCCTGAATTTGTTTCTATTCAGAAACTTGAAGAAACCCAATTTAATGTCATTCATATTTTAACTAGGAACAATTCGATATTTTTACGAATAAATTGTAAAATAAGAATGTAATTAAAGGAAATGAACCTAGTAAAGCATGGAATAGCATTAAAGCATAGTAATTATAAAGCAAATGGAAGCTGATTGATACCACTTCCTAATCTTAGGATAAAATTGAGGGAGGTTTATCAGGTTATCAGTTCTCTTGAGCCAAAAAAAAATCTGAAGGTTGGGATAAAGTTTCCCCTTTTTTGTTGAAAAGATGTTCACCTATTTTTTACTAAACCTCTGACATTTATAATAAATGACTCAATTAAACATGACATTTTTCCCGATCCTCTAAAATATTCCATAGTCAAAGCCATACAAAAAAAGAACAATGATTTTACATCAGACAACCTGAGACCAATCTCTCTCCTGTCAGACTTCTCTAAGGTATTTGAGAGGATTATATTTTTAAGACTGTATGAATATCTTCAAAACACTAATTTATTATCATGTTTTCAATTTGGCTTCCGAAAGGGTAAGAGCACAACACATGCTATTTTTGAGTTCATGGATAGGATTGCGAGTGCCGTGGTTGGATCACAGTTTACTGTTGGGGCCTTCTGTGATCTATCCAAGGCATTCGATTCAGTAAACTTTGAGATTCTCATTGAGAAACTGAGGTTTTATGGAGTCTCTGGCGCTGCACTTGGTTGGTTACAGTCATACCTGACGGGCAGAGAACAGAAAGTGGTGGTGAACTCGGATGCACAGAGTGGCTATTGTAAGGTGGTTTCTGGAGTCCCTCAGGGCTCTATATTGGAACCTATTATCTTCCTGGTATATTGAAATGACCTTCCCAATTTAACCTCTAAAGCAGAGGTTCTTATGTATACCGATGATACATCCATTGTCTCCTCAAATCTGAATAAATCTGAGCTGTCCTAGAACTTGCTTGAAACTCTAGATAAAATAGATTCATAGTGTGATATAAATGGCTCGAGACTGAATCCCTCAAAAACAAAATTCATTAACTTCCATATAAATCATAGCAAAACCCCTCAATCAAACTCTTCTTGTCTTCCTTCTCATTTCAACTCAGTAGTTTTAACAAAATTCTTAGGACTTGAAATAGATTTCACCTTCTCCTGGCATCAGCATGTCAACTCACTTCTTCATAGGCACAATAAATCATATTTTGCTTTGCTTGCCATATCTCAATCTGTTGAATTCAATGTACTAAGACAGGTATATTTCGCATACTTTCATTCACTCATCTCCTATGGTCTGCTGTTCTGGGGTAATTCAACAGAGGCACTCAGGGTTTTTAAGATGCAGAAAAGATTAATCAGAATGCTCTCTGGCTCAGGTCCTAGAGATTCATGTAGACAACATTTCAAGTAGTTTCGTATTCTTCTTCTTCCATCTTTGTTTACTCTCCAATGTCTCTTGTTCGTCAAATCCAACTTCCATAGGTTTTTTGAAAATAACTTTCATCATCAATACTCCACTAGGAATACTTAAGTTTTACAATATCCCATTCATAGAACAACACTTTTTGAGAATTCACCATCATTTTTCTGTTTAAAAATTTACAATCATTGCCCCAATGAAGTTAAGAACGAGCCCTGTTTCAAAAAATTAAAAAAGCTTGCATCTGACTTCCTTCTTCAAAAATGTTTCTACAGTCTGTCAGAGTATCTCAATAATAATCGGAGTTTCCTCTTCTATAGCCTCTATGTGTACCTGAATATCAACAGTCGGGGCCGTGGATTTGGTCGTGGATTTTTTCCCAGATGGAGGCCTCATGTTTTATTGCATGACTTGTATAGTATTTAAAGTTCAATTTGTAATGTATAGAAATGTTTTGACTAGTCTACTGCCCACGCAGATTCTGCATGTAAGGGCGTATTTAGATGCTGAAAGATAAATAAATAAATAAATATTAAGAGGGAACGTTTCAGTTTCTCATTTAAACCTAGCTTGGAGGGTGAAATCCTAAGCTGCCGCGTTTTTATGTGTAATTTCACCCATAACCCAAATAAGCTCATTTGTTAGTTTTTAAAAGTTGCACATTGCATAATATAGTTCAATTAAAAACTAGCGGGCGAAGCCGCAGATATATCTACAATTTTTTTATATAAATGTAAAGGTTGTTAGTTTCGAAAAATTAAAAGAGGTGAAAGATCTCTGAAACAGTGAGCCTCGTGGCGAGATTCCCACGTTACTCTTTAATAATTCGAATTACACTCTACCTCTGCCTCCAGGAAACTTCTGACATCTCGATTTTTATTTATGAGCTGTAAATTTTATTATTAGATTGTTGCAATTCGAAACATTTTCCATAGTAATTTGAAAACGTATAACGTACATTATTTTGTAGGAAGTTTAGCTTTTCTACAGGTCATCAGCTCTTGATATACGTTATTAACGAGTTATTTTAGGTAATTTCAACTTAAAAATAAAATAAAAATACAGTATTTAGGACAAAATTACAATTTGTAGGAATAAATAGAAGGAAATTAGTATATAAATAAATAATAAATAAGGAATCCTTATGATAAGTAAGGAAGTAAATGAATATCTGAACCATCACAAAGAAAGAATAGAATCAAATTCCAGCAAGTGTCAAAAGGTCTTACAGGATTGTTAGGAATGATAAAATAAAATTTTGTTTGATTTAACACAGTACAATTATACAAAAAATTTTCGTCCAGGTTCCACAATCTTCGATTTAATCATTCCATAACTTAAACTAAAATAAATAACCAATTAAATTAAAATAGAGTACCTTAAAACGTTTATCCCCTTCGATGTTCACTTATTAACTTCAATGTGAAAAAATATTGGATTAACTAAAAACAATTTTGAAATATATATATGTGATTTTACTGCTATAATATATTAAGGTTATTTTTAGCTATAAATAGACAGTCGTGTAAGTGACAAAATAATATTAATTCATAAAGGAGAGTTTATTGTTGACTCTGTTTTGAAAAGGAAATTGTGTAGTGATGAAAGACAATTGTGAGGTAGAACAAAAGTAATTAAGGGAGAGAAAATTGCTAGAGATATTGTGGTCTTTGTTTTTGATTAACTTCTTTCATTCAGTTTTAGTTTTTAAACTGTTATTTTAAATAGGTTCCAAAAAAACTTTGAAGATGTCTCTTCTCGGTTATTGACTTTATTTAGTGTTTTATTTTTGATTTGCTTGCCTCAAATAGTATAAAATTTCTCTACTTGGGTAGTGTCCGTTTTAAAATACGGTTTAGAATTTCGTATCGTAGAGGTTTAAAGGAACGTAACATTCATGTAGAATGCAATGATGGATTCTTATCACGTTTCACTGAACAGAATATACTGATATATGTAAGCTAGATTATTCGTACACATGTATAGTTTATATTGCTGTTGATTTTCCAAATCACGTGGATTGACGAAATAAAGTATCCGTCCAGGAAATATCAAAAATCACGAGGCTGACTGAAAGGTATTTACCCTTTTTCTTTCGTGCTATGGGTATTTGGAATAGTTATTTGCTTAACCTAGGAGGACCTACCATCACCGGTAAAATTTACCGGCTGTGTAACGTACAATACCTTTCATCATAAATAACATATTTTTAATCATAACGCATTCCTTGTAATAACCACTACGTTCCTCAATTTATTCGTTTCTCAGTTGTACACTACCTAACCTATACAATGTACAAACAAACATTTGCTACTGCTGCTATTGCTTCCACTACATTCATCTAAGAAGTATCCAATAAACACGCAATAAACGTCGGATATCTGAAAATTAGCTGATTGTCTACTTCCTTTCTCTGTAATCGTAGTCCTGAAATCATTCCGATCTAGGCCGAGAAGTTTTTTTTTCTGGATTGGCATCGGCAATGGCCAACTTTCAAGCCAACAAAAAGGAACAAAAACAGATGTTCTATGTCAGTATGTTGAAAAGAACTTTATTTGTTCTATCACTTAAAACAGCCATGCATAACCAAAAAAGTATGTTGTAGTTTGCATCAGTGAATTTTCCGTTAGCTGTCAAATGGCTCAAAGAAAAGATAATAGCCTACCTCGTATCAGATAGGGAGGGGAAGATATGTTCTTCTGAATGCTTACCGTTTTTTTTCTTTAAGTTTAGTGATTTAATATTAGTTGTAGGTTATCGGTGATTCATGATTAATGTAGTCAATTTGTTACAACAAAATATTACGTTTTTATAGTGTGGCATCGAAAACAGCTTCAACCCAGTGGTGTACCTTGGATATGTGGCGCCCATGGCAACATTAAAAAATGGCGCCCCTAAAAAGAACCGCAAGACCCCCCCCAAACCCCTCGAAATTGGCATTTTCCCTCATCCCAAGAAAAGTTGTCGTTTATGACAAAAAATGTGAAACTTGAAATATTATTCAACCAAGAATTTGAAATTAAGATTTGTAAAATGCCAATTTGAAATATAAATTGAAACATGTATAATACTATACAACCCAGAATCAAAGGTCAAAAAACACAAAATTAAAATAAAAATTCGTTATAGGGCCTATTTTACAAAATATTTAATCCAAGATAAAATGAACTTGTGTATGAGAACGTGTATTAAAATAATCATACTTCTGTTATTATAAGCCTTATCTACCTAAAAGCTACTTTCCTATTAGCTTTGATTTTCACAAAATTATCAATTAATTAATCTAAGTTAAGTTTTGCTACCTCCTCATGTTCAATAGATAAAATGACTAAATTTGACAAACGTTCTTGTCCCATTGATGATCTTAGATAATTCTTGATGAGCTTTAATTTACTGAAGCTTCGCTCACAAGACGCCACCGTAACAGGAAGTGTTAAGTACACTCGAAGAGCAATCTAGATGTTTGGATAAATATCCTCTAAAGACAGCTCTTGAATCTTTTTGACGATATCAAGTGGAATTGCTTTTTCAAGATCGTTGATGAGCAGTGGCGGATCCAGAGCATGAGTTCGGGGGGGGGGGGAGCAAGTAGGATTACGAGTGTGACCTGCCGGGGGTCTGGGGGTGTGGGGGCCCTCCCCCGGAAAATTTGTGAAAATTTGAACTGAAAACTCGTGTTTTTAGACAATCTAGAGAAAAAAAAAATCAATTTAAAACTACATATTTTTATTGGATTTATTTATAAAAGTATACTTGATTAGGTAATTAGGGAAATAAAAAAGATTTTGAGTCGAGCCTTCTTTTTCCTCCCTTAGCATAACGCTCAGTTACATTATCAACATTCACCTCAATATCACGATGTATGTATAAAAGACATAGTCCGTTCAACCCCTCTTCAATCATTCTTGTCCGTGAGTTCCGTCAAGATTGTTTCTTGTGCCGTTTATCAGCGACCGGCAAATAACTCGCGATCGTTTTTCACAGCCGATCGCGAGTTCCGCAAAGCTACATCGGCCATTTATCCGCGATCGGCTGATACGCGCTATCGTATTTCGCGGCCGTTCACGAATTCCAGGTGTTACGTCTGAATTTCCACAAAGTTTATTTAGCCGTTCACCCGCTACTAACAAATACGCGCGATCTTTATCGCGGCCGATTGCGAGTTTTGCAAAGCTACGGTTACTGTTTTTATTCGCAAGCGCAAATACACGCGATACTTTTGGCGGCCGATCGCGAGTTTCTTTAAGCTGGATTTGCCGTTTATGCGCGATCGTTTTTTGCGTCGGATCGCAATTTTCGTGAATCTACACCCTTGTTGCGATTGCTAAAACGATCCCGTCCCCAACATTTCCCGAAGATAATTCATATCCCGCCCAAAAACCGGGAATTTAATTTTCCGAAAATTTCCCAAAATTTCGAGGACCGACCATCCCTTATAATATTTTTACTCAACAATAGTAGGCAATATTGTTTACTTACCAAGAATATATTTGTCACAATTATATACGTCTATTGAGAAATTACCAGAAACAATAACGAACTTACGCAGAAAGATGTCAACAAATCTCGCGCCCTCGTGCTCTAATAAAAAGGTTCATGGAGTAAGAAATTTCAGCTTATGAAATTTATATTATTTATACACGACCACATTTGAAAACAAAGTAAATCTTTTTTTAATGAATTAGTAATTAGGCTATCATAATTTTTACACACGATATTATTTTGATTTTCAAATATTTTTCAGCTATTACTTTCTAAAAAATTACTTTTGTGCTGTGCTCTGTTGCGTCATCGTCGGCCGCCCTCTAAATTTGCGCCCCCCTTGCTCTTGCGCCCTTGGCGGGGGCCACTCCTGCCAACCCCTAGGTACACCACTGTTCAACCACATTAATTGTAAAAGATATTTATTTTTTCATATCCCTAAAAATTTTGTTTTGATATTTTTCTCCTCAATAGGGTCGAAAAGATAACAACTTCGGATGGAGGGCATCAGCTAACAATTGAGTTATTAAATACATAAGCATAATTGTGGTGCTTTGTTAAAAATAGAGTAAATTGATCGTTGTTGATTGATAGAGTACTTTGATGTAAATGTTCATTGAAACCGTTGCCCACTATTTTGGGTTATCGTTGTATTACTCAATTGTATAGCATGAGATTTTTACTAATAATCTAAATATTTAGACATTTGCATTGCGCAATTATAAATTAACTCGACTAACTAAATGTCTAGACAAGTAAATATAATATTTAATATTTATAATATAATTATAATATTTAATATTATTATAATATTTATTTATAATATTTAATATTATTTTATAAATATATAATATTTATATATTAATAGGCAAGAATGATTTTGGTAATTTTGTTAGGAAAAATCTAAGTACATCAGCTCTGGTGCAGATATACGCAATTTAATAGTAGTTTACAATATTTTTTTGAACTAACTGTACAAAAATGAATTTGCAATTATAAAAATATTTATATTTTGATTAGGATTTTTGCGGACATTTGCCATCACTGATTAGTAAAAAACAAGTTTCACGACGTTTCGGGATCTGTAAATTTCACGACGGAGTAAATTTCAAACAAAGAAAAATATTTACTTTGGCTTTATGAGTTGCCATTTTGTTTACGGAAAACAACTAAATATTACCAAATGCATTCACATTGAACAATGAATAAAACTAAACCCAAATATTTTCTGGTTGAATTTCAACCCGTAGGCGATCTCACACTGAGAAAAAAGTCTAGTGGTAGACTACAGAAATAAAGAGGGAACCTCATTAAATCTTGTGCTTACCTTGCCGGATGCCATTCTTGAGGCTGCCACCAGCCCTGGCTAGTGTAAGGACTCCAGCCACATCTTGTGTGCGCCACAAGCCATCTTTGGCTGTGATTGTGATGTCATAACTTAATGACGTCACTACTATATCCTTAATTCTTGAGGTAGCAAGCATACTGGACTGGTGTGTGTTCCACTCTGACTAGTTATAGACTCAGTACTGTCTAGTGCCAGACCCCAGCCAGCCAGCAGCTACCTCTCTTTGCGTCTGGTGTCGTTCCAACCTGGATAGTTGCAGCCCCATTACTGTCTAGTGCCAGACCCCAGCAAGCTAGTAGCCACCTCTATTTGTGTCTGGTGTCGTTACACCCTGGATAGTTGCAGTCCCAGTACTATCTAGTGCCAGACCCCAGCAAGCTAGTGGCCACCTCTCTTTGAGTCTGGTGTCGTTCCACCCTGGATAGTTGCAGCCCCATTACTGTCTAGTGCCAGACCCCAGCAAGCTAGTGGCCACCTCTCTATGTGTCTGGTGTCGTTCCACCCTGGATAGTTGCAGCCCCATTACTGTCTAGTGGCAGACCCCAGCAAGCTAGTGGCCACCTCTCTATGTGTCTGGTGTCGTTCCACCCTGGATAGTTGCAGCCCCATTACTGTCTAGTGGCAGACCCCAGCAAGCTAGTGGCCACCTCTCTTTGTATGTGGTGTCGTTCCACCCTGGATGGTTGCAGCCCCATTACTGTCTAGTGCCAGACCCCAGCAAGCTAGTGGCCACCTCTCTTTGCGTCTGGTGTGCGTTCCACCCTTGATAGCTGTAGCCCCAGTACTGACTAGCTCCAGATCCCAGCTAGCTAGTGACCTCTTCTCGTGTTGTCAGCGGGTTGGTTCCATCGATTAAAATTGATTTAGCCCACAAATCGGCCACAGATGTAGAACTTAGAATCAGACTCCCTCCTAATGCTTCAGTTTCCTAATGCTCCTACCTTTCTGTTTAAGCCAGTTTTGATTTTATTCTTAATCCAATGATTAATCTTTTTTTCCTAAATTTCTGCTAGTGTAACTATATTTTTACCAAAAGCGTCACATTTTTTTTGCAGCGTACCCCACCCTCTGGTTGGCTGGGGTACGCTGCAAACCCCAGCCTTGGAAGTGCGTCGCGTCTATACGCTAGGGTCCCTCACAAACATTTTGTTTTTTGCCACATGACATTCTATATGTGACTACCACAATGCGCGTCTGGTTTTAGGCAGAGGAATACAAAATATCTAGGGCATTGAACGAGCACTAGTACGGGCTGGGGCTAAGTGTGACGTCACTGATTTCATCACACTAGCATTGCTAGTGTCCGCAACATTTGTTTATTGTTAACGCCTAGATTCTAGCCTGGACTGTTTTAACATTACACTGCTAGGAACGGACCAAAGCCAAATTGGTGATGTAATGTGTGTGACTCCAGACCACATTGGTTTGCCGCATGTCGCTGGTTGTAGCGCCAAGAATCATGCGAAATCAACATTTACTCGCAATCTGGAGCTCTGATTTTTCTCAGTGCAATGAACAAATGAATAACTAGTTTATGATTTATGTATACCTATGATGTATATAGTTCTTAATCAGGATGCCAAATGTTTCTCTCCCTAAAAAGGATTTTTATTTAAAATACCGTATTAAATAAGAATTTCATCAGTTGTTGTATATTGTAAATGAGGTATTTATTAACAAACATTATTATTGCAATCGCACACAGTATAGCCGAATAAAAGCTCTAAATTAATTTTTTTACAAGAACCTCAACTTGTCTAACAGAAGTAAAAGCCTATTGAAATAAAGCTTGATTATTTATACAGGGTGTTTCACGATAACCCTGACAAACTTCAGGATATGGTTCCTTGGGTCAAAATGAGAAATAAAATGTCCAGTAAACATAGGTCCTTAACTCAATCGTTTTCTATCTATTAAGGAAAATAGGATTTTTTTGGATTTCAATGTACCTATTGAACATTTTGACTCCTAGATTGAAAAGTTGACAAAATATTTTGATGCTTTATATGGGGATTATTTTTGTCAAAATCCAAAATTTCGTGAGGTATCAAAAAATACTAAAATTTGGTGAAACTTATAAAAATGTATACTTTGATTATTTTTTAACATATTTGAATCAAACTTAGAATGTGGCTTCGACTAGCTGAGAGGTAATGGTTAATAGCCGAAAGTCCTCTCCTCTTTTACTTTAGGGCAGCAAACCTGCATACTCATTCTCCAATGTTATCCTTATGGGGAAATAATTTAATATGATAATTCAGTTATTTCTCAACATATTTAAATAAAACTTCGTATATGGCTTCATCATGTTGGGATCTACCTAATTATGGTCTAAAACCCTCCAGATTTACATTGTTATGGCAGCAAACCTGCATACTCACTTTCCATTGTTAACCTTATGGGAAAAACATAAATATCCCACTCTTCCTTATCTCCATACACCTTAATATTTCCCGCTTTGCTACTTACTCATACTCAGTGATTTTAAATGTTTGATTTAATAATTATTATAAACTTCATATCAAGGAATATAAACTTACATTTATAAATAAGCAAGTTACAATTTTCTTTACTTAGAATAACATGGAAAGTGAGTATGCAGGTTTGCTGCCATAACAATACAAATCTGGAGGGTTTTAGACCATAATTAGGTAGATCCTAACAAGATGAAGCCATATACGAAGTTTTATTTAAATATGTTGAGAAATAACTGAATTATCATATTAAATTATTTCCCCATAAGGATAACATTAGAGAATGAGTATGCAGGTTTGCTGCCCTAAAGTAAAAGAGGAGAGGACTTTCGGCTATTAACCATTACCTCTCAGCTAGTCAAAGCCACATTCCAAGTTTGATTCAAATATGTTAAAAAATAATCAAAGTATACATTTTTATAAGTTTCACCAAATTTTAGTATTTTTTGATACCTCACGAAATTTTGGATTTTGACAAAAATAATCCCCATATAAAGCATACTTAAATTGATATTTCTTTGTTCTCCATTAAATTCTAAAATTGTCGGTAAAGTTGCAAGCAAAACACTCGAGCGGTTACATTATGAAGCCACTGTCAAAAACAAAAAATATTTTTGGTTTTTGAATTTTAAGGACAAATTTGATTTTTAGACAACGTTTTCTCAGTCACACTCATCTTTTTTGTATAAAATAGTTATGAAATCTCTTTCAAATTTAATATTCCATCTAGCTATGAAGGTTTTATCAAAATATTTTGTCAACTTTTCATTCTAGGAGTCAAAATGTTCAATAGGTACGCTGAAATCCGAAAAAATCCTATTTTCCTTAATAGATAGAAAACGATTGAGTTTAGAACCTATGTTTACTAGACATTTTTTTCTCATTTTGACCCAAGGAACCATATCCTGAAGTTTGTCAGCGTTATCGTGAAACACCCTGTATATGAATTCATTTTTACAAATAACACCTATTTAAATATCAAACGGTGCATTATCGAAAACAAATACTATACCATTTCCTTAGGAAACAGTATAAATTAGTTTTTTTTTCAAGTTATAAACCTAAACTGTAAGGTAGAATTCAAATGAAAACAATTCGAGTATTACAGCTTACAGTACTAATACCATACGCTGGCAGGCCCTTGTACATAATAGTTATAGCTGGCTCGATTCCAATTATTAACATTATAACTTGGCGAGCAATAGTCTCCGTTTAAACTAACTAAAAACAACATACTGACCGATTTTCCCTCTTACATTACGACTCTATCACATTGCGAGAGGTAGATTAATACTAACTAAGTATTGTTACATTCTAATTCACTACCGAAATGAATTGCACGGCTTATTAATACACTTACGACCTCTTAAACTAAAGTCCAATTGCCAAATTATCAACAAACAATGTTGATTAACAGTTTTATTTACATTTGCCAAATTATAAAAAAACTAAATTTTTTATAAGTGTTCGTCTCACATTAAAATAAGCCTTTCTTTACTGTTAAATAGTACAGAGTTATTTTCAGAAACTCTATGAATCAAAACCGTAATGTGAAGCCAGGAACTGTAGCTTTAGTGGTATGGAAATTAGAAGAGAACTTACCCGCATATCTCATTGGTTTTTGAGGTTCTTCTCCCTCCTTTATGATAGCAACTTTTTTGGCTATAGTAGCCATAATTACAACAGTAGTTTGGAACAAGAACGACTTTTTAATTCTACTGCTTTTTACTCGCTAATACATTTTGGGTCTTCCGGTATTTTTTGTTATTTCAATTTATCTATATAACAAAAGACAAAAAAATTGACCGACTGACTGACTGATCACAGTTTCTCAAAAAGTATAAGGCTTAGGTCTAGGACAATTTGCACAAATATTCTATACAGACTGTACATGCGTACTCAGAAAGGATTTAAAAATATTTTCTCTCAAAAGCCTTGAATATGGTACATTATAAAATTTAAAATGGCTTTTTAAGCTTTTAGCTTTTAAAGCTAACTTTCTCAAAAACTTCAAGACTAACTAAATATACAAATATACTAAAACTAATATACAAATAACTAAGTACAAATATACTTATTCACACTTATTATATTAGTAGGATCACTACAATAATTTTGCATTATCAATAGCTGCGTGACCGGATGGTCAATGTGAATGGATAATTGGTTTTTGGCTAAGGCATCTACCGGCAACATTTTCTTACAGTTTTCGTCTATTAAAAAAAAAGTGCTAAGCTCACAACTTTTGCTAAGTTAAAAGCCCACCCTAGCGTTTTTTTATGTCCCGGGATTTTTCTCACACTCTCTATTGGAAATTGGGAGGAAGTTAATTCATACCATTTGCTTATTTTGGAGGAAAAATTTTCAGAGAAAACGTTACTCCTTCTCTTTTCAATCTAGGTTGGAAGTACCAGCTGCACCTTAAGGGTGTAGTAGCACACCCTTATCCCATAACACCAATCGGTCCATTTGTTAATTATTATTTCAAAAAGTTGCAATAATAAAAAATTGCAAATGGAATAATATGATTCAGTTAAAATAATTTATCCTTTCAGCGGGCAAAACTTCGGATATATTTTCTAGTATAATGTATATTTGTCAAAAAACACTCATGTATCCTAACATCCTAAACTACCGCGACCTAGGAACTTGAGATTTAGTATGGACGTTTCTTTCAGGCCGTAGGCATCCACTAGGATCGGGTTAGTCAGTATTTGAGATTGAACATGATATCTCGGGGGTTTTTAGTTTTTGAAAATTTCCCACGTGACTGTGATTGGAAATCTGCTTACATTTCAATGTTCTTTCAATCAAGTACAGGGGGTTAGCTTCACTAATTGATATAGCTGATTTATAATTTGATTTATTTTACTTCGTCGTTTTATGGTTGTTTTGTTGATTTTTTGGTCATAATCCCAGAAATACCTGTATGATTGATAGGCATTTCTTTAGTCACCAACAGACTTTGCTGTATCACTCTTATTGATGTTTTATATATTTATGTAAAAATCTCTAAACCTTACAAATTCCAGATTGCACAACTTTACTGCCAGGTTTTGCAGAATAGCATGTCAAAAATGTACATGGGTCATTTAGCCAGTACAGTCTTTACTGATTTCTGGAATATTTCTATTGAGGATGCTCAGCCTCGCCTAAATTATATACTATTTCCGTAGAGAATATTGTATTTTCTTCTCGTTCACATGCATAACTTCAGGAAAAGAAATCACATTTTCGTAACAAATAAACCATTAAGATCTCCATTTTTAAATAGTGTAACTTTGACATGAGGATATCATAACAGTAAAAGAAATTTATATCATTTGATGAGTTAAAGTTCTCGTCAGGATGTGGAACTTAAAAAAAATTTTAATTACGTTTAGTACGTGTAAATAGATATTTAACAAGAATACGTATTATAAATATATATTTTATTATTCATATTTGAAACAGATAAATAAAACACCAATGTTGAATATTTACAATAATTGTTTTGCAAAAGTGCAAGTTTATGTTGGCTTATTCTAAGAAAATTGCGAGTAATTATGATAAATTAAATAGGTATTTAGATGAAAGCCCAACTCAGTGGGAACATTTAATAAATGTTTTCCTTTTATATTAATTGGTATCCATGCAATGACGGAATTACTAGGACTGCCGACTATTTTTTAGTATGGCGGCTCAACTCAGGGTCCAACATGATTAGACTCTGTCCCATTGTGTTTATCACATTTTTTATTAAAATACAATAAACTAAGATTTTTGTGTAATTATCTCTCGATCAGGCTGGTTTTGGGTGATTCTTTCCCTCGAATGATATTCTTCTGAGTCACTTTTGGAAGAGTATCTAGAAGAATGATTGGCCTGTGATTAACTAACTATCATGAACATAGCTTTTGCCACCTTTCTTTTCAAAGATTAGAACATGACCTAAAAGCTCTATGTAATGACAGTTAACACATGAATAAAATGTAGCGGGATTATAAAGATATAAATAGGCTTTAAATTAGCTCTCTTCTTTATTCTTTTTTTCTGTCAGTTATGCAGCAGACTTGTATAATCACCTTGTTTATAAAATACATGTTTTTAAAGAGGCGCTAATATATATTTATAAATTTGTAATATTATTGAAAATAAAGCTTGATTTAATTTATAAAAAGCCGGGTGGGATTAATTGGATATAGATGTAGATTTATTTATTGTATCTTCAGGGAAAGCGGTCCTATATCTTCAAATTTGTGTGGGCATGCTAGGAATCTAACCCGTGAACCGTAGTCCAAGACGCCAACTATTAAGCTAGCAACACACCCAAGCTAATGATTAAACAATTTACTACTAACTTCGCTAATCAAGCAAACTAATTATTAATTTACATACTTGATAAGTCATAGGCATCCTGCATATAATAACAATTTTATAATATATACATATACATATAAACGTAAATGCAGTTAAAATATTCATATGGATTGAAACATTCAATCAAATACACCTACAAGTAAAAATTAAATCTGACTACAGTTAATGCAGAGAGTCTTTACAATCTCGCCCCAGGACATACAATAATTGCCGTCTTTTTAATCGGAGCTTATTACTCTCTGGAGTGTTAACATAGTATAAAATATCCTCCGTTTATACAAGGAAATTTAAAACCATGGTTCTAAAAGCGTTTTGTCATAATACACGAAAAACAGCGGTTTTACCCTCGACAACGTTTAAAATATCGCAATTTTTGAAAAATATAGCTTTATTGATGATATTTCAAAAAATTAGTAGAAATCCATTCTAAAACAACCTATTTAGTGCTATCCAATTCATTGTTCAAAGACTGATAAAGCCATGATCGTAGATTATCAATACTAAATAATAAAATACGTTATAAAATAAATACCTGAATAAAAAGTCAACTTTTCCCTGCGCACGTTTTTTTTATTGATAATAATAAAAGCAAAGTCGTCGGCACCATGCCAGCTGCGCTGACATTTCCCCTGCGTCCTAGCCAACTGTTCTAGTTAAAGACCTGAGCTTGGCAATAACTTTTAACATTGCTTTAATATTCATAGAGTTCATTTATAATCTATAAAAGTATGCGTCTTGAATATTGCTCAGTTGAAAAAGTAGGAAAATAATACAGGGAGGGTTGAAACTCTTGTTTAATTATACGTATTGAAGCGTATATGATGTAGCATTGATTAATTTGGATGAATTACTTTCGAGTCTGTTACTAAAATGCACAAATTATGTATGCCCGTTTCCAATTTCGGAATTGTCTTAAGCCTCTGAATTAATCATAATCTTTTGTAAAGGTTAAATCCAGTTAAAAGTATTAAAAGGTTTACACTCCTATGTTGTCTAATAATTATAGTACTAATGAAAAATACTACAAAACATCTGCACTGTAATGTCCCCCTTTGTAAAATATACACCATCCTCTTAGCCAATCAGGAATAGAAATACATCCTCAGGGAGAATCCAAAGGAGGCACTTTTTGGAAACACTTATATTTGATGAAATGCAATATTCAAAGGGAATGCCAAAACATTTTCCACGCAGAGAAGACATCTCAACTTTCGTACTCGTTATTGAATGTTTCGCTTTTCCTCGATGTATATTTCAATTTTTACGTCTGACGCAGGATTTTGTTTTTGTATTTCAAAATTTATCACATGTTTTATGTCATTATTATAAATTTCAAAGATTATACTAAATACCAACGTATAATTCTCGGACAATGGTTTGTTATAGTATAATAATACAGCAACAGTTTTATTATGATATAACATATCAAGTACTCCTTGTACTTGATTAAAAACCACTAAGTAAAAAATGAAGATTGATTATAGTTGTTAATAAAATAAAAGTGGTGTATAGTCCTTTTCGTTTATTTATGAATAAAACGTGTTAAAAACAGTTGTAATCAAACGTATTATACTTAAAACAACAGTCCATATATCTAATGGATTGTAATTTTTTCTTTTTTTTAATTATACTTGTATATATTCCATGATGTATATTATTACATTAGATATATATCAGTAAAATAAAATAATATACAGTTTAAATAAAGTAAAATAATAACGGGCCTGAAGAGTTATAAAAATATTACTTACAGCAGAGGAAATATCCCTGGTACATGATGGACCGTAAAAAAGTAAAGATGATAATAATAATTTGGCAATACAAGAAGATTATATTTTAGTATATCTAAGCTTTGAAGGTTTATCTAACTTAATTGGTCTAAGGTTGGATAGTAAGAACATAATTAGATTTAAAATTGTTAGTGTACAAAATGCGTTTTAGCGCTAGCTTTTATATTTATATATTCTAAAACTGTTCGAATTTTTTTGTGAATATTATTGGGAGCTTGTGTAAGAGGTTTCGGTATCTCAAGGCTCTGGAGACTTCGTATATCACCTATGAACTTACACCGTAAATCTTTAGAACTCTGCACTTTACGGCCAGACTACTTTATGAAAGTTGCTGGGCATTGTGCAAGTTATGCCTAGTGTTTGGGAATTTAAAACGTTCAAAGAAATTTTTCCAAAATATTATAATTGATAAATACGATCAGCAGGTCAGTTTCGCCCGCTGAAATAATGACTCTTTTTAAGAAATTATATTACGAGCAATATTTACGAATCAACCAAAGGCCTGATTTATTTTAATCCTATAATGTTATATAAACAATGCTTGCTTGATTGTATGCTTTCATGCTTGACTTTAAATTATTTAAAAACGGCTCCGAGGATTCACTTAAGTGACTCGAAATAACTCATTTATGGCTCAAAACTTACTCTATGTATGTTACTTAGCCAGAAGTTACGAGGAAGTTAAAAAAAAATTTTAAATTGAACAAATAATTAACATGAGGCCTTATGTGTTGCTAAATCGATGACTACATAATAGGCCATTCAATTTAAACTTAAAAAGGGCGGGCCTCACAAACGTGCATCATACTCGGATTTCTTTTATTTTGTTAGCATCCCTTAGAGCAGTTTAAATTAAATTTTGCAGCTCTGAAAACCCTGTGCAGCCCTGAAAACCTTGAGTAGCCCCCTTAGTACTAAAAAACTACCACATTTAGGTATTTTTTATAAAGAAATTACCCATACGGAAGCAATTTTACCTAACTCAAACCAGTTGTTGACTTAAGAAAGATAAAAATTGCCACAAATTTAATTCTCTAAGTTTAGTGGTTGCTGCGATATAGCTAGATAACGTAGGCCATTTTCATGCAAACTCTGCTTAAAAATAACGTGTAGGTTATACAGACAGGTTGAATAGATCTAAGCTTCTTTTTAAAGTAAGATAAGTATTTGACGTTATTACGCTATCTTACTTTTTTAAATCCCAGTATTTCCGAGTCTCTGGCATCTCAAGTTTTAATTGAGGGGTTTGGTTCGTGTGACCTGTCAAACATCCAAAATTTCTATTAAAGAATTTCTCTTACTTCATTAAATATTCACTAAACTATTATAAAATCAGCAGTTTTCATTATGTGTTTATCGCCTATAGAAGATTACAGTATTTACTTCGGAAAATATTGTTTATTATGAAAAAGTAATGTTTACAATAATTTTCAATATTGTGTAGTGAAATTTATTCATAAAAACACATTTAAACGTGTTTTGCATTCTCAACCACATGAAAGTAATATAAATAAATGAAACATAACACCTCGAATATGCAAAATCTTACTTTCC
Organism: Flexamia atlantica; assembly: GCA_035578135.1. Taxonomy (NCBI): domain Eukaryota; kingdom Metazoa; phylum Arthropoda; class Insecta; order Hemiptera; family Cicadellidae; genus Flexamia; species Flexamia atlantica. The sequence goes on from JAQJVK010000009.1 coordinate 45,286,986, forward strand.
ACTCTTATTGTAAAATATACTAATGTAGAAGCCAGTTTTAAAGAAGTTCTCTTTAATCAGATTTAGAAACAAGAATGAACAGACTGTAAAACATTAACAAACGTCTTGTGTGAAAATAAACACAACATTTTCAACGAAACCAAATCCATGTTACCGAAGGCTGGATCATAATGATACAAAAAATATTTTGATATTAGCGAATTTCCCTTATAGGGAAGAAGCTGTTACCGTAGGTCTCATGGTAAGACTTAATCCCGAGACCATCGTAACTTTAAGGTCTCCAGATGCCAGTGGTAATTATTCGGACCAGTTTGAAAACCAGCCTGATCGGGCTATTGGAAGGGGGATAGGATAAGGAGGGGGGGGGGGGTAAACCCCTCCAAAAATGTGTTTTTGTGGATTTTTTACATAGAAAAATTAAATAACGTAATTTTAGCGAATTTCCCCTATAGGGAATTAGCGAATTTCCCCTATAGGGAATTAGCGAATTTCCCCTATAGGGAATTAGCGAATTTCCCCTATAGGGAAGAAGCTATTACCGTAGGTCTCATGGTAAGACCTAAGCCCGAGACCATGATAACTTTTCGTTTTGGGGCCACCAGAAGCAAAAAAAAACCATTCGTTAGAATTTTTAGATATATATATATATATATATATATATATATATATATATATATATATATATATATAATATATATATATATATGTGTGTGTGACTGTTAGCACGATAGCGGTCGTAAAAATGGTCCAATCTTAATGAAAATTGGTAAAAGACATGTAAAGTGGTAATCTCTCGGACGAGTTCGTGAACCAGCCCGATCGGACCACCGGAAGGGGGGGGTAAAGGGGGGAAAACACCCCCAAAAATGGGTTTTTTGAATTTTTTATATAGAAAAATAAAATTTATCGAATTTTTGTTGGCAACATTGGATTCAGCTAAAAAAAACAAACAATTTAGTATTTTGAATCACTGCTCTATGTCCATTGGTTACCGAGATATTGAATGTGGTAAACACAGTACGTTTTCACAATGCTAACCTAATGGGAAATAAGTAAAATTCTATATCTTGCTTATTACTCAACATATCTTGATAAAAATTGGTAAATGGCTTCTTCTAGTTCAGAACTACTAAATATTGAATTAAAACTACCCAGTTTTTATATACCTGTAGCAGCAAACCTGCACACTCATTCCCCATGTTATTCTTTTAGAGCTTAAAGAAAAACTCGCCGTGTTGGATTAAAATATACTCTTTTGCATTTGAAATTCGCTGAGTACGCAGTTCTGCTGTAACGGGGATATTTTAACTGCGCTTTTTTGTGTATGATAATATTTTCAGTTGCCAAATTAAAGATTTCATTTGCAAAAGATGTTAACGCAAAGGAACAGCATGGTTTAACTAATTGTTCAATTTGCATACAAAAGTTTCATTCATTTATGTGTTTCTAATCCATTCTTGTAGAGACAATAACGCACTTGTATAAGACATCCATTGGGAATCACGTAAAAAGGTAACGTTAATAAAACTTTAAATGAGGCTACTATGTACTCAAATAACAGAAACAATCAGGAATAAAAATTATAAATACAATGAACAGCTGATAATCATATACGAGATATCGTCTTCTCAATTAAGGCTGTAAATATTTCTATCAGTCTTTGAAACTAAAACCACAGGGGCTCCTCAATGACTAAACTTAAATGGTTCATTTACTCATGTTTTTAGCCTCCTGAATCGTTTCTAGATTAATTATAATAGACCGGGAGCTGGGAGGTCAAAATTT